>CM070627.1:28443222-29159588 GCA_036346255.1 Ampelocalamus luodianensis
AGCTAGAGAAAAGGCTAGGAACTCGGCTTTGGCTCTTCTTCACGTTCCCACGTTGCTTCTCCCTCGAGTGGTTGCTCCTTGAACCTTGCAAAAGCGAGCAGTCTTGCTTACGGTGAGGCGCTCTGCGACATCCAAGATCTTGATGGCTGCTCCTTGTAGGTAAGATCCTCTTTCAAAACAATTGATTCCAACGGGCTTGCTCTTACGGCACACGAAGACACTTCTTCAATGCGAGACATGAAAGACATCATGTACTCCACGCTAACAAGCTGCGGTAGCTCAATTGGTAACAACTTCCCACGGCGTTCCAAAATCTTGAGCAGGCTAACATACCTAGGGCAAGCTTCCCTTTGGCATGAAACCTTTGACACCTCGGCGGGGTCACTCGAAGATAGACAAAATCTTCTGGCTCGAAACTAAGATCTCGACGGCGGTTATCGGCATAACTCTTCTGCCTTGACTGGGCTATCTTCAATCTTTCTCTGATCATAGCAACCTGTTCTTCTGCCTCTTGAATGATATCTGGCCCGAACACGGTACGTTCAGCTGTCTCTGACCAATTTAACGGGGTTCGGCAGGCACGGCCATACAAAGCTTCAAATGGCGACATTTGCGGTGCTTAGTGCTGTTGTTGTGCGAGAACTCTGCATACGGCAAATTTTTATCCCATCGGGTAGCATTCGCTAGAGCGCAAGCTCTCAGCATATCCTCCAATATCTGATTGACTCTTTCAGTCTGTCCGTCCGTTTGTGGATGATAAGCAGTGCTGAAATTCAGATGGGTACCCAATGCTTCATGCAAACTTTGCCAAAACGAGATGTGGCGAGATCCTCGATCGACACTATCTTCTTGGGCACACCATGCAAACCGACAATTCGGCCATGTACAACTCCAAGGCGATCTCACGAGTACGTGGTTTTAAGCGGCGAGAAAATGTGCGACCTTGGTCAATCGATCAACTATCACCCGGATCGAATCGTAACTGCTTGGTCTTGGGTAAACGGTGATGAAATCCATCCGATTTCCTCCACTTCCATTCCGGAATCTTGGCGGTTGCAGCAAACCCGCTGGTCTGCGTGTTCGCCTTTATTTTTCGGCGGTGTTGCACAAGGCAACAAACTCTGCGACTTTCGCTTCAAATTTGGCCACCAAAATTTGGTCTTAACATCTGGTACATCTTGGTACTTCGGGGTGAATCGAATACTTTGAGTCATGGGCTTCTTTTAAGATTAATCTGTCTTAGACCATCGATATCCGGTACCTGAATCGACCTTTAATCAGTATGTCTTGATCATCCTTGGTGAAATCTTGGAATTTTCCTTACGCCATTTTGATCTTGATCTCACGACAAAGACGGATCCTTTGGTTGTGCTTCACGAATCTGCTTCTCCAAGGTAGACTGTACTTCCAAATTGGCCACAAATCCCTCGGACACAACCTCTAGCTTTAGCTTCTGAAATTCTTCATAAAGTTCTGGGAAACTTTCCTTTACTTCCAAAGCATTGCAGTAACTCTTACGGCTTAGAGCGTCTGCAACTACGTTGGCTTTCCCGGGATGGTAGTGGATTCCAAGATTGAAATCTTTGATCAATTCCAACCATCTTCTGTCTCATATTCAGATCGATCGAGTAAAGATGTACTTTAGACTCTTATGATCTGTGTAGACTTCACAGCGATTACCGATGAGGTAATGACGCCAAATCTTTAAAGCATGCACTACGGCGGCTAATTCCAAATCATGAGTAGGGTAATTCTCCTCGTGGGGTCTCAATTGTCTTGATGCATAAGCGACAGCTCTTCCTTCTTGCATCAGGACACATCCTAATCCTTGACGCGAGGCATCACAATAAATATCGAAATCCTTGCGAATATCCGCAAAATCAAGATGGGGTGAGGTCAAGCGCTTCTTTAACTCTTGAAAACTTTCCTCACAGTGGAGTCGGTGAACTTTTCTCCTTCTTCAACAATTGCGTAAGAGGCTTAGCAATCGATGAGAATCCTCGATGAAACGGCGGTAATAACTCGCCATCCCCAAAGCTCGCGAATTTGGGTTCTGATCTTGGGTTGGTCGATGTACATCGCCTTTACTTTTCTGGGTCAATCGCTACTCCATCGGCGGTCATAACATGGCCAAGGAAATCCACTTCCTTCTTCCAAAAGTCACACTTATCGAACTTGGCATATAAGCGATGCTCCCGAGTTTCTCCAAAATTAACCTCGGGTGTTCTGCGTGTTCCTCCTCGATTTAGAATAAACCGAATATCGTCAATGAACACCACTACAAACTTGTCGGGTATTCCATGAAGACTTTGTTCATCATGTTCATGAAGTAAGTGGGGCATTTGTTAGCCCAAAAGACATGACCAAGAACTCATAATGTCCATACCGCGTTGAAAGCGGTCTTTGGTATATCCTAGGGTAGATCTTCAAGCGATGGTAGCCCGATCGCAGTCGATCTTTGAGAATACTCGGTTCCCTTCATGCGGTCGAGCAGATCATCTATTTCGGGCGGTGGATACTTATTCTTGATAGTGACCTCGTTGAGGGGCGGTGAGTCGATACACATCCTCATGCTTAGTCTTTCTTCTTGACGAACAAGATGGTGCTCCCACGGTGACGAACTTGGTCTTACGAAACCTTTCTCGAGGAGTTCTTCAATCGCTTCTTCATTTCGCTAACTCGTCGGTGGCATTCGATAAGGTCGCTTAGAAATTGGCGCTGTCCACGGCACTAGATCGATGACGAACTCGATGTCACGATCGGTGGCATTCGGGTAACTCTTCCGAAACACATCGGGTACTCTCGACTATTGGTACATCCTCCAATGCAATGGTCTTCGCTTGTTTACTAGCAAGTGCCCTCACGAACCGATGTGGCTAGAAACTCCACTTTCCTTCCATCGGTACTCTCAACCGTTACGGCTCTTGGCCACAATCCAAAGCCTGACTTTGTGCTTGGATAGCCAATCCATGCCAAGAATGACATCTAGGGTTTGGGTGTCTAGAACAATTAAGTTGGCTAGAAACTCAACTCCACTATGAGTAACTTAGCTCCTAAACAACCCACTCTAGAGCTTAGCTCGCTCAAGCGATTGAACTAATAAAGTATGCTTAAGTTGTATAGCCTCCAACTTGTTCTTAGTTGCAAAAACTCGGACACAAAAGAATGCGAAGCTCGAATCAAACAAAGCGATCATGGTCTTGAATTAACCGGGAACTTACCCGATCGACGCCCGGTGCTTCTGTGCTCCTTCGAGGTGGCGTGGTTGACACGGCCTCGGACCACGGACTGCGTTCCTCCTCTGGCTGGTTGGGGCTTGAAAGTTCCTCGTTGGTGACCGGTGCCGGGGTCTTAGTCGGCGTAGCTCCAAGGTTGAAACGAATCGAGTGATCGTTCCCCTCGTGGACACCGATTTGCATAGTGGCCTGGCTGACGGCAAGTATAGCACACCCTTGGCTCTTGCGACTTGTTGACTGTTGAATTCGCGTTGGTCGGTGCTGGGGTGCGAGTGTTCTGAGCAACTGGACGAGGTGCCGAGGTTGGTGCAGGTGTCCTGGCGGAGTTCTGTGGAGGAAACCGGTTGAACTGCGGTGGCACTGTCCTTGCTCTCTGTTGGAATTGCTGGCCTCCCTGCTGGATCATCCTGCGTTTGCGATTGTCTTCCAGTTCCTTGCGCTTATCCTCCATGACTAAAGCCTTATTGATCAATTCTTGAAAGTCAGGGAAGGTATGTGCAAGGAGGTTGACCTGAAGTCCAGTGTTCAGTCCCTTCAGGAAACGACTCTGGCGAGCCTTGTCTGTTGCAACATCTTCTGCAGCATAGCGAGCAAGTTGTGAGAACTTGTTGAGGTAGTCAGACACTGACAAGCTTCCTTGCTTTAGGGCACGAAATTCATCTTTCTTTAGTTCAATAATTCCTTCTGGTACGTGGTACTGGCGGAATGCTGTAGAGAATTCCTCCCAAGTGATATTCTGTGGTGCCTCATGAGCGGCGCAGAAGTTCTCCCACCATTCTGCCGCAATGCCCTCCAACTGGTGGGAGGCATAGAGAACTTTTTCATGATCGCTGCATTGGGTGATCAGCAACTTCCTTTCAATCACCCGAAGCCAATCGTCAGCTTCCACAGGTGAGACATGTCCAGAAAATGTTGGTGGACGAGTCCTCATGAATTCTGCAAGTTTGGATGGTCCATGGTGACCATGAGCACCGGGCTCCATCTTTGGTGATTGTTGTTGTTATTGTTCGTTGTGCATGGCTTGCATCCGAGTCATCATGGTATGCATCAAGCGTATGCATGCTGCCATAAAAGACCCAAAGTTCTGCAGATCATGAAGGGGTGGTGGCGGAGCTGCTCTATTCTTTGGTTGTCCACCGCTTCTTTGGTCTTTGGGTACCGAACCACTTGCAATCGCTCGCGAGTTGTAACCATCTGCGAAGCTTCGGGGTTAGATAAGGTAGCAAGCATGGGGTGAGTTAAGAACTAAGCGGGGATTGGTTAAACCCAACAACAACCGAGAGAACCAAAAGCAACTTTATTACTTAAGAACTTAGCATGGCTTGCAGTTGCCTAAAGGCCTTTGCGGCTCATACTCACACTCAAAGAAAATAGCGAACCTAAGCACACAATCTAACGCCTAAAGGGCGACACGACTAGGCTTAGGCGACGCGCTTAACACACTAAGCCTCAAGCTGCGAACCTAGGCCTTAGCGAACTCGATCCGAGGTAACCTCCACAACCACGCTGCGCTCCGCCGGTGTAGACCTTGAACTATTTGGCATCTTCGCAACCGATCACGGTGTCCCGGGCGGTGCAACAGAGCGAGGCGTCGATGGCGCGACAGAGCTCTTCAGTTACGGCTCCACCTCCTCTCGGATCTTCCTCGATTCTTCATGTTCTTCTAGATCTTCTTCCTCTTCTTGGTACGCTGGTGGTGGGCGCCCAAAGTATCTCTTCCAGATGGCGATCTTCTCTTGACTTGGTGCGCAGCTCTTGTAGGCACCGTCTAGATCGCGCCATCATCTCCATGGATTCCTCTTGGCGACGACGTGCGGGCGAGGTGTACCATGTGGCATCTTCTTCTCCTCCGTGGATGGATAGTGTGCGAGTAGCTCCACGGCATTTGCGCCTGGGTGGTAGCGGAAGAGCGGTTCCTTGCAACTCGCGCATGTAGATGTGGCGATCCGAGCATGGCCAGCGCGATGATTCTGTATTCCTTCACTCCAAGTGATCCTCCGATCGAGATGTTCGTGGTGGCTTGCCTTGGTGTTCATCCTGGCGTAAATCGTCAAGCGACAGATCGTACCCCGCTTATGTCCATCCACCATCCAGTTGTTTCCTCGGTACAACGGACGATCAAAACCTCCAAGTACCTGCAGAAGCTTCCAAAGTTCGGCGGCGTAACCTCCACAACGTTCACCATAGGTCTGAAGGCGAGGCATCTGTCCACAAGACAGAGAGAGGGTAAGAACAACTTAAAAACAGCGGAGAGAGGGGGAAAACTCTTAGCAATAGATGAGTCTAGAGAGACATGAGAGGAGTTAAGCAATAGGTTACTCTTGCAAGTTAGTTTTCCTTTAGAAAATAGTTTGGACTCTCTAAAAACGGCCGATCTAACTAAGGTCAAGACCTACCGTCAATATGGCTCTGATACCACCTCTGTCGGGACCCAAAAATGCAATTCTGGACCCTCTGTGTATTCTGCACTAGTCCAGGATCACGCTAGTGCACACAGTGGTAACATAGGTGAATATCAATCCACACAAACGAAATATAACATAAACGAATAGTTTGAGTAACAACTTAGAGTTTTGACCTTAAGGTCGGGGTTACAACTTATTAAGCCACACAGGGCTAACACTAAAGAAATACTGCAGCGGAATGAAAATAAACTCTGGCAAACTCCAATCAGCACACCACAGGCAACCGACTGGGATCGATGACCTAGCGATCAACCTTCTTCCACAAACTCCTCCTCGAAAGCAGGCGAAGACTCCTCCGCTTCTGTAGGTTTGGACGCAAGTTTTACAACAAGCGTGAGTACACAACCGTACTCGCAAATCACACCACAGAATGCAATATATAGATGCAGGCTTATTCCAAAGGAATGACTTCTGTGGTTATTTTGCAGAAATGCAACATTTGCAATTGAATACAAGTAATAGATTGAAAGCATAAGTTAAAACAAATAAGCAATAATAATTTATCAGTTGTTTCCACAAAGGCACAAAGCTAAACAGATTGATTCACACAGCCATATAACTTATGCCACACAGCTGTCCCATACCCAAAGTTTTATGAACACTACCCCTCGTGTGAAATCCCCGAGCGTTGTCCATGACCGAGGACGCGGCTATTCGAATAGATTGATTAACACTCTGCAGAGGTTTGTACACTTTACCCACACGATACAACTAGTGTAGCTAGCACTAATCATAACCAAACAGTTCGGCAACTTCGTCTCAACATTGACGTTCTTATTCACACAGTCCCATATCACAAAGCTTAACCTATCCACCTGAACCCCAATGTTGAAACTCCGTAACCTACTAAGTTAGGCCTGTCACCAGACATATGGTTGTACAGTATAGCTCAGTTCAATGGCGCACAAAGTTAAGTCCTTAATTGACCAAGGCAAGACTTCCAGTTTTTCTAACTAAACCACACAGATAAATCCCAATCACAAAGCCACCAGTTCACACAGTATCCACCACTTGCCTCAGTCTAAATCTTTTACCACCCAGTTGGTTTAGTGCAACACATGCCACCACGAGTAATAGCACACAGCACACACAGTTTTATCACACAGTTCCATAATCACTTAGTCAATTTCATAATTTCACTTACATGAGATGATGACTCGTAGCATGGCTAAGCAATTCTAGTCGGTCTAACCAACCATGTTGGCAATATGTTAATACCAACTAAATAATAAACCAATCTAGTGCGACAAAAGATTAAGGTATACAAGTAGGCAAGGTGGACATAACAATTTGGATCAATAACTAGCCCAAAAGCAGTTAAACACATAATTAAAATAAATGCAATAATTCAACACAATATAATTTAGGAAAACTGGGATTCAATATGATCAAAGGTATGACTTGCCTTGGAAAAGGTCTATGTACTGGTCTTGAACTTGGTTGAAGCCTTCTTCGACGAAAACTCCCGAAGTATCGACGTCTACGCACAAACGAAGCAAAAACAAACAAAACAAATAAACAACAGAGGCAAAACAAACTCCAAAAATTAAATAAAAATCTCAGATAGCTAGATCTTGAATTTAGACAAATTTAGAAATTTAAATGGGCTCAATCGGAGTTAGGATGCAAAAGTTATGAGCTTTGGAAGATTGAAATTACATAAAATGCTGAAAATCAGATTTTATGAATTTACTGAATTATTTTCCTAAAGGAAAATCAGATTAATGCGCAATGCTGACGTCAGCGGAGACGTTCGGACGAGAGGATTGTGGATCTGACAGGTGGGTCCCACCCGTCAGTGGCTCGGCTCACGGTGGACAAAGTCCACCGAGCCTTGGGTTCGGGATCCGTGGGTCGCCACGCGGCTGCTGACGGGGTTGGTGACTGGGCGACACGCGGCGACACGAGGGCGGCAGGGCTGACGCGGCTGCTGAGCTGGCAGGACACGGCGGCATCGCCGGCGAGTTCTTGTCGGACGTGCACGACAACGGCGACTCCGACCACGGCGGCGGCAACGGAGGGTAGCACCGGGCTCCTCACACCCTCGCGAGTCTGGTGACACGGTCGGACGCTACCGGCGGTGACCAAATCGCGGCGGCGCTTGAGGTTGGCGGCGGAGCGGCTCGGTTGAACGGCGGCGAGGCGCTGCGGGGCTCCCTCGAGGATGATGAGGTGCGCATCGTGAAGCCCACACCACGGCGACCTCGAATCCGGTGACGTGGAAGGCTGAGGCTCACCGACGGCGGTGCGAGATGGCGGAGAAGGTTGCGGCGGCGCCGAGGTTGAGAGGCTCGATTCTCCCTGGTGGCGGCGCAATCCGAGAGGCGGCTCTAGGGTTTTGGAGGCGGAAGGCGGTGCGAAGATTTTGACGCGGGCGCGGGCCTTAAATAGCCACGGAGGAGGAAGAGTCCGCGAGGAAGGCGGCGGCGCGGCAGTGTCCGGCTCGGACACGGGGAAGGAGTCCCGGGTGAAAACGATGCTGACGAGGCGAGCGGGTCCACTGAGCGGCGAGGCGGCTCACGCGGCGCGTGCGGGAAGGCGCAGGTGTAGCTGACTGGTGGGACCGGGAGCGCGCGCGGGAAGAGAGAGGGAGGCGGGCTGCGGCGCGGAGATGGGCCGGGGAAAGCGGGAAGGAGATGGGCCGAGCCGGAAGGATTCGGCCCAAGACTATTCTGAGATTTTAAATAGCTTTTCTATTTTAGAAAATACCAGAAAATCAAATAAGCAATAGAAAATAGCAAATGAACTCAGAAAAATTCTAGAAAAATCTAGAAAATATATCTGAGCACAAGGAACCCAAATAAAATAGTTTTGGCACATGTTCATGTTGGGTTTATTCATATTAAATGTTTTTGTTTGCAAAGTCCAATATTAAGCTTTTGAATTAAATTCAAATAAAACCAAATGGTGAATTTTTCCCTACTAACTATTTAAAAGGTTTTTTTAAAACTCTGAAAATTGGGATGTTACAGAGGCCCATGGGTTTTGATGGAAAGTTGCCCAGGTCAGTTAAGGACCGGTCTTCGGGTGTATGATGCTAAGCCATACCGTACCACAACATGTCCCTAGTATGGGTCAGGACCTGGCTGACTAATTTGCAAAGTTCCATTGCGGTCGACCCAACTGTTGCGGTGGGTTGTCTTTCATGACTATGTTCCCCCACCTGGCACAAGAGGGGGCTTCCGAAAGGTTGTAGCCAATGGAAGCGAAACCTTAGTGAGGGTAGACTGCGGTGGAATTGCGCTTTGTAAAGGCCTTGACACATGCTCTAGACCGCTTACCTAAGGTAGTGAGCAGGGGTATCGACGGATATCGAATAAACTAGAGAAGTCGTGTCTTGTGGGTAAAGCTGTACAACCTCTGCAGAGTGTAAAACTATTCGAATAGCCGTGTCCACGGTCATGGACATGCTAGCAGAACTGCTCAAAGTTAGACTTTGGTTTTGTTTGAGAAAGACTTCTTCAAACTGGTTTATCCAAATGGGAATTGGGCAGGAAGTCATGTGATAGGAGGGTATCCTTCACCGTTCATGTGTGAATGTTATCTGACTATAAAATTGAGAATTTTATAAATTTTAGTTATAAAATAACTGCTTTGGAACTTAGTACCAGTATTTAAAAGAAATGCTGCTTTATGCAAATAAACCAATAAGCCTTTCTATTGTTACATCCATATATGCATGTCATTCTGTTACTTGACGGGTGTAACTTGCGAGCACGGAAGTTGTGCTCATTCTTGCTTTATGCAAACAAAATTTTAGAGGAGAAGGACTTTGCCACCGATGTGGACCTCAACGACTAGGCCGCTTCCCCAGTCGATTGCCTGTGGCAGATCAACTGGACCCTACTACATCTTCATCTTCTGCCGTGTTTATTTTATTGTGGGCCTGTAAGCCTCCTTTGTAATCAACTCTGTTGTTTATTAATAAAATTGTGATATGATTCTGTTACCATAAGTGTGTACTGTGTGAACTAGCTACTGATCATGGGACTAGTTCTGAAATGCACAGAGGATCTGGGATATTAATCCCGGGTTCTGACACTATTCTAAACCTTTTTGGTATCAAATGATTTCCAAAAAGCCAACCAAACAAAAGTGATTTAATTTTGAAACTCGTCTAAAATCCTAGTTTGACCTAAGTGGTCACTTTCTAGCATTCAAGTGAGTTTTGCCATTTGTGCCAAATTATTCACATGAATAGGTCCATAATGGTATTTATAACTCATACATGCTTTTGAATGTTTTAAAATCCTTTAAATTTGCTCATTTGGATCTTTTGAAGAATTTTTTGAAAATAAAGTTTTCATTTGCAAAATCAAAAGCTAAATTCATAAAAATTATGTTCTTCAATACTCCTGAGTATCTTCAATGCATAATGATTCTAATTCACATTTATTTGAGTGCTAAACTAGGGATCATTTGCACATCCCTCCTTTCCTTGTTCAATCCTTGAAGCTCTAGAAATATCGGAACAACCTGTAGTATTCCTGCGGTACTACCGTCTTGTGGCACTACTGGCCTTTTGACTGCGATATTACCGATTGTCCTCACAAAATAGCCATTTCAATTCAATTCAACTATAAACCTTCTATGGCTGCTTCCTTTGGTCAAATTGATCCTTGTTATACTCTCTAGCTACCCTCAAGCACTTTCTTGACTCTCTATGCTATTTTGATTGCATTGTGATGTTTTTGTCATAAATGGTATTCTTTCCAAAAGAGTGGTAGCACTTTTGATCATCTTGACATCAGCATGAGATTTATCCTTGTTTTTACAAGTGGTATTCTTGCAAATGATATCATCTTATCCCTTCAAGTGGTATTCCTTCAAAGTGATATCTAATTTCATTCCTTGCCGATCTTACCTCACTTTATCATGCTCCAATACTTTCCACAGTATAAAAGTGGTATACTCTTCGTGGTATACTCTCTGTGGTAATCAAGTGCATTCTCTCTTTCTCTCTTCTCTTTCGTTGCTTTCTTTCAAGATCTTTGTGAAGAGAAGTTCAAGCACTTTGAGATTTCAAGTCTTGTTGTCACAAAGTATACAAGTGGTACTTAGTCCTTACAAGTGGTCTTTACAAATGGTATCCACAAGTGAAGCTTAAAGACTATCTTTCAAGAGTGATCGACGTAGAGACATTTTTGGTGCTTCATGTCAAAGAGAGAAGTTTGAAGTCATCATGAGTTTTAGATGGATATATTTCAAAGAGATGACAAAGAGAAGAGTTTGTTTGGATGAAGAGAGCCTTTATGTGTCAAAGAAATAGAACCTTTATGTAAGTGGGAGTTTTCCTAAAAAGTTTTGTAAAAACTACAATGAAAACTTTTTGAGTTTTACTTAAAATGGGTAAACTAATATATGGGAAAACTAATTTGCAAAGACTCCTTTTTGGCTAAGTTTTATTTTGGATTTTTGGTCTTTAATGCAAAAAGGGGGTGAATGTTTAGTTGATCAATATATTTGGATTCTCTCTTGTGTTTTCACCTCATTTCATGCATAATTCAAAAAGGGGGAAATTAGTGTCATGCATGAATAGAGTTAAATTTCTTTAATTCATATCTTATGTTGATTTACATCGAAATATTGTTATTGATAAAGGATTTATCATCAATCACCAAAACAAGGGGAGATTGAAGAATCTAGACCCGCCATTATGAGTTAATGGAGTATTTTGGTTATTAATGACAAATCTAATTGTGAGACTAACACTCTTATTGATATACCTATTGTTTAGTCTCAGCTTGGATATAAAAGGAAAAATCCAAATAGTTGGATATAAAGTCTCAGCTTGGATAGAAAAAGAAAAATTCAAACAGGTATGCATTCATAATGATAAATTTATTTGTGAGACTAACTCTTCTACTGCTATATCTCATGTTTAGTTTCAGTTGGATTTAAAGATCAAAGATGTATGCATTCTACATCATAGTCGGCCTCCTCGATCTTACACACTTTGGTTTTCTTTCTTCATGATAAAACCGAAACCTTTAGTATTTTCAAAAGCTTTGCAAAAGGAGTCCAAAATGAATGAGTTTAAGTTGAAGAAAATTCGAAGTGACAATAATTCCATGTTCAAAAACACTAGAATTGAAGACTTTTGTGATGAACTTGGAATAAAACATAAACTCTCCACTACCTACACTTCGGAGAAAAATGGAGTGGTAGAAAGGAAAAATCGAATATTAATTGAGATGTGTATGAATATACTTGATGAGTACAATACTTCCGATGATTTTTTGGCAGAGGCCATCAATACCGCTTACCATGCTATAAATCGTCTTTATTTGCATCATCTTCTTAAAAAAAACTTCCTATGAACTTCTCATTAGAAGAAAACTGAACATCTCTTATTTTCGTGTATTTAGTTGCAAATGCTTTATTTTTAGAAATGGTGTTTGGCTTTCAAAATTCTAAAGTCGTTGCAATATTGGTTTTCTTCTTAGTTGTTCTTCAAATAGTAAAGCTTATCGTTTCTTCAACAAACCACCGGTTTAGTTTAGGAGATATGTGATGTTCAATTTGATAAAACTAATGGCTCTCAAGAAGAGAAAAAAAGTTTAGACGATGTTGGTAATAAAGGCTTGATACAAGCTATGAAGAATATGACACTTAGTTACATCAAGCCAAAGGAAGACAACGATGATCCATCTTCCTCTATTCAAGTTGAATCCCCTACTTCCGCTACGCCAAGTCAAGCTCAATTTGAAGATGTAGAGGATGGACATGTATCGGCCTCTCATCCAAAGATTCATAATGCTATAGCCAAAGATCACCCTATTAATCAAATCTTGGGTGATGTTAATAAGGATGTTCTAACTCGATCTCGTGTGCCTTTTTTGTGAACATTACCCCTTTGTTTCCTCTATTGAGCCAAAATATGTAGATGAAGCATTAGATGGCCCAGATTGGGCAAATGCTATACATAAAGAACTAAACAACTCCGTCCGCAACGACGTATACACAATAGTTGAAAAGCCCAAGGATCACAACGTCATTGGTACAAAATAGGTATTTAGAAACAAACAAGATGGAAATGGCGTTGTGGTGGCACAAGGTTACTGTAACACCCTGGCTATTCGAAAGCCAAAATGTTACCCAAAGAACTTAACATACAACAACACTGCGGAAAAAATATCAACAACAACTCATCAATTAACATAAGACGTCCAACATCTATTAAAACGACTGCAGGAATAGAATCTGATTCCAACAACAGTTCGCAAAGTCCAATTATTCACGTCTACTGAATCCGCTAAGATAGTTATATCAATGGAATAATCAAGGATCACAAGCAGTTATTTAATCAACCTTATCATAGAGAAAGATACCATCCATCATCAAACTCTATTTATTACAGTTCATCACTTAACGAATGAAAGACAGGGACAAAAAAAATCTTATTATAGTGCTTGAATATTGTGAAGTGAATGAATCATGTGTGCCTACTCCCTCCCAGGAATGCCCTCATCGGTGTACACCTAGAATAAACAAACACAGGCAAGAATGAGTCCAAGACTCAGCAAGTACAAGGAATAATATGAACTACAATGAATATGAACAAGACAGTGTCATTACAGAATATGAATACAGAACTGGAAGAACATATGAATGGATGGAATGAATGAACTACACTTCTGCTTATACCGGTATAGCCTGTGAAACACCCGTCAGTGTTCACTTAGGCCCACATTTAACAAAATGTGGGGATCCAAGGCCCGTATGAAGAACGTTTCATACGGGGATCCAACTCTGCCCACATTGGAATGGTGGAACTTACGTGCCCATACTGGATTTGATGGGTCTTATAATCCACTCCCGTGAATTAAACATGAATCATGGATGCAAAGAATGAAATATGAATAATGAACGGCCTCACCACTGACCATGGAAATATCACATATTAAAGGAACATAATAATTGAATACCATCATGAATCTTAGAAAACACAATATTGACAGCAAGCATTCAATCATTCACACTCTTAATAACATCAAAGTACTTGCCTTCCGCGATGTGATGAGTTTGGAGGCAAAGGCGGTGCTCCTAAACCTGAAACCTCCCCGCCTACACAAAATATATTCAAAATAAGAACAACATAAAACAGGACCATCCATTCACGTTCTACAACGCATTCCAAACACCCAAGAGCTAACTAATAGTCTTAGTCTAAAACTGACCACCCCACACATAAGTGAAACTAGACAGCGGCACGGAAAAGACCATATCTATTAACCTGGGACTCGGAACGAGGTAAGCCCAGTTCCTAGCGAAACTTAACAACCGTATCTACGAAAACTTAGTTGGGGAGATAATCTAAATCAGCCATGAGGATACACTAACAGGCAGCTGAACCTGAAAGACAGAATCTGTCCCGAAGAAACGGACAGCAGTAAAGAAGAAAGCGTAACTCTTGATCTACCACTCCAATTGGGGCGTTCTTTGGCATTCTTGAAAGGTTACGAGATTTAATACAACAAGTTAGTTGGGTGGAGACCCTGAATTTGACACTAACATAAACATATTTCAAAAGACAAATCAACGGAGTAATTCTGTCAGAATTCTGGGCAGCAAGATTGAAACAATCATAACTTTTGATCCACAAATCGGAATTAAGTGTTCTTGGCGGCTATTGAAAGATAAGATAATAAGCTACAATTCTCATAATAGGGAGGATTCCTGATTCGGACCTTATCAATGCTCAAATTGCCCCGCAAAGCGACTGTCAGGAAATAAATGACGTTCTGGACAGTGGTACAAAAATGACTGTAACTTGCAAACCATAACTCGGATTCAGGTGAACTCAGAGGCTATCGAAACCTGATGAACTAATCTACAACTTTCTAAGAGATCACAGGTCCTAAATCGGCCTTGATCTAAACGAAAAGCAAAGCCCAACAGAGAACAGAAATCAGTTTCTAAACACAGCACTATCGACGAATCCATAACCAACCTCTACCAAGAACGAATCTTCAACAACAGCAGGGATGTGAGTGGATACCTCTACCAAGAAGGAGGAGGGAGGAGAGGGCTGCTAGGAGGTAGAGCTGGCTGGGGAGAGAGGGGCGCCACCAGGAGCAGCAGCAGGGGGGGCCACCAAGAGGAGCTACAGGGGAGGCGCCACCAGGAGCAACAGCAGGGAGGCGCCACCAAGAGGAGCTGCAGGGGAGGCGGCTTGGGATGAGGGGAGCAGCCAAGGGGGAAAAAGAAGAAGGGAGGCTGCCAAGATTAGGGTTTGAAGGGGTGGGGGCGCATGGGCTTTAGGCCCATGGCTTCTCCCCTCTTGGTTGCTGGCCGGCCCAAACAGTCCAAAGCACCCCGGGCCGGAGGCCCAACTCTTAAACCCCCCTTGTAATACCCCGAAAGTGTGACAAGCTGATAGTCGGGGAAACATAGTTATTCGGAAGAGAAATAATCGGTTTTGCGGGAGGGGTCAATCGGAAAATGTTTAATTCTATAATTAGAGAAGGGGAAAATGCTTTTCAGATCCAACCTGGGCTTGGGCCCCGGCCCATGTGAGCCCAAGGGGCAGCCGGCCAAAGGGGGGGCGCCACTCCCCCCCAAACCCTAACCGCAGCCCCTCCTCCCCACTTTCCCCACGCCCCCACCCCTCTCCCCCTTGGTGGCCGCCACCCCCCCTCTCTCACGCCTCCCCTCCCTGGTTTCCTCCCCCTTGCATCCCTCCAAGTCCCCCCATTGCTGCTGTCCAAAGGTAGAAGAAGGACCCCCCATTGCGACTGGCTAAGGAGGAAGAGAAGGAGGAGGAGAAGAGGGAAGGAAGAGGGGAGAAGAGAAGGAAGAAGAGAAGAAAGCGGGATCCCATCCGGAGTTCGTGATCTTCAGCTGCGCCAAGGGTAACTAGCTTCGTTTGTTGTTGTGTGTTTAGTCGTAGATCCGAAATCGAGTAGTTTTGGCAAGATTGAAGTCGGTCTGTTAAAGATGCAATTCTGTCCATAACGTTGCGCGGCCAGTTTCATGTGTTTAGAGGCCGAATTAGGAGGTTTGGTCTCCTAGAGATATGTAGATTTTGTTCTTAGCTTTCAGTGGCCACCAAGATCACCCAAATCCGATTAACGGTCAGGAAGTTATGAATTTTTTAGTATCGCTGCTCTGTTAATCTGTCAGTTTATAACAGTCTGTAGAAAATGGGATGAATCTGCTAGTTAAGGTCAAAATAAGAGGACCTCAATATAACGAAAAATGTAGGTAATTTCCATACCTTTTGATAGAGATAAAGAACGCAAGATTTGGACTTTCGTAGCAAAAGTTATGATGGTTTTAGTGATCTGTCCAGAGAACCCGACGTGATAATTGTTGCTCTGTAGGTTGGCTTGGTAGAGGTAGTAGTTGGCATAATCAAAAGGGCTCCCCAACTAAGTTTATTTAGGTAATTAAATTACCTTTTCAGAAAGTCTGAGAACACCTTATTTGGACCCCTGAGCGGAAAGTTATGTATTTTAGAAGTTGACTATCCGCAGTGATCACCAAAGCGATCGCTAGGAATTGGAAGATTGGAAAACGCTTGGGAGTTTAGCGAGTTCGTTTGTGTTGTACTTATGCTTTTGGTCCAGTATGTTGGACTTAGTCTGGGTTATCTTTTGTTCGGTAGGAGCGTGATCCAGGGCAGCGCCCTCTTTGCGTCCACCGCTCTCGCGCAGTTAAGGCAAGTATTCGGGTTATAGCGTATTTTGGTTGTATGATAAAATTGTTGTGATTGCTTGATGTAGCCTTGCACGAATGTTAGTGTAATGAGTTTTCCTTTTATCTTGATGAATGCAAGCTATGGTTAATGTTTCCCTTGAGCGTTGCTAAATCTTACATGTTGTTATGTACATGTTAAATTCTTGAGTATGAAAGACGTGGGTATGGAGCATTTGCATGTTTCAAACGTGTTGGATACTTGGTCATGTATGCATGTTTTTGATATATGATAGCGAAGTAAGGTTGCTTACATGATAATGAGAATATGATGTAATCCTGCTTATGAATATGTTATCATGGTGCATATGCATGTTGAGAGCATACAGTGCCACAGTCACGTGGTGACCAAGTACATATAGTTGAGGTCCCCGTCATGTAGATGACGGGCTTGAGGTCCCCACATTCGTGGAATGTGGGCTATGAATAAAAGAGGTCCCCATCATTAAAGTGATGGACAAAGGTCCCTATACATGTGGTGTATAGGCTTTTGGTCCCTGTGCCAGAGGGCACAGGCAAGGGTATACAGCGACGGTTGTGTACCCGCATTACGGTAAAATGCGAAAGAGATAAAGTTGAAAAGGTGCATTGCATTGGTTGCATTCACATGAGCATGAAGGCTATACTTTGGTGCATTGTTTATCTTGGATTATTGATGCTATGAATGATAACTTGCTTAGCCTTGTTGGTACTTTTTGAGTCTTTGGGCTCACTCTTGCTTTGATGTGTTTTAGGTACAACGGCAAGACCCGCATGCATGGGAGGGAGTAGATGTTTGGATGCACGCACTACCACTCAATCTTAAGAATTACTTATGGATGGTTTGAGTTTCAGATTAACTGTAATAATGAGAATAGCAAATTTTGATTATGTTTATGATATTATCCTGCATGCTTGAAAGAACCTGATTATGAAGATACTGATAAATGCCATGATTAATTGTTGGAACCTCGGTATAGCTGACTATACAAAGGAGGTTTTACCGAAAATTTGTAATTGATCTTAGTTTAGTTTAATTTTAGTAGCATTCCAGGCTCAATGCTGAGCTGGGGTGTTACAGTTGGTATCAGAGCGGGCTTTAGATCCGTGGTTAATAAAAAAAATATTAAATTGGCACACTGTGCACAGTAGGTGGGGTTGGGAATTACATTGCTTCCGCATTATCTGTTGTTATGTTTCATTGGTTGAGCAATTGTTGAATTGCCTCTGAGCTATCTTTCTTGTTGTTAATCTATGATATAAGATGTTATGATTTTATATATCTATGAATCTATTCTATGATTGTCATGAGATGATCATATGTGATTATACTATTTATGTGTGTCGATAATGGTTGTTAAGAAGTGGAGACCGTGGTTGTGACCTTGGACTTTGTCAGGTTATACCACCATTCGTGGTAGACGAATAAAGTAGTTACCCCGAATACCCTAGATACAGGAGTTGAGCGTGAGTTGCTTTGGAAAGTTATTTTCCTTCATGACCTCAATCTTGGCAAATTCTTGATCTGTGGTGGATGATGAATTCCTCTGGGGTTCTTGGTTTACGGTGGTTGTTGAGTGTCAATGGTCTCTAATGGTTCTCTGAAACAAGTATTGTTTTCCGACTGTTGAGCTGTTTTTACTACTTGTGATTGTCCTCAATTGGCATTACTGATAATTCCATGGTTGTTTTTTTCTGTCTCATTGGAAAATAATGACTCATGTATTTGTTTGAAAGTTTGGGTAATGAGAGTTTCTGTTGCAAGTTTGTTAACATGAGAAAGCTTTGGCTCTATGTATTTCTTTGAATTATTCCGAGTGTTGAAGTTTAATGCATCTCTTTTCTAGTGGAATTGTTAAGATCCTTTTGTGATACCTTGTTATGGTTAAATTAGATATTGTAATCAACAAACTTGATATGGTAGGGGTATTAAGTTGAGCCATTGGTGTGGTGCATAATTAATATTAATTAGTAACCTGAAAGTAAAATTGATTAAGTTGATGTTGATTTTTACTAGTTCTTGATGAACTGTGCATATGAGTAGTGACTGAGAGTATGTCCATACGTATTTGGAGTCAGAAGAGATAATAAGAAGTATGGAACATTGATGAATTAGTCTGACCATTAAAATCGTTTAGGTTGCTAAACTTGTTGGGTTCTTTGGTTCCCATGGATTAATTTAATTGTTTGGAAAGAAAAATTAGAGGGAATACCGATTTACGTATTCCTTAGTATGATTAGATATCTGGGCTGTGTATAACCGGTTGATGGATTGAATATCGGTGGATCTAGAATTTATGAGAGAAGTTCTATATAGTTCTTCGTATAGAATGACGCGATGAATTTGGTTGTAACGTTGTTGAGACTTTTGATCGATAGAATATTGCTATTTTGAAGTTTTAGTGTACTTTTGCCGAAATCTAAATATGAGGAGGAACAATTGAATATGTGCTTGTAAATACTTATGTGATTTGGAGAGGAAAATAGGTAGCAACTAGATCTCATAATGAAACTAGTCGATACATGATAATGGTTGAGTACAACTATTGTGTGTGAAGTTTGGTGTTGAGCATTACTAAAAGTTGCAATGATATGATGTAATAGGAGGCTTATGCCCATCTAATTGTGAATTAAACGGTTGATAATGTGACCTTGATGAAAGGGTTATGGTAGGAGCTTTTCAATTGTATAGTAGACCCCTTCTAAGTTTAAGAGGTTGATGTATTGATGTTGTATGGTTTTGGTATACACTCGTTTTGAAGATGGGATGAAAGGATAGTATGGGAACTTTTGGTGAAACTTTGGGGGCTTTCTAATGGAATAGTTGATGATAAAGATTTGTGTGTAGAGTATATTATTCTTGATGTTAGTAAGATTATCTGCAAGAAGTTGCGACTTGAGTTATGTGGTGATTGAGTTTGTTTCGAGCAAAGTGACATGTTGAAAGATTTATTTGGTTCCTTAGTGGTACTGTGATTTGGGTTTTAAGAGTTTATCTTGTTTAAGCTGGCAAAATGATGTAGTAAGCACAGAAAATATCTTTCCTTGTTAAAGGAAGGAGAGAAGTTAAGTGTTTGAGATTTAAGTCGTTTCGCATCTTGCGGTTTATTGGAGAGTACTTAAACCTTATGCGCTTGTTCCATAAGGGTTTATCAATGTTCAAAGGGTATTACGTTCTTCTCTTTTGTGGTTTGGTATTCGCTTTCGTGAGGGCTTGAGCCCTTGACTATTGACTTTCCCTTATATTTTTTCTTTCGAGTTCTTGGCCTAAGTGGCACATGTTTTCCAAGTTGTTGAAAAATTGATTCCATTTGCTCTTTCTTTTGAGGAAGAATCAACCTATTCGTTTCACCTGAGTCTTTTGAGGTGTTGAATAATTGTAGTGGTGAAACCGTGGGTTGTAAGTTATTCGATGAGTATTGGAGGATGAAATAATTTCGTAATATAGTTCTTTGAGAGAAGTCTATCTCAATGGAAGATTGCCTTATGAGGTTAAACTGATTGCATTGTTACAGCTAGTAGAACCTATAGTGATTGTGATCCAAGATTTTTTGTTCACTTCGGGTGGAACATTAGAATTACCGAAAGTATGGAAATCTTGATCAATTTTATAGAGTATCGCAATTTGGTAGTATTGCGAGGTTGTGCATGGTTATACTTGAGGATGTGGTTTAATGAGAGTGGGATTATAAAGTAATCGAATCGTCATGTCCATTAATGGGGTAATAGAAAATGTTGAATAATGTCAAGAGTGATTTGGCTTTAAATGAGTAACCTTCTGAGAATTATAATCTTTGTAAAGGTAAATTGGTCAAGAAGAAAAAAAATATATATATATTTTCATGATGAGGTTAATGAGTAAGTATGTGGGAATTGTGGAATTTTAGGGATTTAATTTGAGGATTTCCCTATCTTTTATATGAGAATTTCGTTGCAAGAGTCTTGGAGGTTAAATCTGGGATTTACATTGTTATGCTAGGACTTTGATCGCCCAAATAATAATGATGGATTTCAAATAGTAGGATGATCTTTGATAGAAATCTATTGGTGAAATACATGAGAATATGTAATGAGAATTTCGAGATGTTCATTCTTAAGGACTGAGGTAACATGATTACGTGTGAAGATCCATTTTGGGATGCATCAGAAGTTATCTATCAGAGTAATTCTATCGGTAGAGGAGTTGACTAGAGTATTGTTTCTGTGGGGTCGATAGAGCCTCTCTACAGAGGTGTGGTTGATGTATTTCCGTTTGTGCTTAGCATTAAGAATGTCAAGTTAAGAGAGATGGGTTAGTGTGTTATGCGATGAGTCAGGATTCCAAAAGGTTGAAAGAAATTTTATTTCTAAAGGAGAAATTGAGAAAAAAATTATTTCCTCGGGCACTGAAACGCTGTCTTGATTCTTGTATGAGCTATGAGTTTATGACGGATGCCTTTCGGAAATTGGGCTTGACTTTATGTTGGCATGTGTGGTTCTTATCTATTCAGAAAGAATAAAAGAAAATGATGGATTTGGATATTCGAGTGATTTCTCTTTTGGCGATCGTGGTGTTTATTTGCAAATTTTCTAATTTGAAGGTGGAAAGATTTTCGTGATAATCTTCGATTCTGAATTTGACTTCTTTTAGTACCGAGTTGGTAACGTTTGGTTGCGATGAGAGTCCTTCATTTTCAGTTGGGCTATGTCAGTAAAAGAGTGTGTTTAAAGCGAGTTCTGTTGTGTGTTTCTCGTTACAGGAGGTGATCTTTGTGTGGGTGAAAAAGTCCGATTAAGAGGTGGAACAAGAGTTCAGTGTTCTATGCGCTTATTGCGTGGTTCGGTACCACTGGTGGGGGTTGCCCCAAATACATTGGATTGTTTCCGCAAGTGGCATATCGTCAGGACCGTCTCGGGTCCATACGCAGTGTACGCAACACTGGGCATGTTTGGTGCCAAGTGAGTACCTGAGTGATATGGAGTTTGAGTTTTCGTTAACATTGTTGACCTTCGAGCAGGATCTTACCTTAGAGTCTTTATGGATGTTTGTACCTCGAATGTTGGGTTGAGTGTTAGATCAGACGCCGTATCACGTCTTTGTGTTGTGGTCCTCAGTCCTAGAGAGAGGCCACTTGGGAGTTGAAGTATTTCATGCGTGAGCATTAGTTGGATTCGTTCGCAACGACTATCTGTTTACCGTTGTTAGGTTCTAGTCGCAGTTTACCTTTGTGTAGATCGACGTTTAGATTCGGGGTCGAATCCTGTTAAGGGGGGTAGAATGTAATACCCCGAAAGTGTGACAAGCTGATAGTCGGGGAAACATAGTTATTCGGGAGAGAAATAATCGGTTTTGCGGGAGGGATCAATCGGAAAATGTTTAATTCTATAATTAGAGAAGGGGGAAAATGCTTTTCAGATCCAACCTGGGCTTGGGCCCCGGCCCATGTGAGCCCAAGGGGCAGCCGGCCAAAGGGGACCACTCCCCCCCAAACCCTAACATGACCCCTCCTCCCCACTTTCCCACGCCCCACCCCTCTCCCCTTGGTGGCCGCCACCCCCTCTCTCACGCCTCCCCTCCCTGGTTTCCTCCCCCTTGCATCCCTCCAAGTCCCCCCCATTGCTGCTGTCCAAAGGTAGAAGAAGGACCCCCCATTGCGACTGGCTAAGGAGGAAGAGAAGGAGGAGGAGAAGAGGGAAGGAAGAGGGGAGAAGAGAAGAAAGAAGAGAAGAAAGCGGGATCCCATCCGGAGTTCGTGATCTTCAGCTGCGCCAAGGGTAACTAGCTTCGTTTGTTGTTGTGTGTTTAGTCGTGGATCCGAAATCGAGTAGTTTTGGCAAGATTGAAGTCGGTCTGTTAAAGTTGCAATTCTGTCCAGAACGTTACGCGGCCAGTTTCATGTGTTTAGAGGCCGAATTAGGAGGTTTGGTCTCCTAGAGTTATGTAGATTTTGTTCTTAGCTTTCAGTGGCCACCAAGATCACCCAAATCCGATTAACGGTCAGGAAGTTATGAATTTTTTAGTATCGCTGCTCTGTTAATCTGTCAGTTTAGAACAGTCTGTAGAAAATGGGATGAATCTGCTAGTTAAGGTCGAAATAAGAGGACCTCAATATAACGAAAAATGTAGGTAATTTCCATACCTTTTGATAGAGATAAAGAACTCAAGATTTGGACTTTCGTAGCAAAAGTTATGATGGTTTTAGTGATCTGTCGAGAGAACCCGACGTGATAATTGTTGCTCTGTAGGTTGCCTTGGTAGAGGTAGTAGTTGGCATAATCAAAAGGGCTCCCCAACTAAGTTTATTTAGGTAATTAAATTACCTTTCCAGAAAGTCTGAGAACACCTTATTTGGACCCCTGAGCGGAAAGTTATGTATTTTAGAAGTTGACTATCCGCAGTGATCACCAAAGCGATCGCTAGGAATTGGAAGATTGGAAAACGCTTGGGAGTTTAGCGAGTTCGTTTGTGTTGTACTTATGCTTTTGGTCCAGTATGTTGGACTTAGTCTGGTTATCTTTTGTTCAAGTAGGAGCGTGATCCCGGGGCAGCGCCTCTTTGCGTCCACCGCCTCGCACGGTTAAGGCAAGTATTCGGGTTATAGCGTATTTTCGGTTGTATGATAAAATTGTTGTGATTGCTTGATGTAGCCTTGCACGAATGTTAGTGTAATGAGTTTTCCTTTTATCTTGATGAATGCAAGCTATGGTTAATGTTTCCTTGAGCGTTGCTAAATCTTACATGTTGTTATGTACATGTTAAATTCTTGAGTATGAATGACGGGTATGGAGCATTTGCATGTTTCAAACGTGTTGGATACTTGGTCATGTATGCATGTTTTGATATATGATAGCTAAGTAAGGTTGCTTACATGATAATGAGAATATGATGTAATCCCGCTTATGAATATGTTATCATGGTGCATATGCATGTTGAGAGCATACAGTGCCCCAGTCACGTGGTGACCAAGTACATATAGTTGAGGTCCTCGTCATGTAGATGACGGGCTTGAGGTCCCCACATTCGTGGAATGTGGGCTATGAATAAAGAGGTCCCCATCATTAAAGTGATGGGCAAAGGTCCCTATACATGTGGTGTATAGGCTTTTGGTCCTCGTGCGGAGGGCACGTGCAAGGGTATACAATGACGGTTGTGTACCCCATGACACGGTAAAATGCGAAAGAGATAAAGTTGAAAAGGTGCATTGCATTGGTTGCATTCACATGAGCATGAAGGCTATACTTTGGTGCATTGTTTATCTTGGATTATTGATGCTATGAATGATAACTTGCTTAGCCTTGTTGGTACTTGCGAGTCTTTGGGCTCACTCTTGCTTTGATGTGTTTTAGGTACAACTGGCAAGACCCGCATGCATGGGAGGGAGTAGATGTTTGGATGCACGCACTACCACTCAATCTTAAGAATTACTTATGGATGGTTTGAGTTTCAGATTAACTGTAATAATGAGAATAGCAAATTTTGATTATGTTTATGAGATTATCCTGCATGCTTGAAAGAACCTGATTATTAAGATATTGATAAATGCCATGATTAATTGTTGGAACCTCGGTATAGCTGACTATACAAAGGAGGTTTTACCGAAAATTTGTAATTGATCTTAGTTTAGTTTAATTTTAGTAGCATTCCAGGCTCAATGCTGAGCTGGGGTGTTACACCCCTCAAAACTGAAATTACACTAAAACCATTTTCCCCGATTAACTTTTCTCTAATCGGCACTCGGTGTATTACAAGGAGGCCGACGGCGCCGGGCTAGGGGGAGTAGGGAGGGGCGGCGCCACAGGAATGGGGGAAGGGAGCCCAGGAAGATTTCGGCAAAAGGGGAGGAAGGGGTGAGGGGGCAGCTAGGGTTAAGGGGCGCCCCCCTTTTTCTTCCCACTTGGGCCGGCCCACTAAGGGCTTTTGCGCTTTGGAAAAAGAGCCCACTAACCAAACGCGCTCAAAAATTAGAAATTTGAATCGAATTCCCTCACTAAAACTTTGAAGCAATCGAATTTGAATTAATTATCCTCTCCCGAATGATATTTCCTCCAATAGATGTTTGGGGTATTACAGTTACACCCAAGTTGAGGGTTTGGATTTTGATGAAACTTTCACCCCCATAGCTAGACTAGAAGCTATTCGAATTTTGCTTGCATTTGCATCATGTTTTTGAAATAAAGCTTTTTTTTCAAATGGATGTGAATAGTGCTTTTCGAAACGGTAAAATTTTTGAACTTATTTTTTGTTAAGCAATCTCCCAGTTTTGAAGATCCTAAAAACTCTAACCATGCTTATAAACTCTCTAAAGCACTCTATGGTCTCAAACAAACTTCTAGAGCATGGTATGAGCGTATTAGAGATTTTTTGGTTTCAAAAGGCTTCCAAATTGGGAAGGTTGACACCACTTTTTCACAAAAATCATTGATGGTCAATTCTTTGTTTGTCAAATTTATGATGATGATATTATATTTGGATCTACTAATAAAGAGTTTTGCAAAGAATTTAGTGATATGATATCTAGGGAATTCGAGATGGCTATGATTGGAGAACTTAGTTTCTTCCTTGGACTTCAAATCAAGCAACTCAAAGATGGAACATTAGCCAATCCAAGTACGTAATGGACTTACTCAAAAGATTTGGCATGGAGGATGCAAAACCCATCAAGACTCCCATGGCTACTAATGGTCATCTCGATCTTAATGAGGGAGATAAACCGGTAGATTTAAAGCTTTATAGATCTACGATTGGTAGCTTACTTTATCTTATCGTATCTAAGCCCAATATCATATTTAGTGTTTGCATGTATGCTCGTTTTCAAGCTTCTCCAAAAGAATGTCATCTTATGGCCGTTAAAAGGATTCTTCGATATTTAAAGCATTCCTCTTACATTCGCTTATAGTATCCTAAAGGTGCTAAATTTAATTTAATTGGATATTTGGACTCCGATTATATGGGTTGCAAAGTAGATAGAAAAAGCACCTTCGAAAGCTGTCAATTTCTAGGAAGATCATTAGTATCTTGGTCCTCGAAGAAATAAAATTCCATAGCCCTATCCACCGCCGAAGCGAAGTATGTCTCTGCGGGTAGTTGTTATGCTCAATTGCTATGGATGAGGCAAAATTTGATGGATTATAGAATTAATTTCTCTAAAATGCCTCTTTTGTCCGATAATGATAGTGCCATGAAAATAGCTAACAATCCGGTTCAACACTCTACAACTAAACACATAGATATTTGCCATCATTTTCTTCAGGATCATGTAAGCCAAGGTGATATTGTGATTAACCACATAATACCAATGATCAATTAGCGGATATCTTCACCAAGCCACTAGATGAGAGCCGCTTTTGCAAATTGAGGAATGAATTAAATGTTATAGATCTTTCTAATGTTGTTTGATTTCATGATCCTTGCTTAAGTTTTTATTTGCAAGACTGTTCGATTCTCTTGTGGATTTGCTGATATTGAAAAATTATTAAATGGGAAACACATTTAGGGGGGAGTGTTATACACTCTTCATGTATACCACTTCTCTATTCTTGTGAACATAATGAAAATCAAGCTACAACACCTCTTAAAATCAACCCATTTTGGTCAAAAATCAAAATTTGTGTATTACAAACCAAAATCCAACAAAAAATAGCTATATCTTTTCAAATATGTATTTCAAAGGTTTTTGGTTGGATCGAACTCAAAAATATCTTACTTTGAAAAAAAAAGTCAATTTTGACCCAAAATTGATCTTCTAGTATCTTGTTTTTGACCAAAACTATATTTTTTTTGTGCAAAATCTATACCAAAAGGAATTTGATCTTGACTCCAAAAGAGAAATCCTAGTAAAAGTTAAAGCTATTTACATATTTTTTTATTCACACCAATTTGATCAAAAGGAATTTGATCTTGACTCCAAATTGATCTTTTTCTTATTCACATATTTTTTAAAATTCAAACCTAGTAAAAGTTATTTGATTTAGAGTTTCACCAAAAAAACACCTTTTGACCCGAAAAGTCATATTCTAGCATATAATAAGTATTGCTATTTGGGCCATATTCCTTGAGTATATTGCCTCAAAATAGTATCTCATACTCATACATCTCAAAACAAGTGAAAAAATTCCCATTTTCCCCCTTTCGTCCCCTCAATGTTGTTTTCACCAGAACTGTCCTATTTTTCTACAAAACTATGTTAAAATCATGGTTGTTGATCAAATCTAGTTGAAATTGCTCTAAGTAAGCTTTATGTTGTGTGCTTAACCATTTGGAGCAAGAATAACATCTGTTCTGCCATTTCTTTTTTAAAAAAGAAGAAGAAGAAAGAAAAAAATCACGGTCAACCCATAGTTATCATCCCAATCTGATGGCTACGGTGGCCCGATCTTCTGATAGGTTCGATTGATTTCGTCGTGGGGACGTTGACGCTTTAAGGCTTGCAACCAGCAGATCGTCGCCTTGCAATTCGCTACACCCGCACGACTGTCGTTATCGACCACGCTCGCACGCGATCGACCTTACCACGAGGGTTATTGTTCCTGCAAGCAATCGAAGCAACTCACAAGAACAAGGAAGATGCAATCTGAATTGTATTGCGAATATGAATGAAGATCAACAAAGCGGGGTTCCTCAAACCGCATAACGCGAACCGCAAGTGGCGAATAATTCTAAGAAAACCCAACCCTAAACCGTGGCGATCGTTGTATATATAAGGGGGGATGTGAGGGGGTTGACCTAGGGTTGTGTGACCATAGGGAGAGGCGTACACAACCTAGGCTTTGACCCCGACACGCTTACAAGGCCCAAAATGGTGTCGTAGCGCCTAATGACTGGTCGTAGAGCGTGAGACCTAGTCGTAGCGCTGGCTGGTCTGGTCGTAGCGCTGGCGAACCTAGTCGAGGAGCTTGAGACCTGGTCGTAGCGCTGGCCGGTGCAGTCGTCGTGTTGCCGCGAACCTAGTCGAGGAGCTTGAGACACAGTCGTATCACGCGGGATCGTGTAATGACCAATTTTCAACTTGTGTTTCAAATGTAAGAAAATGAGGATAATTAAAACTTTTCTTACATCTAAATGCTTTTGAACTTTTCTGAAATTCTTGTAAAAGAATTTTGGAAAATCCAAAATCAAAATCCTCAAATTATCTCAAGTCAACCACCTCCTTGGTGAATCTTGTGTCAAACCCTTGGAAATAATTTTCATTGGTCCTAAGGTTGCTTTGTGACACCTCTGAATTATTTCCTAATTTTTGGAAATTATTTGAATAATTTAGAGGCAAGTCAAACCTTGGTCAAACCTCTGAAATAACCTTCTGGAATTTCTTGAGAGAATTCCAGTGCACAAAAATCTTTGGAAATTTTATGGAAGGTAAATCCTTAAGTCAGAAACCTCCAGTTCAAATTTCATAATTTTTGGAGTTGGTTTGATACCTCAATTAAATCCCCAAAAATTCAGCTCAAAAATTCAAACTCAAATATGGTTTTACTGTTCATCCGACCGAGTCCGACCGACGCGGTCGAACCCGACCAACTTAGCGCACCTGGCTCGAGCCCCCTTGCGTGATGCCGTCCATTCCAAAACCAGCGGCCGTGATTGAGCCACGTGTTCTTAGCGGCCGCGCGTAACGCTTCGCGTGGGCCGTCCGATCCCGATCGAACGGCTGCGAATCGCCCACGTCGCCACGCCGCTGTTCTTCTTCCCGTTGCGCCGCTCACCTGCCTCTCGCCGTCAGCGCACGCCACCGCCTGCGTGCTCACCTGCCCGCAACGGCTACCTCACGCCCGGTGGAACTCCCCCCGCCTATTTAAGCTCCCCCAGATCCTCCCTTCTCCCTTTTTCGCACTCACTTGAGCTCAAGCCGAGGCAAGCGTCTTCCCCGCTTCGGCCCCGAGCACCGTCGCCGTCCCCGAGCACCCGGGACCCCGTCGCAGCCACCCGTGCACTCCCTGGAGCAAGGACCATCCACCAATTGGGTGGAACCGCCACCAGGTTGCCGGCGCACGCTTCTTCCCCAATTCCGGCCGCCGCCGCGATTTCTTCCACCATTTCTTCTACAGCGAGCCCCGGCTCGATTCCTTCCGCTGTGAGCTTCTCCTCACTCTACTTAACCTTCCCGTATCACTCACTTGTGCTGATTTGCTCTCCAGTGACCCCTCCACGGTGAAGCTCTTCGCATCGCCGCTGGACTTCGTCGCCGGACTGCTCCGGCCATCCTCCGGCTTCCCCGACCTCTCTGTCACCCTCGTGAGACCCCAGGTGTGCTCACGCCCCCTTTATTTTAGCTTCTTAGCTGCCCGAACCCCGTCGCCCTTCTCTGTCTCTGACGCCGCTGTTCGCAGTCGCCGGCGCGACTCCGGCCGCCTCCCTGCCTCCGGGTCATCCCGGAGGGTCCCTTGAGCCTTAGTGTAGCTAGGGCGATCACCCATTTGAGCTAGGCGTAGCTGTATCGTCGTTGTCGTATCTCCCGTAGCACCTCCTCCGCCTCTCGCCGTCGGGTCGCCTCTCTGCTCTACCTCCGGCGAGTTTCCGGCCCCCTCTAGATGCACAATAGTGTTGCGGTTCCATTTTAGCCCTTGGCCGGCGTCGCCATGGCGATCCTCGCCGGCGACACGCTGGGCAAACTCGTTGTCGCCGCGCCTCGTTGTCGGACGAACTCCATCAACGCCACGCGACGTGGCTCTCTCGCCGTCCGTCTCGAGATGAGCGGTCCGCCTTGCCTCCTGCGCGCACGTCTGTTTGAACCCCGGACGCTCTGAGCCGTCCGATTCAGAATCAACGGCTCGTATGCATCCACGTCATCTCTAGTTCAAATGGATTCCAGAATAGGTTAAGTTCAAACTGAAATGGTTAAGGTACTTTAAAAATTCATAACTAATTCATATAAAATCCATTTTAGGTGTTTCAAATTTTTTTAGCTTTAGTATGAACTGAACTTTAGTGTAAAAATGTTTAGAAGTTTAGTTCAGCCACAGAAATAGGATTTCAAAATTGGTTTAGAAATATACTTGAAACTGTTAATTTAGAATTTGAATAATTTGTAAATTGCATAAGTTTGTGTAGGTAGATCCTTTTTGGGTGAATCCAACTTTGTTGGCTTCCTCTATAAGTGAACTACGTGATAGCATAGGTTTTGTTCATGTTACTATTTTTAAAATCTTTAGGATTACATTTTAAAAATGCTATTTAAAAGTCTTGTAAAAACCATAAGTTTTTAACCATAGCTCCAAATGACCTAAAAATTTTCATGTAACCTTAGAATACCAGTAGCTAACTACCATAAAAGTTTCAGCTTCAAAATAATCTAGAAAATATTTTATGAACAGTACTAATTAAGTGTAGCATTTTGGCCGAAAATGAGTATTTAGATCATATCTTTTTCTTCACTAATCCTTTTTAGTTAGTTCTTGTTCCTAAGGTTAGATAGGACCTTAGACTACCTTGTGTATAAATTTCGTCGCATTTGGATAATTTTTGCTTGCTCTTTTGTTTAAGTGTTGCTCGTCTTATTGGTTGTTCTCGCTTCTTTTTGCTTTTCGCTTAGGCTTCGACATTTGCGGTAACCCCGAGAACGACCCTCAGAGCCTATTGAGCAACAAAGAAACGCCGTGCAAGCAGCTTGATCATTTCCCATTTGATCCCATTACTTTTAAAGTCTAATATTTTGTTTAACTTGTATGTATGCATTGCTATTTTGTTGTTAAATTGATTAGTTAATCCTCTAGTTGCATAATCTGTAGGCAAATAATTATCCTTTACTACTTGAGCCTAGGTTATTTGCTGTGATTAGAGTTCGTTGGATGAGCTCTTGTCACTTAGTAGATTTCGAATAAATATTGCTTAGCCATGCTTAGTTATCGGTAGTATTGGGCGATCATCGACTTAGTCGGTGATCTTGATCACACAAATGCTATTATTATTCCATTATGTCCAGCCCTTGTGTTTTACTACTTTGCAAATCAAAAACTGAAAACAAAAACTATATCTTAGCTTGGGCACAATGGTATGTTGGTGTGATCTGTTGGGTGTGATTGGAATGGTGCCTAAGTCCCTAAGGACCGAGTTACTTGTGCCATTGATCCAAGCAATTGTTGCGTGCTAACCACGCGAGGGGGATATGGAACCTCTCTTGACTAAGTACTTTGGGAGGTGTTAATTATGAGCTGGTCGGTGGGTGTGTTCCTGTGTGTGTGTGTGTTTGTGGTGTTTGGAGGGGAGCATTAGCAGACCGGTTAGGCTGTCTAATGTGTCTTTCTCCCGTGGGTTGCGGCTCTTAATTAGCATCGTCCATTGGAAAGCGTCTTGTTAGACTTAGCCATGCCTGCATACCAAAGGAAGTGTGCTAACCGTGGCTGGTGGAAAGGCGGTCTATCGTGTGGGTACATTGGTACACCCCTGCAGGGTTTAAAACTATTCGAATAGCCTCGTCCTAGGTTATGGACACGCTTGGTTATTTCCCGCAAGAACTAGACTACAACCTTTAAAAAAAAAACTTAAACTTGACATGGGTGGTATGAAGGGGGACTTCATGCTATTGTTGTGGTGACTATGGGTTAGTCACTTCTAGGTTGGTGTTGTCATCTATCTATTGTTATAATTGTCTCTCTTTTATTTGAACAATAAAAGTTAATTGCAAACTTGCTTTGAATCTATTACCTTATTGCAAATGAAAACTTGCTTTATGCTCAAAATAAGTCCAGAGCCTCATCCACTTAAATAAAGCTTGCATGTAGTTAATTATAGTTCTGTTATCTCACACGTCAGTCTTGCGAGTACAAAAACAATTTTTGTACTCATCTGCTTTGCTTAATATTAATTGTTGCAGAGGAAGAAGGTGAGCCCCAAGGGCCTCACTTTTGTGAGCTGTGTTGCGGCGCTGTTTGGGACGATCAGCTTGGTGGTCCGGTTGGTTGCCTTGTGGGTGAAAGGCACACCGATTGGCTTTTGTTTATCGCCATCTTATGGCCATTTTGCTTCCGCTGTGTATCTATCTATTTGTATGTCTTTTGGCCGGGCGGCCTCTCTTTTGTACTAACTCTCTTTATATTATGTATGTCTTTAAGTTATTGTTGTGCTTCGGTTCTATGTGAATGAATGGAATTGATGCATGATTTTGTAGCGAGTGTGTATCCTGCATTTCTGGGAAGTATACATATCTCGAGGCTTGGTTTATTTGATTTGTACTGTTAAGACCAAGTGGATGGTTAAACAGTACAAGCCGAATAAACCGGGGTCCTCACAACTGGTCATAGGGCTTGTAGACCTGGTCGTAGACCTTGGGGATCCAGTATTCCTAAGTAACAAAAGATCACAATTATTAGGTAGTATACCATTCTGCATAGATAAATTATTAGCACCTAGAAACGAGCTCACCTCATAATTTAAGTGACGTGCACGAGCTCTTGTCATAGGTCCTTGTAGTTTAGCAACTGGATCTGGAGGATTTTGTGTAGGGCGTGTATCCGAAGGAGTGATGTCCTCATCACAATCTGATCGTGCCTCCGTAGACTGACCGCGTCTCTATCGTCAGTTTGACTGCACCCATGCAATTAATGCTCATCTTCTCAACCATTTTATCTTTTTATTACTTTCGCTTTTACCTCTTCTACTGCACCCTTTTCACTTCTTCACCCGAAAAATCTAGCTCTCCCGACCTCGTGTCGTCATCTTCAACCACGCCGCCGCCTCTTCCACCTTCGCCATCAGTCTTCTTCATCTTCTACGCGTAGTCGTCCTCCCCTGAAGGTCCTCCCGATCTCCCATCTTCTCTCCTCTATTTATCTTCTCACATGACCTAGACCTTCGTGCGATTCTCATCTTCTTTATGCTCGTTAACCTAATACATTGTTCTTATGTATCAATGTATGACCTTCACTTGTCCTTTCTCGTCGAATCTTTGTGGAATGAATGACATCTAGGGTTTCAATTTTGCCAGGCCCGGTCTGACCCCAGCGCATATAATGCGGTCAGTCCGCCCTGCGGTCTGACCGGCAAGTGTTGCGCGAACTGACCGGTCCTACCAAAATGGAGCACCCTTCATTTTGTTTCATTCTCTTTTGCTCATACTTTGTATCTATCTCTCTAGTCAACATGCCACAGACAAAGACCACCGGACATCCAGGGGCTTCTTCATCTAGCTCCCTTCCTCCCCAGTAGGCCACTCACCGTCCTTCTGTTAATCCTAGTGACTCAGACAGTGCCGATGGGTCTCGTCCGCCCTCCTTATCAACGATTGCCAGTAATAGTGAAGATATCGACCAAGATGATCCTGCCCAACGATTTCAAGAGAGCCCTCGTATTGATCTCCACTCAATCAAGAATGAAAACTTTATGATGCTGAGGCACAAGAATCAGTACGAGCTGCCCAGGACATCCATGGATGAGAGGTTCCGCACATTGTTCTAGGGAGACACCTATGATCATGTCTTTATGCACAAACAATTCGCCATCCACAAGTACGTCAACTGGAACTATCTAAATCAACAAACAAGGTACGCAGGACTCTATTCTAAGTTTTGTGCCGCCGGTTTGGATGGCATTGTTAGTTTGAAGTGCAGCTTTAACGAAGATATCATCCATCAGTTCTATGCCACCATCCATTTTGCCTCAAATTTGTCCACCATCACTTAGATGACTGGCTCCGTGCGTTACTTAGCTACTAAGCGCTATTTTGAGGAGGCACTCAATTTGCCTCAAAGAGATTTTGTTAAGATCCACCTCGAGCCAGTCCTTCAGACTCCAGAGCAGACTCAATATTATGATCCAAACTATATTGGCTTTGTCCCTGGAAAGGTAGCCAGCCTTCTACTTCATCCCAGCATCATCAACAGGATTATAAGAGACACAATTTTGCCCAGGAGTGGCAATACTGATGCTATTAGAGGACATGCATGGCACGTCATTATTTTGTCATGCAAGGTAAGAAATTTGATGTCATGCATTTAACCTTGACTGAGCTGATAGCATGCAAAGGAGACTTGGGAAAGCGGATGCATTTTGCCCCCTTCATCATGAAGCTCATCCACTGGTTCATTCCTACAATGGTCCTCTTCCGTTTCCCCACAAACAGTACAAGCCCGAAGGTGACAACCAACGGGACTTAAGGAACAGGCCCTTGGAAAGGCACGCCCCTCAGCCAACTCACAATGCCCCAGAGCAACAACCACAAGAACCATCGCCCACTCCTCAGCCATAGGGTGGCACTGATACCATCTTTTTGGAGGTTGTGCATTCTGGAGTCAACACCATTCTCTCTCGCTTCGATACAATGGATCGTCACATGGAGTTAGTTGATCATCATATGGACAACATTGATCGCCATTATGTGGCCATGGACAATCGCTTTACTACTATTGATTAAGACAATGTTGTTGTTCTTCAACGCCTTGATTATCTTGCTGGATGAGTTTCGGAGATGCAAATAGTTCAAGGATAGATCTTGACCAACATTGCCGATGTCAACTCTCAAGTATCTTCAGTTGAGTAGATGGTCACCTACTCTCATCGCCGTCGCCTTGATCCTTGTCCTTCTGATCCTTCTACGTTGGCTGGTGCTCCTCCTTCCTTCTAGGCTTTGCTTTTAGCTTTTGGTACTTGCGTCCAATGGGGGGATAAGACCTTCTATTAGCTACTATCTATTATTATCCTTCATTGTTGAACTTTATGGTGTGAGGTTAAGCTTATTACTTTTTGCTCTATCGTTGTAAGCTTATTGAACCTCTTTATCTTTGTCATCTGGATATTTATAGTTACTTGAAATGATTTCAATGTTTTATCTATTGTGTGTTTTGGATGAATTAATATCTCTTGATAATCAAAATGTTGTTATCTCATGAATTCAAAATTTAAGGAAAACTCTGCAAAAATTTTCTCAAAATATATGCACAGTTTTCACATCTTAATATTGTGCATCTCTTCAGGGAGGAGTTGTCTCCTATTTTGTGTTTTAGTTAGCATGTTCTCCTATTTCACCTTTAATATGCTATTCATGTCATGTGCAATCTAATTCATATCCTAAATATGCACCTTATTTTGTACTTGTTGTATATTCATATCAATGGCTAGTAGCTTGATAGCAAAGTGTGCCACAATACTCAAAGTCACTTGGTAAAATCTTGGATCTCTCTGTGATCGTTTGGCCTCATTTCTTATGTCCTTATTTGCTTGGCTGGAGCGACCGCAGTTGAAGGGCCGAACTGACCGGAACCTTGGATCAACTCAGTGGTCAACTTTTTCTAGAGAGCTCCTCGTCTGAAATTCGGCTGGTTGGACTGACAACAGGTGTAAGTCTAGACTGACCAGACCCCTAGACTTAGTCGGGCGGTCAACTTTTTCTAGAGACTGTCTTTCGCTTTACCCTTTCTCTATTTTGATATCCGAACTAACCGCAGTTGGAGGGCCGGACTGACTGGACCTCCAGGTCATTGCCGCGGTCAGCTTTTTCCAGAGAAGGGTGTTTTTGGGACTTGCTATTTATTTCTTAATGTCAGACTGACTACAAGTAATTCCCCGAATTGACCGAACCCCCGGTCATATAGAGCGGTAAGCTTTTTTCAGTTGCATGTTTTCTTCTGATTTGGAATTCTTTGAACCTGGTCTGACTAGACCTTGAGTGGGTGGACTGACCAGACCTAGCATAACAGATAGTTTTGTAGCATTAAACGCAGCAGAGTTTACTATTATAGTGTAGTCCGGACTGATGGGCCCTGTGCCTGCGGACTGACTGGACTTGCTGATTTTTGCACAGTTGCAGATTCCAACGGCTAGTAAAGTGGGTGAAGGCTATAAATACCTCACCCACTAACATTCCTTCTACTCTTTGAGAGCATAAATTTCATCTTGCAAAAATTGTAGAGGTTTTTTTCCAAGTGCATTGAGTTGAGTTTGATATTTGTAGAACTTGAGCATCTTCAAACGAAGAATCGTTGGTTTATTACTCTTGGAGGTTGTTGTCTCCTAGACGTCTTAGAGAAGGTGATTGGTGATCTTTTAAAGAAGTTTGTGAGAAGACCCGGGTTTTTTTGAAGGTTGGAGCTCGCCTTTCCGGAGTGGAGAAGAGCTACCTCTAATGATCGAGGGATGTGCTCGTGTGGAGTTGCCTTGAATTGTTCAAGCTTCCTCAACGTGGATTAGTGGAGACCGGTAAGTCTCTAAGACCACGGGAAAACATTTGTTGTCTCCATATTGTGGTTTATCTCTTTTACACTTCTCTTAGTGCATTTATCTATATAGCTTTATATATCTTGATTAGGTTGTTTAGTTTAATCTAGAGTAAGTTGTGCTCTTAGAAAGACTTAGAATATTTAGGCCTTGAATTGTGAAATTGAATTCCATAGCTTAGCTTGCTAAAAATATATTTTAGCCTAAAGTTTGAAAACCGCCTATTCACCCCCTCTAGTCGGTTATTCTTGATCCTACAGTCATCAACCTTTCATTCCAAAGGGATTTGGAGCAAGGTAATGTTGAAGTATATTGTTCATCTTTTCTCATCAATTTAAGATTTTGGGTGAATTGGTTGGTGTATGAAACTCAATATGGTATTAGAGGCAAGATATTCTAAGTTCAAGACCTAGCTATCGCAATATTAATAAAAATAAGTGTGACCCACTTCAAGCCCACATCTTAGGTCTACAAAGCCTAGATGTGAGGGGGAGTGTTGAAGTACATTACCCACCTTTCCTCATTAGTTTAAGCTTTTGGGTGAACTAGTTGGTTCATGAAACTCAATAGGTAAGCCATATTTCAAGAGAGTCATGCCCATTGTTGTTGAGCACAGCCGGCTAGTCCTGTTGCGGTATAGCTCCGGTGTGACTGCCCTTAGACAATGTGTCGAAGATCATCAACATCAGTGTTGTGCATTGTCCTTCTCGAGCTCTCTGGATGACTTGATTGTAATTTCTTTTCTTCATGGAGGTCCTTCATGTAAAAAGGGGTGATATAATCACTTTTATATGGATATAACCAGAACCTAGCCCCTTATGGGGCATAAGGGGCGTTCAACCTAAAAAGGGTTTATCCAAACATATGTTATAAAAGTTAAAACAATTACTGTTTAGAACACACATGGTTCTTAGAGCGACTAAATAAACAAAATATTCATTCCAACAATTTGAAATTTGTATGTTTCAAACACCTCGGCAGCTTGAATAAAATGTTGTATGCATCTTCTCCATTCATATTTTCGTCATTAAGAAGATTTCATAAAAACAATGCTATAAGGTTGTATTGTAGGCACTCCACTACTCCTCTAAACAATACCACTTCTTCCCCCACCCCATTACTCCTTACACTCCCTCCTCTTTCCCCTCTCTCCTCATCAAAGCTCCCCATCCAAGCCTACCATGGCTTCTTGTGCTATCTCCTCCTCTCCTCCCTTGCAACCCACCCTCCACAGTCCCTGCCTCTCGCTGCAAGCTTACTGTCCACCTCGCTAGTGCATTGTCCAAAATCTCCTCCATCGTAGGCACATCTTTGAGCCACACTTCTCCACCAAATCCCACACCTTTTGCCCCCGTTGTGGGCCCTACACCGCCATCCGCTATCGTAGTCCACAAGCTCTTCCTGCCATGGTTGGATCTGAGCGGGTGCAGGCCCAGCGTAGTGGTGTGGTGTCACCCACCACCTCCACCGGTCATGGTGGAAGAGCTCTTCTCGCCATGGCTAGATTTGCATAGCTATGGGCCTAGAGCAACAACAGTGGCCAGGTTGAAGGATCATGGGAAGGCTACGATAGCACAAACAAAAAAAATTTACTGCGCAACCAAGGAACCACCGCAAGTAATAGATCACGAGATTACCACTAGACGCGCCGACTCGTAGCGGAAGTAGAGCCGATGTAGCGAGTTGAAGCAGTCGTAGTCGTACTTGCCGCGCGCCTTCTCCTCCTACTCCGATGAACGTCACGAGTCGCGGATCGTCCTAGTGCTGATGCTTCGCAACAACACCTCCAAAGTATCCACACGTACGGGGCAGGGACACCACGCGCAGGAGTGCTAGCGCCGGCGGCGTGGTTGAGGATAGCGTGGCTATTAGGGTTTCGGGATTTCTTCCAGGGAGATTGATCGATCACCTCACCCTATGCCACCGCCCCTCTATATATAGTCATTTGTAATGGGTCCCGAACAGAAGGCCCATTAGGAACTCGGGGCCTATAAGAATTCGGATCACCATCCAAATCAAATCCTAGCCCTTTAATTGTGTGACCCTATAAGTTCGTATGTAATCAGTTGACTCGGAAACTCTTTCCCGATCACGAGTCGTCAGCGGTACTTAGCAGCACATAACGATTCTCGAACACACACAGAATATATCGGACGAACCTTAATGCAATATGATCTACGACCAGGTCCTTATCACTTACGACCAGCTCGTACTTAGTCACGACCAGTTCATAATCAGTTACAACCAGTTCATAACTCTTTACAACCAGTTTGTATCTAACTACGACCAGTTTGTAACTCCTTACGACCAGTTGGTGATTATGTTCGAGTAGTCTTCGACTAGGTCACATCTCCATACGACTTCGACCAGTCTACGACCTCGGCAACTGAACGACCTGCTCGTGTATTCTCCCTTTGCCTCACGACATCTGGTTGAACTCCAGGTGAGATAATATGTCATCCATGGACTGTTCAATACTTTCTCGATCATGTGTCGAATAACTTCATGTGGTCGACACTTCGACCACTAGTGGCATGGTCATGCACTTTCTTTATTCGACCACAACGAGGGGGCCAGAGACATCTCTCCCGTTATGTTAGGAGGGGCAAATCTCATATCCGACCAGTCACATTCCTCCGCATGTTTCATAGCATACCCGAAAGCTACCTTTATAACTACCCAGTTACGGAGTAGCGTTTGGCAACCCCTAAGAGTGCTATTACACATGTAGAAAATCATGCTGATCTCAGGTCTAAAGATTATACATCATTATTGCTTAAGACCAACTAACGACACATAGAATCATAACAATCTCAATAGTGTCTCAAGGTGGGTCTTATCCAACACTATGTTCTCTAACATGTGTCCATATTATTGATTCGATATCTCTATATCTATGATCGGCGAAACATGGTCATCAATCAATACATGTACTGGTCATAGAGTCACTAGTGTTCCGACCAGTGACATTCGACCAGAGATACTTTTAGAACAACATCATATAAGATAAAGAGTTTCACCAACAAGTCACATACTCATTGATCTATATAACTGATGATTAATTCAAGGAACAAGATAACATATTATCAAATGTTATGAACATAATGAAATATAATCATCTCTATGATTGCCTCTAGGGCATATTTCCAACACAGGTGACGGTCACCAAAGTCGGAGAAATGGCAATAGGAGCAAGAGGAGCGACGATGAGGTCGGGGAGATGGTGGCGGTGATCGTTGGCGTGGCAGGTGGCAACAGCTAGCAGCCATGGCCTAGGTGAGCCAACGACAGCTCCAAGCTTTCCCGAAGAGACAAGAGAGAAGGAAGGGAAAAGAGGAGGGTGGAGGAAGAAGACAAAGGCAAAATGGTCTTCGTGCACCCAACTTGACGTCTGACTCGCCGCTAATGATCAACAATGGCACAATGGAGTAAGGTTTTGAAAAACAGTGGCATAAACGGGACCATCCGTTTTGCGGTGACAATTTAGAGATCTATAAAAACTTTCTAGTGGAATATATATATATAATCCCTAGACGGTTACCTCGAGTGCTGGACAGAGGACAATTGTGTTTACATCCTGATAATCAATTAAGTTTTGGACACATGAACAGGAACTCGAAGCGCTAACATTCGCCCTATTGGAAAATTAGAAATTCCACGTAACTTCTAGGGAAAAATACATATACTATTTTTAAATTATGTTCCTACAAATTCCTAGGAAAATCTTGTATTCCAAACTTACGTGCTATTTGATATTGCCGGGCAAGCGCCAAACTAATTTCACGTCCTGATTATCAGGACATAACAAATGAAGAAAATATAATAGTCACATCCTACATGCGTGCCGCAATCACAATCTCATAAAAGTACACCTGTAATTAAATTTGGGCTCCTAGCCACAAACAAACTTCACATACGTAACCACTCTTATTAGTTCACCTTCCTGCAGTTCAACCTGACCTCCGTCGGCGTCCCTGCCGCCGGCATGAGACCGCCCATCTTCACCATCGCCTTGGCGAAGTCGCTGGCGAACATGCCAGCATTGCCGCTGTACTTCCTCACGAGCGCGTCTTGCGACCCGCCGTTGAACAGCTCCTGGTCGGAGTGCAGCAGCCCGCGCTGCGCCACCAGGTTCTTGTAGTAGGCGTTGTCGAACGCGTCCGGCGTCTGGTCGTCGAACGGCGCGAGGTTGCCGTCGCCGCCGGTCTGCGGGCACGTCTGCTGCCGCGCGGCCGCGAATGTGGCGTTGATGTTGGGCTCGGTGTAGATGCGGCCGCGGAAGAAGAGGCAGCGCGCGCGCCCCACGGTGTGCGCGCCGGACAGCGCCGTCATTTCGCGGGATGAGAGCCCCTTCGCCGCGAACGCCGAGACGAGCGACGCGGCGCTGGCGCCGGGTCCCGGGAGGTTGGCGTTGGCCCTGCTCTGGCTCGCCGTGCGCGAGTCCTTCCGTCCTAGTTGCACGTTCCACGTCGGGCCCCCGAGCTGAAATTAAAATTTCTGTGGCGTCAAGAGGTGTACATGTATCGCACACTCCACTCTGCTCTGATGTCACTACACTAACCAAGTTCACGGCGTCGCGAGACGCCAAGGCGACGATGTCAGCGCAGGACACGGTTGCCTTGCAGGCAGCTTCGACCTGCGCCTTGATGGCGTCGATCACCTCGTACCCGCGGACGGAGTTGGCGTTCGCGCCGGCGTTCTTCTCGCCGGTGAACGTCGGCGTGTCATCCAGGAGGATGGACGCGTCACATCCCTGTGCAAGCATTCTCACGCGTGAATGCACACTCAACTAGTTAAGGCCAAGAAGGCAATATACAGTACTTTATCAAAGTTACTCACATTGACGAAGCAGTCGTGGAAGAAGAGTCGAATGGTGGACGCGCCCATCCGCGGCTCCTTGGCGACGGCCTGTGCCATCACCGACCGCACGATGGTGGCCACTTTGGGGCACGTCTTGGCGTAGAACTTGGTCGAGAGCTTCGCATGGCAAGGAAGAAGCACACAGAGGAGGGCAAGAAGAGCAAAACTCCTCGCGAACAAGAAACCCATATCTAGCTCAGCTACTACGAGTAAACAGAGTACGCCGTACTCACATATGAATGCATCTTCAACAGTTCAGATCAATCGATAGCTAGTAAGTGAGACGACACACTTGCTACTCGCGTATTTATAGTGCTTGTCTTAACGATCATTTTAGCACTGCAATCTGCACGTAAGTAATGTAAGGCGCACTTGGTGATTGGTTGCGGTTGTGCGCGGCGCACCATGCATCGTGCCTGGCATGGCCTCCAATACCGGCGATCGAGCATCTCATCGGGTTGGGTCGGTCCTCGCTTTTGGGGAACAAAGGGGGAGGACGACCGGGGGCATCATCGCTTTCCCCTCTTTCTTCTCATCTTTGCGTGATGTGCGAAGGTTCGGAACATGATAAAAAGCGGCACGCCTAGAACTCTGCGTTTTAGCGGCTTTTTGCTACCAATAGTACGTGAGTGGGTGCCCTCGACCGATCTGGTTTCTAGGAGTCTAGCTAGGGGAAACAAAAGGCAGCTTAATATTCTGGCCGGTTGGTATTGTAAAGTATCTTTATTTTGTATAAATATCTTGTAAAGTATTCCCAAATGGGAAAAATAAAAACTATAGCCAAAAATACCTATCACCGTATTCTTGAACTTTGCCATGCCTTTGGTTGCCCAGTTTTCGCACTTTATTCCGTATCTGGTCAAATTGGTTTCCCTACTTACAAAAATGATGTGCGATTAGTCCTTTTCTTAGAAAGGAATATGGAGATAGATATACTGAATATGGTCTCCTCGGCTACTTTGTGGTGTTTGTGGAGGAAAGGAAATGATATGTTTTGGGCATGCCAGTACTGTGGAGAAGAATAGCTGCGTCACTGAGGAAATGGAGACTCATCTGCCCGGTTACACAACTGGAGAAGATGGATGCTTGCATTTGTCAATTGGACTACAAGATGAGAGGGCCACAACTGCTGACTTGGAGATTATGACGCTCACTGAAGCTCAGACAATTTGGCTGGAAGGTGCACCGAGGGTATCTCTAATAGTGTATTTATTGTCGTCTCTTAGCTATGTCATGTCAATAAAATCCTATGTGGAGGAGAGAGGGGGAGAAGAGAGAGAACAGATCGTCGTGCACGTGAAACAAGACATGATACAATAATTTACTCTAGTTGACATGTAGGCCCGTTTTAAAGAAAAATTATAAAATATAAGTGTTAAAGAGTGTATTAGAGACTGTCTATTGGAGATGTTATCTCTAAAGATGATGTAATATATATTAGAGACAAGGTTGTCTCTAACTATTGGAGATGCCGACACGAATAAGGATCTATGTTAGTTTGTTGATGCTGACATGAAAATTTGGCTAGTGTTTGTTTTGATTTCAATATTTGGTATGCTATCGAAATTTTGGTAACACTAGATTTTTTCTTCCCAAATCTTGGGCCAAAACCGGGTGGCCAAATTGCTCGCCGAAGAATTAGCGTGGCAACCAGCCATTGACTTTGCTTGGGTTTTCGATGGATGTGAATGTGTCATTAAATGCAAATTAGTTTAATTAATCAGTTTTAAATGATCATATTTTCTAAACCGAGTATCCGATTTGCGGTCCGATTGAACCATTGTGTTCCTTGTCATTTAATCAACAAAATAATACCACTATTGGTATATTTTGATACAAAAAAGAATATATATCATGCGTACCCCACGTGTCATACTAACATTATTGGCAAATTTTGGCATGATTACAATCCAAACAACATTTTTTTGCCCAGGTTTTGGTATTGTCGGTGAATTAGTATGGCTACAATCCAAACAAATTTTTTTCTCAGGTTTTGATATTACCAAAATTTTGATATGACTACCTAGGATCATAAATCAAACAGACCGCAATTCGGAGCTAAAAACTATGAACCCTGAACCTCGTTTCATAAATAAATGGAACTGGGGTTAAGACACCCTTTGTTTCTAAAAAAAACTCTGTTTCAAAACGCTTGAATATGACATATACTCCTGGCCTAAATTAGGACTTTTAGACCTAAGAGCGTGGAGTTTTGGGTATTTGCCGCTTCATCCGAAAGATTGAGTCGTTTAAGGAAATGTAGACAATTACTCGGAATTCAACACTGCAGGCCCGTATCATTATCTTGGAGGGTAATCACAATTAAGCAAACGGATTTCTATTCGTCTGCCCGGTAGGATACCACTCCGACGAATAGTAATCCTTACTAGAGTCAACGCATCAGAACAATAAGATAGAAACTGTATTTTATTCTAGCATTTAGCTACGCAAGGCTAAGGTATTTATTACAAATATTTAATTACAACGGGAATAGAATTCCCTTCGGTTGTCTGTTCTGCTCCACCGATCGCCTACTCGTCCCACTCGGCGAATAAGGCGCCTATGTCACCCTGGTCCTCGTAGTCAGCGCTCTCGCCTCCTACGGCCTCCTCGGTATATGCGTGTCCTTCATCCCACTTGGGATAGTTCCCGACTAGACTAGAACCTAACAAAGGAGAATAATAGCAAGGTTGAGTACTAGTGTACTCAGCAAGCATTAATAGCAAAAGATGCACTGTATGACTCATCTCTGTTCGTGTTGACAATCGAGTCGCCAATCATACGAAATAAAATAGAGAAAAATAGCACAGAGTTCTTGGGAGAGAATGGGACTACTCTTTATTGATATGAACTGATTAATACAGAGGATGCCCTTGACAAGGCAGAAGACTAATCCTAAGTACCCAAAATGTATTACTATTCTAATGCTTCAATTGTCTTTGAATCACTAGGTCATGTGTGTAGTGTCGGATTGCAGTCGACTGGTCTGATCCAATTGAATCGTCCCCTGTCTCCTTCCTTGATCTTCCTTAAATAACCAACCAAGTGGTGGCAGTTATTCTTGGAGAGGCGCCTGTTGGAAGCATCGCATCTGGTCAAAGAATAGGTGGTGGTTGACAATGTGTCAACCGTTCGACAGTTGATGCCAGTGGAAGACATAACCATATGGTGGCTAATATCAGTGACTTGAAGCTATGGAGCGTCGTGTGGTATGGAACGAATAAGGTATGTTCCATTCATCACACGAAAAGAATACACTTGGAACGGGTTTAAGTTCTAGTTCACTACTTTTACGAGCAGTTACCATGGTGGGTAGTAGGTATAGAACCTCATCCGACCAGGGTATGCACTATGTAACCTCTAGAATCCTTACGATCATAGAGGTCATTAGTCTTAGGGGTTACGACCATGAAGACATACGGTCTTTTATTTATGTATTAAAATAATACATAGAGATTTTAATCATCATCAGCTAGCCCCCAAACGTTAAATGAATGTATCATGTGAACTCTTCTCCGATGGAATATGTATTGGGCAAACCTTCATTTAATGGCGCAATAAAACAAGTCGGTCCATATTCATTTAAAGTTGAGAAACTGTCTGAGGAACCAAAGAGTCTTCTGCCTGTTTGGCTTCCACCCTTATCCATTTTAACTCTATCGTAGGCTGATGGTTATAAATAACCACCAGAAAGCAGAACTTGAGAAAATCCATTCACAAAATCCCCAACTTTCTCCGTTCCACTTTTGTTTGAAAGCTCTCATTCCCAAACCTCTTCAAGTTCGAGTAGATGATGAGCTATGGTTGTTCAAATGAAACAAAGATGGGATTTCTATCCTCAAAGCTCATATTGCCTTGGTATCCTTTTAGTAAGATAAAAGTCATGGGACAAATTGACTTTTCAACCATCATGAAAAGATCAAAATCCATGGGATGTGACTTCAAGGTGATCGAAAAGTCAATTTAATCTATGGATTTGAAGTCTTCAAGGTGAATATGGCTTACAAGGTCTGGTAAACACTTCACTGTCTATTATGTGTAACTTCTGATCAAGACTCAAGTTCATATCGGAAAACAACATATAGAACAATCGCCTACCAGACTACATATCTTCTTCTTCCTTCTATTGGAGATCGACCTTGACCACTTTGAAGATCACCGTCGAAGAACTGATCGAAGAACCATTTAGTTAGAATAAAGATCGTAGAAGAAATGTAACTAGGATCTTTTTGTAACATTTGGATTTTATGAAATAAAGTCTTGTTTTGATCATATCCTTTAATTCCTTATCTTAGTAATAAGAATGAGGGTTTGGTCGACACTAGAATATTCCTTTCAGTGGGCAGGACCATATGCAGAAAGGAAAGATTTCGACTATGTGATATTCCCAATATCCGACCAGCATAATGTAACATCCTAATTTTCTGAGTTTAAAAAATATTTTAATAGTTAGTAGGGAGAAAATTCACCATTTCGATTTATTTGAATTTAATTTCAAAAGCTTAATATTGAACTTTCCCAATCAAAAATATTTAATGTGAATAATCCCAACATGAACAATAGACAAAACTATTTTATTTGGGTTCTATGTGCTCAGATATATTTTCTAGATTTTTCTAGAATTTTTCTGAGTTCATTTGCTATTTTTTATTGCTTATTTGAATTTCTGGTAATTTACAAAATAGAAAAATCTATTTAAAATCTCGAAATCCTTGGGCCGAATCTTCTTCGATCCGCCCATTCTCCTCTCGACCCAATTCCCTTGCCACTCGCTTCGCGCACCTCACCTCCGTCGTGACGCGTGGGCTGCGTCTCGATGTCATTGCCAGTGGGCCCGCACCGAAGTCGTCGTCTCGCGCGCTTTCTTCCCCGAAGTCAGTGGCGCGCCCGCCATTGGAGCTTCTAGAAGCTCAATCCGACAACGGACTTCCTAACTAAAACCTCCGGATTTCTTTGCCAAACTCTATCTCTAATCTTTCCGCGCCAGTATCTACCCCCAATCGGGATCAAACCAACTCTATCCCCGTTTCGTTTGAAACCAGAAATCCCCAAATTAGGGATTCCTTATTCCGTCGCCTCGGCCTATAAATAGGCCCGGGATCGCCAAACACCTCCGCAACCTGCAGCCGCCACCCGCACCTCCTCCCGAGCCCTAGCGCCGCCGGTGGAGTTTTAAGGTTTTTCGCGCGGTCGTTTTCTCCGTTTGCGCCGCCGACGCCGCTCGCCTCGTGTCTGCCTGCCTGGTTCGCCGTCACCTCGGCTACCACCGAAGCTTCGCCGTCGCGGAACCTCACGGTGCCTCCGTCCGACAAAGCCGAACCTCTCGCGCTCTCGAGCTCGCCGCCGCCGCCGCGTCCACCCCGAGCACGGCGTTGCACCAATAGGTTCGCATAGCACCCTCTACACGCCGTACCACTCACCGCCGTCAAAGCCCGCGTTCGCCGTTGCCATCGGTCCCGAAAGCCGCCGCCGCCGTCGGGTCGGCGTGGGCGCCACCTCACCGCCACCTCGGCATTCGTGCCGGCGTGTCGCTATGTGGCGTCGTGTCGGCAGCACGCGTACGCGCGCGGCACGGCCCACCGAACCCCGATTCGACCGCGTGGACTTGGTCCACGGTGCACCATCTCACTGACATGTGGGTCCCACCTGTCAGGCCATCTGTCACCCCGTCCGAACGTTCTTCGCTGACGTCACCGTTGCGCAATAATCCGATTTTTCTTCAGAGAAATAATTCGGAAATGCCGAAAATCCAAATTAGGGTTTCTTTTTAGATTCAATCTTCCAAAGCCCATAACTTTTGCATCCTAACTCCGATTGAGCCCATTCAAATTTCTAAATTTATCTAAATTCAAGCTCTATTTATCTGAGATTTTTATTTAATTTTTGGAGCTTTTTTTGCCTCTGTTATTTATTTATTTTGTTTATTTGTTTCGTTTGCGAGTAGACGTCGATTCGTCGAGGAATTTTGTTGAAGAAGGAGCACCCCAAGATCAAGACTAGTACTTAGACCTTTTCCAAGGCAAGTCATACCTTTGATCATCTTGAACCCAGTTTTCAAATTACTTTACTTCAAAGTACTGCATTCTATTTTAATTATTTATTTAAATACTTTGGGTATAGTTATTATCCAAATTTGTTATCACACCTTGGCCTTGTATATCATAATCCCTTGTCACCCTAGATTGGTTATCAGTTGGTAATATTGTAGCACCAACGTGGGTTGGTTAGATGCGAGTACAATTGCTTAGCCATGCTACGAGTCTCACATCTCATGAAAGTTGCAATTATTAATTATGACTAAGTGACTATGGAACTATGTGATAAAAACTGTGTGTACTGTGTGCTATTACTTTGTGGATGGCATGTGTTGCACTAAAACCAACTGGGTGGTAAAGGATTTAGACTGAGGCAAGTGGTGGAAGCTGTGTGATATGGTGGGCTTTGTGATGGGAATGAAAATCTTTGTGATTTAGTTAGAAATTGGAAGTCTTGCCTTGATCAATTAAGGACTTAACTTTGTGCGCCATTGAACTAAGCCTTACTGTACGACCACATGCCTGGTATGGGATGAGCCTAACTTAGTAAGTTATGGATTCTCGGCATTGATGTTCAGGTGGATAGGTTAGGCCGTGTGACAGGGTGGAGGTGTGACTACTTAGTGGTTGCATCACGGGACGGTTCGCCGCTTCCCTATCCAGCAGTGTGTGTTATGCCAAAGCGCTTCGTTTGGATTGGCATAGCGGTTTGTAAGCACACTGGGAATGTCAATGTTTGAGATGAAGTTTCTGAACCGTTTTGTTATGATTAGTGCTTGCTACACTAGTTGTATCTTGTGGGTAAAGTGTACAACCTTTGGAGAGTGTTAAACAATCTATTCGAATAGCCGCGTCCGCGGTCATGGACATGCTCGGGGATTTCACACGAGGGGTAGTTTTCATAAAATGTTGGGATGGGAGCTGTGTGACCTCAATCATACGGCTATGTGAAATAATCTGTTTAGTTGTGTGTCTTTGTGGAAACAACTGTTAAATTAGTATTGTCTATTTGTTTTGAATTATGCTTTCAATCTATTATTCGTATTCAATTGCAAATGTTGCTTTTATGCAAAAGAACCACAGAAGCCTTTTCTTTGGAATAAGCCTGCATCTATACATTGCATTCTGTGGTATGATTTGCGAGTACGGTTGTGTACTCACGCTTGTTGTAAAACTTGCGCCCAAACCTATGTTAACCCTGTGTGCACTAGCGTGATCTGGGTCCCGACAGAGGTGGTATCAGAGCCATACTGATTGTAGGTCTTGACCTTAGTTAGATTGGCCGTCTTTAGAGTGTCCAAACTATTTTCTAAAAGAAAAATTAACTTGCAAGGTTAATTAATTGCTTAACTCCTCTCATATCTCTCTCGCCTCAACTTTTGCTATAATCTTTTCTCTCCCCGTTGTTTTAAAGTTGCTCTTACCCTGTTCGTCTTCAAAGCTATGGTGAGCGCACTGGACGGTATGCCGCCGAACTTTGGAAGTTGCTCCAGGTTCTTGGAGGTTTTGATCGTCCACTGTACGTCGGCAACAACTGGACAGTGAATGGACAAAACCGTGGAGTGATATGTCGCCTGACGATCTACGCCAGGAGGAACGACAAGGCAAGCCAACCTTCGCACGTCTCGGTGAGGAAGATCACTTGGTTGGAGGGTATCCAGGAGTCGTCGCGCTTGGCCATGCTACGTATTTGCAACATCTACGCACGGGAGCTTCAGGACACCGTCTTCCGTTACCACCCTAGAGCTGCAGCCGTGGACTTGCCAGCACGCTACCCATCCACAGAAGGAGAGAGCAACGCTACCGTCGTGCACCTCGCCCATTTCGTGGCCGCCCAGGAGGAAGCCTTGGAGAGGACTATCACGGAGTTGGATCATGTCTATGAAGCTTTGCAGAGAGCTGAAGAGAAGGTCGCCACTCTGCAAGAGATTCTCTACGACCAAGTTCCCGAAGAAGAGGAAGACCCCGAAGAGGATCCTGAAGAAGATCCAGAGGAAGGCCTAGTCGAGCCAGAAGATGATGCAGAGCCAGAGGAGCCAGCTGAGCCAGTGGCACTAGGAACGCCTGCCTCGCCGCACGAGCCGAGGCATCGGATCGGTTGCCAAGATGTCGGCTCACTTCCGAGTCTACAGCCATCAGGAGCACCGCCGCGGTTGTGGAGGCTTTCTCGAGTAGTTGGTCTTAGTTGCAGTTTTGTTGGCTTAGCCAGTTTCAGTTTAGTAAGTCGCCCTTTAGGCGGTAGTTTTGTGTGCTTAGGTCGTTATTTCTTTTGTGTGCGAGTATGAGCTGCAAAGGCCCTTAGGCATTTGTTGCAGCCATGCTGAGACCCTATTTAATAAAGGTATTTCATTCGAGTTTCTTGAGCCGTGTTTTGTTGGGTCTAACCTGCCCCTTCTTAGTTCTTAACTTATTTTGTGCTTGCTACCTTATCTAACCCATGGAGCTTCGCCAGATGGTTCAAACTCGTCGATCTACCGCTAGTGGTTCCGGTACCCGACCGGAAGCAATGAGCAACCAGTGCGAGGAGCGATCCGCCACAAGCACCTCCAATTGACTTGCAAAACTTTGGAGCTTTCATGGCAGCACAGACTCAGCTTGATGAATACTATGATGACTCAGATGCAAGCTATGAACAACCAGACCAACAACAACAACAATCAACAGTATGGAGCCCCGGCTGCTCATGGTCACCAAGGACCATCCAAACTGGCATAATTTATGAGAACTCGTCCACCAACATTTTCGGACACGTCTCTCCGGGGAAGCGGATGATTGGCTCGGGGTTATTGAAAGAAAGTCGCGATCACCCGGTGCGACCGTGAAAAGGTTACGTATGCCACTCACGGATGGAAGGCACCGCTTTGAATGGTGGGAGAACTTCGTGCCGCCCATGAGGCGCCACGGGATATCACCGGAGGAATTTTCTGCAAAGATTCGCCGTTATCACGTGCGTAAGGCATTATCGATCCAAGAAGGATGAGTTCCGCTCTCAAGCAAGGAGCTATGTCGTTGTGTCTGACTACCTCAACAAGTTTACTCAGCTAGCTCGCTATGCAGGAGAAGATGTAGCCACGGACAAGGCCCGCCAGTAGTCGTCGAAGGGGCTAAACACCGGATCGCAAGTCGGTCGATCGCCATACTTTTCCTGACTTCCAAGAGCTGGTCAACAAAGCCTTTGTTCTAGAAGACAAACGCAAGGAGCTGGAAGATAGCCGCAAACGCCGGATGGCTCAGCAAGGGAACCATCAATCACAGTAGAGGGCAAGAACAGTGCCAGCACAGTTCAATCGGTTTCCACCCCAAACTTCGTTCAGAGCACCTGCACCAACTTCAGCCCCCCGTCCAGCTGCCCAGAACTTCCGCAACCCTGCACCTGTCAACTCCAACCCGGGAAGCAATCAGCAAATCGAACCAAAAGTTTGTTATGCCTGTCGCCAGCCAGGACATTTTGCCAACCTGTGTCCGCAAAGGGGGACAATCACTCCAATACGTTTCAACCTTGGAGCTACGCTATCCAAGACGCCAACGCCAGGCATCAACCAAGGAGCTTCACAAGTGGCTGGTCAAGCCGGAGGAGCACCACAGTCCGTGATCAGAGACCGTGTCAACCACGTCACTCTGGAAGGAGCCTAGGAATCACCGGACGTCGTACTGGGTAAGTTTCTAGTTAACTCAGTACCTGCATCAGTTTTGTTTGATTCTAGAACTTCGCATTCGTTTGTTTTTGGAATGTTTGCAACCAAGAATAATTTGGAAGTTATGCAACTTAAGCATACTCTGTTAGTCCAATCGCCTGGAGCAGAGCTAAGAACTAGAGTGGGATGTTTAGGAGCTAAGTTACTCATAGCTGGAGTTGAGTTTCTAGCCAACCTAATTGTCCTAGATACCCAAACCCTAGATGTCATTCTTGGCATGGATTGGTTATCTAAGCACAAAGCCGTGCTAGATTGTGGCCGAAGAGCCGTAACAGTCGAGGACGCCAAAGGAAACAAGGTAGAGTTTCTAGCCACCTCAATTCGTGAAGGACATTTGCTAGTAAACAGTCTGAAGACCCTTTCCTTAGAAGAAGTACCAGTGGTCAGTGAATACCCAGATGTGTTTCCAGAAGAGTTACCAGGAATGCCACCGGATCGTGACATTGAGTTTGTCATCGACCTAGTGCCAGGGACAGCACCAATTTCAAAGAGACCTTATCGGATGCCAGCCGATGAGTTGGTAGAGATGAAAAAGCAGATAGAAGAACTTCTTGAGAAAGGTTTCGTGAGACCAAGTTCGTCGCCATGGGGAGCACCAGTATTGTTTGTCAAGAAGAAAGATGGAAGTATGAGGATGTGCATTGATTACCGTTCACTCAATGAAGTTACCATCAAGAACAAGTACCCATTACCCCGGATAGATGATCCGCTTGATCGATGAAAGGGGTCGGAGTGTTCTCAAAAATCGACTGCGATCAAAGTTACCATCAATCAAGATTTGTCCTAAGGATATCACAAGACCGCCTTCTCAATGCGGTATGGACATTATGAGTTCTTAGTCATGTCCTTTGGTCTGACTAATGCCCCTGCCTATTTCATGAACATGATGAATAAAGTATTCATGGAATATTTGGACAAGTTCGTAGTTGTGTTCATTGATGATATTCTGGTGTACTCCAAGTCAGAGGAAGAACACGCCGAACATTTAAGGATAATATTGGAAAAACTCAGAGAGCATCGGTTGTATGCCAAGTTCAGTAAGTGTGATTTTTGGAAGAAAGAGGTTGATTTTCTTGGTCATGTTGTGACAGCCGAGGGAGTAGCGGTTGACCCCGGTAAAGTCAAAGCAGTGTTACATTGGGAGCAGCCCAAAACTGTCACTCAGATTCGTAGCTTCTTGGGAATGGCAGGTTATTACCGCCGTTTCATCGAAGGATTCTCATCGATTGCTAAGCCTCTTACGCAATTGTTGAAGAAGGAGAAAAAGTTCACTTGGACTCCAGCCTGTGAAGAAAGTTTTCAAGAGTTGAAGAAGCGTTTGACTTCAGCCCCAGTGCTGATTTTGCCTGATATTCACAAGGATTTCGATATCTATTGTGATGCTTCGCACCAAGGATTAGGATGCGTCCTGATGCAAGAAGGAAAAGCTGTCGCTTACGCGTCAAGGCAATTGAGGCCTCACGAGGAGAATTACCCTACCCATGATCTGGAATTAGCTGCCGTAGTGCATGCTTTAAAGATTTGGCGTCACTACCTCATCGGTAATCGTTGTGAAGTCTACACAGATCATAAGAGCCTGAAGTATAGCTTCACCCAGTCAGATTTGAACATGAGGCAGAGAAGATGGTTGGAATTGATCAAGGATTATAATCTTGGAATCTACTACCATCCCGGAAAAGCCAACGTAGTTGCAGATGCTCTAAGTCGTAAGAGTTACTGCAATGTTTTGAAGTAAAGGAAAGTTGCCTAGAACTTTATGAAGAATTTCGTGTGAAGCTAGAAGTTGTGTCCGAAGGATTTGTAGCTAATTTGGAGGTACAATCTACCGAGAAGCGATTCGTGAAGCACAACCAAAGGATCCGTGTTGTCGTAAATCAAGATCAAAATAGCGTATGGAAATTCAAAGATTTTACCAAGGATGATCATGATATACTGATTAATGGTCGATTCATGTACCGATATCGATGGTCTAAGGCGATTAATCTTAAAGGAAGCCCATGACTCAAAGTATTCGATTCACCCCGAAGTACCAAAATGTATGAGGATGTTAAGAATAAATTTTGGTGGCCAAATTTGAAGCGAGAAGTCGCAGAGTTCGCCGCCTTGTGCGACATCCGCCGAAAGTAAAGCAGAACACCGAGACCAGCAAGTTTGTTGCAACCGTGAAGATTCCGAATGGAAGTGGGAAGAAATCGAATGGATTTTATTACCGGTTTACCCAAGACCCAATCCGTTACGATTCGATCCGGTAATAGTCGATCGATTGACCAAGGTCGCACATTTCTGCCATCAAAACCACGTACTCGTGAGATCGCCTTGCGAGTTGTACATGACCGAATTGTCGGTTTACGGTGTGCCCAAGAAGATAGTATCGATCGAGGATCTCGCCACCCTCGCTTTTGGCGAAGTTTGCATGAAGCATTGGGCACCCATTTGAATTTCAGCATCGCGTATCATCCATGCATGCAGGCGGATGATCGAAAGAGTTAATCGATATTGCAGATATGCCGAGAGCTTGTGCTCTAGCTAATCTTTGCCACGATGGGATAAAAGTTTACCATATGCAGAATTCTCATACAACAATAGTTACCAAGCTAGTATGCAAATGTCACCATTTGAAGCTTTGTATGGTCGTGCCTGCCGAACCCCGTTGAATTGGTGAGAAACAGCTGAACGTTCAGTGTTCGGCCCAGATATCATTCAAGAAGCAGAAGAGCAAGTGGCCATGATCAGAGAAAGACTGAAGATAGCTCAGTCTAGGCAGAAGAGCTATGATGATAATCGTCGCTGTGATCTCAGTTTTGAACCCGAGGATTTCGTTTATCTTCGAGTTACCCCGCTCAAAGGTGTCCAAAGGTTTCATGCCAAAGGGAAGCTTGCCCCTAGGTATGTTGGTCCGTTCAAGATTTTGGAACGCCGTGGAGAAGTTGCTTATCAGTTGGAGCTACCGCAGTCGTTAGCAGGAGTGCATGATGTCTTTCTTGTCTCGCAGCTAAAGAAGTGTCTTCGTGTGCCAGAAGAACAAGCCCCGCTAGAATCAATTGACTTGAGGGAGGATCTTACCTACAAGGAGCAGCCAGTCAAGATTTTGGATGTCGCAGAGCGCCTCACCAGAAGCAAGACTGTTCGTTTTTGCAAGGTCCAGTGGAGCAACCACTCGGAAGGAGAAGCAACGTGGGAACGCGAAGAAGAGCTGAAAGCCAAGTTTCCTAGCCTTTTCTCTAGCTAGCCTGAATCTCGGGGTCGAGATTCCTTTAAGGGGGGAGGTTTGTAACATCCCAATTTTCTGAGTTTAAAAATCTTTTAATAGTTAGTAGGGAGAAAATTCACCATTTGGATTTATTTGAATTTAATTTCAAAAGCTTAATACTGAACTTTCCCAATCAAAAATATTTAATGTGAATAATCCCAACATGAACAATAGTCAAAACTATTTTATTTGGGTTCTATGTGCTCAGATATATTTTCCATATTTTTCTAGAATTTTTCTGAGTTCATTTGCTATGTTTTTATTGCTTATTTGAATAACTGGTAATTTACAAAATAGAAAAATCTATTTAAAATCTCAGAAATCCCTTCGGGCCGAATCTTCTTTCGATCCGCCCATTCTCCTCTGCCCACCCAATTCCATCGCCACTTCGCCCCAAGCGCGCCTCACCTCCGTCACGACGTGGGCTCAAGGCCTCGCGGTCATTGCGGTGGGCCCGCACTGAAGTCGTCGCTCTCGCGCTTTCTTCCATGAGTCGAGTCGGGCGTGGCCCGCCATTGAGCTTCTCAAGCTCAATCCGACAACGGACTTCCCTAACTAAAAACCTCCGGATTTCTTTGCCAAACTCTATCTCTAATCTTCCCGCGCCCGTATCTACCCCCAATCGGGATCAAAACCAACTCTATCCCCGTTTTCGTTTGAAACCGAGAAATCCCAAAATTAGGGATTCCTTATTCCGTACCGGCCCTGCCCTATAAATAGGCCCCTGGGGATCGCCAGCACCTCCGCAACCCAGAGCCGCCACCCGCACCTCCTCCCGAGCCCTAGCGCCGCCGCAATTGGAGTTTTAGGGTTTTCTGCCGCCGGTCGTGTGAGGACCCGGAATATTTAGCTAGTAAGACTTAACCTCCAATTGGTTCAAGCATTACTAATTAAACATTCTAAGCCTCGATGGGCATATGCTTCCCAGAATTGCAGCATATGCACATCATCACAAAATTACACATCATTTCCATACACATACATCACTAAGTTTGACAACGACATACATAAAGTAAAGTTATTACAAAAGAGAGCCGACCGGCCAAATAGAACAATATACAAGAATGACAATGAAGCAAAAGGTGCCATAAGATGGCTAGAACAAAAGTCGACCGGTTAGCCACACACCCACAAGGCAACCGACCGGGCCGCCAAGCTAGTCGCCCCGCAAGCTACCACAACATAGCTCACAAAAGTGAGGCCCCACAGGCTCACCTTCTTCCTCTGCAACAAAACAATTAAGCATAGCAACTGAGTACAAAGATTGTCTTTGTACCCGCAAGACTGACGTGTGGAATAGCAGACCTATTCATAAACTACATGCAAACTTATTTAGGTGGAGGTTATATGTCTCATTTTGCATGAAGCCAACTTTATTTGCAATAATGTAATACATTTTAAAAGCAAGTTTGCAAATCTGTTTTAAATGTTGAAATAACAGTAATAAAGATACATACAAGTAACCACCTGGAAGTGACTATCCCAATAGTCACCACAACATAGCACGAATCCCTGATTCGTACCACCCATCAAGTTTTAATTTAAAAGGTTGTAGTCTAACTCTTGAAAGACCTTGCCAAGCGCGTCCATAACCTAGGACGAGGCTATTCGAATAGTTTTAACCCCGCAGGTGTACCAATGTACCCACACTCGCACCGCCTTTAAGCCACAAAGCACACTTCCAAGGTATGCCGCACGGCTAAGTCCTACGAGACTTTTTCCAATATTGTGTATCAACCACGAGCCGCTCGTATGGGTAGAAACACCATACGCTTACATTGCAAGCCGAAAGACAACAAATCCCATCACGGGTGAAGTCTTTCGGACACTACAATGCTCCCAACACCATCCCTCCCGCGACCTCCTCGCGACCCGAGGCAATACACGCCAAAGTACTAAGTCAAGAGAGGTCCCATACCTCTAATGTCGTTAGCACGCTAAAATGCTTGGTTTAGTGTAACAAGATGTTCGGTCCTTGTTGACTCAGGCACCATTCCAGTCACACCCGAAAATCACACCAACATACCATTGTGCCCAAGTCTAAATCATTTTGCTTTCAGTTTTAGTTTTCATAAGTAGACATGGCACAAGGTGGAAATCATAATTCATAATAAGTTTTGTGTGATCAAGGTTACCGACAAGTCGATAACCGCCCATTTCTACCGAAGCTAAGCATGGCTAAGCAATTAATTCGCAACTACTAAGTGACAAGAGCCCATCCACGAACTCTAAATCACAGCAAGTAACCTAGGCTCATGGTAGTAGAGGATAATCATTTGCTAAGGAAATGCATCTACTAGGCCAACTATTAAAACAAAGTAGCAATGCATACATAGAATTTGTAATCAACATAATTACTTAAAATACTGGGATTAACATGATCAAACTGCTTGCCTTCTTGCTGTTGCTCAATTTGTTGCGGAGGATCGTTCTCGGGGTTACCGCAAATGTCGAACCCTAAGCGAAAGGCAAAAAGAACCAAGAACAACCAATAAGACTAGCAACACTTAACAAAGGTCAAGCAAAAATTAACCAAATGCGATTTAAACTTATACACAAGGTGAAATACGAATATGCCAAGACATAGAGACTGGAAAACCTAAATTGGATTTGTGGTAAAAGAAATTACCTAAAAACACATTTTCTACCATAATTAGCATCTGTAGCAAAAACATTTTCTAGAAAGATTTTTAAGCTGAAATTTTTATGGTAGCTACTTATTGGTATAGAGGTAACCCATATAAAATTTCAGGTCATTTGGAGTTAAAATGATTTAGTTATGATTTTTCTAAGATGCAAAATTAGCATAATGCACTTTCCAGGAGCATAAATATGTTCAAAACTAATTTTACAGTGAAGTATACCAACAGAGGGGTTCTCTAGAATTTATCATAAATATTTTGCATTTACAGAGAATTACTTGTGCATTTTATAAGTCTTCCAGAATTTTCTAAATGCTGAAAATAGGTACTAAATCATTAATCAAGGTTTCTGTTACAATCTTGGACCTACCATCATTTTTATATTAACATTGGGTTAATAACAAATTTATCAAAGTTGGAATCATTCATTTTGGACATACACAGAGCAAGATATGCATTTTCTAAAGTTTTATTCATTTTCTGGAATATTCAAAATGACAGAAACCAAGTTATTCCTAGTTATACAATTTTCTGTTACTGGAACGTGCTTAAATCCATTTTTATAATAAGCTAAAGTGAATCATGATTTATTACAGTTGGAATTAACCAAAAAGCAGTCAAAATGAATTAGTTATGAGTTTCTAAAGTTTTTATATCATTTTCAGTTGATAAACAAATGCTTACCGAAATACAGAACAACCCAATAAAAAGAAAATGACGTGGACAACCCCAACCCTTGATCTAACATCCACGCTCACGCGCGCGAAACAAAGCGCGCGCGAAAGCCACTAGAAACCCACCGTTGGATCAAGATCCAACGGCTCATACGAGTGTATGCAACCGACCCGCGCGGTTGCTTAGGCCAATCCCACCGCAGATCGGCGGATGGACGGTCCAGAGCGCACCCAACAACCGGATTGTCCGATTGCACTCACGATCTCACCATTGATCGCAAGATCGACGGTCAAGAATGATCAAGGCATCCGGAGGGTCCGAATGCCCTCACGATCTAGGCCGTTGATCAAGGGATCAACGGTAGCTAAAGATCGAAGTTCAAAAAGATGGACTGACACGTGGGGACCACTGTCAGCGACCTAGAGGTTAATTCCGACAGCGATTAAATGCCGACTCATTTAATTAAGCAATGATTAGACATTAATGATGTCGGAACAGTGCGGAGTGAACCAGAGATTGATTTAAGGATATTGGGCCCACCGTCGCTGGCTCAATAATAATGATTAAGACACAATTAATAACTAATGATTGGTAATTAATGTGTCCTAATGAGCTGACGATAATGGGAGCTCTGTGCCGGCAAAGTCCCGATCGTCTTTGACGGCTAATCGCCGGCGACACCGTCGCGCGGTGGTGAACAAGACCCAAAATGGATTCGCAATAGCAAAGACGAACCTAATGGTAGCATTCCGCCGCGCGAGGATCGAACGCCGCTAGGAAAATGAAAACGGAGCTTCACCGCTAAACATGAAAATAGCGAAAGCTCGCCGCGGTCCAAGGAAGCGGTGCCAAAGCTCCTAAGGACTAATAAGAAGCTACCTTAGGACGAAGCTTCAAAGATGGCCGAGATGCTTGATCACGGTGAAGGCTCACGGACTTGGAGAAGAACGATTGAAAACGACACCGAGCCAAATGAGTGATACCAAGGCATCATAATGGCTTCATAATGATTCATGAAGCTACATGAGCGAGCAATTGAAAATGGAGCACTCACCGAGTGAGGAAGAAGATGACCAATTGACGTGAATTTGAACAAACCCCAAATTGGACAATTCCACGAGAATCAAATCCAAAATTAAGTGAGGGGAAATGTTCAAGATAATAAAGGGATAAGGTTTGGGCAAAGAAACATGAAGGAGGACCACTGGAACACCAAGAACACTGATGGAGCTCCACGGGTCAACAATGGCGATTTGCCATTTTTGAGGTGTTAAGCTCCAATATTGAAAATGAAGCTTGATGGTGGTCTAAAGAAACTCCAGAAGGCATTTGGGTGCTTATAAGGCCATGAAAGGGTTAGGGTTTGCACTACTCCTCTCTTGGGCGGCAAAACACAAAGCACAAGGTGCGGCCGACAGGGAAAAGGAGGTGAAGACGTGCATTAGGGCATGGCCTGGCTCAATGTACCGCCCATACCCCTACACGTTGGCTAGGGTGGCTTTAGGGAGCAAGAAATGACCTCACCATGCCTTGCACTATTTTCGCACGGCGGAGGTTGAAGATGACCAGCGCAAAGGCTCTGCGATTCACGGCCATTGGATGAGACACGAACGGCCGAGATAGTGCCACGCCACGGGCTTTAAAACACAACGGGAGGTTGCGAGCCCTATGATTAGAAACGAACGGCTCCGATTGCTCCACGCCGCAAACTCTTACTTACAACGAGTAGTACGCGAGCGCTGGATCTTAATCCAACGGCTCAGATTAAAAATGCAACCGATGGTCCGAAGGGTTCGGAGATCTCAATGGTTGGATGGGAATCTAACGGCCGACAATCAATCTTGCAACCGAAGGTCCGAAGTCTTACACGCTGCGCGCGCGATTTCGATCCAACGGTCGAGATCGACATGCGTTTTAAAGAGTGGCTCGGTGCGTTTAGTTGATCGACCGAATCAAATGGCTCGAGCCCGAGTCCGACTCGAACCCGAGTAACGAAGAAACCACGCTTGACTTTAAAATTAGAACAGAGACCTTGAAGGATTTATTTGAGGTAGCAAATTAACTCCAAAAATTATGAAATTTTTACAGAGCTTGCTAAATCAAATATCAACCTTGTGTAAAATTTTCAGAGGTTTTATACTGTGAATAAATCTCCAAAAATTCTGCAAGGCTCTGTTTTAATGTTTGACTAAGAGTCAAACAGTTTGATACGCTTCTAACAATATTCAAACAATTTCTAAAAATTGTGAAATTTTTCAGAGGGGTCACATGCCATCACAGAGTCTTAGGAAAAATATTTCCAGAGGATGATCATAAGATTTGACAAGATTGTTTTTGGAAAGCCAAGATTTGGATCAAAAGGACTTGTGACAATGTACTTCCATAATCCCTTGTACAAGAATTGTTTGGCACAACAGGAAATACATGATGTAAGAAAAAGTTTTAATTTCTACTGATTTTCTTACATTTGAAACACAAGCCCAAAATTGGGATGTTACAACTCTCCCCTCTTTACAAGAATCTCGACCCGAGATTCCGTTTACTCGGAGAAGAAGGAAGGAAAATCTGCACGAGGCGATCTTCTCGCTCCCAAGTTGCCTCATCTTGTAATGGTTTGACCATCAACCTTAAGGAACTTGATGACACGGTTCCTCGTTCTCCGTTCAGATTCCTCAAGAATACGAACAGGATGCTCGCGGTAGGTCAAATTCTCCTGCACATCGAGAACCTCCAATGGAGCTTCCTCAGTCGGGACGCGGAGGCACTTCTTTAGGTGTGAAACATGGAACACATCATGCACACCCTCAAGTGCAGCTGGTAGCTCCAATCTGTATGCAACTGCCCCAACTCTCTCGATGATGCGATAAGGCCCAACATATCGAGGAGCCAACTTGCCCTTGATGCCAAAACGCTGATGGCCCTTCAAGGGTGAGACTTTGAGATACACAAAGTCATTGGGCTCAAAGCTCAACTCACGGCGACGACGATCTGCATAGGTCTTTTGTCTGGATTGGGCCGTGCGCAGATGCTCGCGATCAATCGAACTCGACTTTCGGCCTCATTGATCGAATCGGGCCGAAATCGCGCCACCGCCTCTCGACCAGTTCAATGGGGTTCTCGCATCCTCCCATACAAAGCCTCAAATGGTGCCATGCCCGGATCGGCTCGAAAGTCGTTGTTGTAGGAGAACTCAAAGCAAATGGTAGGCACTTCTCCCACTTCTTCCCATAGGAAAGAACACAAGCACGGAGCATATCTTCCAACACTTGGTTGACTCGCTCCGTCGACCATCACCCGAGGATGAAAGGTCAGATCAAGTGAAGGCGGGTCCCCATAGCCTCTGCGCACTATGCCAAACCGCGAGGTGAAAAGTGCACCACGATCGAAATAATCGTCTTCGCACACCGTGAAGACTCACAATCCTCGAGACATAAAGTTCGCCAAAGGCCCCACACGAAGCCGAGTCTTGACAGAAGGAAATGTGCCACTTTAGTCAACCTCGTCGATCACGACCCAAATAGCATCATTCCTTTGGACGAGCGGGCAAACCGTGATGAAGTCCATGCCAACGGAATCCCACTTCCATTCCGCACCGCAAAGGTCAAGAAGACTCGCTGACGCCGATGCTCGCCTTCACACGACAAAGACACGCCGCACTCCGCAACGAACCCGCAATCTCGCTTCATTCGGGTCCACTGAATCTTCGACGAAGGTCCCGATACATCTTGGTAGCCCTGTGGTGAATGGACAAAGGAGAATCATGGGCTTCGTGGAGAATCAAATCCCGCAAGTCCATGACCTTAGGAACCACAAGACGCTGCCCAAACCACACAACGCCATGCTCGTCCTCTGAAAAGCACTTGGCTATCCCATCCTTGATGTTCTGCTTGATTTGGCTCACACCAACATCTGTCTGCTGTGCCGCCTTGATTTGGTCCACCAAGGTTGGTTGCACAACCAATGTAGCAAGAGAACCGTGCTCGATCAAACCCAAGTTGAGGCGCTGAAATTCTGAAATGAGGGTAGGCTGCTGCTCTTGGAGCATCAACATGTTACAATACACCTTCCGACTGAGTGCATCAGCAACGACATTGGCCTTGCCCGGATGGTACTGAATACCCATGTCATAGTCCTTGATCAATTCCAACCATCTTCTTTGCCTGAGGTTCAGATCTGGCTGGGTGAACAAGTACTTCAAGCTCTTGTGGTCAGAATACACCTCACAACGGTTACCAATCAGATAATGTCGCCAAATCTTGAGTGCATGGACCACAGCAGCTAACTCCAAATCATGAGTAGGATAGTTGAGTTCATGAGGCCTCAATTGCCGCGATGCATAGGCCACAACCTTGCCCTCCTGCATAAGGACACAACCAAGACCCTGACAAGAAGCATCACAATAGATATCAAAACTCTTGTGAATATCAGGGAGAACAAGCACTGGGGCTGAGGTCAACCGCGTCTTGAGTTCCTGAAAACTCACATCACAAGCAGCGGACCACTCAAACTTCTTGTCTTTCTTGAGTAGTTCAGTCATAGGCTTCGCAATCTTGGAGAAATTCTCGATAAAGCGGCGGTAGTAGCCACCAAACCGAGAAAACTCCGCACATCGGTGGATCGACTTGGGCTGACCCCAAGATAGCACATCACCGACCTTGCTAGGATCCATGACCACACCTCCTGCTGAAAGAACATGGCCCAAGAATGCCACTTCCTTCAACGTAACTCGCACTTGCTTTGAATTTGGCATACGGTGGTGCTCACGCAGCCTTGCCCAACACAAGCTTAAGATGCTCGACATGCTCGTCTTCACTCTTGGAGTAGATAAGGATGTCATCGATGAATACCACCACAAACCTATCCAAATACTCCATGAATACCGAGTTCATAAGATTCATGAACAAAGCAGGAGCATTAGTCAAACCAAAAGACATGACGGTGTACTCGTAAAGGCCATAACGAGTAGCAAAGGCCGCCTTCGAATATCCTCGTCACGATCCTCGACTTGATGATAGCCCAATCTCAAGTCAATCTTGAGAAGACACGTGCTCGGCCAACCGATCGAAAAGATCATCAATACGGGCAAGGGATACTTGTTCTTCACCGTCACTTCATTAAGCGGACGGTAATCAACACACATGCGCAAGGTCTTGTCCTTCTTCTTCACAAAAATAACTGGACAACCCCAAGGAGATGAGCTAGGACGGATAAAGCCCTTCTCTTGCAGCTCACCCAGTTGCTTCTTCAGCTCCTCCAACTCATTAGGAGGCATGATACGGCCTCTTAGAAATAGGGGCGGTGCACGGCAGCAACTCTATCACGAACTCGGATCTTGAACAGAGGCATGCTGCAAGTCTTCGGAAAGACATCCACGAACTCACATATCTGTGGGAACATCCGGATCTCCAATGCCGGCTTTGCTTCCAGACATAAAGATGGGGTTCTCGTGAATCGCGGTGAAAACCCAACCTGCTCACCAAGGATCGTGAGGTAGACAATCTTCCCGCACAATCGATTTGCCCCAAGTGTTGGGACAACCAATCCATGCCAAGGATCACATCCAAGCGCGCGAGTCGAGCAGATAAGACTCGCCAAGAATCCCACTCCTTCGATGTGGATAGGAACATCCCAAGATACTTGGTCGGCTCTCATTTCGAACCCGAGAGCGAATCAAAGTGGAATCCCCAAAGGAACACAGTGAAGTCCACAATCAACAGCAAACGACCTCGAAATAAAAGAATGCGAGGCCCCAGAGTCAAATAAAACTGTAGCAGGATGCAAATTAACAAGGAGCGTACCCAACACCACGTCGGGCGCCTCCTGTGCCTCCTCAGCTGAGATATGATTGACTCGGCCGCTTCCCAAGCCTGGGGTCTTCTGGTCGGGTGGGTGACCACTCCCTTGCCCACGTCCTCCATTAGGACGAGGGGCCGCTCCGGTCTTCTTAGGACAACTACTCGCGTAGTGGCCCTTGTTGTGGCAGTAGAAGCAGGTGACGTCGGCCGCGGGGTTGCGGGGAACACCCTGCTGCTGGGTCGCAGGCGCACGTGACTGAGTCACGACCTGCGGAGGGCGTGGAGCTGGTGCTGAAGGCCTCGGCGGTGGTGAAGCCAAAGAACGGGCCACCGGCGCAGGCCCAACTCGGGAACGAACGAGGCCGGCCTGTGCAGACCGCTGGGCCTCCCACTTGCGCTTGCGGGACTCGCCCAGCGCTCTCGCCTTATGCTCGGCGACGATGGCCTTGTCCACCAAGGTCTGGAAGTCGGGGAAGTCCACAATAGAGAGCTTGTTCAAGCTCCTCGCATGCACCCTCCATGAACTTCTCCTGCTTGGCCTCATCAGTGGCCACCTCAGCAGGAGCGTACCTCGCCAAATGGTTGAACTCATGGAGGTACTCAGTCACAGACTTGCGCCCCTGTTTGAGCGCAAGGAACTCCTTCTTCTTCAGCTTCATCAGGCCGGCAGGAACATGGGCCCGACGGAAAGCTGATCGGAACTCCTCCCACGAGACCACGTGTCCGCAGTCGCATGGCGCAGGAAATTCTCCCACCATGAGAGTGCCGCACCTCCGGTGATGGGATGCGAAAGTGCCCGCTCTGCTCCCGGCACCGAGCAACGTTGAGCTCCGCTCCACCGCGCGCAGCGATCGTCTGCGTCCAAGGGATCCTCGGACCGGGAGAAGGTGGGAGGCTGCGTACGGAGGAACTCCGCAAGTCCCCCACGAGCCTGGTGACCACCTCCAGATCCAGAGGCACCAGAGGGAGTGGAGGTGTTCCTGGCGATAACCTCCAACACCCTACGGTCCTCCGAACGATTGCGTTCGATCTGCATGAGGACTTCCGCCATGGTCGGAGGAGGGGGAAGTTCCTCATTGGGACTACCCGGCTGATTCCGGCCGCTACGTGTCCCACCAGCCATCCTGATTTACTAAGATGAGTTAGCTACAAGCCCGAGATAAAAAGAAAGCAAGGAAATGCAAACTAAAAAAGCTCTGAATAACCACCAAGAGTACAAGACCAAAATCACAGATCGACTTCACAAACGACTAACCCGTATGGAAGAACGAGCAATCGTTTAAGAAGACCCAAAATTTCAGCACTAAGTTCTAGCTCAAAAACAGTCCAAAAATCAAGGTATAACCACCTAATAGAGTATAGGCATTAGCTAATCTCATATCACTTCTTACCCTTTCATTCCCACAAATTTAGTTGTATTTACCTCTCATTTCCTACCTTAATTACTCACCACTAGCTAGCCGTCCAAATTCCATTCTCCAAGCTCTCATGGTTCTCCCAAAACCAAGTTAATCGATAGAGGCTAATTTTTGAAAGGAAGAGAGGAACAACTTCTTCAAACTTAAGTGAGAGTAAGGTGAGATGAGCAAGCTAAGATAGGTAAGGAGTAAAATTAGAGAACTTACTTAAGTTTTACAAACCTTTTGAAAGTAAGCTTTCAAAATATTCTAGAGGCGACCAAGCTAGGGGTTTCTACGGTCAATATGGCTCTGATACCAACTTTGTGAGGACCCGAAATATTTAGCTAGTAACACTTAACCTCCAATTGGTTCAAGCATTACTAATTAAACATTCTAAGCCTCGATGGGCATATGCTTCCTGCACTGCAGATATGCACATCATCACAAAATTACACATCATTTCCATACACATACATCACTAAGTTTGACAACGACATACATAAAGTAAAGTTATTACAAAAGAGAGCCGACCGCCAAATAGAACAATATACAAGAATGACAATGGAAGCAAAGGTGTCATAAGATGGCTAGAACAAAAGTCGACCGGTTAGCCACACACCCACAAGGCAACCGACCGGGCCGCCAAGCTAGTCGCCCCGCAAGCTACCACAACATAGCTCACAAAGTGAGGCCTCACAGCTCACCTTCTTCCTCTGCAACAAAACAATTAACATAGCAACCGAGTACAAAGATTGTCTTTGTACCCGCAAGACTGACGTGTGGAATCGCAGACCTATTCATAAACTACATGCAAACTTATTTAGGTGGAGGTTATATGTCTCATTTTGCATGAAGCCAACTTTATTTGCAATAATGTAATACATTTTAAAAGCAAGTTTGCAAATCTGTTTTAAATGTTGAAATAAAAGAATAAAGATACATACAAGTAACCACTGAAGTGACTATCCCAATAGTCACCACAACATAGCACGAATCCCGATTCGTACTCACCCATCAAGTTTTAATTTAAAAGGTTGTAGTCTAACTCTTGAAAGACCTTGCCAAGCGCGCCCATAACCTAGGACGAGGCTATTCGAATAGTTTTAACCTCGCAGGGGTGTACCAATGTACCCACACTTGCATCGCCTTTAAGCCACAAAGCACACTTCCAAGGTATGCCGCACTGGCTAAGTCCTACGAGACTTTTTCCAATATTGTGTATCAACCACGAGCCGCTCAGATGGGTAGAAACACCATACGCTTACATTGCAAGCGAAAGACAACAAATCCCATCACGGGTGAAGTCTTTGACACTACAATGCTCCCAACACCATCCCTCCCGCGACCTCCTGCGACCCGAGGCAATACACGCCAAAGTACTAAGTCAAGAGAGGTCCCATACCCTCTAATGTGGTTAGCACGCTAAAATGCTTGGTTTAGTGTAACAAGATGTTCGGTCCTTGTTGACTCGGTGCACCATTCCAGTCACACCCGAAAATCACACCAACATACCATTGTGCCCAAGTCTAAATCATTTTGCTTTCAGTTTTAGTTTTCATAAGTAGACATGGCACAAGGTGGAAATCATAATTCATAATAAGTTTTGTGTGATCAAGGTTACCGACAAGTCGATAACCGCCCATTTCTACCGAAGCTAAGCATGGCTAAGCAATTAATTCGCAACTACTAAGTGACAAGAGCCCATCCACGAACTCTAAATCACAGCAAGTAACCTAGGCTCATGGTAGTAGAGGATAATCATTTGCTAAGGAAATGCATCTACTAGGCCAACTATTAAAACAAAGTAGCAATGCATACATAGAATTTGTAATCAACATAATTACTTAAAATACTGGGATTAACATGATCAAATCGCTTGCCTTCTTCTGTTGCTCAATTTGTTGCGGAGGATCGTTCTGGGGTTACCGCAAATGTCTAACCCTAAGCGAAAGGCAAAAAGAACCAAGAACAACCAATAAGACTAGCAACACTTAACAAAAGGTCAAGCAAAAATTAACCAAATGCGACGAAACTTATACACAAGGTGAAATACGAATATGCCAAGACATAGAAACTGGAAAAACCTAAATTGGATTTGTGGTGCAAAAGAAATTACCTAAAAACACATTTTCTACCATAATTAGCACTGTAGCAAAACATTTTCTATAAAGATTTTTAAGCTGAAATTTTTATGGTAGCTACTTATTGGTATAGAGGTAACCCATATAAAATTTCAGGTCATTTGGAGTTAAAATGATTTAGTTATGATTTTTCTAAGATGCAAAATTAGCATAATGCACTTTCCAGAGCATAAATATGTTCAAAACTAATTTTACAAAGTGAAGTATACCAACAGAGGGTTCTCTAGAATTTATCATAAATATTTTGCATTTACAGAGAATTACTTGTGCATTTTATAAGTCTTCCGAATTTTCTAAATGTCAAAATAGGTACTAAATCATTAATCAAGGTTTCATACAATCTTGGACCTACCATCATTTTTATATTAACATTGGGTTAATAACAAATTTATCAAAGTTGGAATCATTCATTTTGGACATACACAGAGCAAGATATGCATTTTCTAAAGTTTTATTCATTTTCCGAATATTCAAAATGACGAAACCAAGTTATTCCTAGTTATACAATTTTTCATCATCGAACGTGCTTAAATCCATTTTATAATAAGCTAAAGTGAATCATGATTTATTACGATTGGAATTAACCAAAAAGCAATCAAAATGAATTAGTTATGAGTTTCTAAAGTTTTTATATCATTTTCGCTGATAAACAAATGCTTACCAAATACGTAACAACCCAATAAAAAGAAAATGACGTGGACAACCCCAACCCTTGATCTAACATCCTACGCTCACGCGCTACAAAAAAAAGCAGACGCGCGAAGCCACTAGAAACCCACCGTTGGATCAAGATCCAACGGCTCATACGAGTGTATGCAACCGACGGCGCGTTGCTTGGCCAATCCCACCGCAGATCGCGGATGGACGGTCCAGAGCGCACCAACAACCGGATTGTCCGATTGCACTCACGATCTCGACCATTGATCGCAAGATCGACGGTCAAGAATGATCAAGGCATCCGAGGGTCCGAATGCCCTCACGATCTAGGCCGTTGATCAAGGGATCGACGGTGGCTAAAGATCAAGTTCAAAGATGGGTCGACACGTGGGGACCATCGCACCGACCTAGAGGTTAATTCGACAGCGATTAAATGCCGACTCATTTAATTAAGCAATGATTAGACATTAATGATGTCGGAATAAAGGCGAGTGAACCGTAGATTGATTTAAGGATATTGGGCCCACCGGTCGCTGGCTCAATAATAATGATTAAGACACAATTAATAACTAATGATTGGTAATTAATGTGTCCTAATGAGTCGACGATAACGGAGCTCGTGCGCAAAGTCCCGATCGTCTTTGACGGCTAATCGCCGGTGACACCGCGCGCGCGGCGTGAACAAGACCCAAAATGGATTCGCAATAGCAAGACGAACCTAATGGTAGCATTCTCGCCCGCGAGGATCGAACGCCGGCTAGCCGAAAATGAAAACGGAGCTTCACCGCTAAACATGAAAATAGCGAAAGCTCGTGCGGTCCAAGGAAGCGGTGCCAAACCTCCTAAGGACTAATAAGAAGCTACCTTAGGACGAAGCTTCAAAGATGGCCGAGATGCTTGATCACGGTGAAGGCTCGCGGACTTGAGAAGAACGATTGAAAACGACACCCGAGCCAAATGAGTGATACCAAGGCATCGAATGGCTTCATAATGATTCACTGAAGCTACATGAGCGAGCAATTGAAAATGGAGCACTCACCGAGCCGAGGAAGAAGATGACCAAATTGACCAATTTGAACAAACCCCAAATTGGACAATTCACGAGAATCAAATCCAAAATTAAGTGAGGGGAAATGTTCAAGATAATAAAGGGATAAGGTTAGGGCAAAGAAACATGAAGGAGGACCACTGGAACACCAAGAACACTGATGGAGCTCCACGGGTCAACAATGGCGATTTGCCATTTTTGAGGTGTTAAGCTCCAATATTGAAAATGAAGCTTGATGGTGGTCTAAAGAAACTCCAGGAAGGCATTTGGGTGCTTATAAGGCCATGAAAGGGTTAGGGTTTGCACCACTCCTCTCTTGGGCGGCAAAACACAAAGCACAAGGTGCGGCCGACAGGGAAAAGGAGGTGAAGACATGCATTAGGGCATGGCCTGGCTCAATGTACCGCCCATACCCCTACACGTTGGCTAGGGTGGCTTTAGGGAGCAAGAAATGACCTCACCATGCCTTGCACTGTTTTCGCACGGCGGGAGGTTGAAGATGACCAGCGCAAAGGCTCGGGCGATTCACAGCCGTTGGATGAGACACGAACGGCTGAGATAGTGCCACGCCTACGGGCTTTAAAACACAACGGGGAGGTTGCGAGCCCTATGATTAGAAACGAACGGCTCCGATTGCTCCACGTCGCAAACTCTTACTTACAACGAAGGGGTACGCGAGCGTTGGATCTTAATCCAACGGCTCAGATTCAAAAATGCAACCGGATGGTCCGAAGGGTTCGGGAGATCTCAATGGTTGGATGGGAATCTAACGGTCGACAATCAATCTTGCAACCGGAAGGTCCGAAGTCTTACACGCGCGCGGGCCGCGCGATTTCGATCCAACGGTCGAGATCGATTGCGCGTTTTAAAGAGTGGCTCGGTGCGTTTAGTTGACTGGACCGAATCAAATGGCTCGAGCCCGAGTCTTACTCGAACCCGAGTAACAGTAAAACCACGTTTGACTTTAAAATTAGAACAGAGACCTTGAAGGATTTATTTGAGGTAGCAAATTAACTCCAAAAATTATGAAATTTTTACAGGAGCTTGCTAACTCAAATATCAAACTTGTGTAAAATTTTCAGAGGTTTTTATACTGTGAATAAATCTCCAAAAATTCTGCAAGGCTCTGTTTTAATGTTTGACTAAGAGTCAAACAGGTTTGACTGCCTCTAACAATATTCAAACAATTTCTAAAAATTGTGAAATTTTTCAGAGGGGTCACATGCCATCACAGAGACTTAGGAAAAATATTTCCAGAGGATGATCATAAGATTTGACAAGATTGTTTTGGAAAGCCAAGATTTGGATCAAAAGGACTTGTGACAATGTACTTCCATAATCCCTTGTACAAGAATTGTTTGGCACAACAGAAATACATGATGTAAGAAAAGTTTTAATTTCTACTGATTTTCTTACATTTGAAACACAAGCCCAAAATTGGGATGTTACAGGTCGTTTTTCCGCTTTGCGCCGCCGACGCCGCTCGCTCTCGTGGTCACTGCCACTGGTTCGTCACCTCGGCTACCACCAGAAGCTTTCGCCGTCGCCGGAACCTCACCGGTGCCTCCGTCCGACAAAAGCCGAACCTCTCCGCCGCTCTGAGCTCGCCGCCGGTCGCCACCGTCCACCCCGAGCACCCGGCGTTGCACCAATAGGTTCGCAATAGCTCTATTTATCTGAGATTTTTATTTAATTTTTGGAGCTTTTTTTGCCTCTGTTATTTATTTGTTTTGTTTATTTGTTTCGTTTGCGAGTAGACGTCGATTCGTTGGGGAATTTTGTGGAAGAAGGAGCACCCCAAGATCAAGACCAGTACTTAGACCTTTTCTAAGGCAAATCATACCTTTGATCATCTTGAACCCAGTTTTCAAATTACTTTACTTCAAAGTACTGCATTCTATTTTAATTATTTATTTAAATACTTTGGGTATAGTTATTATCCAAATTTGTTATCACACCTTGGCCTTGTATGTCATAATCCCTTGTCACCCTAGATTGGTTATCAGTTGGTAATATTGTAGCACCAACGTGGGTTGGTTAGATGCGAGTACAATTGCTTAGCCATGCTACGAGTCTCACATCTCATGAAAGTTGCAATTATTAATTATGACTAAGTGACTATGGAACTATGTGATAAAAACTGTGTGTACTGTGTGCTATTACTTTGTGGATGGCATGTGTTGCACTAAAACCAACTGGGTGGTAAAGGATTTAGACAGAGGCAAGTGGTGGAAGCTGTGTGATATCGTGGGCTTTGTGATGGGAATGAAAATCTTTGTGATTTAGTTAGAAATTGGAAGTCTTCCCTTGGTCAATTAAGGACTTAACTTTGTGCGCCATTGAACTCGAGCTCATCAGACGCACCACATGCCCGTATGGGACGGGCCTAACTTAGTAAGTTATGGATTCTCGCATTGATGTTCGGTGGATAGGTTAGGCTGTGTGACAGGGTGGAGGTGTGACTACTTAGTGGTTGCATCGCGGGACGGTTCGCCGCTTCCCTGTCCAGCGGTGTGTGTTATGCCAAAGCGCTTCGTTTGGATTGGCATAGCGGTTTGTAAGCACACTGGGAATGTCAATGTTTGAGATGAAGTTTCTGAACCGTTTTATTATGATTATTGCTTGCTACACTAGTTGTATCTTGTGGGTAAAGTGTACAACCTCTGCAGAGTGTTAAACAATCTATTCGAATAGCCGCGTCCGCGGTCATGGACATGCTCGGGGATTTCAGACGAGGGGTAGTTTTCATAAAATGTTGGGATGGGAGCTGTGTGACCTCAATCATATGGCTATGTGAAATAATATGTTTATTTGTGTGTCTTTGTGGAAACAATTGTTAAATTAGTATTGTCTATTTGTTTTGAATTATGCTTTCAATCTATTATTCGTATTCAATTGCAAATGTTGCTTTTATGCAAAAGAACCACGAAGCCTTTTCTTTGGAATAAGCTCGCATCTATACATTGCATTCGTGGTATGATTTATAGTACGTTGTGTACTCACGCTTGTTGTAAAACTTGCGCCCAAACCTACAGAAGAGGAGGAGTCTACGCCCTGCTTTCGAGAAGGAGTTCGCCGAAGGTTGTTGATCGTTAAGGTCTGGATCCCAGTCGGTTGCCTGTGGTGAATTGGTGGGATCTACAATGGAGTTATTTCCGTTCCGCTGCTGCTTTATTCATTGTTAGCCCTGCGTGGCTTAATAAGTGTAAACTCGATCATAAGGTCAAAACCCTTATTTGTTATTCAAACTAATCGTTTACTTTATTTATCGCTTGTGTGGATCGGTATTTACCTATGTTAACCCTGTGTGCACTAGCGTGATCCTGGACTAGTGCAGTATACACAGAGGGTTCCAGAATCGTAAGGAGAAATATAAAGTCAAAAAAGCTATGAAAAGAAATATAAGGAGAAGAATAGTTTCCTAATTGCAGAGAACAAGTCCTAATAGGTTTGGGACTTTTAATGTGAATATGCTGACAAGGTGATTCAGGTTAATACCTTACGACCACTCCCATAGCATTTTCTTTAAAGATTATCAAAAAAACTTAAAGAAGTTTTCTATTTTAGAGCATATGATGAAAAAATTTGTTGTGGTCGGAGGACTGACCTAGCAAATAAAACTCTTAAAGAAGAAAAACTCCAAGTTAGAAAGTAAGTACTTTCTTCTTGACTTCTCCTCTAGTTCTTCTTTGCTTATTTTGCCTCTCTTCTGTTAATTAACTTTTCCCCTTATCATATTTGATAGATTTGGATAAAATTAAAAAGAGGTCATGGCTAAGGAAGCCATAATAACCAGGCTTAAAGAAGAATGCCAAGCAAAAGACCGGTCGATTGAATATTTGATGATCAGACACAAGGAAATCATTGAGACTTTCGAGAAGAAGAATCAAGTTAACCGGTCGTATACTTGACCAGTGTACTATCTTTTCTAAGCATATGTATTTATCCTTGGTATACTCGAGCAGACCAAACTCAAAGAATGACCAAAGCAGAGAAAGCTTTGAAGTTCGAGCTTGGCCAGAGAGCAGGTCTTAAGCGAAGTCTTGACGATAAAGTCAAGGCTCTCAACAAGATGCTCTTCAACATGGTATCGGGAGTGCAACTGCCCACTTTAGGAGATCTCATAGAGAAGATAAACTACTTCGGCCAGCAACTCGAAGACCTCAAAGACCTTCTCAAAACTACTCAGGAGAACTTTGCCCAAACTATGAAGGAAGCTGTCGTGAACGGAGTCAGCTTTGCTTTGGCAAAGCTCAAAGCCTCTGACCCCTATATTCATCTCCAAGCTGTTGAAGAATACTTCAACTGTTTGGGTGAAGAAGCGACCAAGTTGTTCGAGGAAACAAGGCCTCTCGGAAACAAGGTCGCAGAGGAAATGGAGGTCGTGTCTTCGTCTCGCAGTGACCATCTAGTGGCCCCAGAAGTAAATGTTTGTAAAATTAAAATTATGAATGTAAAAACTTACCTTTTTATCATCAATAAAGTATTTGTTTATCTTTTCACTTTGCTAAATACAACTATGAAGGATCGCGAGAAAGCTACGAGAGCACAAAACAAAATTTTTGCCGCGCAACCAAGGAACCTCCGCTAGTAATAGATCATGAGATTAACACTAGACACACCGACTCGTAGCGGAAGTGGAGTCGATGTAGTGAGTTGATGCAGTCGTAGTTGTACTTGTTGCACATCTTCTCCTCCTACTCCGAGGATCGTCCTAGTGCCGATGCTTCGCAACAACACCTCCAAGGTATCCACACATACGGGGCAGGGACACCACGTGCAGGAGTGTTAGCACCGACGGTGTGGTTGAGGAGGGCATAGCTATTAAGGTTTTGGGAATTCTTCAAAAGAGATTACTCAACCCCATGCCACCGCCCCTCAATTTATAGGCATCCATAACAGGTCTCCAACTTGAGACCCATTAGGAACTCGAGGCCTACAAGAATTCGGATCACCATCCAAATCAAATCCTTGCCCTTTTAGTATGTGACCCTATAGGTTCATGTATGATCGGTTGTGACTCGAAAACTCTTTTCTGACCACAAGTCGTTAGCGGTACCTAACAGCACATAACGATTCCCGGACACACAAAGAATATATCGGATGAATCTTAATGCAATATGATCTATGACCAAGTCCTTATCATTTAGGACCAGCTCGAATTCAGTGACGACCAGTCCAAGTGTAGTTATAACCAGTCTGTAACTCCTTATGACCAGTTTGCAACTCCTTGCGACCAGTTTGTAACACCTTACGACTAGTTTGTATCTTCATATGACCAGTCTGTGACTATGTTCGATCAGTCTATGACCAGCTTATATCTCCATACGATCAGCTCATAACTGTGTACAACTAGTTTCGACTATCTCACGACCATCTCAGAATCGTACGCATCGCCTACGACCAGCTCGTATCTCCATAACGATACCGTGAATCGTACGATCAATTTCGACTGATCCACGATCAGCTCGTATCTCTATACCACTAGCTCGAATTATGTACGCACTGGGCCACTGGATCTACTCGACCAACTCAGAATAGCGTATGCGACAAGATACGACCAACTCATATCTCCATACGACCAACTTAATCGTACAACCGCTTTGATCGATCTACGACCAGTTTATATCTGGTCGAACTGAACAACCTGTTTGTGTATTCTCTCTTTGCCTCACGACATCTGGTTGAACTCTAGGTGAGATAATTTGTCATCCATGGACTATTCAATTCTTTCTCGATCAAGAGTCGAATAACTTCATGTGGTCGACACTTCACCACTAGTGGCATGGCTATACACTTTCTTTATTTGACCACAACGAGGAGCCCAGAGACATCTCTCATGTTATATTAGGAGGGGCAAATCTCATATCTGACCAGTCACATTACTCTCTATGTTTCATAGCATACCTAAAAGTTACCTTTATAACTACCCAGTTACGAGCAGCGTTTGGCAACCCCTAAGAGTATTATTACACATATAGGAAACCGTGCTAATTTCAGGTCTAAGGATTATGCATCATCATTGCTTGAGACCAACTAATGACACATATAATCATAACAATCTCAATAGTATCTCAAGGTGGGTCTTATCTAACACCATGTTCTCTAACATGTGTCCATATTATTGGTTTGATATCTCCATATCCATGACCTGTGAAACATAGTTATCAACAAATACATATGCTAGTCTATTTATATGTGTCCTCATATGTTTCCGACTAGGGAACGATTAAGAATAATCACGCAGAAATACAAAGTTTCAAAATCACGCAGAAATACAAATATTAACGATATTATTCTAGGAACAAGATAACATATTATCCAATGTTATGAACATATTGAAATATAATAATCTCTATGATTACCTCTAGCGCATATTTCCAACAAATTATACATAAAACTTACGCAATTGATCAATGTTCCAAGAATTAGTCAAAACACGCCCATTGGACATAGCTAGTCATACCGAACCTGATCAAGTGACTTCGACCACAGTGTATGGACTTTCTCATTTGGGAGAAAGTTTGTTGTGATTCGCCTGGTTCTGAATTTTTCTAAGAACTAGATCGCCTACAGCTATGCTGCGAGGTTGCACCTTACGATTGTGGTACCTTCTCATGGCTTATTGGTAGACTGCCAATCATATCAGGGCTTGGTTTCATTGTTCTTCAAGGAAATTGATGTCGTCAAGTCATCGTTCTTCTTGATCACTTTCATTAAAACAATCAGTTCGAGCAGAGCCAATTTTCAGTTATGGAAAAGCATGGCTTCAACACCATAAACCAGAAAAAATGGCGTTTCACCGGTCGCACGATTGGTCGTGGTTCGAACAGCCCATAACATAGAAGGAAGTTCTCATACCCAAGCTCCTGACCGTTTTGTTAACTGGTCGAATACTCGGTATTTCACTCCTTGCATTATTATACCATTAGCTCGCTCGATTGCTCCGTTACTCTATGGATGAGCAACATAATTGAAATGTATCTTGATACCTAGATCTTCGCAAAATTTCTGGAAATTACTGCTCGAGAACTGGGTATTGTTATCTGTGATTATATGACTGGGTATACCGAATCGTGTGATCACATTTTTTGTGAGAAACCTCTTGGCAGCCTCGGTTATTGTTTTAACAACTGGCTCGGCTTCTATCCACTTTGTGAATGTGTCAATCATGACGAAAAGGAATTTGAAACCCCTGGGTGCTCTTGGCAAAGGTCCCAGAATGTCCATCCCCAAGTTGCAAAAGGCCAAGAAAGAGGTATTATTTGCAAAGCTTGTGTCGGGTGATGTACTTGTTGACTATGAAATTGACATTGTACACACCTCGTCACGAGCTCTTTTGTATCATAGAGGCGATTGGCTAGTAGTATCCTTACCTGAAGGCTTTACTGACCAGTATTCTATAGGAATGATATGCTCCACAAACTCTTCCATGAATGTCGGATAGCAACTTAATGACATCTGTTTGAGATATGCATCTCATCAATACTTTGTGAAATCCCCATTTATAAAGGATACTTTCGATCAGAGTGTATGATTTGGCTTTTCAAGCTATACGATCAGCCTCTATATCATCTTTAGGAATAATGCCATGCTGAAGATAATTGTAGATCGACGTCATCCAATTGTTACTGGGGTCGATGTGCATGACCTCCAAAAGAGCATCTAAGTCCTCAAGGCTTGATCACTGAGGGTGAATCGAGTTGCTCAAGGAAAACTCCGAGTGGGATGGGTGACCTTGTGGAAGCCATCCACGCCAACTGGTTCGCAGAAAGTTTTTCTTTCTAAAAATATGTTGGATTTGGAAACCAAAGAAGTGCTTTTCAAGTTTTTGTACTTTCGCCAAATAAGATGTCATCTTGGTACTTGAGCATTGATATTCTTTTCCGACTTGATTCGCTACTAGTTGAGAATCGCCTTTCACTAGCAATCTGTGAATCCCGAGTGCTCTGGCTGCTCCGAGTCCTACCAGTAAATCTTCGTATTCTACTACGTTGTTTGTAGCAGGAAAATTTAACTGAATAACGTATTTGATTTGCTCTCCCGTATGGGATATCAAGACAACTCCAACCCTTGAGCCTTTAAGCACCAAGGAATCATCAAAGTACATTGTCCACTCGTCGTGATGTTCGGACTCAGGCCCTTGGGTGGGTTCAGGGTTCGTCCATTCGGCAATCAATTCTGCTAAAGCCTGGGATTTGATTGTTGTTCATGAGATGAAATGGAGGTTGAACACCCCAAGCTCGACCACCCATTTTGCCTGATGATTCTTGTTTCTAAGAACTTGACCAACAGATATCTGGTTGGTACGACCATTCCATGGCCCTGAAAGTAATGCCCTAGTTTCCTTGAAGCCGTAAGGAGACCATAGAGCAACCTTTGTACCTATGGATATCGTTCCTTTGGTCCATGTAAGACTTTGCTTACGTAATATATCAACGACTAAGAAATGACTTAGTGCTACTATACAATCGGTTAGTTTCTGGACCTCTTTCTTTGTGGTTGGAAGGCACATCTACTCGATGGCCGATGTCTTTAATGGATTTGCTTCAATTCCTCTAGCCAAAACTAGGAACCCAAGAAACTTTCCAAAGGAAACTCCGAACACACACTTTTCTGAATTTAACTTAAGGTTATGTCTTCTTAAGTTATTGAAAGTCTCGTGTAGGTCGTGAATGTGATCGCTAGCATTGATGTTTTTCACGACTAAGTCATCAACATAGGCTTTCAAATTTTGACCTATCTGAGGATTAAAAGTTTTTTGCATTAGCCTCTGAAAAGTCACACCAGCATTTTTTAGGCCAAAGGGCATCTTAATATAACAATAAGTGCCAAAAGGTGTGATGAAGGAAGTTTTCTCTTTATCATCTTTACTCATATCAATTTAGTGGTACCCTGAATATGCATCCAAAAAACTTAATAACTCACATCCAGAAGTGGAGTCTACAAGTTGATCAATGTGTGGAAGGGAAATTCATCATTCGGACAAGCTTTATTAACATCTGTGAAATTGATACACATTCGCCATTTTCCATTACTTTTCCTAACCATTACAGGATTAGCGAGCCACTCGGGGTGGTCGACTTCACGAATGAACCCAGCCTTGAGGAGCTTGTCAATCCCCGACTGGATTGCCTCCTTCCGATCAGGTGCAAAATGCCTTAGCTTCTACTTGACCGGTTTCTTATCAGGCTGGAGAGCTAGCCTATGCTCGATCACCTCCCTAGGGACTCGGGCATGTCGGACGCTTGCCAGGCGAATACGTTCAGGTTTTCTCAGAGGAAGGAGATGAGCGACACTTCCTATTTAGAGTCGATTCTGCCCCAACCAATACCTTTTGGGTAGATGCATTAGCTTTTCCTAACCCAGACGGTGTTTTGACGCTTTCCAGATAAGCGCTTTTGTCGAGTGTCACCTCCTTGCTCTGGTCAAGGCTTTGGTGCTATCTTTGGCCTTGGGTACTTGACCTGCATGGTAGGCGGTTTAGTTTCCCTGGTCGAAAGCTCATCGACCAGTTCTAAGGATTTTCGATCACATGCATAGGCCATTTTTGATCTCCTCGAACTGTAATGACTCCTTTTAGTCCTGGCAACTTTAAACTTTGATAATCGTAATGCGTGCTTATTAGAAATTTTGGCAATGCCGGATGACCAAGGATTCTATTGTACGCTGTTTCGAAATCCAATACATCAAATGGAATCTTTTCTGTTCGGAAGTTGTCAGGTCTTTCCAATGTAACTGGTAGGGAGAGTTGCCCTATCGGTTTTGCAGTAGAACCAAGAACTATGCCATGGAAGGTATATTTCATAGGTTTTACTTTCAATCTAGGAATTTGTATTTCTTCCTATGCTCCTGTAAATAAAATATTTAAAGAACTACCTTCATCTATCAAAACTCGATTAACTTTATATTTATTAATAGTAGGTTCGATAACAATAGGGAACCTACCTAGTCAAGTTGATGGGATGGGGCAATCTTCTTTGCTGAAGGAGATTACGGTCTCTGACCACCTGGATGGCTTTATAGTGATCGGAGCTTCGGCGAGATTGACTTTCTGCTCCACAGCCTTTAGATGACGTCTTGATTCGTACGAAGAAGATCCACCGAAGATCATGTTGACGGTGTGTTGAAGCTCCTAGTACTCCATTTCTTTGTCGCCATCTTTGTCCTTTTTGGAGCTTGGTTCTCCAATTTTTGTTATGGATGGGAAGGGACCTTTCCCTAAGTAGTAATCCTCGAGCTTCTTTTGCTAGGCTCGGTAGGTGCGCAGATCATGCCCTGCTACCTGGTGCAGTGGACACCACTTCTTATTGTTCTTGCAGCCGTCGGTCGGAGCCTTTACCTTGTTTCGACCGGAATAATCTCTCTTGCCCTTGGTAAACTTTTCTGGAACCGCAAGGACTTCCTTGTTGTTGGGCTTGTGATTTTTCTATTCTTGAGAGATTTCTTATACTTCTTTTCTGGCTTATCTAAGCCAGGTTGAGGGATTTTGTCCTTTCGATTAATGGCTTCGCACCATTCAACCGCTTCGCTAGCAGCTGCGTATTTAATGGCCATGTCGAAAAGCTCGACGATTGTTCATGGAGGGTTTATTGCAATATCCTCCATAAACCGCCGGTTCCTCAGCCCTACTTTAAAAACTTGAATGACCGAAGACTCTGCGACCTCTAGTATAGAATTATGAACCTGGCTAAATCCTACGCCCGTGTGCGCCCATGCCATTTCATCGGCCCAACCCGTGCCACTCCTTCTCTCTCTCCCGTGGCTTGGCCCCGCCGCGCTACGCCACCAGCTGCCGCCAACTCGGCTCTACTGTCGCCCCGCCGCCAGCTCCTCCCCGCGCGCCCCTACCTCGGCTCGGTCCAGCCTACAGCCGCCTCGCTCACGCACCCGGCTCGACCTAGTCCGAGTGGGGCCTAGGATTTGGGCTCTCTCTCTCTCTCCCAGACACCATTTCATTTCACCCACTTCCCTTTTCTGTTAATTGGTTTTAATGTATGAGCTTGATTTATGTGTTGACGTCGATTCTTGCTCATGCACAGAGAGGGTGATGGATGTGGGTTGAGGCATGGTGAAGGTGCTAAATGTGGGTTGCTATTCAGGTTGTTGCGTCGATCGAGGTTCTACCCTACTCCGCTCGCTACCCCTTGCTCTGTGATGGAAATGGATGAAAGATGTGGGCTATGAATATTGCTACTGTTATTGCTTTGGGATGAAATGGGTTGGTGCTTTGTGCTTGGTGGGCTCATATGGTGTGGTTTGGATTTGGCAAAACTACAAGTGGGTGTAGGAAGGATGGTTTACCTTGTTTGGGTTGCGCTGGGGATGGAAATGGCAGTGGTGGCCAGGTTGGTGACGCTGGTTGTGTGATGGTTCTCTTCTTGTTCCAGCCGGTTCTTTTGGTCCCCTCAACTTGGCTTGGTGATGATGGCCGTGGTCATCCGCTGGGTGCCGTGGTGGTTCACGGGTGTCATTCCCGCTTCCTTTGTCTTCCCCGACTCCTTCGCTCCTCTCTTCTAGTTGTTCTCTGGGGTTGGTTCTGGTGGTGGGTGATGTGCTTGGCTTTGCTTTGGTTGTGCTAGTTTTGTGGAGAGGTAGTGGGGGCTTGTTCTTTGTTCTTGGTTGTGCCTATTGGGGTGGTGTTGGCTTTGGGCTTGCTTGCTTTTGGGTGGACTCGCTTGCGGTGGCAGTGGTGCTCTTGGTTGCTTATGGCTTGTGAATGGAAGAGAGGGGCTTGTTGTTGTGTTGGCCTTGCTTTGGTTGTGTGCTAAGGCTTGTGTTGGCTTTGTGGGGTTTCCTTTGCTTGCTCTCGACTGGGGGAAAAGAAATGAGGGCTTGTGATGGCTTATTTGGGGGTGGGACTTGTGAGGTTTGACTGGGGGAGAGGTTTATAGGGGAGGGGTGCTCTCAGCTGAGCCCTCTCTATTGCCCTGTGCATGCCCAAAATTGCCCCTTTCTTATCCATATTACTCTCAGTGGTGTTGTTGGCTGGGGTCAAACTTATGGACCATTGGTCCATGATTCACTATGTGTTGAATTTTATGCGACAAAGGTGAGTCGGGAGAAGTGGGTGTCAGATTTATAGAATTGTCGAGTGATGAGATCCACTAGAGGTGAGACGGTGCAATCTGACGACAATCATTTTTACTCTAACTCTATTTTATGGCATTTGGTTTGCTAATCGTTTTCTGAGTTTTTGGCGAACGATAGAAATGTGGGTTGGGGAAGGGTTCTAAGAGCTGGCGAAATACGGACAATGATACAAGGAAGGCTTTGGCGACATGTAATGCAAAATTTTATTTTATTCCTTTCTTTTGTAATTTAATCAAAGTTGTAATTTATACTGTGATCTGACGTAATGCATTCTTGTAATTAATTCAGAGATTGTATTATTATTTTATTTCCGCTTGTACGAATTCTTGTAAATAATCCCGAGTTACAATATTTTACTTTTGCTTGCAATAAATTCTTGTAATTTATTTGAGAACGCAACAGTGTTGTGTTATTGCTTTTAAATTCATATTGCAATTTCTGGGATGGATTCTAGTATTACTTTTATGGATGATGAAATCTTGTATGTTGATCAGATGCATTGAATTATTGTAATTTAATTCTGAGTTTGTTTTAATGCTTTACTTGTGATTGAAAAGGATTGTTGCAGTTGACTCTGAATTATACTGATGTTTTAATTTCGTTCGTAATTACTGTGTTGATGAATCCTGGATAATATTATTTTATGTGCATTTGCCTGTCGATGTGTTCAATATAATTCTGAGCTTATGTTTGTTCTTGATTAGGTGGAATTTTATTTACCGCTAATTAGCGATTTAGTGTTGTTTAAATTAGTTTAAGTTTTCGGTTCTCACAAACACTCTTTTTTTAATAAAAAAAAAGTACAAGTGATGAAAGGCGTCCCTAACGGAAGGGTCTAGTTTGTACCAAATATTTTTCTCAGATGTTGCTAACGAGTGTCATTCTCTTTCCAAATCAAGAAGGTTAGAAAAATATAACTCAAGAGGGTTTGCTGAGCTTATTCCACCTTTTTGTGTGTTAGCTTAATTCTAGGTTAGGGAAATTAAAAGGCTTTTGATCAGATTAAGTTAACCTTTCCTAACCCATAGATGTTTGGCTGGTTAAATCAAATACCGCACCTCTTAACCCCGCTCCAAAGTAACAAAGTAAGGTCCCAAAAGTTGCCCCATTATATCTGAGAAGAACAAATATCCAGATTGAAAGAAAGGGCCGATTTGATCATGGAGCAAAACAGATGGAAATTAAAGTGTCATTTCCCAATAAGAACAATCCAAAACATAGAAATGACAATCCAAAACAAAGCTCAATAAGGACAAATGACAAAACTATTAGCCATCGATGCAAGAATGGGCTCAGAGCGTGACTGTTTTTTACAACAAAAAAAAGAATGGAAAATGCAAACGAAAAATATCCGCTGGTTGCTGCGCCACAGCTGTTGAGACGCGAAGCGGCAAAGGAGGCCGACCGGGAAGCTGTGACGCAGATCGAGACCACCGCACCGAGCCATGCTTCCATTTCTCCGCCCGTATCTATCGGCCTCTTAACCGGGGTGTTTGCGTGTTTGTCGCACGTCCCACGGTGGATGGGCTGGACGCGCGTCGCCGCGAGTCCTGCGCGCGTCGCTGGCCACCACCAGCGCGACCATCACACTAGTACGCATGTGCCGAGACAGCCGCCGTGCGCGCGCGAGTTTCTGGCTTCCTGCTCCACAACTCGAAATCGCACCAACCTGACTGGTGCTACGGCGCGAAGCGGCCGGCCCACTTGGCTAGTGTACGACCTCGGTGCTCCAACTTTGGTGGTGATTGGGGATGACTCTGTTTAGTCTGTACTACTGGAGGTCGGCAGGTCTGCGTGTGTGGGGACTGTTCGTTCGATCGAAGATTCCAAGCCGCGGTTGCATGCAGAAATTAACGTTGAAAGTGGAAACGTACAGTTGGTTGCAAGCACTATGTTCTGTTAACGAGGTGAACTCTGTGTGCGTAAAACTTAGGCTAAACATGATTAATCTTAGTTTATACATGAACACCTAGATCAAAACTTAGTGCGGAAACGTGAGAGCTTACCCGAACTTGAAGACGCCAAGAGTATGGTGATCTGATGGTGTAGATGTGTCGGTGGAGAAGGCCGGGAGGTGTTGAGGGGTCGGTGTAGGTGCGTCGGCATTCGTAGAGGTAGCCGTGGACGAGAGCGACGGTGTTCGGTCTTCGTTCACCTCTGCGCACGTTCTAGATCGGGTTCTGCTGGGATGTCGTGGTAGCCAAGAACAACGTGGTTCATAGCCCTGCCGAATCCCCTCTTTTATCTAACTCAAGGTGACCGGGACCGAAAACCAAACTGACGTTGGATTGCGTCTCCGATCAAAACGCGAAGTGGGGTGTCACCCCTGGAAACTCGGAGTTTGTTAGCCGAGATCAATCCCAACATTCTCCCCTTTGATCGTAAGGCTAACATCATAAGCTCATTCTCAATAAAATAGCATACCAAGATAATGCGTCGCATGACCAATGAAGTGTCATACAACCTCAGTATCTATAGTGTACTATCTTATCTTGAAATGGATATTCATCATACTTAATGGGAGTTGGTTTACTTTAAGGTCCTTTTATCCAGAATCAGAGGCTTTCTAATAATTCCATGCCGGCAACATGATCACGAAAAATATTGGGTGGTAAGCCTTTAGTAAGCGGATCTGCAAGCATTGACTTAGTACTAATATGCTTGATACTAATGGTTTGATCCTGAATTCTATCTTTCACAACATGATACTTAATGTCAATGTGTTTGGCAGCACCACTTGACTTGTTGTTACTCGCATAAAAAACTGCGGGTTCGTTATCGCAGTATAAGGTGAGCGGTTTCAAGATACTGTCTACCACTCTAAGTCCCGGGATAAAATTCTTAAGCCATACAGCCTGCCCGGTGGCCTCATAACATGCCACCAACTCAGCTTGCATCGTTGAAGATACCGTAAGGGTCTGTTTGGAGCTTTTCCACGAGATAGCTCCCTGAGCGAGTGTGAAGATATAACCTGACGTGAATTTCTTAGTATCAACACATCCCGCAAAATCTGAATCAATAACCAACAACTTCAAGGTTATCGTAATTTTATATGTGAGCATGAAATGCTTAGTAGCTTGCATATAGCGCAAGACTTTCTTAACGGCCTTCCAGTGGTCCGGTCCGGATTTGACCGATATCTGTCAAGCATCTCGGTTACAAAAGCTAAATCAGGGTGTGTACATACTTGAGAATACATAATGCTTCCGACAGCTGAAGCATAATGAACCGACTTCATTTGATCAGTTTCATATTGGTTCCTTGGACATTGAAACGTCTCAAACTTATCGCCCTTAACAATAGGAGCAGGCGAGCCAGAGCACTTATGCATATTGTATTTCTTCAAGACTCATCAATGTATGCCTTCCGAGATAAACCTAATATTCCTTTGGACCTATCTCGTGAATCTCAATGCCAAGAACGTAAGAGGCATCACCAAGATCCTTCATATCAAAATTAGATGAAAAAAATCTCTTGGTCTCAAACAGCATATCCTTATCACTGCTGGCCAACAAGATATCATCCACATAAAGCACTAAGATGGTGAATTTACTCCCCTTAAACTTAACATATATGCAGTTATCAACTTCATTTTCCTTAAACCCAAAATTCCTTATAATCTTATCGAATTTGAGATACCACTGCCTCGACGCTTGTTTCAAGTCATAAATTGATTTCTTAAGTCGACATCCCATATGCTCCTTGCCTTCCACGACAAAACCTTCCGGTTGAGCCATGTAAACATTTTCTTACAATTCGCCATTAAGAAATGCCGTCTTAACATCCATCTGATGCAGCTCTAAGTCATAATGAGCTACAAGTGCCATTAAGATTCGAATGAATCCTTAGTTGAGACAGAGAAAATGTGTCATTATAGTCAATCCTCTCTTTGTGAGAAGCCTTTTGCTACAAGCCTTGCTTTGAACCTTCGATATTTCCCTTAGAGTCATGTTTGGTTTTGTAGACCCATTTACAAACTCATCGTTTTGACTCGTCAGAATTTCTACTAGGTCCCATACATCATTAGTGCTCATAGACTTTAGTTCATCCTTCATGGCATCAAGCCACTTAGGAGAATGTTCACTCATCATGGCCTCCTTATAAGAGGTGGGATCATCTACCTTCCTATATCATTAATATCCTCATTCATATATACAACATAATCATTTGGAATGGCGATCTTCTCTCCGCTGTGATCTTCTAATAGGTTCATTAGCTATTACAGGAGACTGCTGAGGCTCATCATTAGGTGCAACATTAGAAATTTCAGAGACCTCAACAGTGGGTGCAACAACAGTATTTTCTACTGGAGGTGCAACCACCTGAGGCACAGGAATAAAGGTCTCTGGGATAAGCGGTGAAGGAACGTAAACCCGCTTCTCCTCAAGATCTAGTTTCCTGGGCTCCAGCTCCTCATTATTCTCTAAGAACATAGCGTGTCTTGTTTCTACAAAGTTAGTTGTCCTATCAGGACAGTAAAAACGATACCCTTTGGATCTTTCAGGATATCCAATAAAATGACAACTTATTATTTTAGGGTCTAATTTCTCAATATGTGGATTAAAAATCTTAGCTTCAGCACGACAACCCCACACTCGTAAATATTTCATACTCGGTTTTCTCCCAGTCTGTAATTCATAAGGTGTCTTAGGTACTGATTTACTGGGAACCCGATTAAGAATATATGCAGCTGTCTTTAGTGCTTCCATCCACAAATTAATTGGTAAACTAGAGTGGCTGAGCATGCTTCGTACCATATCCATAAGTGTACGATTGCGTCTCTCAGCTACTCCATTCTGCTAAGGTTCACCTGGCATAGAATACTGGGCAACAATGCCATTTTCTTGAAGAAACTTAGCGAAAGGGCCAGGAATTTGTCCATAAGAGGCATGTCTTCCATAATATTCTCCCTCACGATCCGATCTTACCACTTTAGTCCTTAGGTTGTGCTGATTTTCAACTTCAGCCTTAAATATCTTAAATTTGTCAAGTGACTTAGATCGGTCTTTAATGGGAAAGATATAACCATAACGGGAGAAATGATCAGTGAATGTGATAAAAGATTCAAAACCATCCACTGATGTCACAGGAAAAGGACCACAAATATCAGTATGAATTAATTCTAAGAGTCATGTGCTGCGAGTAGCTCCCTTCTTTATTTGCTTCACATATTTTCCTTTAATGCAATCAATGCATGGTCCGAGTCGAGAAATCTAATGGATGAAGAATCTCTTCCTTAATGAGACGCCCATTCTCCCTTCAAATGTGGCCTAAATGATGATGCCACAATTTCAAGAAGTCTCATTATTCTTTTACCTTTAGCATCACACACATTCAAGGATACAGAGATTCATTAAGAGAAAGCATATAGAGTTTGTCTCGTCTAAAAGCAAGACCAATATCATTAGAATTAAACATAATAACACATTTATTATCACCAAAAATACACTTAAAACCTTCATCGCCCAACAAAGAAATCAAATCAAATTCTCCTAATAGAAGGAACATAAACTACATTATTGAGACGGCTTAGAAGCCGTTGTCTAAAACTAATGTAATTGATCCTATTGATTCCACTTCGCTTCCTTTCTATCCGCGACTTAAGGCTTCGCTCCCTTTCTTAGGGTTCTCATGTAAGGAATCCTGTAAAGAATTAGTAACGTGCAGTTGCACTCGAGTCAATCCACCAGAATTAATGGAAAATTAGCATAAAGAGTTTCATCAACAAAAGTGCTCTGTTTGCGAAATGACATTCACCCTAGAGGTGCTCCAAGAGGAGCCACATGAGGCTTAGGTGCATTGTGCACTTTAGGCCCCGACTTATCTGCATTAGGAGAACGCCACTTCTTTCTTAGATTTGAAGTCCCTTGAACTTTCTTTTGTTGGGGCCACCAACTTGAAGTGCAAGATCCTCTTTCCGTCCTTATTCTTTCCTCCTCTCGAACATACATGACGATTAAATCGCTCATGTTCCACTTTTCTTTCTAAGTATTATAATTGATCTTAAAAGTCAGATATTCGTAAGGAAGAGAAGTCATGATGAAATGGACTAGGAAACCATCGATATTTCCATATCCATGCCTTTAAGTTTTCCGCCATATCGGTCATCATCATAATGTGTTCTCGACATCGCCGAACCATCATACTTAGTTGTCAAGAGCCTCAATCGAGTAATCGCATAAACTTTTGTGGAGCCCTTAAATTTTTCTTCAATCGATGCCGATACTCAGAGCATTTTCGAATCGGGATTGCTCCTCGATCCCAATCGAAATGGAGGTCTTCATAATCATAAGTGATAGACGGTTGGACCGCTCCCATTTCTCAGCATTAGTTTCATAAATTTTCTTTTTGTCATCATAATTTTCCACACCCTCGGAGGGGGGAATGGGAGCAGGCACCCTTAAAGCATAATCGAGATCTAAAACCCTAAGGACAACATGGATCCTTTCCTTTCAGGTGGGAAAATTGCTCCCCGTAAGCTGTTCAATGTTGTCGATTGTGGCAGCGACATTTGATGCATTTATTGCTGAATACCAAGATACAGGGCATAAATTAGAAATAATCATAAGAATATGTTGTATGCAATTAACCCTACGTTGGTCTGATTAATAACATGCAAAAACTATAGTCCTAATTCACATCACCGTTGGGCAGAAGATGAAAAAGAACTAAAACAATTAATATGACTATACACATGATTATAATCAACGTTGGTCAGAATATAATCATATGCATATACATAATGCCATAATGATAAAACATGAAATTCTCTAATTAAAATATCTCGTTGGTTCAATTTTAATCAGAGACTAAGCATAATATTGGGCAATAATACATTATTCATGACATATCATAATTGGGCAATCATAACAATAATTAAAACAGTGCATTAAGACTTAATCAAAAAAGAAATGCACTGAAAATAAAATAAAAAGAGAAAATCACTGTTTTAGACGCCCAAAAGAAAACGGCCCAAAATTATTCGCGCGGCCCACACGCGCGCGGCCCAAAAGCTCCCGCCGCTCGAACTCACGCGCCGTCCGATCCGATCGGACGGACACAAAACGCTCGCCCAACACTTCTTCACAGGCCCGCAAAATCACGATCGTCCGATCAGATCGGACGCCCGAGATCTATCGCATGTGACTTAAAAAACCAGAAAACCCTAACCCTAGTTTCATTTTTTCCCCTTCCTCTCCCCCGAAAAGCGGAGCGACGGCGACGGCTCATACGACGCGGGGATGCGACGTCGCGGCGGCAGCGAGGCTTGAGGCGGCGCGCAGCTGGAGGAGCGACGAAGCGCGCGCAGAGGAGAGCCGTCGGCTTGAGGTGGCGCGACAAAAACCGGTGCCTCCGCAGCCCTCTTCGCCGGCGCACGCGTGCGACCTAAGTTGCGCGCGGCGCCGTCGAATGGAGCTACGGTGGTGCCCATGACGGAGAAGACCTGGCGATCTCCCGAAAACGTAAGTCTTTTTCGCCGCATCTTAGTCTCTATTAGGGTTCCGATTTGGGATTTTGATTTGGGTTTGAGGGCTTCGGGAGGTGGGGATTTCATTAGGGTTCTTGATTCCCCTCCTTCTAAGTGCTAACCCGAGCCTCTATCCCTTAGATTCCGTCATTAGGCATTAGATCCGAGTCTCTAATCCTTAGTTCTAAACTTTTGATCATTAGATCTAGCGAAATCGTGTTCGGTTTTGACTAATTAGGGTTTAAGAAGAGCTAGAGCCGCTCTGATACCAAATGTGTGCGTAAAACTTAAGCTAAACATGATTAACCCTAGCTTATACATGAACACCTAGATCAAAACTTAGTGCGTAAATGTGAGAGCTTACCTGAACTTGAAGACGCCATGAGTATGGTGATCTGATGGTGTAGATGTGTCGGTGGAGAAGGCCGGGAGGTGTTGAGGGGTCGGTGTAGGTGTGTCGACGTTCGTAGAGGTAGTCGTGGACGAGAGCGACGGTGTTCGGTCTTCGTTCACCTCTGCGCACGTTCTAGATCGGGTTCTGTTGGGATGTCGTGGTAGCCAAGAACAACATGGTTCATAGCCCTGCCGAATCCCCTCTTTTATCTAGCGCAAGGTGACCGGGACCGAAAACCAAACTGACGTTGGATTGCGTCTCCCATCAAAACGCGAAGTGGGGTGTCGCCCTTGGAAACTCGGAGTTTGTTAGCCGAGATCAATCCCAACAAACTCCTCACGTGAGGTAAGTAGCGTCATAAGGTTTCGCGTTATAAATTGCTCAAAAAAAAAAGTAGCGTTATAGATCGGATCTCGCATCTCGCATCTGTGAGACCGAGGAGCCAATGGTTGAGTCATGGCAAACTAATCCCAGATGGTAAACCGCTACAAATGGTGAGCATCAATGATAACTTGTTCAAGATAAATGTTAAGCGATCCTTTCATTCATCCGTTGTTGTACCTATGCTCGTGACGCACGCATAAATTTAGAGGAGAACAGGTCAAACATACCAAACATCCTGCATATATATCTTATATATCATGCGCAGATTTCAAGAAAAAACGTATTTTGGACCCACGGATGGAGATCCAACAAAGAAATATCCAACCATCCGGATCTAAAATCCTCCTCTCCAACCACTCTCCACCCTCTTCCTCTCTCCTTCCAGTAGTCATGGCCGCCCGACTCATGCTAGCCGCTGCCGGCACGGCGCCTCGCACCGACATGACCCATCGAGCTCCATCGCTGCGGTGACGCCGTCTCCTCGCCCCGATCGCACCTCATCTCGCCCTCCTCCTCCCACCGCCTCCATCTCCCGCCGCCTTCTTTTCGCTCAAGCGGCTATTGCCGCGTCGGACCGCCACCGCCGCGCGCTTCCTAATGCTCGTCGATTCTTGTCGCCCGCCACCCACCGCCCTCCTTCAATCGACGGCCAGCGGTACCGCCGCCGCCACTCACTACCGGAAGGAGGCAATTTAGTTTGAGATTGACAATCTTCTCAATGCTGGATTTATTCGTGAGGTCAACTACCCAGAAGAACGTCAACTCTGTAATGGTTAGAAAAGTAATGAGAAATGTCGATCGTAACATCCCAATTTTGGACTTGTGTTTCAAATATAAGAAAATGAGTAGAAATTAAAAATTTTCTTACATCATGTATTTTCAGATGTTCTAAACAATTCTGCATAAGAATTATGGAAATGCAAAGTCACAAGTCTTTTGATCCAAAACCTTGTCTTCCAAAAACAATCTTGTCAAATCTTGTGATCATCTCCTGGAAATATTTTTTCCAAGTTCTAGGGTTGGTGTGTGAACCTCTCAAAAATTTCACAATTTTTAGAAATTGTTTGAATGCGATTGGAGGTCAATAAATCTGCTTGACTTTCAGTCAAAACCCTATTCCAGAACCTTACAGAATTTTTGGAGAAAAATTTATTACATAAGAACCTCTGAAAATTTTACACAAGGTTATTATCTAAGTTAGCAAGCTCCTGTAAAAATTTCGGAATATTTGGAGTTGTTTTGATACCTCAAATAAATCCCCAAAGTTCAGCCCAAAATAAAACCCTAAAACTAAACTCGGGTCTGAGCCAGACTTGGGCTCGAGTCAAAACCCGAGCCCAAGTCGTTTGACTCGGTCGAACCAAGCCACCCCATTTCTGAGCTGTTGGATGAAGATCCAACGCTCACGATCTCCTCTTTGTTTTCAACCTCAGGAGCGTTGGGCAAATTTCGGTCGTTCGATTAAAATCCAACCGCCCACGATCACCCTAGCTTCTCTGGTCATCTTCTTCCTCGCGCGCATGCAAAGACAAAGGCGGCATGGCCTCGGTCAAGTCTTTCTCCTCATCAACCTCTCTCGATCGGGTATTTAGTGCATGCGGCTCACTTTCACGGAGACATGCCCTACCCCGCACTCCCATCATTTCTCTTTTCGACCATGGCGGTGCTATGGACCTAGCTCACCCAAAAATCTCGCTTTGTTGCCAAACCCTAATCCTCTAGCTTTATAAGCTCCCCAAAACCCTCCCTGGTACTCCTTTACACCACCCCTAACTCTTTCTTTGCTTGTGGAGCTCAAAATACCAAAATTACCAAAACCATCATTTTCGCCATGAAGCTCCATTGTGGATCTTGATGCTCCAGTGGTTCTTCTTCAAATCTTTTTGTCCCCTTTTGAGCTCCTTAATGCCCTAATCATTTCCCCTAACTCAATTTTGGGTTTCATTCACAGGAATTGACCAATTTTGAGTTTGGATCTTTTTCGGCCGAATTCACCCCTTTTCTTCTCCAAATCATTAAGTGGTTCATTTAGCAATTACTTGCTTTGGAAGTTCCTCCAACTATAAGGAAGTTATATTGTTGATCCGGTCTCACTCATTTGCCCGGATCATCATTTTTCACTTCATCTTCCTGGCCCGACAAGCTCCACCGTGGTCCAAGCTCCTCCGCCATCTTTGAAGCTCATCTTGGTTGAGGTAGCTTATTAGTCCCTAGACACCGTGGCACACGCTTTTGGACAATGCGGCTTTTTGAGCCATTTTCGCTGCCTTAGTTGTCACCGTGCTTTTCAGGCTCGGCGGCGTAGTGGCCGCTGCGTTGCGGCGAGGTCATCACCATCGGTCCGCAAGGCTATTGCGAACACATTTTGGTACTTTCAGGCGCCCGCCAGTGGTCAAGACGCCGGCGACAAGCCGTTCTTGCCGCCGATTTTTACCGGACGGAGCCTCTCGAGCCGTTGTCATCGTGACATCATTAACGGCTTAATCATTGTTAATCATTGGGCAGTAGTTAATGCGTCTTAATCGCCCATTGGGCCACTGACCAGTGGGCCCAGCCACTTAAAAATCCCTCGTTGGCACTTTGCTAAGTCGTTAAGACATCATTAATGCTAATTACTAGCTAATCATCATTAATCATTGTTTTGCAATAAATGCTTGTCCTAACCAACATTTGCAGTCACTGCCATGTGGGCCCATAGGCTTTAAACCGCAGTCACGGGGTCATTAGGACTAAATTTAAGTTCATTAAATGCTAATCATTGTTAGCATTTAATAGCTATCCGAAATGGGCTTTTGTGCCACTGCCAGGTGGGCCCCCGCCCGCTTAAATCCCCTCGGTGCGAAATCATTAGGATACAATTAATGCTAATCATCTTTAATCATTGGGTTTAGCATTTATTAGTTGTCCTAAATCACCCTCTGTATCGCTTACATGTGGGCCCTATGCCATTTAATCCTCTCGGGCGCGTGCGAAACGCTCATTGATTGTGGACCGTCGATCTCAAGATCAACGGTCTATATCTATCCAAAATTTTGAACTTCGGAAATCTCAATCTCCGTGGACCGTCAGATCTAGATCAACGATCTAGATCAAAGTGGCCGTTCAGACCACCCGAGCTCTCAACCGCTCTGGATCGTCCATCTCGCAATGAGCGGCTGAGATGCATGTGCTGTTCGAGTCACCCGAAGAGCTCTACGCTCTGGGCCCTCCATCTTAAGATCTACGGTCGTGGTTGATTGGAGCCTTCGGGTCACCCGAACGTCTCCATCCACGTGGACCGTTGGATCTAGATCCAACGGTGAGCCTCTTTAGGGTCGCGCGCGTGCGTTATTCTCCCGCGCATGGGCCGTTGGATCCCAAATCAAAGGCCCACGTTCGTCCACATCGTTTTATTTTTTATAAGTCTAATTATATTTCGGTAAGCCTTTATTTATCAACTAAAAATTGTATTAAACTTTGAAAACTCATAACTAATTCATTTTAAAACCTTTTTAGATGATTCCAGTTGGGATAAATTCATGTTTAACTAGAGTTTAATCTAAAAATGCTTTTAGACATGTTTTTGTAACAGAAAGTTTTATAAACAATATTAACCTGATTTCAGCCATTTTAGAATATTCGAGAAATTGATTTGAAACTTGTAAATGCATATCTTTTCTCAGATAACTCCAAAATGTGCAAATTCAAGCTGGTAAAATTCTCTGTTAGCATACTTTAATATGAAATAGGTTTTGATCATGATTTCATTTCGAAAAGTAACATGTGCTAGATTTACAACTTAGAAAAATCATAAATAATTCATTTTAACTCCAAATTAGGTAAACTCAACTTTGCTGACCTTAGGATGCCATTATCTACCTAGCATAAAAATTCCGCACTTTAGATCATTCCAGAAATTTATGCCACGAATAGCATGAATTAATTTAGTTGAATTAATGTGTTGAGGGAAATTGTTTTAGCTATAACTTTTTCATGCTTAATCCAAATGACTTGATTCTTGTTTCTAAATTCATTTAAAATCATAACCTTACTGCTGTGTGAATTTCTTCGTTCACCTCTGCGCACGTTCTAGATCGGGTTCGTTGGGATGTCGTGGTAGCCAAGAACAACGTGGTTCATAGCCCTGCCGAATCCCCTCTTTTATCTAGCGCAAGGTGACCGGGACCGAAAACCAAACTGACGTTGGATTGCGTCTCCGATCAAAACGCGAAGTGGGGTGTTGTAACACCCCAACTCTAAAAGAGCCTGGAATGCTACTGGAAATAAACTAATCTAGCACAATCTATAAAAATTTTCGACAGAGTCTCCTTTGTTTAATCAGCTATACCGAGAGTTCAACGATAAATCATAGCATTTAACAAAATTCTCATGATCAAGCGTGATAATCAATTGAACATACCAAAACCTGGCAATCTCATTATTACAATTAAACAGTTACTTAAACCAAAACGATCTATGAGTGATAATCATCAGTTCATTTATCTCTAAAATTGAAACTAAGTGGTAAACGCCTTAAGAGTGTGAGGTAGTGAGGTAGTGAGTGCATCCAACATCTATTCCCTCCTATGCATGCCATTCCTACCATTGGTACCTAAAACACATTAAAGCAAGAGTGAGCCCAAAGACTCAGTAGTATCAACAAGGCTATAAACAAGAACACAAACATAGCATCAATGATCCACAATAACAAAACACTAATCATAGCCCTTTCTAACTTATGAAATGCAACCAATGCAATGCTCCTTTGAATTTGATCTCTTTTCGCATTTTACAGTGTAATGCGGGTATACAACCGTCATTGTATACTCTTACCTGCGCCACCGCACAGGGGACCAAACCTATACACCACATGTATAGGGACCTTTGCCCATCATCTTAATGATGGGGACCTCTTTGCTCATAGCCCACATTCCACGAATGTGGGACCTCAAGCCCGTCATTTACATGACGGGGACCTCAATCAGTGTGCTTGGTCACCACGTGACCAAGGCACTGTATGCTCTCAACATGCATATGCACCATGATAACATTCTTCATATGCAGGAATTCAACATATTCTCATTAACATGTAGCATTAACAATAACATCATACATGAATAAACTTATTCATACTTCTAGCATTCCACATCATTGATATTCATAGCATTCTAGCACCCATGAATAGGACATTTAATCATAATACTAGCAAACTTGAACAATCACTCATGAATATCAATTAATCATTTCTCTAGTATTCACCATCCTTACATCATACTTATCACACTATCAACCTTACATGGTTATTACGCATCAAAGTATTAGCATCCTCTATCCACAGTCATAATTATTCACTCAAAGCAGTACTTGCATTCACCAAGATAAATTGGAACTCATCACCATAACATCCATACCTAGCTATTATGAGCCAAACACAAACAATCAAACGATACAAGCATAAATATACAATAGCGAATACTTGCCTTAACGTGCGAGAGCGGTGGACGCAAGAAGGCGCTGCCCTGGATCACGCTCCCACGAACATAAAGGTAACCCCAATCTAAGACCAACATACTGGACCAAAATCATAAATAACAACACAATTTGACAACATAAGAACCACACAAGACAACATAAAGTCAAGCCCAATTTCGAAAGACGTCCGTCATAAACTCATAGCTCATACAAGATCAAGAGAGTGTTTATACTGAGGAAATAATTTTTTCTCAATTTCTCCTTTAGAAATAAAATTTCTCTCAACTTTGGGAATCCCAATCATCGCATAACACACTAACCCAATGCTCGCCGATTCTTGTCGCCTCCGCCACCCACCCCTCCTTCAATCGGCCACGCACCGCCGCCACTCACTCCAAGGAGGCAATTTAGTTTGAGATTGACAATCTTCTCAATGCCTGGATTTATTCGTGAGGTCAACTACCCGAGAAGCTCCAATCCTGTAATGGTTAGAAAAGTAATGAGAAATGTCGATCGTAACATCCCAATTTTGGACTTGTGTTTCAAATATAAGAAAATGAGTAGAAATTAAAAATTTTCTTACATCATGTATTTTCAGATGTTCTAAACAATTCTGAAAGAATTATGGAAATGCAAAGTCACAAGTCTTTTGATCCAAAACCTTGTCTTCCAAAAACAATCTTGTCAAATCTTGTGATCATCTCCTGGAAATATTTTTTCCAAGTTCTAGGTTGGTGTGTGAACCCTCTGAAAAATTTCACAATTTTTAGAAATTGTTTGAATCGTTGGAGTCAATAAATCTGTTTGACTTTCACCAAAACCCTATTCCAGAACCTTACAGAATTTTGGAGAAAAATTTATTACATAAGAACCTCTGAAAATTTTACACAAGGTTATTATCTAAGTTAGAAGCTCCTGTAAAAATTTCGGAATATTTGGAGTTGTTTTGATACCTCAAATAAATCCCCAAAGTTCAGCCCAAAATAAAACCCTAAAACTAAACTGGTTCAAGCGGACTTGGGCTCGAGTCAAAACCCGAGCCCAAGTCGTTGACTCGGTCAACCAAGCCACCCCATTTCGAAATGTTGGATGAAGATCCAACGCCACGATCTCCTCTTTGTTTTCAACCTCGGCGTTGGCAAATTTCGGTCGTTCGATTAAAATCCAACCGCCCGATCACCTAGCTTCTCTGGTCATCTTCTTCCTCGCGCCAATGCAAGCAGGGCTGCATGGCCGCCAAGTCTTTCTCCTCATCAACCTCTCTCGACGGGTATTTAGTGCATGGCTCACTTTCAGGAGACATGCCCTACCCACCCCATCATTTCTTTTCGACCATGGCGTGCTATGGACCTAGCTCACCCAAAAATCTCGTTTGTTGCCAAACCCTAATCCTCTAGCTTTATAAGCTCCCCAAAACCCCTCCCGGTACTCCTTTACACCACCCCTAACTCTTTCTTTGCTTGTGGAGCTCAAAATACCAAAATTACCAAAACCATCATTTTGCCCATGAAGCTCCATTGTGGATCTTGATGCTCCAAAGGGTTCTTCTTCAAATCTTTTTGTCCCCTTTGAGCTCCTTAATGCCCTAATCATTTCCCTAACTCAATTTTGGGTTTCATTCAAAATTGACCAATTTTGAGTTTGGATCTTTTCTCAATTCACCCCTTTTCTTCTCCAAATTAAGTGGTTCATTTAGCAATTACTTGCTTTGGAAGTTCCTCCAACTATAAGGAAGTATATTGTTGATCCGGTCTCACCATTTGCCGATCATCATTTTTCACTTCATCTTCCTCGGCCCGACAAGCTCCACCGTGGTCCAAGCTCCTCCCCATCTTTGAAGCTCATCTTGGTTGAGGTAGCTTCTTATTAGTCCCTAGACACGTGGCACACGTTCTTTGGACAATGCGGCTTTTTGAGCCATTTTCGCGGCCTTAGTTGTCACGTGCTTTTGGCCGCGGCGTTGGGCCGTTCCGCGGCGGTCATCACCATCGGTCCGCAAGGCTATTGCGAACACATTTTGGTACTTTGGGGCGCGGGCGAAGACGCCGGCACAAGCCGTTCTTCGCCGATTTTTCCGGACGGGAGCCTCTCGGCCGTTGTCATCGGGACATCATTAACGGCTTAATCATTGTTAATCATTGGGAGTAGTTAATGCGGTCTTAATCGCCCATTCCACCACAAGGCCCAAACCACTTAAAAATCCCTCGGGCACTTTGCTGTCGTTAAGACATCATTAATGCTAATTACTAGCTAATCATCATTAATCATTGTTTTGCAATAAATGCTTGTCCTAACCAACATTTGCGACACGCCATGGGGCCCATAGGCTTTAAACCGGACACGGGTCATTAGGACTAAATTTAAGTTCATTAAATGCTAATCATTGTTAGCATTTAATAGCTATCCGAAATGGGCTTTGTGCCATCGCGGTGGGCCCGCCGCTTAAATCCTCGGGCGAAATCATTAGGATACAATTAATGCTAATCATCTTTAATCATTGGGTTTAGCATTTATTAGTTGTCCTAAATCACCCTCAACGCTTACGTGGGCCCTATGCCATTTAATCCTCTCGCGCGTCCGCTCATTGATTGTGGACCGTCGATCTCAAGATCAACGGTCTATATCTATCCAAAATTTTGAACTTGAATCTCAATCTCGTGGGACCGCCGGATCTAGATCAACGATCTAGATCAAAGTGGCCGTTGACCACCCGAGCTCTCAACCGCTCGGATCGCCCATCTCGCAATGGCGGCCGAGATGCATGTCTTTCGAGTCACCCGAAGAGCTCCGCCCGGGCCCTCCATCTTAAGATCTACGGCGTTTGATTGGAGCTCGGTCACCCGAACGCTCTCCACGTGGGCCGCTGGATCTAGATCCAACGGAGCCTCTTTAGTCGGCGGCCGTTATTCTCCCGCGCATGGGCCGTTGGATCCCAAATCAAAGGCCACGTTCTCCACATCGTTTTATTTTTATAAGTCTAATTATATTTGGTAAGCCTTTATTTATCAACTAAAAATTGTATTAAACTTTGAAAACTCATAACTAATTCATTTTAAAACCTTTTAGATGATTCGTTGGGATAAATTCATGTTTAACTAGAGTTTAATCTAAAAATGCTTTTAGACATGTTTTTGTAACAGAAAGTTTTATAAACAATATTAACCTGATTTCAGCCATTTTAGAATATTCGAGAAATTGATTTGAAACTTGTAAAATGCATATCTTTTTCTGTATAACTCCAAAATGTGCAAATTCAAGTAAAATTCCTCTGTTAGCATACTTTAATATGAAATAGGTTTTGATCATGATTTCATTTCGAAAAGTAACATGTGCTAGATTTACAACTTAGAAAAATCATAAATAATTCATTTTAACTCCAAATTAGGTAAACTCAACTTTGCTGACCTTAGGATGCCATTATCTACCTAGCATAAAAATTCCAGACTTTAGATCATTCCAGAAATTTATGCCACGAAGTGCCGAATTAATTTAGTTGAATTAACGTGTTGAGGGAAATTGTTTTAGCTATAACTTTTTCATGCTTAATCCAAATGACTTGATTCTTGTTTCTAAATTCATTTAAAATCATAACCTTACTGCTGTGTGAATTTCATAAGATTTGTATGAGTTTTGCTGTTGAGTTTTGTTTGGTGTTCTTCGTTCTTATTGGTTTTATCGCCTTTTCACGATAGGTTCAAGAGGTTGTTGATCTCGAACTGAGCCACAGAATCGATCGCCTCCAACAAGGCAAGCAGATGTAGCATTCATTTGATCATGTTGTTCCTATTATTTTCAAATTCTAATATGTTGTTTGCAAATTCTACGTATGCATTGCTATCTTGTTTTAAACTATTGTCGATTAGTTGACCTATTAGATGCATAATCTGTAGGAAAATGTTTATCCTCTACTACTGAGCCTAGGTCTATTTTGTTGTGATTTTGGGTTCGTTGGATGAGCCATTGTCACTTAGTAGTACGAGTTGAAATGCTTAGTCATACTTTAGCTATCGGTAGAAATGGGCCTTGATCACACAAACTTATTATGATAACTTTGTTTCAGCTTTGTGCTATGTTCAAATTGTAAAAACTAAAAATGAAAACAAAACAATTTGGACTTGGGCACAATGGTAAGATGGTGTGATTTTTGGGTGTGACTGGAATGGTGGCCGAGTCAACAAGGACCGAACATCTTGTTACACTAAACCAAGCATTCTTATGCTAATCACACTAGAGGGTATGGGACCTCTCTTGACTTAGTACTTTGGCGTGAGTTAGCTACTTAGTCGCAGGAGGGCGTGTGTTTTGTGTTGTGGTAAGATGAGATGGTTTATGTGTTGGGAGCATTGTAGTTGTCCAAAGCTTTACCCGAGGGTAGTTGTCTTTCGGCTTTACAATGTAAGCCTCATGGATTTCTATCCATACGAGCACTGTAGTTGATTCACAATATTGAAAATGTCTCAGAGGACTTAGCCGTGCTGCATACCTTTGGAAGTGTGCTAATCTTGTGGCTTAAAGGCGATCTGAAGTGTGGGTACATTGGTACACCCTTGCAGGGTTAAAACATTCGAATAGCCTCGTCCTAAGTTATGGACACGCTTGGGGAAGTCTTTCAAGAGTTAGACTAAAATATTTTAATTAAAACTTGATGGGTGGTATGAATTGAGGATTCGTGCTATGTTGTTGTGGCTTTTGGGTTAGTCACCTCTAGGTGGTTACTTGCTACTTATTGTTACTCGCTGTTATTTTAATACTTAAAAGCTGATTTGTAAATTGCCTTCAATCTATTACATTATTGCAAATGAAACTTGCTTTATGCGTCCAAATAACCATATAACCATTTCCTTTTAATTCTCACATGTAGCTATGTATAGGCTTGTTACTCGTAAGTCTTGCGAGTACATTGTTGTACTCATCTGCATTGCTTGTTGTGTGCAGAGGAAGAAGGTGAGCCCAAGAGCCTCACTTTTGTGAGTGTGCTTGGGCGTGTTTGGAGCGGTAGCTTATGCGCCTGCGGTTGCCCGTGGTTATATGGCTAACCGATCGTCTTTTGGTTAAAGCCATCTTATGGCACCTTTTGCTTCCGCTGTTATTTGATACTTAAGTCTTTTGGCCGGTCGGCTGTCTTGTAATAACTTTATATTATGTATGTCGTTGCTAGATTTGTTATAATATGATGTATGGAATTGATGCATACTTTTGTAAAGATATATGTATGCTGCATTTCTGGGAAGCACATGTCCATCGAGGCACGGGTTATTTTGTTTGTGATGCTAGGGCCAATGGAAGGCTAAGTATTACAAGCTAAATAAACTGTGGTCTCACAACGACTATGTATCGATTTTAAAGATTTCAATAAAGCTTGTCCGAATGATAACTTCCCCCTTCCACGTATTGATCAATTTGTTGTGAGAACCCTAACAGATCAAATTAAGCTAAGCGTCGATAACATTAATACGCCGTAAAATAAACTCCTCAACATAGTAATCACAAACAAATTGACCGCATAACAAATCAAATATACAATAACATTACAATCATTAAGCCAATTACAAGAATACTTTTAAATCAAAGGTAAAATGTTAAGTACAAACCCTGAATTAAACTACAATAATTCTTTACATCGGATCAACATACAAAATTCACTACAAGCGAGAAACAATATTAATACAATCTCTTAGATAAATTACAAGATGAATTCATCGCAAGTAAATTAAAACATTATTACAAACTCGAGGGATTAAAAAATCATTTACAAAAGATTAAATAAAAGTTACAACTTGAATACATTACAAAAGAAATAATAAAGTATTGCATGTCGTCCGAGCCCGATCCTTGCAAGATATCATCACCGTCGAACCCATTCTTCACCAATTCAAACCCCGCCGCATTTCCATCGACCGCCAACAACCACAATACCGATAGCCAAATAAAACTATAAAAGGAAGTTAGGAGGAGAAGAATTGCAATCGAGTTCGTGAAGATCACCGAGGTTCCTGCACTCAACCTAGGTCACGGCACCGCCTCACTTCGATGGGTTTCGCTCAAGAATTTAGGAAATCCACACCAATGTTATACCGACCTACCTTAACCTAGAAAATCCGACAAATAGTGATCTTTGGACCAAAGCTAAATAGCCTCCTATGAGAGCCAAGAGGATAGGGTAAGAGCACTTTGTGTAGAGAACAGCCAAAAGCACCTCCCATTCATTAGCCTTTTCCTTTATAAGGCATCACAAACCCACTTACAAACCATCTCATTCTTTCCCAGCCGAAAAAAACCAATAGAGAACAAGCTAGCCAAGCAAAGCCAACCTCCCACTGCCTCCACAAGGAAGGCATAGCAAGAAGTCCTAGCCAGCAACCACACCTCAAGCAAGCAAGCTAACTGCCACCACAAGGCAACCACCTGAGCAAACAAAGCAAAGCCAACACCACCACTCTCCACTGCCAACCAAAACTAGCCACACATCACAACCCATCATTGCCACGGCGAAACCAAACATAGAGGAGTGGTAGAGAAGGAGAGAGCAAAGGAGTTGGGGAAGACCGGAAGGGGCAAGGGAGGCACCAGAATGGCCTCGAATACCAATGACCAACCGCATCGACGCCTAAACTGATAATAACCTGATGATCGGAACACGAGAAAGCAAGGGACCACCAAAGACACGGCCAACATCACCACCACGCCCAAACCACCACTGTCGCTCCATTTTCCAAACCAACCCGGCCAACAAGGTAAACCACCGTATCCTTGCACCCATTGTTATTTGGCCCAAGCCGAACTACCCACGGAAGCCAAACCATTGCATAGAGAATGCATGCCACCATAACCACAACATCCACATCATCCACATCATAGAGTAAGGGGGAATAGAGAGAGGGATAAAGGGAAGTAGAGTAGTTCATCTCAGTGCGACGCGGTGGCAGCACCACCGCTAGTAGTCCACCTCCATCACCTCACCATGCATAAGCAAAAACCGACAAGAATCAAAACTTGAATCAAGCCTAATCATAAAGACCGAAATAGCGGAATAAGAAATGGGAACCAAATCCTGGGAGGACAAAACCGTATCCAAGACCACATTCTCCCAAAAACCAGCGGCCTAGAGGTAGGGCCGAGCCGGGGAGGAGCTGGGGAGGTGCACGGCGACCAGAGGTCGAGCAGGGCGCGGGCCAAGTGGGCACGGCCGAGCTGCGAGGAGGCAGAGGCGCGCGGGTGGCTGAGGGAGCGACCGAGCACGCGGGGCCGAGCCGGGAGCAGCCGAGCGCAGGAGCACGCAGTCAGGCCCAAAGCTCAGGGACGAGCGCACACGGGGCCGAGCCAAGCGTGGTCTGGGCCGCAAGGGGAGGTGCATGGCCGACCAAAGCCGCGGCCTCAGGTGGGCTGGCGCACAGCAGGCATGTGAGCCGAAGGCGGAGGCGTAGGGGCACAGATGTAACATCCCAAAAATTTGGTCTGTTTTAAAGCTTTAAAAAGAAAATTAACCATTTGGATTTTTCTGCTAAAGTTAAAAGCTTAATATGAATTTTCAGAGTTCAAAAACAATTTAATGTGATTAATGTCAACATCAACTATATTCAAAATTATTTTATTTGGGTCTATGTGCTTGGATATATTTTCTAGAATTTTCTAGAATTTTTCCGAGTGCATTTGCTATTTTCTATTTGCTATTTGGATTTTCACTATTTTCTAAAAAGAAAACCAATTAAAATCTCAGATCTTCCTCGGCCGAATCTCCGACCGCCCAACTCTCCCGCTCCCGCCCATCTTTCCTTCGCTCCTCCGCCCACCGCTTGGCCTTTCCTCCCGTCCGTAGCCCACCGCTTCTCTGGTTTCACTACCGCGGGCCCGCACGGTGCCACCACGTCATCTTCCTCGGGACTCTCGAGTCCGTGGTCTTCACGCGGCAGCGCCACGGCCTCCCGTCGGACTCCTTCCCTCGCACTACTTAAAGCCTCGCCACCGCCAATCTCTTCGCCTCTCGACCTCTTCCAAAACCCTAACTTGCCCTTGAAGATTGCGCGCCTCTCGCCGAATCGTGCCTAGAAGATTCCGGCCGCAGCCTTCTCCGCCGCCTTGCTCCACCGCCGACCTCCTCAACTCGCTGCCACACGGAGTTGGGATCGCCTCGCAATCTTCTCTGGCTTCCACCATCTTCGGCCGAGAGTCGCCACCGCCGCTGCTTCGTCCGACAAACGATCAGCGCCATCTCATCGATCTACTCTCGGTGAGCTTCTTCGTTATCTTTGCGTGTCACCTTGTGCTCGAGGCTATTCTCATCTAATCTACACCTTTCATTTGATCTCTTTGCTGCCCGCCTCCTCGGCCATCCCGAGGTGTCCCCGTGTTCTCGCCACCTTACCGCCTCCGGTGCTCGCCGCTTGCTTCGGCATCATCTCATCGCCAAAGTCGCCACACCCGTGAGCTTCACCACCGCCAAAGTCGCGCGCGGCGAGCCTTTGTCGCCTTGCCAGTAACCTCCTCCCACAACATCGCCATCTTCGCTTTCCGCTTTGGTACTTCGCCGAGCTACCTCGCCGTGCTCGCCGACGCCAAGCCCAATCCGCCGCCATGGCTTTCTCCGAGCTTCCTCCTCTTGTTTGCTTTGGTGCCACCGTGGCCTCCAACTCACCCTTCCACCTCGGCACCCATCTCACCTCTCTGGTCCATGTGGCATCCAGTCAGCTCCTGGTCAGCGCCGTGTGGCACGCCAAAATTTCCACCCGAGCCTAAACCTGGTCCATGGAGCACCCAGTCATTGTCCAGTGGGACCCAGCCATCAGATGGTTTTCATCCAGTCCGAATGTTCCCTACTGACGTCAGCTGACGTCATAATTATCTTTTCCTTCAGAAAGATAATTCAGTAAATCCATAAATTCTGATTTTCAGTATTTTATGAGATTTCAATCTTCCAGAGCTCATATCTTTTGCATCCGAACTCCAATTGAGTCCATTCAAATTCCTAAATTTATCTAAATTCGAGATCTATTTATCTGAGATTTTTATTTAATTTTTGGAGTTTATTTTCTCTCTGTTATTTATTTATTTAGTTTATTTGCTTGTTTTACGAGTAGACGTCGATACTTCGGGAAGCTTCGAGCAAGGAGTAGCATACCAAGATCAAGATCAATCACTGGATTTATTCCAAGGCAAGTCGTGATCCTTTGATCATATTGAACCCATGATTTCAAACGTATCTTGTTTTATACAACTGCATGCTATCTTTATATAAATTGTTCGGGGATTAGTTATTACCTGTTGTCGTTATGCCTCCATTGATTATTTGAATGCCATGAAACCTTTGTCACCTTAGCATGGGTAATTTTAGTTGGATATATTGGTATTGCCAACATGGGAATCGTACATATGCTTAGTCTTGCTTAGTTACGATGGGTTTGTCATCACATGTGTCTTAATAATTAATTTTGACTTAATGATTTATGGAATCATGGTGGTGAGCCATTCTTGTTAAAATTTGTGTACCATGACGGGGTTAGTCATGGGTGTTGGTTAAACAAAACGGTTTTCGCTCGGGCGAGTGGTTGGTGGATAGTGGGGATGTGGATTGAACATGTTGTGGGTTTGTGGTAGTCTCACTTTGAGTAACTTGTCAAGGACTTAATCTTATGCGCCATTGAACTAGGCCTTAACCGCATACAACCACATGCACGGTATGGGACGGGCCGGTGACTAATTAGCAATGTCTTAATTTCGGTTGTCATGTGAAGTGTGAGTCGTGGAAACGTATTCTCACGGTGGCGCAAGAGGGGCCCTTGCAGTCGGAAAGACATTCGATGTTGAATCCTTAGCGGCGGACGGGTTAAGAAGGAGCTTTGTAAAAGCCTTGTGATGATCACTTAGTCGCACACCCTCGGAGTGTGTTAAGCGGGCATTATAAGTTGATCTATCTCTTGTGGGTCAAGTTGTACAACCTCTGCGAGTGTAAAACTATTCGAATAGCCGTGTCTGCGTTATGGGCGTGTCTGGGATTTCACACGGAGATAGAGTTTCTTCAAAAATGTGTCGAGTGTGGATGGGAAGTTCACTTGATGAATATAATGTTAGTTTGGTGAATAGGTCATTCACTTGGTGGGTTGTGTCGATTGGTGAATGGGAATTCACTTATCTTTGGTTTGGTTGGAAGTGAATGGGAAGTTCACTAGTTGTTTCAAAGAAAGTGTTTAATTACTTATTATTGTTTTCAATTCGCATTTCAATCTATTTATTGTATTTATTGTAAATCTTGTTTTATGCAAAAGAGCCATACGGCTAATCTTTGTTCAAGCCCGCATGAATACTATTTGCATACATTTCCCACGGCTTGTTGAGTACATTCAAAGTACTCATGGCTTTTGCCTGTATTGCTCGTTGAAGAATATCAAGCGCTCAAGAGTTCTTCGCCGGAGGACCATGAAGGTTTTTGGATTAGGATGCGTTTCTCCACTCGATTGCTCGTGGGCATGTTGATTGGCCATTTGAAGAGTTTCGTTCATTGCAAGAGTTCATTTGTTTCTTTAGCCTGCGTTAAGTTAAATAGCGTTGACCATAAGGTCCAGTTATTATTATTATTTGTTACTTTGAGATCTTTTAGTTAAATTGAATAAATGGATGGTATTTCATCACTGTTTTCTGTGTGAGCTAGCTACGATCCGGGACTAGTTCGAATACGAGGGTTCTGAGATGCATTTCGGTTCCGACAACGGATGAGCCATGCGGGCCGAGCCGAAGGAGGCAACACCATGGGGGCAGCCGAGCGAGGAGGAGGAGCGCCATGGCCAATCACCGGAAGAAGAAGAACCGGAGAAGAAGGAAATGGAGAGAGAAGAGGAGGGAAGAAGAATGATGTGGCCATGGGATATTTCGGTCAGTGAGGAAGAGGAGAGAGAAAAGGGGGTTAGGTGAGAGAGATTAGGAAATTAGGTTTAGAAACTTAGGATTTAGGTAAGGGGGTAAAGAGATAATTTCTAGTAAAGATTAATGGTAGCAGTTGTAGCAGAAATGAAAGCACCGGATTATTACGTGCGGCGTTGTGTGATATCGATCAAACAAAATTATAAGCCACTTGAGAATCAATAGTAGTAGACTGGGTGAAAAATAAAAATAGGAAAGAAATGTAAAATTAATCCGAATTTATAAATAAAGTCATCGCGATAAAACCCACTATATTAGACAAAAAAAGTCGGATGTGTTAGAAATAACTTAATTAGGTAGATTAATTAAATTAAAACAAGACGTGAGTAAAATCTTAGGCATTTTTGTATAGGTAGAATTGAATAAACCTAGTTGCATGGCAATGTGTAGTATTTTGTTTTGTGCGATAAAACACGAGTATAGGCAACCTCGATTCCCAAAGACGGTAGAACAACCGCAGCTTGGGAGTGCTAACCTAACGGGGATCCGAAAAACGTTATTAAATTAAAATCTGATGACACATAAAATCAACTGACTAATGTATGCATAATAGCACCAAAAGCTTCTAAGTATTTATTTATTTATTATTCGTGCTGCCATATAATTACAGAGGATGATGCAACGCAGACCAGAGTAGCTGATCAAGAATTCTTCGACGCCAATGTTTTCCACGACTACGAAAGTGAGCTTACCTCTTGAACATCAACCTAGTTATATTAAATGTAAACATTACTTTCATGTATCATTATACATATGTGCAAGAAAATTATGTCTCAAAATTAAATCAGATAAAAGAAAAGAGATGATGTAAAAGTGCCGGAATGCTACCGAAATAAACTAATCTAGCACAATCTATAAAAATTTTCGTGAGTCTCCTTTGTTTAATCAGCTATACTGAGGGTTCAACTATAAATCATAGCATTTAACAAAATTCTCATGATCAAGCGTGATAATCAATTGAACATACCAAAACCTGGCAATCTCATTATTACAATTAAACAGTTACTTAAACCAAAACGATCTATGAGTGATAATCATCAGTTCATTTATCTCTAAAATTGAAACTAAGTGGTAAACGCCTTAAGAGTGTGAGGTAGTGAGTGCATCCAACATCTATTCCCTCACATGCATACCATTCCTGCCATTGGTACCTAAAACACATTAAAGCAAGAGTAAGCCCAAAGACTCAGCAAGTATCAACAAGGCTATAAACAAGAACACAAACATAGCATCAATGATCCACAATAACAAAACACTAATCATAGCCCTTTTTAACTTATGAAATGTAACCAATGCAATGCTCCTTTGAACTTTATCTCTTTTCGTATTTTACTGGTAATGTGGGTATACAAACGTCATCAGTATACCGTCTTGCTGCACCCAGTAGCACGAGGACCAGAAGCCTATACACCACATGTATAGGGACCTTTGCCCATCATCTTAATGATGGGGACCTCTTTGCTCATAGCCCACATTCCACGAATGTGGGGACCTCAAGCCAGTCATTTACATGCGGGGACCTCAATCTATGTGCTTGGTCACCACGTGACCAAGGCACTGTATGCTCTCAACATGCATATGCACCATGATAACATTCTTCATATGCAGGAATTCAACATATTCTCATTAACATGTAAGCATTAACAATAACATCATACATGAATAAACTTATTCATACTTCTAGCATTCCACATCATTGATATTCATAGCATTCTAGCACCCATGAATAGCACATTTAATCATAATACTAGCAAACTTGAACAATCACACATGAATATCAATTAATCATTTCTCTAGTATTCACCATCCTTACCGGCCACCCCCCTTTGCCCTCATGGGCCGGGGCCCAAGCCCAGGTTGGAGTGGAACAGCGAAAACCCCCTCTCAAAAAGATGAATTGAGAAATTTCCTGTTGGTCCCTCTCGAAAATCCATTAAATTCTCTCCCGTACATCTAATCTTTCCTGACTAAAGCTTAACACACTTTCGGGGTATTACAGGTGTCACCCTTGGAAACTCGGAGTTTGTTAGCCGAGATCAATCCCAACAAACTCCTCACGTGAGGTAAGTAGCGTCATAAGGTTTCGCGTTATAAATTGCTCAAAAAAAAAGTAGCGTTATAGATCGGGATCTGGCATCTGCATCTGTGAGACCGGAGGAGCCAATGGTTGAGTCATGGCAAACTAATCCCAGTGGCCGGCTGCTACAAATGTTGAGCATCAATGATAACTTGTTCAAGATAAATGTTAACCAGTCCTTTCATTCATCCGTTAAGTTGTACCTATCCTCCGTACGTACGTACAAATTTAGAGGAGAACAGGTCAAACATACCAAACATCCCGTGCATATATATCTTATATATCATGCGGCAGATTTCTGAAGAAAAAAAACGTATTTTGGACCCACGGATGGAGATCCAACAGCAAATATCCAATCATCCGGATCTAAAATCCCCCTCCTCTCCAACCACTCTCCACCCTCTTCCTCTCTCCTTCCAGGTAGTCATGGCCGCCGCCCCCGACTCATGCTAGCGCTACCGCTGGCACGGCGCCTCGCCGGCACCGACATGACCCACTGGAGCTCCACTGCAGCTGCCGCTGTCTCCTACCCAGTGCGACCTCATCTCGTCCTCCTCCTCCCCACCGGCCTCCATCTCCCCCGCCTCGCCCTTCTTTTCTGTCTCCGACAGCTATTGCCGTCGGATCTGCCACCGCCGCTCGCCGCTTCCTAATGCTCGTCGATTCTTGTCGCCTCCGCCACCCACCGCCCTCCTTCAATCGACGGCCAGCGGTACCGCCGCCGCCACTCACTACCTGAAGGAGGCAATCCAGTTTGAGATTAACAATCTTCTCAATGCTGGATTTATTCGTGAGGTCAACTACCCAGAGAAGCTCGTCAATCCTGTAATGGTTAGAAAAAGTAATGAGAAATGTCGACTGTAACATCCCAATTTTGGACTTGTGTTTCAAATATAAGAAAATGAGTAGAAATTAAAACTTTTTCTTACATCATGTATTTTCTGTATGTTCTAAACAATTCCTGTACAAGAATTATGGAAATGCAAAGTCACAAGTCTTTTGATCCAAAACCTTGTCTTCCAAAAACAATCATGTCAAATCTTGTGATCATCTCCTAGAAATATTTTTTCCAAGTTCTAGGGTTGGTGTGTGAACCCTCTGAAAAATTTCACAATTTTTAGAAATTGTTTGAATGCATTTGGAGGTCAGTCAAACCTGTTAGACTTTCAGTCAAAACCCTATTCCAGAACCTTGCAGAATTTTTGGAGAAAAATTCATTGCATAAGAACCTCTGAAAATTTTACACAAGGTTATTATCTAAGTTAGCAAGCTCCTGTAAAAATTTCAGAATATTTGGAGTTGTTTTGCTATCTCAAATAAATCCCCAAAGTTCAGCCCAAAATAAAACCCTAAAACTGAACTCGGGTCTGAGCCAGACTTGGGCTCGAGTCAAAACCCGAGCCCAAGTCGTTTGACTCGGTCGAACCAAGCCACCCCATTTCTGAGCCATTGGATTAAGATCCAACGCTCACGATCTCCTCTTTGTTTTCAACCTCAGAAGCTTTGGGCAAATTTTGGTCGTCCGATTAAAATCCAACCGCCCACGATCACCCTAGCTTCTCTGGTCATCTTCTTCCTCACGCCGTGTGCAGCACAGTGGGCGGCATGGCCTGGTCAAGTCTTGCTCCCTCATCAACCTCTCTCTGATCGGGTATTTAGTGCATGCGGCTCACTTTCGGCCGGAGACATGCCCTACCCTGCACCCCATCATTTCTCTTTTTCGGACCATGGCGGTGCTATGGACCTAGCTCACCCGAAAATCTCGTTTTGTTGCCAAACCCTAATCCTCTAGCTTTATAAGCTCCCCAAAACCCCTCCTGGTACTCCTTTACACCACCCCTAACTTTTTCTTTGCTTGTGGAGCTCAAAATACCAAAATTACCAAAACCACCATTTTCGCCCATGAAGCTCCATTGTGGATCTTGATGCTCCAGTGGTTCTTCTTCAAATCTTTTTGTCCCCTTTTGAGCTCCTTAATGCCCTAATCATTTTCCCTAACTCAATTTTGGGTTTTATTCACAGGAATTGACCAATTTTGAGTTTGAATCTTTTTCGGCCGAATTCACCCCTTTTCTTCTCCAGCTCCGGTAAGTGGTTCATTTAGCAATTACTTGCTTTGGAAGTTCCTCTTAGCTATAAGGAAGCTATATTGTTGATCTGGTCTCACTCATTTGCCCAGATCATCATTTTTCACTTCATCTTCCTCGGCTCCGACAAGCTCTACCGTGGTCCAAGCTCCTCCAGCCATCTTTGAAGCTCATCTTGGTTGAGATAGCTTCTTATTAGTCCCTAGACACTGTGGCACACGCTTCTTTGGACAATGCGGAGCTTTTTGAGCCATTTTCGTTTTCGGCCTTAGTTGTCACCGTGCCTTTTTTCGGCTCGCCGGCGTTGTGGGTCGTTGCCGCCGGCGAGGTCATCACCATCGGGTCCGCAAGGCTATTGTGAACCCATTTTGGTACTTTGTGGGCGCCGCCGTGGCCGGAGCCGCCGGCGACAAGCCGTTCTTTGCCGCTCGATTTTTTGCCGGACGGGAGCCTCTCTGAGCCGTTGTCATTAGGACATCATTAACGGCTTAATCATTGTTAATCATTGGGTAGTAGTTAATGCGGTCTTAATCGCCCATCGTACATCGACCATGGGCTGACCACTAAAAATCCTCTCGGCACTTTGCTAAGTCGTTAAGACATCATTAATGCTAATTATTAGCTAATCATCATTAATCATTATTTTGCAATAAATGCTTGTCCTAACCAACATTTGTTGTCACTGCCATGTGGGCCCATAGGCTTTAAACTGCAATCACGGGGTCATTAGGACTAAATTTAAGTTCATTAAATGCTAATCATTGTTAGCATTTAATAGCTGTCCGAAATGGGCTTTTGTGCCACTGCCAGGTGGGCCCCCGCCCGCTTAAATCCCCTCGGTGCGAAATCGTTAGGATACAATTAATGCTAATCATCTTTAATCATTGGGTTTAGCATTTATTAGCTGTCCTAAATCACCCTCTGTATCGCTTACATGTGGGCCATGTGCCATTTAATCCTCTCGGGCGCGTGCAAAACGCTCATTGATTGTGGACCGTCGATCTCAAGATCAACGGTCTATATCTATCCAAAATTTTGAACTTCGGAGATCTCAATCTCCGTGGGCCGTCAGATCTAGATAAACGATCTAGATCAAAGTGGCCGTTCGGACCACCCGAGCTCCCAACCGCTCTGGATCGTCCAGCTCGCAATGAGCAGCTGAGATGCATGTTCTGTTCGAGTCACCCGAAGAGCTCTACGCTTTGGGCCCTCCATCTTAAGATCTACGGTCGTGGTTGATTGGAGCCTTCGGGTCACCCGAACGTCTCCATCCACGTGGACCGTTGGATCTAGATCCAACGGTGAGCCTCTTTAGGGTCGCGCGCGTGCGTTATTCTCCCGCGCATGGGCCGTTGGATCCCGAATCAAAGGCCCACGTTCGTCCACATCGTTTTATTTTTGATAAGTCTGATTATATTTCGGTAAGCCTTTATTTATCAACTAAAAATTGTATTAAACTTTGAAAACTCATAACTAATTCATTTTAAAACCTTTTTAGATGATTCCAGTTGGGATAAATTCATGTTTAACTAGAGTTTAATCTAAAAATGCTTTTAGACATGTTTCTGTAACAAAAAGTTTTATAAACAATATTAACTTGATTTCAGCCATTTTAGAATATTCCAGAAATTGATTTGAAACTTGTAAAATGCATATCTTTTTCTGTATAACTCCAAAATGTGCAAACTCAAGCTGGTAAAATTCCTCTGTTAGCATACTTTAATATGAAATAGGTTTTGATCATGATTTCATTTCTGAAAAGTAACATGTGCTAGATTTACAACTTAGAAAAATCATAAATAATTCATTTTAACTCCAAATTAGGTAAACTCAACTTTGCTGACCTTAGGATGCCATTATCTACCTAGCATAAAAATTTCAGACTTTAGATCATTCCAGAAATTTATGCCATGAACAGTGTCAGTAATTAATTTAGTTGAATTAACATGTTGAGGGAAATTGTTTTAGCTATAACTTTTTCATGCTTAATCCAAATGACTTGATTCTTGTTTCTAAATTCATTTAAAATCATAACCTTGCTGCTGTGTGAATTTCATAAGATTTGTATGAGTTTTGCTGTTGAATTTTGTTTGGTGTTCTTCGTTCTTATTGGTTTTATCGCCTTTTCACGATAGGTTCCGAAGAGATTGTTGATCTCGAATCTGAGCCACAGCAGTCAGACTCTGCCCTCCAGCAAGGCAAGCAGATGTAGCATTCATTTGATCATGTTGTTCCTATTATTTTCAAATTCTAATATGTTGTTTGCAAATTCTACGTATGCATTGCTATCTTGTTTTAAACTATTGTCAATTAGTTGACCTATTAGATGCATAATCTGTAGGAAAATATTTATCCTCTAATACTGAGCCTAGGTCTATTTTGTTGTGATTTTGGGTTCGTTGGATGAGCCTTTGTCACTTAGTAGTACGAGTTGAAATGCTTAGTCATGCTTTAGCTATCGGTAGAAATGGGCGGTTATCGACTTGTCGATAACCTTGATCACACAAACTTATTATGATAACTTTGTTTCAGCTTTGTGCTATGTTCAAATTGTAAAAACTAAAAATGAAAACAAAACAATTTGGACTTGGGCACAATGGTAAGATGGTGTGATTTTTTGGTGTGACTGGAATGGTGCCCGAGTCAACAAGGACCGAACATCTTGTTACACTAAACCAAGCATTCTTGCGTGCTAATCACACTAGAGGGTATGGGACCTCTCTTGACTTAGTACTTTGGCGTGAGTTAGCTACGAGTCGCAGGAGGGCGTGTGTGTTTTGTGTTGTGGTAAGATGAGATGGTTTATGTGTTGGGAGCATTGTAGTTGTCCGAAAAGCTTTACCCCGAGGGGTAGTTGTCTTTTCGGCTTTACAATGTAAGCGTATGGATTTCTATCCATACGAGCGACTCGTAGTTGATTCACAATATTGGAAATGTCTCGTAGGACTTAGCCGTGCCGGCATACCTTTGGAAGTGTGCTAATCTTGTGGCTTAATGGCGGTCTGAAGTGTGGGTACATTGGTACACCCTTGCAGGGTTAAAACATTCGAATAGCCTCGTCCTAAGTTATGGACACGCTTGGGGAAGTCTTTCAAGAGTTAGACTAAAATATTTTAATTAAAACTTGATGGGTGGTACGAATCAAGGATTCGTGCTATGTTGTTGTTGATTTTGGGTTAGTCACCTCTAGGTGGTTACTTGCTACTTATTGTTACTCGCTGTTATTTTAATACTTAAAAGCTGATTTGTAAATTGCCTTCAATCTATTACATTATTGCAAATGAAACTTGCTTTATGCGTCCAAATGACCATATAACCATTTCCTTTTAATTCTCACATGTAGCTATGTATAGGCTTGTTACTCGTAAGTCTTGCGAGTACATTATTGTACTCATCTGCATTGCTTGTTGTGTGCAGAAGAAGAAGGTGAGCCCGAAGAGCCTCACTTTTGTGAGTTGTACTGTGGCAGTGTTTGGAGCGGCTAGCTTGGCGGCCCGGTCGGTTGCCCTGTGGTTATGTGGCTAACCGGTCGTCTTTTGGTTAAAGTCATCTTATGGCACATTTTGCTTCCGCTGTTATTTGATACTTAAGTCTTTTGGCCGGTCGGCTGTCTTGTAATAACTTTATATTATGTATGTCGTTGCTAGACTTGTTATAATATGATGTATGGAATTGATGCATACTTTTGTAAAGATGTATGTATGCTGCATTTCTGGGAAGCACATGTCCATCGAGGCACGGGTTATTTTGTTTGTGATGCTAGGGCCAATGGAAGGCTAAGTATTACAAGCCAAATAAACCATGGTCTCACAGCGACTATGTATCGATTTTAAAGATTTCAATAAAGCTTGTCCGAATGATAACTTCCCCCTTCCACGTATCGATCAATTTGTTGTGAGAACCCTAACAGATTAAATTAAGCTAAGCGTCGATAACATTAATACACTGTAAAATAAACTCCTCAACATAGTAATCACAAACAAATTGACCGCATAACAAATCAAATATACAATAACATTACAATCATTAAGCCAATTACAAGAATACTTTTAAATCAAAGGTAAAATGTTAAGTACAAACCCTGAATTAAACTACAATAATTCTTTTCATCGGATCAACATACAAAAATTCACTACAAGCGGAGAAACAATATTAATACAATCTCTTAGATAAATTACAGTATGAATTCATCGCAAGCGAAATTAAAACATTATTACAAACTCGGAGTGGATTAAAAAAATCATTTACAAAAGATTAAATAAAAGTTACAACTTGAATACATTACAAAAGAAAATAATAAAGTCTTGCATGTCGTCGAAGCCCTGCATCCTTGCCAGTATATCATCAGCCCGTCGAACCCATTCTTCAGCCAATTCGAAACCCTGCCCGCATTTCCATCGACCGCCAACAACCACAATACCGATAGCCAAATAAAAACTATAAAAGGAAGTTAGGAGTGGAGAAGAATTGCAGTCAGAGTTCAGGAAGATCACCGAGGTTCCCAGACCAACCTAGGTCAGTCGGCACCGTCTCACTTCCAGTGGGTTTCGTTACCCAGCAATTTAGGAAATCCGACACCAATGTTACACCGACCTACCTTAACCGCAGAAAATCCGACAAATAGTGATCTTTGGACCAAAGCTAAATAGCCTCCTATGAGAGCCAAGAGGATAGGGTAAGAGCACTTTGTGTAGAGAACAGCCAAAAGCACCTCCCATTCATTAGCCTTTTCCTTTATAAGGCATCACAAACCATCTCATTCTTTCCCAGCCGAAAAAAACCAATAGAGAACAAGCTAGCCAAGCAAAGCCAACCTCCCACTGCCTCCACAAGGAAGGCATAGCAAGAAGTCCTAGACAGCAACCACACCTCAAGCAAGCAAGCTAACTGCCACCACAAGGCAACCACCTGAGCAAACAAAGCAAAGCCAACACCACCACTCTCCACTGCCAACCAAAACTAGCCACACATCACAACCCACCATTGCCACGGCGAAACCAAACATAGAGGAGTGGTAGAGAAGGAGAGGAGCAAAGGAGTTGGGGAAGACCGAAGGGGCAAGGGAGGCACCAGCAATGGCCTCGAACAGTCAATGACCAACCGCATCGACGCCAAACTGATAATAACCCAGAAGGACCAGGAACACAGAAGAAAGCAAGGGACCACCAGCACACGGCCAACATCACCACCACGCCCAAACCACCACTGTCGCTCCATTTTCCAAACCAACACGGCCAACAAGGTAAACCACCATATCCTTGCACCCACTGTTATTTGGCCCAAGCCGAACTACCCACGGAAGCCAAACCATTGCATAGAGAATGCATGCCACCGTAACCACAGCATCCACATCATCCACATCATAGAGTAAGGGGGAATAGAGAGAGGGATAAAGGGAAGTAGAGTAGTTCATCTCAGTGCGACGCGGTGGCAGCACCACCGCTAGTAGTCCACCTCCATCACCTCACCATGCATAAGCAAAAACCGACAAGAATCAAAACTTGAATCAAGCCTAATCATGAAGACCGAAATAGCGGAATAAGAAATGGGAACCAAATCCTGGGAGGACAAAAACCGTATCCAAGACCATATTCTCCCAAAAACCGGCGGCCTAGAGGCAGAGCTGAGCCGGGGAGGAGCTGGGGAGGTGCACGGCGACCAGAGGCCAAGCAGGGCGCGGGCCAAGTGGGCACGGCCGAGCTGCGGGGAGGCAGAGGCGCACGGGTGGCTGAGGGAGCGACCGAGCACGCGGGGCCGAGCCGGGAGCAGCCGAGCGCAGGAGCACGCAGTCAGGCCCAAAGCTCAAGGACGAGCGCACACAGGGCCGAGCCAAGCGTGGACTGGGCTGCAAGGGGAGGTGCAAGGCCGACCAAAGCCGCGGCCTCAGGTGGGCTGGCACACAACAGGCACGTGAGCCGAAGGTGGAGGCGTAGGGGCACAGATGAGCCATGCCGGGCCGAGCCGGAGGAGGCAACACCATGGGGGGCAGCCCGAGCCAGAGGGAGGAGGCGCCATGGCCAATCACCAGGAAGAAGAAGAACCAGGAGAAGAAGGAAATGGAGAGAGAAGAGGAGGGGAAGAAGAATGATGTGGCCAGGGGATATTTCGGTCGAGTGAGGAAGAGGAGAGAGAGAAAAGGGGGGTTAGGTGAGAGAGATTAGGAAATTAGGTTTAGAAACTTAGGATTTAGGTAAGGGGGGTAAAGAGATAATTTCTAGTAAAGATTAATGGTAGCAGTTGTAGCAGTAGAAATGAGCACCGGTAATATTACGTGTCGGCGTTGTGTAGATATCAGACCAAACAAATTTATAAGCCACTTGAGAATCAATAGTAGTAGACTGACGGGTGGAAACTAAAAATAGGAAAGAAATGTAAAATTAATCCGGGAATTTATAAATAAATTCATCGTCGATAAAAACCCACTATATTAGACAAAAAAAAGTCAAATGTGTTAGAAATAACTTAATTAGGGTAGATTAATTAAATTAAAACAGTACGTGAGTAAAATCTGTTAGGCATTTTTGTATAGGTAGAATTGAATAAACCTAGTTGCATGCGGGTACGTGTAATATTTTGTTTTTGTGCGATAAAACACGAGTATAGGCAACCTCGATTCCCCAGTAGACGGTAGAACAACCGCAGTTGGGGAGTGCTAACCTAACGGGGGATCCGAAAAACGTTATTAAATTAAAATCTGCTGACATAGAAAATCAACTGACTAATGTATGCATAATAGCACCAAAAGCTTCTAAGTATTTATTTATTTATTATTCGTGCTGCCATATAATTACAGAGGATGATGCAACGCAGACCAGAGTAGCTGATCAAGAATTGTTCGACACCGATGTTTTCCACGACTACGAAAGCGAGCTTACCTCTTGAACATCAACCTAGTTATATTAAATGTAAACATTACTTTCATGTATCATTATACATATGTGCAAGAAAATTATGTCTCAAAATTAAATCAGATAAAAGAAAAGAGATGATGAATGAGAAAAGAGCAGTACAACTGAGATGAGCAGCTGTACTGCAAGAGAAATATTAGGATGGTAAAGGGGCCCGTCGCAGGAAAAGAGATGAGGGAAGAGGTGGGACCCTTTACATAATAAAATATATAGAGATCAACAAAACTCTTACTCGGATAAGAGGACGTGTTTAAGTGCCAACCATTTTTCTGTTTTGACAGGCAGAAAATGTCATCTTGTTATGTGGCTATACTCTCCACATCGAGTAAGTAATATAGTATGAGTGGTGTGAGTTATGGAGGAACCCAGGACCAGTAGGAAAGTCCAAAAGTTGGGGATCCAAGGCGATATAGTACCGCACGGTAGAGTGTTGGGTGCGGGGAGTATGGCCTAACCAACATTATTGGAATTCGGTGGAGGACTGGGTGAGAACCCCCGAACACCGATGGAAAATAATGGGAGGAGACTTAATTCACGTAACTCAGAAAATGTTCTGTATTCTGAACTCGAACCCACATCAAAGGAAATGTAGGGGACCTACCTCAAAGAGAGCTCAAAATAGCTATGGATAAAGTGGTACAAAGCATGCACGGTGCTAAATAAAATCATGAATTCATGCTTGTCTCTTGGATTGGTATCTACGGTGACCGCTAAGGGTCTATCTTCTCACTGAGTGACAAGTAGTCTTTTTAGTATTAAAATTTGCCACCCGATTTTTGGATAAAGTATTTTCTAGAGAAAAAGATGAATTGGAAAATATGATAATGAACAGAGATGAGTCATACTGTTCATCTTTGCTAATAAATGCTTGCTGGGTACACTAGTACTCATTCTTACTATTATTCTCCTTTGTTAGATTCGAGCCCAGCCGGGAACTATCCCAAGTGGGATGAAGGATACGCAGGTGCCGAGGAGGCTGCAAGAGGCGACGGCGCTTACTACGAGGAGCCGGGCGAGGTGGACACCCTATTCGGCGAGTGGGATGAGTAGACGACTGATGAGCACAACAGGCAAGCGAGGGGACTTAGTCCCATTTTGTAGTTGTAAATTACTACTTGTATTAAAGACCTTGGCCTTGCGTGGCTAAATGCCGCAATAAAGTATAGTTTCTATCTTATTGGTCCGCCGTTAACTTTGGTAAGGCTTACTGTTCGTCAGAGCAGTGTCCTACCGGGCAGACGAATAGTAATCCGATGTTTAAGTGTGATTACCCTCCGGGGTAATCACATAGGGCGTCGTACTTGTAAACTCTACTTATGGGTGCGAGTTGTTAAGTTATTTAGATGTGTATTCAGGATACCACAAGATTAACATGAGTAAGGATGATGAAGAAAAAACCTCCTTCATCACATCATATGGCACTTACTGTTATGTCAAGATCTCATTTGGTCTCAAAAACGATGGTGCTACTTTTCAGAGGCTAATGCAAAAAAAACTTTTAGTCCTTAGATAGGTCAAAATTTAGAAGCCTGAGTTGATGACTTGGTCGTAAAAAACATCAATATTGGTGATCATATTTTTGACCTACACAAAACTTTTAATAACTTAAGAAGGCATAACCTTAAGTTGAATCCGGAAAAGTGTGTGTTCGGAGTTTCCTCTCGAAAGCTTCTTAAATTCCTAGTTTTGGCTAGAGGAATAGAAGCAAATCCAGTAAAAATATCACTATCGACCAGATGTGCCCTCTAACCATAAAGAAATAAGTCTAAAAACTAACCAGCTGTATGGCAGTGCTAAGTCATTTTATAGCACGATTAGAAGAAAAAATGATTGCCTTTCTTTAAGCTTCTTCAAAAACACGGAAGTTTCGAATGGACTAAAGATGCAAACGATGTCTTTGAGGAGCTTAAGAAGTACCTTACGAATGCCCTGATCTTAGTATCTCCAAGATCGGAAGAAACATTGCTGATATACTTGGCTGCGACGCCACAAGTTGTCAGTGTTGTATTTCGTCGCCATCCTTGTCCTTCTTGGAGCTTGGCTCAAAATACTCTTGTATGGAAGGGAAAGGTCCTTTACCTACATAATAGTCCTCATCTTTTTCTACCAGGCTCGGCAGGTGCGTAGATAATGCCCTATCTCCTGATGAAGTAGACACCACTTCTTATTCTTTTTGTTTTCATCTATCGGAGCCTTTGCCTTGTTCCAACCGGAATAATCCTTTTTGCCCTTGACAATTTTCTTGAGAATTGTAAGGACCTCTTTTTTATCGGGCTTACGGTTTTTCTTAACCTTGAGAGCCTTTTTATGCTTCTTCTCTAGTTTATCCAGGCCAGGCTGAGGGATTTTCTCTTTCTGGTCGAAGGCTTCATTCCACTCAACCGCCTCACTAGTGGCTGCATACCTATTGGCCATCTCAAAAAGTTTGACAATCGTTCTTGAGGGTTCATAGCAATGTCCTCCGTAAACCATCGGTTCCTCAATCCTGCTTTAAAAGCCTGAATAACAGAAGAATCTACGGCCTCAGGGATAGAATTACGAACATGGCTAAACCTTTTTATATACTACGAGAGAGTTTCATTGGATTTTTATCAGATTCGATGGAGATCATCCTCCTTTCCGGGGCGGTCGTATGTCCTCTGAAAGTTCATGATCAAGAGATCACAAAGTTGCTCCCAAGTGTAAATTGATCTGAGTGGTAGGTTTACTAACCAAGACTGGGAAGAACCTTCGAGAACCATGGGCAGGTAGTTTGCCATCATGTTGTCGTCACCACCAGCGGCTCTGATGGCGGTAGTGTAGATTTGGAGAAATTCTAATGAGTTTTTAGTCCCGTTGAACTCCTCCATGTTTGCTGGTCGGAATTTGTCCAGCCAGCGTACAGCTTGGAGCCCTGCTGAGAAGGCTCGATAGCCTGTAATCGAGTCATGGTGTCTTCTCTGGAAAGGGGCCGGATTGTAATCCATCGGGGGGTTGGTTCCTCAAGTTGGCATACCGAGTATCTGGTGTCCTGATCCGGTCGTGGACATTGGTGTGACAAACCTTCAACCGACCACCTAGTTTAGGTGATGTTGTAGATCACCTGAGCCAAGCAGTATCTCCTCATTACTAGGGGGAGGAGTGGCTTCCTGAAATAGTCGTCTTCCCTCGTGACTCCCTTATCGGAATCTTGGAGGAGGTCTTGGTATCGATCGGTCTCCAGTCCGACCATGTTGATCCCTGCTAAGGGAGGAACGTTGGGATGAAGTCAAGGTTTGACTTTGCGAGTTTCTTTGTTCCTGGTATATTTCTGTACGTTGCATGGTTTGTTGGAGGATCTCTGATACCTGTCCTACAAGTTGAACATATCCTGGAGTCTCTACCAGAGTAGGGTCCGGGTTATTTATAATGTCATGAACTCGTTGCAGGTTTTGAATTGTTACCGAAGGTCTCATAGGGTTTCTGCTAGTAGAAGGTGTTTGATGGCTCAAATTTCCCTTCGACCTTATGGTTTGTCCTATTCGACCCATCATGTGCAATTGGATAGAAACAGATGAATTAACTGATGGATGTTCACTAGATCTATTGCCTCCTCCGCCTCCGGTTGGTGCTTGATTGTCCGCACCATTTCCACCAACAGGTATTGGTGGGTTACGTTGTGGAGGATCGTGTATGGCATCCTGATTGGTATCACCAATTGCGTTAACTTCGTGCCTCCAACAGTGGTCTTTCGATTGACACCGTTACGAGGTGTTGGTTGGCTCCCGAAATACTTAGCGAAAAGCGCCAGCACCACCTCGTGTTCTCGCCACTCCGGTGAGCCTCCGGCGCCGCCAACCGCGCCACGGCGTGTTCCACCTCCCACCGAGACGAACCTCAAGAAATTTCAGGTTTTATCACCCGAGAGCTGCGCTTCTTCTTCTTGGCTCCGGCCGAAACCGCCTCGCCGCCGCCGCGCTTCCTCCAGCCGAGCACGAGCTCGATTCTCTCCTTCAGAGCATCCTGCACATTCCTTTACCTCCTCGTCACTCACGCTCGCTGTTGCTACGCAGAACCCTCCACAGATGAACCAGCGCCGCCGGCTTCCGTCGCCGCCCACTCCGGCAACTCCGTCCTCGCCGAGCACCCGGTGAGTTCCTTGAGTCCCATCGCTGCTCATGCTCGCTAGTTTTGCTCCGTTTGCACCGACGCCGCCGCCTTTTCACCCCTCGTCGTGCCGCCGCCTCGCCGCGCCACTGCGTGCCTCTCCGCTACCCGAGACCACCTCTAGCATCCTCGAGCCTCCTCGACCCATTTTGGCCATCGCCATGGGCTCTCGCCTCTCCAAGCGCCGTTGATGAACCACGGCGAGCCGGCCCGAGCCCCCATTCTTCATTTTGAGTCCTCCTCTGCTTCTCTGGTGGTCCCACCCTTTAAACCAAATCAATTTCACTAACCAATAATGTCAGTGTATTTAGATCACTCTAAATGTATTAACAAAGTTGAAGATTAGATTCGAAAGAAGTTTGCATATTAGTGTAATCTCTAAAGTTGTTCTTTGTGTTTGAACTGGGAAACAGAGAAGCTTTTCTGGAGGTGTTCTGTTGTAGTATCTCAGCAGTAACCTGAAAGATGTCAGATTTGTCAAAAGACTAATACCTTGACTAATTCCTGTAGTTAGAGTTCTCTTGAATATAACTAGCTAAATACTTTTCCTTCATCAGCAATCAAAATCTGAAAATTATTAGGGAGGTGAAATTTTCAGAAAAACATCAGAGAGCAACTTTGTCAGTAATGTCACTCAAGGTAGTAATTAGAAATGTTGGGTTTCAATTAACCTTTTGAACACTAGAGCTATCCGAAGTAGTAAATCTAAAAATTATAATCTAAGTGAATTTAATTAATAGTTCTTAGTATAAGGCATGTCCTTTTTGTAGGTTACATGAGCAATAATATGAAGATTTTCAGTGTTAGGCTAATGACTTCATACAGTAGTTGGCCATGTTAGTGATTTAATTGGTCATTAGGCCTACTATCTAACATAAGTAACAACTTTGAAAATCAATTATGGTTGAATAATTAGAAACTAGCAAAGAAGCAACCAAATCCTTTTGTGCCTTGTGTGCAGAGTTGGGAATGAGAGAAAAATTTAGGAGCTCACTAGAATGAGAATCAGCCATTAAGCTTCTTTGGGTATTTGGATCATTCGAAATTTACAAACCTAATGATTAAAAACTAAAACCTTGTTGAAAGCATAGATCAGTAAGTAAACTTCCTAGTGGTAAAGCATTAAGATTAGCAATCTTTGGTATGGTCTTAGCATAAATTGTTAAGATTATTGTCCCTAGTTCAAGATCCAAAATAAATTGTTTATATCTTGAAATTGGGTAAACTTCACAATTACTTAACCAATTCAAATCATCTCCAAGTTCCATGATTTTTGTGTCTTTAAATTTATCTAAAATCGTAATCTATTTTTTTCTGTATTGTTTTTAACTTTTGGTTACTTTTGGCATTCGTGTTTATTATTGCTTTTCGCTTTGGCGCTTTTACCGTTAGATGGCGTTAATTCCGAGAGTGATCCTCTGCAGCAAGTCAATTATCTCAAACAAAGCAAAGGCAAGCAGTTTGATCATGATTAATCCTAGTATTTTAAAGTCTAATATTTTGTTTCAGCTGTATGTATGCATTGCTTAATTTGTGTTAAATTGATTAGTTAAATCCTGTAGATGCATATCCTGTAGGTGAAATATTGATCTCTACTACCTGAGCCTAGGTTATTTGCTGTGATTGGAGTTCGTTGGATGAACTCTTGTCACTTAGTAGAATGCGAGTTCATGATGCTTAGCAATGCTTAGTTACCGGTAGAATTGGGCGATTATCGACTTAGTCGATGATCTTGATCACATAAATTTATTATTGTTCTTATGTTTCGGCTTATGTTATGTTAATTACAAAATTAAAACTGAAAACAAAAACGATTTAGACGCGGGCACAATGGTAAGATGGTGTGATTCTTGGTGGATCGAATGGTGCCGGATCAATTAAGGACCGAACATCTTGTGAGTGAATTGTTATCCAGGCATTTTTGCGTGCTAACCACACTAGAGTATATGAGACCTCTCTTGACCTAGTACTTTGGCGTGTATTGGCTCCGGGTCGCAGGAGGTCACAGGAGGGATGGTGTTGGGAGCATGGTAGTTGTCCTAAAAGCTTTACCACGGTGGGTAGTTGTCTATTCGGCTTTACCATGTAAGCGTATGGATTTCTATCCATCACGAGCTGCTCGTAGTTAATACACAATATTGGAAAAAGTCTCATAGGACTTAGTCGTGCTGCATACCTTCGGTAGTGTGCTTTGGCTTAAAGGCGATGCAAGTGTGGGTGCAGTGGTACACCCTGCAGGGTTAAAACTATTCGAATAGCCTCGTCCTAGGTGATGGACACGCTTGGGTAAGCTTTTCAAGAGTTAGACTACAACCTTTTAAATTAAAACTTGCGGTGGTACGAACTGGGATTCGTGCTATGTTGTGGTGACTATTGGGATAGTCACTTCCGGTGGTTACTTGTATCTATCTTTATTTGTGATTATTTCAACAAGAAAATGAATTGCAAACTTGCCTTTAAACTCATTACATTATTGCAAATAAAGTTGGCTTTATGCAAATGAAACATATGGCCTCCACAGATAAGCTTTGCATGTAGCATATGTATAGGTCCTGCTAGTCCACACGTCGAGTCTTGCAGTACAAAAACAATTTTTGTACTCGGATGCTTTGTTTAATGTTTTTGTTGCGAGAGGAAGAAGGTGGAAGCCATTAGCGAATATCGATCGACCATGACCGTATATTAGTCGACGCCCGATACCGGTCGAACAACTAATTCCCACAGGGTGCCATCGGTGTCGAGACTTCCTCCATACAATGGATCTCACTAGTCTCAGTGAGTAGTGAGCCTACAACGAAAGAGGATGATGATGACATTGCGTCATATTCCATGATGCAGATACATGTGTCCATGTCAAGGATGAAGTAGTCCACTAAGTTGAACCAGTTTTTCTCATCCCAAGTCCCTACCATAGTCGCATAAGCGATAATGGAGTCAAAGGAAAGTGAGTGGGGATTGTTGAGCGATGAATCTTCAAGAAATTAGCGCCTTGTACGCCACGGACGACGCCAACTATTGACAATCGAGTTGCCGATCTTATGAAATAAATAGAGAAAAATGGCTAAGATTCCTTGAATGAGAATAGGGCTGCTCTTTATTGCAATGAACTGCCTATTACAGGGGTGCCCTTGACAAGGCGATGGACTAGCCCTAATTACATATAGTGTATTGACTGCTATGCTAATGCTTCAGATTGCTAGGTCTTGTATCCTTCGATCTCCTCTGAATTCCTTGATCTTGTGTCCCCCTTTGATCTCCTTTTGATCTTCCTTTAAATAATTGACGAAGAGGTAGCAGTTACTCCGGAGAAGACGCCTGTTGGAAGTTACGTGGCTGGTCGGGAGGTAGTTGTCATTTGGTAAACCAGCAACTGATCATACCGGTTAGTGTCAGCGGGAGATAAAACCATGTAGTGGTTATTGTTAGTGACTTAGGGCCATGAAACATCGAGTGCTTTGGGGCAAATAAGACATGTGTTCCATTCATCACACGAGAGATATACTTGGAATCAGTTCCCAAATGCCAGTTCAAAGCTTCTACGAGCAGTCATTTGGTCGAACAGTAGGTAGAGAGCCGCTCCGACTAGGGTACCTATAAAATAATCTCTAGATTCTTATGACCATAAGGGTCGTTAGCTTTTGGGGTTACGATCACATAGAATATATGGTCCTTAATTAAAGGTTAAACCAATAATGAGGGTTTTAATCCTTGTCAACATCCATCTACTCTTCAGGGCCACCGAATTGGTCACTATGAGACAGAGATCCGACCTTCATCTCCTCCACAACCTTGTTTTCGAAGGGTATCACCCCTCGAAGATCTTGGCTGCTTCCTCCTCCGAGCAGTTAAAGTTCGCTTCAAGGGCTCGGAGGTTGATGGAGGGGTCGGAGGCCTTGAGCTAATTTGCCAACGCAAAGCTAACTCCATTCGCAACAATGTCTTTCATGATCTTGGCGTGGTTCCTCTGAGAGGTTGCGAGCAGATCTTGGAGAACCTCGAGTTGCATACCAAGGCAATTCGCCTTCTCCATTGGATCTCTTGAAGAAGATAAGAATATTTTCGCTCCCGTGTTGGCAAGCATCTTGTTGAAAGCAATAATCTTCTCTTCAAGACTCCACTCGAGTTCTTTCTCCTTATCATGCTCGAATTCAAGAACTTTTTCTGTTTGCTTTAGTTGTTGAGCTTGCTCTGCATGAATAGTTCAAAGTTAAAGAAATATAATTAAACACATAATAAACTAGTCGGATTTATGATCAGTTACCTTGAGTTTTCTTCTCGAAAGCCTCGATGGCTTCCTTGTGCTTGAGAGAGGTCTCATTGAACCTGGTCGACTAGTCTTCGATCGATCGGTCTTTCACTTCGCACCTCTCTTCAAACCTGGTTATTATGGCTTCTTTAGTCATAACTTCCTTCTCAAAGTTTTCGAATTCTGTCAAATATGATAAGGGGAAAAGCTGGGAAACGGTGCAGAGCAAAATAACAAAAAATGGGAAGAAAAAGTCAAGAAGAAGTAATTACTTTTTAGTTCGGAGTTTTTCTTCTCCAGAATAGTTACTCGTTGGGTCAGTTCTCAGACCACAACAACGTTCTCCAATATATGCTATAAAAAATGGTAAACTCCTTTAAGTTTTAAATGAAACTTCAAGAAAACACCATAAGAGTGATCATCAGGTGTTTACCTGGATTGCCTTGTCTGCATATTTAGAGTAGAAGGTCCCAGAGTCAGTCTTCGACTGATAGTCCGCGATCTTCTTCCAAGCCTCTTCGAGTCTTTTATCATCAAAGACTTGAGGTTGGTTGGGAATGTCATAGGGGAGAGGAGACGTCCTAACTGAAGGACTCCCTTCCGTGAGGTCGATCACTTTGACCATTTCAGCCCTAGTAGTGGGCAGAGTCTGCTGGGACTTGTCTTCTGCAGCAGCCTCCAAAGGCGGGGTTGGAGCCGCCAAAGGTTCTTGAGCAGGCGTTGACGCTTTCACCTGCTCAGGGGCTGCCCCGACCATCCTTACCTCAGGAGTTTCCTCCTGAAAGGTGCTCTGATCAGAAGCGATCGGAACACAAGAGGATCTGTGAAAGCAGAAGAAAGGAAGGTCAGGATCTCATAATACAAGAATAACTAAACGTACGAATTTATGTAAATATTTTGTTTTACATACTTTGTCTTCTTGATCTTGATTTTGAAACGCTCTGGAGCAATATCCGGAGTGCTTGCCTTCCTCTTCTTTTCAACCAATTTTACCAGCTCTGATCCGGTAGGGCCTGTTAGACCCCTCACATCCTCCGATCGGTGGTCAAAGTAATCTCCTCGACCAATTGGTCGAGGATGAGTTCCCTAACCATCTAGTCGGAGATGGTGGTTTTATCGACCTCCAAATCAGTTGCTTCAAGAGTAATTGCCTAGTCGGCCACGGCCACTCTAGGGTCCACGACCACGGCAGCTTCGGTCGACGAATTTTCTTTCTCTCCGCCTGAATCATAAATTAAGGTTAAATTGGTGATGGAATTCTCCATCTAAAATGTATATCTATTTTTGGTACTCTTTTTACCTCCAAAATGCTACTATCCTGAATGGTCGTTGGAGAGGAAGTGGTCGTAGCGGCAACATGATTTGAGCTTTCGGCTGGCTCGCTAGTATCCGCCCGACCGACTGCATATTAAAGAAATATTATGGCATACCGATCATAAAATACATGAACGATGAGAAGAGGTTGTTATTCTTTGCCTTGAGTCTTTCTATTATCTCTACTGAAGAGATAATAGCTAGAATCCGGGAACATCAGCTTTGTCGTTAGGCTCCTCGGCACAGATCAATTTGATCCAATCCATGATTTCTTCAGAGGAAAGGGCTGTAAAGAAAAAGAAGGAAAGACTTTGAGGTTACAAAAAAATCAACTAAAATGAACCATACTGGTCGGGATTTTTTTTGAGACTTACATTCTAAAGAATCTTTGGTCGTATCACCACAACCAATGTACCATAACATGGTACAATCACGTAGCTTCAGGGGGCTTATCCGGCGCATGGAGAAATCCTTCACCACATGCCAAGAAGTAAGGCCCTTGATGCTGAGGATTTAGATGGCTTTAATCCATCTCCCCACTTTTCCCTCCTTCGCGGAGGAACATCAACTTGGGTTCTCAACTGCCATCTTGCCAGCGAAGCAGAGGCTGTCGCCCTTGGTGACCGTCATGTAGAACCAATTCTTCTTCCATGATGACCACGAATACTTTGAGTACATATGGATGTACTCATCAGCCTTTCTGTTGTGGAGTCGCAAAACGCACTCCCCAGGTGACGCTATCGACTACCCTGACTTCGCCATCTTGTAGAAATACCCGAAGACCTTCAGATCTTGCGTGATCCCCAGGTATGCTTCATGGAGGTAGATGAAGATGCTGATGTTGGCGATTGAGTTAGGGGCAAGGTTAACCAGTTCAACTCCATAGTACTCAAGGATCTTGGAGAGGAATGGATGCGCTGGTAGCCCAAATCCGCACTCGATGTAGGTGAGGAAAATAGGGATTTCCCCCTCTTCGCAGCTTGGAGAATGCTCTCCGACTGCTAATCTCCAAGATATCAAAGTTTGGTCGGAAGCATCTTGCTCTTCTCCAAAGCCTTCAGTTTTCTTTATGTCAAATTGGAACCAACCAGTTGGTGATTGAATCCGACATTGCTGGTTTTTGGTGAGAAGATGCAAGGAAGTGGAAGGAAGTTTTTTGCGAGAAGGTGAAAGGGGAGTTGAAGGAAAATCTGGGAGCATAAAAATCCCAAGTCGGCGCACTCAGAAGATTTTATAGCCGCACTTCTTTAACTACAAAAGGAAGTTGCTGAAGCCAAACGGACACAAACCTCTTCGGTTTTCCGACGGTTCTTCAACTTTAAAGTGAATACAGACCACATCATTATTTATGCCATTAAACGAGGGCTTTTCCTTATATAGATTTTGTCGGAAGGGGTTTTTTAAAATACATATTCACTTAAAAGTTTGGGGGCTAGCTGACGAGGATTAAATTCCTAATTATTGGTTTCACACTTAAACCAAAGTCACACAGCTTATGTGGTCGTAAACCTCGAGGCTAACGACCCTTGTGGTCGTTAGAATCCCAGAGGCTGCTCTGCGAGTAACCTGGTCGGAGGGGACCCTGTACCCATTGCTCGACCAGATGACTGCTTGTAAAGACTTTGAACTGGTACTTGGACTCGATTCCAAGTATATCTCTTCTATGTGATGAATAGGATATGTGCTTTATCAGCCCTAAACCATACGACATTTACAGCCCTGAGTCACTGGCAATAACTATATTACGGTTATTGCATCCCCATCCAACACCAACCAGTGATCAGTTACTCTCTTATTGACTGAAACTACCTCTCCGACCGGTAGCGCCACTTCCAAGAAGTGTCTTCTCTAGGAGTAACTGCCACCTCTTCACCGGTTATTTAAAGATGGATGGCAAACAACAAAAGGAGGATCTGAAGCGGATTTTGGAAGATCAATAGGCCAATTGAAGCTGTAGCATAGCAAACAACACACTTAGTGTAATTAGGGTTAGTTTGTCGTCTTCCTAAGGCATCTTTGTAATTACCAATTCATTGTAATAAAGAGTAACCACATTCCCTTTCGAGAACTCTTAACCAATTTTTTCTTTTTATTTCGTAAGATCGGCGACTCGATCATTGACACCGGCAAACCCTGTCCTAACTCGTCGCCGGAGAAGATGACCTCGCTGGCAGGACCATGAATTTCCAAGCAAATCGCAAGGTCATAAATTCGAATGACTTACACCAAAAAATTCATTTGATAGATATATAGCAATTTTGAAGGTATCTTTACGTTGAACGTATTCGTGTCAGCCGCTTGGACTGTTTCACGCATTGAGGTACAGGTTATAAGCAAGCCAGGTCAACACGGTCTTTATTTATCAGTACTAGCAACTTACTTCCCCCTCTACCTCATCTTCATTATCCCATTGACCACTCGCCAGTCAATAATGCAACATTCTTCATGCTACCACGGCTATAATGCAACCACTTTGATGAAGGACTAAGAGTTGACATACTGCAGTCTGCAGTGGGAGGGAAACGTGAGAAAACATGACGTTCCTGGCCCTGGCCTGCAATCCTGATTTGAGAGGAAACAAATAAGGGTCTGTTTGGATACAAAATATTTTTGGAATTTTTAGAGAATACCGTGGTTTCTTAAAAATATCATAGTATCAAAAACTTTGTTGCGTTTGGATGTAACAAACTCTGTAGTTTTATATACCTTAGTATGACTAATACCATGATATTTTTGGAGTTTTTAAAAATCCACTCGTGACCACTTTTTTCTCAAAACCGAATTCACTCGTCCAAAGCCACCTTCTGTATCCTGTGGCATGCATCTACTTCTTCTCTTTTCTTGTGCTTTATATGGTATACGTTCAAAGTTGGCACTTCCTTTATTTGTTTTTTCATGGCATCGTTGAATGTGTTGATATATATGGCCATAGAGAATAGGAAGTCATTATGAGATCTCATCGTCCAAGTATATGATAGACAAACCTAAAGCTAGATATCATGCATTGGTTCATTTAAAATCTAGCCACAATGAAAATGCATACACTGAGCAGTGGCGGAGCGTAGGCAAAAATTAAGGAGGGCCAACCAATGGCCAGTTAATAATTATGATTGTAATTTGTGGCCCGACAGACACTAAGATACGATATTATATGAAGTTTGCCTTCATTTGGTAATAAAGCTAGAGTCAATTCTTCGTTATACGAAGTGGGAGCGGTTGATAATAGAACTCTTTGAATTCGTTGATAGGAATTTTGATTTGAATGTTGAGAACTACCATTACTAGTTCACTAGCTTGACTAAATTGATTGGAGTATTTCTAGGAGACATAGGAAAGATATACATGAAAGAGTAATGAGAGAGGGCTTCATTGAGAAGGAGAAATGATTAAGCTAATGTGTGCATTTTGTTATGTTTTAAAGGGGGTCTCATTAGCAAAGGGGAGGCCACCACCGTGTTTGGCCCCAGTGACCCTCCCCCACTGACGTGGAGAATATCTATCTTGCTTGTATATAGCTTGGTTAGTTTTTTTGTATTAACATAGCATAACTACTTTTTAAAAACAAAATATTGTATTAAATATTACAACATCCAAACACATCATGTTTTCATCAATACTGTAAAAAAAGGTAGCATTTACAAACTGTGGTATTTCGTGAAAACTGTGGTTTTTGAATACTGTAACATCCAAACAGGGCCTGAAGGTTCAGGGTAGTAAAAGAGTAAGCTCTGTTTCTGTGGAACAGAGACTGCAATGTTTGCACTAGCGTGATACGCATCTTCCACAACCATATCGATCATTAATGCCCAGAAACTCTTTAAAAAAACGCCCAGAATATCTGTTGCGTGCTGCTAAAAAAAATTCACATCTACTCGAATTTATTGCGCTCTGGTGACACAAATTCCCTTCATACAAAGGGTGGTTCCACTGAAGACCATCAGTTTCCTCCGATATCGTAAAGATTATTGGTGGACTTTTGGAAAGTCCAACAGCATGCATCATTTTCATCTTGCACGTAGATGAGCCATTTAGGTACGACTCTTTGCAACATCTAGGAAATCAATCTGCGATAAGTGAACATAACTTCTTCTTCTTCCTTTTTTTACAGGAACGAACTGTATGACCATCAAAAGTTGTCGTAATCGCGATGAATTAACCATGCTATCATATGTTCATATGAGTATTCTGTATGCTTACAGGTTTTACAGCCAACATACATTATTATTACACTTTGTAGTCAACTCCCCGGGAACTTAATCAAACAAGTGTAGTACATTTCGATTCTTTTTATGTAAACCTGACCAACACCCCTTGGTTTCCAAGGCCTATCGGTTGAATGGTTGATCAGTATACCACTTTACCAGCCTTACATACCACTTGCAAACTTCACTTATTACCCTTAATTAGTTCACCTTTCTGCAGTTTAGCCTGACCTCCGTCTGCGTCCCGGACGACGGCAGCAGGTTGCCCATCTTTACCATGGCGGACACGAAGTCGGCCGAGAACTGCGCCGCGTTGGTGCTGTACTGCCTCACGAGCGCGTCCTGCGACCCGCCGTTGAAGAGTTCCTGGTCCGAGTGCAGCAGGCCGCGCTGTGCCACCAGGTTCTGGTAGTAGGCGTTGTCGAACCCGTCGGGGGTCTGCACGTCGAACGGCGCGAGGTTGCCGTCCCCTCCGGACCGCGGGCACGTCTGCTGCCGCAGCGACGCGAAGGACGCGTTGATGTTGCGCTCGTTGTAGATGCGGTTGCGGAAGAACTGGCACTGCGACCGGCCGATGGTGTGCGCGCCGGACAGCGCCGTCATGTCGCGCGCCGAGAGACCCTTGTTGCCGAACATGGAGATGAGAGTGGCGAGGCTGGAGCCCGGCCCCGGGAGGTTCGAGTTGGCCGCGCTCTGGCTCGCCGTGCGCGAGTCCTTGCGCCCGAGCGGCACGCTCCACGTCGGCCCTCCGAGCTGCGCCGAGTAAAACCGATTTTAACACGAGTTAGTCACTAGTAAAAGCGTAGAATAAGCGGGAAGAGTGTTGAAGTCGCGGGACTACTAAGGGCATTCCTAACAGTTTGTTACTATAACTTGTTACTATAGGAGATAGAGGAATTTTAGATCTGATTATTTGCTATTATCAAAGATTTACAATTCAAAATTTGTCACTGATGTGTTTACGATATATGGTTCTAAAACTCAAATATCATTCACACATAGAGTGAGAAATCTTGAAATCTACATCTTTATAGTGACAAATAATTGATTATTCCTTTTTATTTTCCTCTCCCACTTTCCCACCCTCTTCTTTTTTCTTAGTCTTGACGGCCTAGCTTGTTACTCATGTAAGTAGTAAGCATCTTCTCTCTTCCTCTCTCTATTTCACTTCACTAAAAAAATGATATAGTATGGTTTTAGTAACAAGCAAAAAGACTATTGGGAGTGTCCTGGTACTAACCAGGCTGACTCCGTCGCGAGCGGCTAGCGCGAGGATGTCGGCGCAGGAGACGGTGGCCTTGCAGGACGCCTCCACCTGCGTCTTGATGGCGTCGATCACCTCAAACCCACGTGCCGAGTTGGCGTTCGGGCCAGCGTTCTTCTCCCCGGTGAACGACGATGTGTCGTCGAGCAGGATCGAGCCGTCGCACCCCTGGGCGACCAGACAAACAGCGACGTCAGCACAGAAGTTCGCAACAGCAGAAACAAACCAATTGCATTTGGTGCCACAGCACAGCACAGAGCTACTACGCCTTTCATTGCTTACATTGACGAAGCAGTCGTGGAAGAAGAGGCGAACGATGGACGCGCCCATCCGCTTCTCCTTCTGCACGGCCGACGCCATCGCCGACCGCACAACGGTGGCCAGGTTGGGGCACGTCTTGGAGTAGAAGTTGGGCGAGAGCTGCTGCGCATTCGCGGCGCAGCCGAGAACAGAGAGGACGGCGAGAGCAAGGAATGTCTCCCCGGTGAAGATTGCCATTTCGGCAAATGTGGCTAGCTAGAGAGCAGAGGACACTGCACAACTCTTGTGAGCTCGATGAGGCGAGATGCATACGGTGGCCTCCAATTTATAGTGCTCTGCTCGAGCTCGTAGGTCGTAGCCACTAGGCCAGCCTGCACCTGCATGCACGCACGGCGGCTCAGTTCCAGCACTGCACCAAGGACGAAATTCTTGGCCAAACTCTGCAGCCGGATTTGGTTGACCAATGCTCTGTTCCGGCACGCGCCATGCATGGCACGTTGCTAGCTAACCGGCATGAGCAACCCTGTCTCAATCCGAATTATTGCATGCGTTGGCTCGTTTGTTTTTTCGGAATATTATACGAAGGAAGGCATGTGGCTGTGCACGTCACGGGGTAATAGTCTATGCATGGACCAGTCCACCAGGGGATACTACTCGCACTGTTGAGACGGTGCATGACAGGAAGTTTCGCGGACTGATGACACCACACAAGTAACTTGCAGCACACAGCCGGCCGCAAATGGACCGGATGACACTGCTACAGTGCTAGATCCCACTTGTGTTTCGAAGTTTGGAAATAATTAACCAGTGCTGATGTACTCTTTGGAGCATTTAAAAGCTCAATTTGGAGCATCATTGGTGTAAGTTTGATGATGTAAGTTAGCCCCTCTGTTAGCTCCAAACCATTTTTAAGTGCCCCTGTAACGATAAGGTACTAGTCCAACGTTATTTACCTTGGATTATACATACGAAATCCACGGACTCTTCTGAAGACGAACTACAGGGACATGTTTGGATAGCAATGAACTGAATCTATTATATAAGAAAAGCTACAGTTGTTTTACATCCATTAAAGAAAAGATCAATATTATAGAAATTCTCACAGAAAGAAAAGCATCCGGTCCCATCCGTCGAGATGGCTCTGATATTACTTCTTGTCGAATCCAGGATCCTTCGCTACCGTGTTCGACACTGAGGGTGACAGGATTGCGTCCACTCGCACCTCGGAACCGCGGGACCTGTCCTCGCAACCTCGGACCACGCAGACCTCGTGGCCCCTCATTAGGTGGCTCATAATTAAAGTTGAACCATAGTGGCCGAATTTTTTGAAAAAATAACATAGTTTTTATTCCGAAATACAGAAATAATACTAATTTTTTTATTTTACATAAATAATTATCTGTCGCTCAACCGTTAGGCGACTAGCCCAAGCCGCTCAACCGTTGAGCGACTTGGACAATAGTAGTGAATAGAGAGAAAGATTCTTCTGATTTTCTTGTTCCTAAAAATATTTTATCTATCTCGTAGACGCAGTAGAGAATTGAGAATTTTCAGGTCTTTCAATTCTCGTACTCGTAATTGGAAAGTTACGGAATGAGGTCCATCATTTTGCAATGAAAACAACATAAAAAAAAACTCTGGACAATTTCGAAATCAAGCCAAGCGTCTTAATACATATGCAAAAAAAAATTCATTATTGGCCCACCATTGATTAGAAGATTTAGCTTGTTGGGTGACTAGCCCAAGTCGCTCAACCGTTGAGCGACTTGACACTTGTCGTCCAACGATGTACAATGCATACCCTGTTAGCTGAGCATCCTGTACACTAGGACCAATCGTTAAACGACAAGTGTCCAAGTTACTCAACGGTTGAGCGACTTAGGCTAGTCGCCTAACGGTTAAGTGACAGATGATTATTTCTGTAAAATAAAAAAAGTAGTATTATTTCTGTATTTCAGAATAAAAACTAGATTATTTAAAAAAAAATCATAGCGGCCACTAGATATTACTAAAAAGAAAATATACTAAAAATTCTTATAGAAAAGCAAAACATCTAGCCAGACTAGCCTTGGATCTGGTCGGTCTAATTAAGCGGAACTATAGTAGCCATTAGATATTATTACTTGAAGATATATATTACCCTGTGATTTAAAAACTAAAAAATAGATAGTCTACGGAATCTGTAGACATGACCTGATGGGAAGGGCATCCCTGACATTCTCATTGGAATGTGTCGGATGAATAGTACTCATGATATTCCTAAGATCTAAGTTGTCAAATTGGAAATCAACGGCTGAGATGGATACAGTGTTGGTGCAGTGTTTATAAACAGTATATCCTGCTACTGTGTTTTCACTGCAGTACTAGATTTGAATCTCGACCGTCGATTCCCGATCCGATGATTATAAAATAATATTATGTTACTGTTCATTGTGACATCAGATGATTTGCTTCCGACCTGATGGGATGGCAAAAGAAAAGGTACTACAGGGGGAAAAGAACGCCTGAGTACACTTTCGGTACCGTGCGTACAAGGATTTTTTTTAACAGCCGACGCGCGTGCCTGTAATTAGTTGCCAACGAGCTGTCGTGTGGTGCAACCATGATCCTTGTGGTGCTTTGGATGTTGCGGGCAAGTACAAACAGGAAGATTTTTTATGGGGTGATTGAATTTAGAAGTATACGAGTACATATCGTATCAAAATCGGAAAGAAAAAGAAGGAAACCAATCGGAAACACCGAAACATACATAGTTACCTCAACATGCTACCCTAACATAACTTCGCGCGAGACAATTCCAAGGTGGAATACATATCTAGCGACCATGAACTCCAGTGCTGATGAACCAAGGTGCGCACCAAAGGCCACGCCGACAAGGTAGACGAACCATGGTAATCTATGAATTTTCTAACATATATTTCCATTGTGATATTTCTAAGTAACCTATTATTAAATTTAGTCGTGCTATTACACGGGTACACCTGCTAGTTAAAAAACAACTCATCACCTATGGCACATCCAAACGGTCGGGCCTAAAAGGTAAACACAAGGACGACATTGCATGACAAATTATACGTTGAGGACACTACTACAAAACAGGCTATATTGAACCGTCTGTGTTGTAATTATTACAAACAATTTTTAATAAGAACCGTCTATAATATGTAGCGATGGCTAGAACCGTCTGTGATACATAATTATCACATACGATTCTTGTTAATAACCGTCTATAAATCATCACAAATGGCTTTTATCATAAACCATATGTGATTATATTCACACGACAGACGGTTTTGCAGACAAAACCGTCTTTGATACTTTTGTTTTGTTGGACGGGGAAACGAAATTTTGGAATTAATGGGCGGGCTGTCGAAACTCGTTTTATATTAAAAGCCACCCTTATCCATCGCACACCTCCATCTCCTTCTCTGCCATCTCTCCTCTCCCCAACCCTAACTGAGTGTCACCGCCTCGCCCTGACCTTGCGCGCTGGCCTCCTCCAAGCTCATCGCCCGTAGCCTCCTCCACCATGCCCCGGTCTCGTCATCGCTAGCCTCCCTTGACCTCATAGCCCATGGGCTCCCGACATCGTCGCCCCTGGACTCCTCCACCTCGCCCCGTCCTCGTCGTTGCCCCGGCCACCCACGATTTTGTCGCCCTTGGCCTCCTCCACCTCGTCCTAGCCGTCGCCGCCGGCCTCCTCCAGCCTCCATTGACATCGTCGCCCCCGGCCTCCACCTCAGATCGTGCACTATTTGGTAAAACAACCATAACTTTTACATACGAACTCGGATTGCGACGTTCTTTAGCTTGTTGGAAAGCTAACGAAAAGTTCAATCCGAAAATCCATAAGACATTTGATTCATTTAGATAGGGCCTCTACACAATGTCAAAAGTTGTAAATCCAAAAAAGTGAAAAACCTATATAAAAAAAGGTCGTTTAGGGCATCAAAACGGCCTCCGATGCACCTGTTTTCGCTGTTCATTCGCCATCCAGTTTGAGTTTTCTTTCATTCCAGATTGTGTAATCAATCATATGCAGATACTCGAGTTGAATTGTCTAGTAATTGATTGGTTTAGCTCAAAATTTGAAAAAAAAATTGCAATAGAAAAAACTATCACATACAGTTTTACTAAAAACCGTCTATGAAAAAGATATCAGAGGCGATTCTGAACAAGAACTGTTTGTGATAAGTGATTATCACAGACAATTATTATCTAGAACCGTCTGTGATAGATTTTTATAAACGGTTCAAAAACGTCTATGATAACCTCATATCATCAAAGACCCATAAAGTCAGACGGTTCAAAAACCGTCTGTGGTGACTTTTTCTATAGTAGTGGTACAAATAATTAATTGAGGATAAGATTTGAGATAAGATGATAATGTATCATACCATTTAGCAGTGGCCATACAAGTAAAACATCAATCACTTTCGCTCAACAGTGGAAAATTGGAAGCGTGCGTCTCACTATCACCCACTCAAACGAATTTTCAATCTTGCAACGACCAGCGCTACAGCGCCGATTTTTTTTTGTCTGATAAGCACTTCTTAACCGAAAAGCGATAGGAGCAATGGCTAAATAAAAACGAGAAGAATATTACGGCTTGTACAACAAATTTTTGGGCAATATTACAGCATATGAACAGTATCAGCAGATACAATAAATTTTACAAGACCTGACACTGTCCTCCGAAGAAGACAACTGGTCTTATATTTGGAACTCTGGGCAATATTCTTCAGTCAAAGCCTATCAGGTTCTCATGGGCCGTTCTCAAATTCCGACCAAGTTTAAATGGTTATGGGATAGTGCTTGCCAACTGCGACATAAAATCTTTTTGGATTACTGCTCAAAGATCAGATTAACACAATGAATCATCTGTTCCGGATGAAAAATTGCTACCTGGAAGATTATACGTACAGAGGAAACACTACAACATTTATTCTGGACTTATCGTTTTGTTCAAGGTTGTTGGACTTATTTTGCCCAAGTCAAACACCTCTTTTGTCCATTCATGAATCACTTCTAGATCTGAAAGACAAGATTCAACGCCCTTTCTTCATGGAGATCATCATTCTAATAACAGCTTGGGCCATTTGGATAATTCGCAATAATAAGGTGTTCAACAATGTTGAACCAAACTTCGGCAAAAAAAACTTTTCATCATGAGTTTGCCATGGTTATCCATCAGGCAAAGACAAAATACAAACCTTTCATTAGTGATTAGTACAATATCTTAGGTTAATTATAGTGTTCTGTATGTACATAACTATTTTGTGTTATCTTTATTTAAATATATATACAGTAAGATCATTTCCTACTGTTTTCATTTAAAAAAATATTATATCTTGTGCTCGATAGCAGGGGCAGTACCACCCCCTAGGCAAGTCGGGGCGGCTACCCCGGGTCTCCGGGCGAACCCTCCCCCCCTGGGGGCAGCCCGCTGGCGCCGCCGGCCAAGGCCAAGCCGCCATGGTCCGAGGCTCCAAGCGACGAGTTGCGCCGCCTCAACCTCCAGACCAAGGACCTAATCTGTGCCACACGCGCCGCCATCGCAGAGATGAAGCCGCTGTTCGACCACAGCTCAAGATCCAACGCCTCAAGGACGCCATCTTCACGCAGAACGAGCTGCTCACTTGTGCCAAGAAGCGCGGCGCCTTCGCCTCCCTCATCGCCGCCAAGTCCATCCCCAAGCCGCTCCACTGCCTCACCATCCGCCTCACTGCCGAGCGGATCGTGTGGCCCAAGAAGTACGCGGACCCGGTGCCGTTGCCGGTGGCGCTCGAGGACCCCACGCTATTCCACTACGGCATATTCTCGGACAACGTGCTCGTGGGCGGCCTCCATCGTCGTGCGCTCCACCGTCACCAACTCACAGGACCCCTCCGAGCACGTCTTCCACGTTGTCACCGACTGAATGAACCTTGGAGCCATGTAGGTTTGCCCAATTTTGTTTCTCCATCTTGCATGTATGGCCTCCATGGCTCCACACTCCACCGTGCAGTTGCCGCAGCGCGACGCGGGCTGAGGCGTGGCACGGGGGTTACGGCGCGGCGCAAGGGCTGCAGCCTGCAGCGCAGGCGCAGGCGAGCGCTAAGGCATGGTGCAGGGGCTGCAGCGCGGGTGGGAGTTGAGGCGTGGCACGGGGCTAAGGTTGCGGTGCGGCGCAGGGATGGCGAGGCTTAGGCGTGGGCTGTGGCGGTGGCGGTGGTGCAGCGCAGGGTGGGGGCTAAGGCGCGGCACGGGCAGAGTCTGAGACTCCACGCGGTGCGGCGAGCCACCGAGCAAGCACAACAGGTTGGCTCTCACCCCGGGTCTCCCAAATTCCTGGTTCCGCCACTTCTCGATAGCAACCGGCCTGCTAACTAATCCAACATCCAGGATTCAATGTAGCCTAGCTGTTAGAAAGATCCGATAATTCCGATCGATGCTAACGACTCGCGATGACAATTCAGCTAGCAAAATTACGTGATGGTTTGAATTTAAAATTTGTCACTATGTACCAACGTTTGTCCCTGCTAGGCCAAATTTCAAAGATGTTTGTTCCCGGGATAAACCCATGAGACTGTCATTTGGCCATATTTTTTTTGCAATTACAAGAAAGATATACACATATACCACACATACATCATATGAATACACGTGTGAGTACGTCTTTTTAACACACGCATGGAAAGATGAAGTTCTCATATAAATCCGCGACCTCACCGTATTTAATACAGCGACAATGGGTGCCAAATAAGAAACTGTTTCGTGCATCAGAAATATCATATATATACGTATACAAGTGGCAAACTTGTGTTTGCTCACGTATCTTCTTTGTGATAAAACTAATGGCCACTGAAGAAAAAGGGTCACCGAAAAAAGAAAGTGCATGATGAAGTGATCATCGATGTATATCCACAGGGAAGCAAAGCATGTTACCCCAGCAAGTATCAACTGTATCCAACTTAATTAAACCAAGGCTCGTGGTATGCATGCCATGAAGTAGGCCATGCTAATCATGTCGATCGTTTGTGGTTATAAATTGCACTAATATTGTCACATCAAACAAAATGTACTTATTGGCACGCATTTTCTGCCGTTGGATCGCGTCGAGATTCGTGCCTCCCTACCATCCACCACCAGGGACGGAACCAGAAAATTTTTATCCAGGAGGCCATAAAATGATAACTAATATCGAGGGATGCCAAGTATAAATATTTTGCTACCATACATGAGAAAATTAAGAGCTATATAGAGAAATTCATCAAGCACGAGGGTCCAGGGCTCCCACCAGTCCCCCTATCTTCGTCCCTGTCCACCACCCCATCCATTTTGCAGAAAAGCCCATCCATTTCTCTTCTCCTCTCCTCCCGTTCACTCTCTGTTGAGCCGCCGCCGAACATGTTCGCGTCTTCCTTCCCCACCTGTCGCGGCCACCAGATTCGACCTCGTTGTCGCCGGATCTGGGCTCCCCGCCTCTGTCCTTTGTCGGCGTGAGGCGCACTACCGCCGTCCTCGACCTCACCGTGAGCTGGTCTTAGACCCACGCCGCTGTCGCCGGTCTTCACGCCTGCTAGATATGGAGCCGCGGCGCCGGTGTTCGCACTGAAGACGGGGAAGAGAGGGAAGGGGAAAGGGAGAGAGATGAAGGAAGAGAAATGGAGAGTTTTTTTCTTCTTAAAATGGGGGTTTGAGAAAGTGGCACATATCTCAAACAGGGGTGGATCCTCAGTGGGTTATGGGTGTTCAGCTGAACACCTATTTTTTTGTAAAATATCTGGTATACAATATGTATATTAGATATATATATATATATATATATATATATATATATATATATATATATATATATAATATTTTCTACTCCCGAGAGTAGTTACTCCTACCTTTGATATACCACCTAAAAGAATTTGACATACTTTATTATCACTTTGGGTATATTTATATACTAATTATAAGATACTCCAATGTGAACCACATGAAAAATTTGCAAGAGAGTCCATAGTTTTTAGCATATTTTGTAAATACCTTCATATTCGCACATAAAAAAGAGTATATCTAAAAATTGTACATATCACCTCTGAAAATGTGTAAATACCACCTATATGATCTTATATACTCGTATACTACACATACATACTTTCGGTTGCGCAAGATACTCTCTACGTTGTGAGATATGTAAGATACGAAATAGGGAGTAACTACTCCCGGGAGTAGGAAAAAGGCTTCATATATATATATATATATATATATATATATATACATACGTACTCCTCACACCTCGCTCGCGGCCATGTAACACATTAGGTCTATTTTTCTTCACACTTAAGCCCACCAAATCCTAACCTATGTTCTCTCTCTCTATATATATACATATATATATATATATATATATATATATATATATATATATATATATATATATATATATATATATATATATATATACGTACTCCTCACACCTCGCTCGCGGCCATGTAACACATTAGGTCTATTTTTCTTCACACTTAAGCCCACCAAATCCTAACCTATGTTCTCTCTCTCTCATCTTATGGTTGTTCGTGTGTGGTGGGGACGGAGGCGTGAGCTGCGACGTGACAACAAGCAAGTGTGAGGCGGCATAGGGTGCACGGCACAAGGCGAGCGTGCGGCAGTGCGGGCAAACATAGATGAGGCACGGGTAAGCGGGTGACAACGCAACAAACAGGGAGGCAGGGAATGAGCGGCGGGAAGGGAGCAGCGCGATGACCGGAAGGGAGCATGGCGGTGGGGAGCAGCGCCTCCAGCTTACCGTCGTTGTCCTCTCTCCAAACCTTTTCTCTGCTATGGCTCTGATTCTTTCTTGAGTCTAGCCTGTGTCTCTGCTTTCTTGGTTCGTTTTAATAGATGTTATACAAAAATACAATCTTTGCCTTAGGTACTGAGCAGTTAGTTGTGCCCTTGTTACATATATTTACATACTAATTTTTGCTTTATGGAAGGAACATATAGTTTCCTCTTAGATGGGGGTTCTTGCTGACGGAAAAAGAGCAAAAAATAGCAGGATCAACAAGGTATGCAACCGTGTTTTTTTTAAAGTAGGCAGAAGATCTGTCGATCATTATTAGAGGAAGAAAATAAGTTTTAGCAATCTAACTGCTACAGCCCGGAACAGAAAAAAGAGAAAACAACGGCAGCTAACACTACTACAAAATAGGCTATACTAGATGTCTCATCACAGACGGTTTGTATTGTACTTATCACAAACGGTTCATTTGGAATCATCTGTGATACGTAACTATCACAGACGGTTTGTATCTAGAACCATCTATGAAAAGTCACAAACGGTTCTTAAGAAAAATCGTCTATAAAAATAGACTATCACAGTCGGTTCTTGTTCAGAATCGTCTGTGATAGCTTTTTTCACAAACGGTTTGCAAAATCGTCTGTGATAACTATCTGTTATCACAGACATATAAATTCAGACGGTTTAAAGACCGTCTGTGATGACAGTTTCAAACTGTCTGTGATGAACCTTTGTGTAGTAGTACAAGCACTAGGCACAAGTCTTGGTCGCACCTGCGACAATATAACTCAACAAAATCAAAAAGCCTAGAGCTAAAATAGATTTTTTTTCTAGTTTCCACCACATCAACTCTTATTGATCTCTATAATTTGTTGATTAACTCATACCATTATGCTAGTCTTATATCGTCCATTTCCTCGTAAGAAATCATTAATTTCTATATTTTTGTATTTTATTATATATATATACATATCATCGTATTAGTATGTTAGGGGAAATGATATTTCACGGTATCGACATATGTGAACAATCTAGCTCTAAAGTTCAAACACCCATCCTCAAATCCTAAGTCCGTCACTAATCTCAAAGCCCATCCAAAAGCACCTATGTACATGGAAACTCCATATACATGTGGTTTGGCATTTCCGCACGGACTGTAAGAATTTTCTACCCACCCGTTCATTTCTTGTAGGATTCCAAAACTTCCCGTGTGTCCAAATGATGCCTAAACTTTCTCTAGTGAAAATATGTACATGTAGGATCTCTTTGGAGGATCAAAGCAACTGTAGACCGGAAGCGTAAGAAACTCATATCAATTTCCATAAGGATTGCTACATCTAGCAAAATTTTACGAGTTTGCGATAGCAAATTAAAGCACAAGAATGTTAGAATTTGGTCCATAAGTGTAAATACCCATTCATTCTTTAAATTCGAAAGCATACATGGTTTAGTCCCATATTGCCTAGCCAAGTGATGGCAGAGTAATTTATAAAGTGGAGTTCTTGCCACACCTTGAAATATGTGACACATGACATGTAGGTGACATGAGGAATATAGCTAAAGTCACATGCACGTACGCACGCGCGTGCGTATATTCGCTTGGCAATTGCTTGATTTGCGACTGTGAACGTATCGTGAACCTAGTCTATATTTTTTTTGCTAATCGTGCATTTATCTCTCCTTTGATACTGGTCAAACCACATTGTTTGGATGACCAGTGCGGTCACCGGTACATTTGGAAGACCAGTGTGGTCACTGGTCGGAGCTGTAGACTAGGGTATAGTCAGAAGCTGATAAACACTACTTAATTACCATTAATTGATTTTTTTATCTAGCATTTACTAGTGGTTCATTATGTGCTTTATTATGTAGTTAATAGAGAATAATTGTCTCGACCTTAAAAGGATCTCGAGACGTCCAAACTTAAAGATGATTTTTTTTTCCTCCCATTCTTCTTCTTCCTCTCAGTCTCTCAGTTCTACTATGCTGGTATGTTGTGTTGTCGAACCAAGTCATCCCTTCTTCTCAGTGTGCATTGGGAAGGAGGGTGAGCGTATATCTCCGAACTATTGCCGCAGAGAGTACTTGTAAGGGACGACAATAAGGTTTCCGGGCAGCACATCTATGCGACCGCTCGCTTCACCGTTTTATCTACGTTATGCACTGCATCAAGTATCCATTGCTTTCTGTTTTTCATCAAGCTCAACTGTAAGTTGGTTGTGCGACCAAACTACTGTGTTATAATCGTATTGTTGTGTATGTTTAGAAGTACAATATGTTGCCTTCTGTTAGGAATGCTTTATATAACTCTAATTATTTATAATCTTTATCTCATAATAAAATATAATATTAAAATATTATCCATATTTCCAAAACTGGACAAGAACTCAGTCACGCAACCATTTGCTGACCAAATTGGAGAACCGGAGGTCCAAAACAGCGATGCCTGCATGGACCAGAATTTGCGGCAGGCAGCCGTGCACGTCCCATACTTTGAGTCTTTGACCTCCTCTTTGGCCTCTGCCTCGGAATTTGGACTTTCAGCTTGCATGGTCTCACTTGTTTGAACGAAAGTGCTCTCGCTTGGACTAGGGTTGCTTTCGTGATGGTATTTTTAACATGTCATTCCCTCCCTGGTTATACAAAAGAGGATGGGCGGGCGCAAACGGAAATGGAAAAACTAAAAAGAGTAAACCACCATCTGCAATATGTATTTTTTGGGCTTCATAGTTTGGTCTATACTTTGAAATAACTATAGTACTCCAGTGTGTTATAGCTCAACTTCCCTAACTGCGCACCTGAGATTCAAATCACTATCTAGTTACAGGAGGCACTACTACACAACGCAGCATCACATATGATTTGGAACCATCATCACAAACGGTTTTTGAACCGTCTGAATTTGTATGTCTGTAATAACAGACAGTTAAACCGCCTGTTGTAGGGCTACTATCATAAATAGTTTCCATCAAGAACCGTCTGTGTTATGTAGGATATCACAGACGGTTCTATTTACTAACCGTCTGTGATATCCTACATATCACAGACGGTTAGTAAATAGAATCGTCTGTAGCCCTTTACAGACGGTTTATACGATAAAATCGTCTGTAATAGTTTATTATACCTATCTAATTTTTTTTAATTTTCGACTAGCCTTAAGAATTGCTAGCCATACCTTCTAAAAACAAGTAAGCAGAAAACAGATAAATCACAGTAGAATCAATTATTGACAACTCAAAGTGATCATTTACAACTCAAAATACGAAAAAAAAAATATGTTCAAGTATTGTCGCTAGAGTTACAATTGAACTATAACTACTCAAAGTGAGTTACAATTGAATCAATTGTTTGAAGGTGGTTCAGCGATATCGACGGAGTGAAACTCTCCGCTGGCGTTAACGATCTCCGTCTTGATGAAGCTACAGAGCACCCCTCGAACCTCCGAGATCTCAGACATAGCGAATGTATCTAAATCTATGTTCAAGTCTTGTCGCTAGCAGGAGTAGAGTAGTAAGTATATATATTTAAATTTATAATTCGAAAATAATTATTGTGGGATTGACAAACCTCGGGATCCTCCATCTTAGCACGCATAATTTGCTGCATATGATGGCAAACGTAGAATGCACATAGGTGATCTTATTTTTGCTGGCGGTACTGCAAAAATAGAATTACATATATAGGTGTAGTCAGTTCAAGACATGTTATTATGACGTATGATATAGGATTATTGTGTTATAGCGTGTACCGAAAATTGTGTCCTGTATTGCAGTGTGGCACTCGATTCCTTGTGTGTCCCTCCCTTGGCAACATAGGCGCTGAGCGACCTACATGATTCCAAAAAGTTATTCTGCCCATTTCAAACGAAGGAAGACTACAATAGAGTTATGTATTGAGGAAATGAGCATACCTGTCGAGTATTCCTTGCACAAGGGTGAGGTTGTATTTTTTGTTGAGTAGGGAATCAAGGTATATTACCTTGTACCTCTTTAGTACAATGACTAAAAGGATCCAGTGATACCTACTCATGTATGTCGCTATAGTCATTAAACCTAAGTTTGTACTGCGTATAAATTCCAAATGAAATTTTTATAGCAAGTAGTGAAGCACTTACTTCTGGTTGAAAGGCAGCAGTATGTAGTCCTTGTCGGCATGAGTAAGCAATCTCGTTGCTATGTATTTCACAATATAGGATGCATCTTGGTTGATGCATTGCTCAGAACCAAGTGTGGGTCGAGGAAACCCACAAGTTCTTTCCATTCCTGGGTATTTTTCATCATGCATCTATACATAAGCAATTGTGACATTTATCGGTATTACGTGAATGTAGAACTTGATTGTGCATACTTACAGTGTCCAGCATCGTAGAAGTGAGGCGTCGAGGGCAATGAGATTGAATAGGTCAAATAAGTCGTTGAAGCCCACAACGAAATGGCCCGGCTCGTGGGTGGAAATGCTCCTTCGTGTATCTGGCGGTGATTCCAGTATTGCACCCTTTCTCTTTGGTCTTCCGCGTGTACCAGACATTCAAAGACTAGCAACCTAATCCAACGCAGACTAATATTGTGTCGGGGGCCAACAAACTTCCGAGGGAGTATTCCCTGGGCTTGGGAGGCACCTTAATGTTCTTCGATTTTGATTTGGCCTTAACGACTCGCTGCTACACGTCTTCTTGTGAGACGACTCGGGAACCGATACGGCGACACGCTTTTCTTGTTCCGTCGATGTCTTTTCCATGGGAACCGATGAGGCGGTCTTCTGAAGCGAAGGTTGAGGTGGAGTCATCGAGGGTCCTGTTGGAGAGGCATGGTCATGTCGAGATGACGGCACTGTAGGGTCCAGGGCAATGTCCTTCTTTGGCCACTAGATAAAAGTGTACCTGGCATCCCCTAGTGTTCTGATGTCTTCGTTCGGGTGAATCTCTAGCGGGACGGCCATAAAATTGTCATGTACCATGTCCACCTGAACCCTAGCGTAACCCGGCGCCACTTAGGCACCATGCTGCACTGTTCCTTCCTGGCATGGATATGCCATTCCCCACCTAACCTCAATAGAAATGGAACCAACTATCCTCACTTGGAGCTTGCAGGGCGTCGGCTCCTACAAAACGATACGTAATTAGCTATGGTATCCTATATGTCTATTTTTTTGAGCATTCCACAAATGTACATTACCTTGATGTCATCGATAGGTAATTGGACATCGTCATGTTTATAATTTTGCGTGGACACAATGCTACTCCAATGTTGAGAAGGACTGACTCCCAAAATAACGGGGGCAACTTGCGATTGGTTGAGGAGTTGATTTATTTGATCCTGCAATCTTGTTATCTGTCCTTGAAATTTTGCAGTAAGCACCTGTTCCAACCGATCGTCGTGCTCAGCTTTGGATCTCTTCCTACTCTTATACGTGCAGTAGTCGTTTGCGAATCCATCCCTCCATGGACGTAAACCCTAATGTCTCGTGTGCGACCTGGGTGCTCCTTGTTTTCCAAGGCTGTAGATAGTATATCCTTCTCTCTAACTGCTTCGAAGGAGCCTTAGGAAGATGCGGAAGTCAATGCTTGCTGCAAGAGGTCATCATGTTATTATAGACACTATGAAGTTATGGACTTATTAACAACTAGGTAGTTTAATATATTTACCAGACGTTGGGACAATTCCTGGTCTACCGGGTTTGTGAAAGAGATGCCACCCGAAGACGTGGGTGATGCCCTCGCTCTTAACCAGCTTCGAGCACACTCATTTGTGATCTCAGCAATGGTCGGGTTGTGTTCTCGTCCTCCGCCGTCCATTGCATGGTTTTACCTGCGTACCAGCAGTACCGAGTTTGTGGGAGTGAGTGTTTTGTGCTTGGAGAGCCTTGTGCACTGCACTTTGCTCCTGAAATTTGATCGTCGTCTACATCCACACAAAGGCATCTCATATATTCCGCGACAAGAATCTATACTTCGTGAAGGATGTTCGACCCGTGTTCACGTAATTTGTGACAAGCATGCTCTTGAAGGTCCTCTACGCGTGTCCCATCGCGAACAACGCATGTCGTTCCATACGTGCCTGGTCTGCTTCTGGGATAGTGAACGAGCTTGAAATTTTTGTCCACAGCTCACCTCTCCGTACGTCCATCAGAGACTTCCAGCTTGGCGTGGTGATGGGGACCCGTTTTGTTCTAAGTATCCTACAGATGGTCCGGAATCTCACCGCTGCTTTCTTAGAACTCAGAGGGACCCCAACGTCACTGACCTCTGTGATGGTCATTCAGCCCGCGGGCAATTTCGATATTCATTTGTCATCTCGCTTACGTACCACTTTCCTCGAAGATCCAGACGCATTCGGCGATGTCGATGACGACGGCGAAGACGGTGCGGATACCATCTCGCTTACTTACTATCTATATAAGTTACATACGCAATTAACTAAATTTTCAGAATTCAAAACGCTGAGAGTTTAAATAAAATAGAATGCAAGTTGATATCCACTAGGTCTTATTATGAATAACAAATGCAAGTCAATCTTAAAGCAATTTAAATCCTAACTCGACAAATACATAATTGCACATGTGAAGAGTTCTAGACAGATACATAAGTGCACATGTCAAGGCATAAGCATCGTTAAAACATACTGGGCACACAATCAAGAGAATAGATAAAAACACTAACTGTACACTTTCCCAAAAGAAATCTTTTTGTAGGCATAGATCAATCATACTACTAAAGGACTAATAAAGGCTCACTGCTACCTCCCTAACTAGGACCTCTCCAAATGTGATTTGGCAAATCATTTTTGAATAATTGTTCGTGTGTCAGCTACATTGTTAGAAAGATGGCAATATTTTACCATACTACTAAGACAACACATGCATTGAACTTCAAAAATAAAATATAATAACCATCATAATCATTCTATAGCTCATCGAATTGTCAAACTACTTTTTGTGTAGAATAATCTTATCAGCAAGGGCTATGCCATGACAACTTGTTTCCCAAAAATATATGTAAGGAGTATGATTAGGACTTAATAAAAAAAATTATGCACGAAGCACATGACTGAGGCACAAATACCATTAATACTGAAGAATTTGCACATAATACGGATACGTCATAAAAATTCCATAAGGGTAGTAAAATAACCTACATATAATACCAATAATTGGCATACGCACACATCAAGTATCAACATGTAATAAGTCATAAGCATCTTTTACACTAGGTGCTCAATTGCAAGAGCCATACAATGACTATAGTACTAGAAACAACTTGTTAGTCGCTAGGGGCTTCGGTACAATATCCAGCGTGTCATAGACAAATATAAGACAACTACAACACCCAATAACCGTACAATGCAATTATCATAACCATCTTTTGAATTGCACTAGTTGCTCAATTGCGAGATCAAAGAAGTTGATAGCCGCAGCTATCAGAATTATCGGTGTTGCATCAAACCAAGGGACAACATGATCTAACTAGCCTGACTCCCTATCACCACAATGTAATGAGCCGATACCTCGACTTCACACCTCACATCCCGCATTACACTATGGATCCAAGCCACTTAATTACACAGGAGCAGAGACGTACCTTGGGAGGTGGCTTCGGATGACGGTGAGGGAGGAAGGGGGTGGAGAAGGCTGAGCGGCGTGGAGGAGGAGGCATCGGGGAGGGGGATTCGGGCGGCGCCAGCGTGAGTTGGGGGGCAGCCGTTGGGGAGGAAGCTTCGGGCAGCGGTAGCATCGTCGATGTTGGCGGTGGTGGCGGCATCGTCGATGTCAGCAGCGGCAGCATCGTCAAGGTCGGGGGCGCTTGGGTAGGGAGGCGAACGAGCGAGAGCAAGGGGCTAAGGGTGCTGGGGAGGTGAACGGGCGAGAGTAAGAGTGAGTAACGAGTAAGGGCGCAAACCCTAGCGGTTCCCTCCTAATAAAGGGATATCACAGACGATTATATTATGTAACCGTCTGTGATAAGTAATCAGCGACAGTTTTATAATAGAACCGTCTGTGATATGCCACTATATGATAGTTCATTCAAAGATATGTGCAACAAGTATTAGGCATACAAGAGCAGGGACATATTAAGTCATACAAGAGCACATTCAGAGAAATCTATAATTTGGCATATTAGGACATGAGACAAATAGGTTGTACAAGTGCATAATATTACCATTACAATGAAGTCCACATTGACAACAAAATCAGATATGACAAGTCCATATATAACACATTAACACATGACAATTCTACATTGACATAAAAAATAATAGATTACAAGTCCATAACACATGGCAAGTTCACATTGACAGCGAAATAATAACCAAGAGTAGAAAACACAGATCATGTCTCATGTTATGGAATAAATTACGATAGAATAAATTCTTAATTAAAACATAGCCCTTCATGATGATTGACGCGCATATAGCTAGCTTCTTCACTGGGTTCTTCCTCGAGCCTGATGTCGTCTCCGAAAGGAGGCAACTCATCAAATTGATTGTACTCTTTCTCATCCATGATATTCTCAACTCTGATAATCCTTTCTTTTCTATGAAGAACTACGTGACGGTTCTTATTTGCCGGGTCCATTACATAAAAAATTTGAACAACTTGCTTAGCAAGTATGAATGATTCGTCTTTGTATCCGACACGTTTGAGGTCTATAGTAATGACACCGTACTTGTCGACCTTCACACCTGCGGAAGTTTAACCTAATGACATTGAAATAGGAGGATCTTGAAAAGTACATAATTGAGCTCCCAAATCTCCTCTACGAACCCATAGTAGGAGTTCAACCCACGTGGCCCGACGGTATTGAACTACTCGTGAAGCGCATCTATGTGGACACCGCTATTCTGGACTGTGCTCTTACTATCCTGAGTTATCGTATAAAATGTGTACCCATTTATATCGTATCCTTGCCATATCACAATTGTAAATTTTGGCCCTTTTACCAACCATAGCAGTGTATCATTATTTGATGACCTCCCAGTGAATCACACCTTTAACTATTCGCTGAACCAACGGTTGTGCTCTCTCGTGATCCAAACCTCCGAACGGTCAAGATTCTATTGGTGTACCATGTCTTTGTGCTCGTCGATGTACGACGACACTTGGGTCATGTGTTGTAAGACTGTGAAATAGGCTTGAGCGTACATATCCAGATCGAGAGTGATTGATTTCCTTCCGATGGTCCCGATACCCTCCAGTTTCCCCTCATGACGAGATAGAGGCACACCTATCGGTTCCACCTAAGCCATGTTGTCGACGCAGAACTCAATGACCCCTTCGGTTGCATAACCTTCGAAGATGCTGCCCTTCGGTGGAGATCGATTCTGTACGTAGGACTTGAGAATTCCCATATACCTCTCGAACGGGTACATATGACGTAGGAACACAGGGCCACATATCTTTATCTCTTTCACAAGGTAAATAATGATATGGACCATGATCTTGAAAAATGACGGAGGAAAATACATCTCAAGATGACAAAGAGTCATCACCACCTCGGCCTGCAGAGCATCTAATTCTTCGGGATCGATGACCTTCTGAGCAATTGAGTTAAAGAAATAGCACAGCCTCAAGATTGCCACTCGGACCTTGTTCAGCAAGATACTCCTAATTGCAACATGAAGTATTTGTGTCATTAGCACATGACAATCATGAGACTTCATACTAATTAATTTCAAATCTTCCATAGAAACAAGTTTCTTAATGCTGGCAGAGTAATCGAACGGAACTTTCACACTATGCAAGCTCTAACATAGTTCATTTCTCTCGGCTTTAGACAAAGTGTAGCAAGCTAGGGGAAGGTATGTTCATCCTTTATCGGTCTCTTTCGGTGCTAACTTGGTCCTTATATTCATATCAACTAAGTCACGCAGTGCGTTAATACCATCCTTTGTTTTGCCACTAATATTCAGTAAGAGACCAATCAAGCTATCACATACATTCTTCTCCACGTGCATGACATCGATGCAGTGGCGAACTTCTAATTGCTCCCAATAAGGCAAGTTCTAAAAAATTGACCACTTCTTCTAGATGTTCCTCTGACGGGTCCTTAATTTATGTCCCTTCCTAAACACAATATTGATATCCTTAACCATATCATAGACCTCTTTTCCTCTAAAAGCCCTTGGAGCTGAACCATTCTCCTTATTTCTGTCGAATTGTTTCTTCATCTTGCGGTATAGGTGAATCCTGGGAAGGAACCTACGGTGACGCATATACACAGTTTTACGTGAGTTGTTCAGCCATACACTCTTCGTACCATCTAACCAGTACGGACAGACTTTGGCTCCTTTTGTACTGAACCCCGATAGGTTACCAAGGGCAGAAAAATTATTGATGGTGCAGAACAACATGGTGCATAAAGTGAAGTTCTCTCATTTGTATGCATCCCATACTTGTACCCCTTCGTTTCACAGTGTCACAAGGTTTTTCAGCAATGGTGCTAGATACACATTAATATCATTCCTAGGTTGTTTCAGCTCTTGGATAAGTAGTGACATCAAAATGTACTTCCGCTTTATACACAGCCAAGGAGGAAAGTTGTACATAAATAGATTCACGGAGCAGGTGCTATGTCGGCTGCTCATATTACCGAAAGGATTTATTCCATCCGTACTCAACCCGAACCTTATGTTCCTCGGTTCCGCACCGAATTCTTCAAAGATTCGATCGAAGTTTCTCCACTAGACAGAATCAGCATGGTGTCTTAGCTTTTCATCTTTCTTACACTCCTTCGAGTGCCAATACAGTAATCTTACCTCCTTTCGATTCGTAAATAAACACTTCAAATGTGGGATCACAGGCAGATACCACAACATCTTAGCAGGAGGTCCTTGCTTCTGATGAGGACATCAACCCTAAGGATGCATCCACTGCTTCGACTCGCTGCACTGCATCCACATCTTCTCCGATCGTACTTTCGGCAACTGCATTGTCATATTTTCCAGTTGGACCGAGCTACCTCTACTCATATATGTCGGGCTACGTCTACTACTTCTACTCATACGTTCTGGGCTACATCTACATGCCATGGTGCTACGCCACTAATTGTTGGCCATGTGCTTTGTAATAAATGGACTGATTTGGCCTATATGGCCCACATGGCCCGTATTATCGTCCCACCTAGGGTTTTGGGTTTTGGTACTGTTCATATGGCACTATTCACATGTGAGCAGTACCTGCACCGCCTCTTCCCTCTCCTATACATAGCGGCGCTATGCCCTTTAGTTCTTTGGGTTTTGTTGATTGAAGTTTAGCTTTGCTACTTTATTCTTTGTTCTCTTGGTCGGCGAGATCAACAACAACATTGTTCTTCGGAACCCCACCTATCAATACATTCAATTCATATTCGCAATTTCAGATTGCTTATTTATCTTGTTCTTGCGTGCTTCTTCGGTGTATCTAGGAATTTATCTTCGTGATCAGGTCAATCGAGTATTCGTGCACGGTTGATAACGACTTGTCGAGCAGTTTAGCGATTGTGTGGTTTCGAGCCTTGTGAGTTTGTAGCCAGGATCGTGAGAGTTGAGCGACTACTACCGAACTTACCTTCTCATCGAAAGATCGGTCCAAAATTAGGACTTCCGTGGTTTATCAGCTTCACCTTAGTAGTATTCTTACACTTGTATCGGGATACTTTGGACACGGGACATACATGCATGTCTGCATACTCTTTACGGTAGATGATACAATCATTCGGACATGCATGTATTCTTTCTACTTCTATTTCCAATAGATAAAGAACCTTCTTGGCTTGGTAGGTGGTGCTGGGCAACACATTTCCCTCCGGAAGGATGTCCGTTAGGAGACCTAACAACGCCGTGAAACTCTTGTCGGACCAACCAATGTTTGCCTTCAATTTCAGCAGTTCAAGCACGGTTGACAACCTTGTGTATTCTGGCTTGTAGCCAGGGAACAAAGATTTCCCCGAGTCCTCCATTAAGCCCTCGAATTTACAAAACTCTCTCACTGTAGTTCTATTCTGCATCGCGTAGTATCTGATCCAGATTGTCATCGTGCGACCTATCCTTATCAAAAGCACAGTCCACATCCGGCATATCGTTGACTTTATCAGCGATGTTATTATTAACTTTCTCTATAATCTGCTCTTCACCGTGACTGGTCCAACATGTACACCCTTTTTTTGAAACCCCTTCGAATCAAGTGCGCTTCGATCTGCGCCGGGTTGTTAAACATCTTCAGATTACCGCAATTAATGCATAGATAGTACATAAATTTTATCCCCTTCTTCAACATATCCTGCTCGGCGGCTCTTCTAAAAGCAAACACGCCATTAATGTACTCTTCACTCACACAGTTTGCAACCGTATATCCAGTTTCGCTCCATCTACGCTACGCATGTAACAATTAGTGTTAAATTAGATTAATAAACCGCAAGTACTCTTCCTATTGACCAAACATACTAAATTGATTAGCGATTAACCTAGAGCAAATATAAAGAGTTACAGATCGTTACCCTCAGTGCTCACGACGAAAATCCCAAATATCCCACGAAATCCTCCTCCATTTCTTCCTCCTCTCCTTCTCCATTCCTCCTCTCTTCAGCTTCCTCCTTTCCTTCTCCTCCATGCCTCCTTCCTTCCCTTCCTTCTCCTCTCTAAGGTGGCACAATGGGGGAGAAGGCAACAGGGGTGGCGGCTCAAACGGGAATGGGCAGGGGGATCTGTCGGGACTAGGTATTTATAATGTCTGCATATCACAGACGATTCTTATTACGAACCGTCTGTGATATGGAATTATCACATACAATTTTTAAAGAGAATTGTCTGTGATAATTCACAGACGGTTCTTAACAATAACCGTCTATGATAGATGAGATTATCACAGACGATTTCTATTAAAAACCATCTGTGATAAGGTCAATACAGACAGTTCCAAATGAACCCCGTGCTATTCTACTACGCCATATTCTCGGACAATGTGCTCGTAGGCGGCCTCTGTCGTCGTGCGCTCCATTGTCGCTGACTCACAGGACCCCTCGAAGCATGTCTTCCACGTTGGCACCGACCAAATGAACCTTGGAGCCATGCAGGTTTGCCCAATTATGTTTCTCCATCTTGCATGTATGGCCTCCATGGCTCCGCACTCCACCGTGCAGTCGCTGCAGTGCGATGTGGTGAGGCACGAGACGGGGCTACGACGGCGCGAGGGCTCTGACCTACTGGCGCGAGCACGGCGAGGCGCCGAGGCGTGGCACGTGGGGCAGCGTGGGCGGGGGCTGAGGCGTGGTGCGGGGCTAAGGTTGCGGTTGTAGGATCAAGGATAACCGACTAGAGGGGGTTGAATAGGAGGTTTTTAAACTTTTTCACAATTTAATGAGTTAAGCCAATTAACAACTTAGTCTAAACAAATTATACTTCTAGCTAAGCAATACAAGCACAAAGATCAAACTAGAAATATAAATACGGAAGAGTAAAGACTAGAAATAACCACAAAGAGACAACGATGTTTTTCCCGTGGTATCGAAGACTTGCCGGTCTTCACTACTCCACGTTGAGGAAGCTTGACCACTCAAGCCGGCTCCACGAATTAAGCTTTCCCTCGATCACTATGGTTGTTCTTCCTCCGCTCCGGAGATGGTGAACACCGAACCACTCACAATCTCGGCACCGATCATGCGGTACTACCGCTTTCCCGGTCATACCGCCCGAAGGCAGCGGTATTACCGTTCCACGAGAAATCCCAAACTGCATTACTACTGGAAAAAACGTACCGTCGAATAATCGGTACTACCGGGGGTGTGCGGTAGTTCCGCTTTTGAACAGCGGTACTACCGTTCAGAGGGTTTTCACCGAGACACCCAGAAAATATGTTCTCTGGAAAAAACGTACCATCACTAAGTCGGTACTACCGGAGGTGTGCGGTAGTTCCACTTTTGAACAGCGGTACTGCCGTTATGAGGGTTTGCACCGAGACCCCCAAAAAACATGTTCTCTGGAAAAAAAAAACATACCGCCTTTTATGCGGAACGACCGGGGTGCGGTAGTACCGCACTACAATCCCGGTTGTACTGTTCTCCGGTAGTACCGCGTGAACACGCCAGTACTACCGGTTATCTAGACAGTGCAACAGATGCTTTCCAAAGGAAAATCAATTTCATGCATGATCCTAAATTGATCCTCAAGGCACATGAATATGCTATCAAGTTACTTGGACATGATCCCTCTTAATAGTACGATATTTATCCTATAACCCGGTCTTCCAACCATATCTCCTAAGACCGGTAAAAGGTAAAAGATTCCTAATCTACTTGTACCTTGACTTTGATCTAATTTGATCTTCACGATATCCTTTAGCATGCAGCTTCACGATCGTACTTACCATTTGGACTTAACCTTACAAATACTCAACAAACACATAAGTCCATTTATCACATATTATCATTAATTACCAAAACTAATTTTTAGGGGCCTAGATGCTTTCAATCTCCCCCTTTTTGGTAATTGATGACAACATAACTAATGTGTGAGGAAGATTGTTTTGAATATACTCCTTATGTGAAACAGGTATATATTATATTTCTAACTTAACAATATAATTCTAATAAAGAGTTCAAAAGAGTTGAAGTAGAATTTTATTCTTGTTAAGTTGGAATAAAGAAAGCTCCCCCTAAACATCTGCATATAAGTTATGGACAAGCTTTGCAAGCACAAGAGTTTTAAGAATTTTAGCGGAGTTTCTTTAGCATGTTAGATTTCGAGGGAAATGCAAGTAATAAGAGAAGCTGAAATAACAATTGCATTTCAAGAGAGTAAAAAAAAAAGATAATGACAATAACCAACAATTGCAACAGATATTTAACAAGACACATGATTAAAGTCAACTATTCAACTATTACAATCAAACGCAATCAACAAGATTCAAAACAAGCTCTCCTTACTTTCAAGACTACTACTACTGCTACTTCTCCCCCTTTGGCATCAAAGTACCAAAAACATCAAGCAGTGGGACCCGGAGAAGAAGGAGCTGCTGGGTCCTGAGAAACTGATCCTGAGGAGGAGGAACAATCGGAGGTGGAGAAGCTGAAACAACTAGAGCTGGAGAGACTGGAGCAACAGGAGCCGGAGGAGCTGTGGCCACTATAGAAGGAGCACCAGGTGGAGTATTGGGACGACGACGCGTGAAACGCAGAGGAGGTGATAGACGCAGAAGAGGTGGTAGTCGGTGTTCCATAGAGTCAACTGTCTATGTCAGGGCGGCAAGTCTGTTGTTAGTCTCATTATGAAAATCTGTAAGTGTTGTCCTCATCTCCTGCTGAGTGACCTTAATCTGCATCAGATTATTAAGAATAAGAGTCCGAGTGTTAAGAATCGAGCGAGTGGCTTGCTCTCGAGAGCCTTCAGAGCTGCCTCCCTCGGGGCAATAGGTTCTGGGTGAACTATATGCTCTTCTTTGTCTTTGGTGAGCAGAGGTCCTTCTCTTGGCTTGTAGGCTTTATGAACAGTGCCTAAGCCTCCTTGGTACTCAATTTTGCTGAGTATTAGGGCCATGATAAAAGGAGCATGATAAATCCTTTTGACCCTGTCATCTTTTGAAGAAGCTATACTTCTGATTATAACATCTACCACATCAAATTTCTTCTTCTTTGAGATAAGGTCAATAATGTTCCAAGCATGTCCACGCACAACATCAAAATTTTCACTCTTGGGAAGAATAGTGTAATTAATAATCCTATTAATCAAACTGGAAATGGGTAGCAAGCCATGAATTTTTCCTGGAACAAACCTGGCATTTCTGTCATAATGCTCTGTCCAGTGAGGGACCATCAGGGCAGGTCTGTCATAAATCTTCTCCCACTTGCTGGATGAAGATACTCGCAGGACACACTCAAAATCATTCTTACTACACTCCACATAGCGTGTCACTGGCATCCATTTCATCTTGGTGAAATCTGGAGAGACATAGAGAGTGGCATAGAGTTGTCTTATGATTTCCTGATCATAATCATGCTTCAGAGCTACAATTTCATGAAGACCAGCTTGCTGAAACATCTCATATATGCCATCATATTTTTCCAATTTGTTGATGTGTGGCCACTTTATCCACTTGTGATCAGCAAACTTTCTGTTCTGGCCATATACCTCTTCATAGACTTGCTCTTGGAACTTTGTATGAAATCTGGGATTTATTGAGTTGCTAGGCAGAAGGTACTGATCCTCATGTCGCAGGACAGCATAGTCATCAGCTGATATGAGCCTTAAATTAATCTGAGGCTCTACTGGAACTTCCATCTCCTCATCAGATGCTGCTGGAACCTCTTCTTCTGAATCAGATCCCGAACCTGACCCAGCTTGTGAGGAAACTTCCTCATCTTCAGAGTCATAAGCTGCTGGACCTTTGCCCTTGTCATGAGATTCTTCAACTGGATCTTCAGGAGGATGGGAGGAAGAAGATTGACCTCTACGAGGTCCAACTGATTGGCAAATGGCATTCCTTGTCCTTGTCATCTGAGTATGGAGAGGATAAGATACAAATTTGATCAAGGAATCAATCAAACTAGGATCAAAATGACATTTGTGGTTCTGTCAGCAAAAATGGTAGTATCGCACATCTTGACCGGTAGTACCGCTTCCGGTAGTACCGAGCTCAAAGAGCGGTAGTACCGTTGCCGGTAGTACCGTGCTCAAGTAGCGGTAGTACCGCTTTTACGAACCTGGTTCTAGGGTTTTGGTTTTGAAGAAAAATTCGATGTTTATTGTGGTTTGAATCCAGGGAATAGATGTATAAACATTATTAAACATCAAATATGTTGTTTTTCCCCACTAGAACCTCACAAAACCGCAACATTTTAGATCAAACTTGATTTAGACCTAGGGTTTGAGATAAAACGGTAAAAGCGAGGATTTTAGACGAATTACCTCGAAGATTGGAGGAGTGAAGCCCTAGAGATGCTAGGAATCACTAAGGAGCGAAGAGACGCCGAAGAGGTTTGAGGATTTGAGAGGAATTTGAGTTTCTTCGGTGAGGGAGAGAGAGAGAGAGAGCGAACGCCCGAGAGAGAAGACGGGGAAAATGAAAATCGGTAGTACCGTTCGGAGAGAGAGAGTGAACCGGGTGAGGAGAACAGAACCCGCACAGATTCCGTGATGCGGTAGTTCCGCATTTTACCTCCGGTAGTACCGCACTGCGGTAGTACCGAGATTCAGCGCCGGTAGTTCCGATTTTCCTGGGACTTCAAGGGAAAGCTCTGGATTTCTTTGAGATTTAGATAGATTTGCAAATGATCCTTAGTTTTGCACTCAAATAAATATTGTTAAGGATCATTATGCTTAGAATAGACTAATGTCTATATGAGAATATAGTTTTTATGAACATAGATATTCTTAATAAAATTTTGAAAATATTTTCTTTCAAAAACTTTCGAATAACATCAAATCAACCAAGATACATGAGGCAAAATTTCAACCAACATTTGAATAGTCTATGACATTTAATTCATTCCTCAATTTGCAAAAACGCCCTTCATCTAATGGCTTGGTGAAAATGTCCGCTAATTGATCTTCGGTTCGGATATGGCTAATTTCGATATCTCCCTTGCCCACACGATCTCTCAAGAAATGGTGACGAATGTCGATATGTTTGGTTCTTGAGTGTTGGACAGGATTATTTGCTATTTTCACCGCACTATCATTATCACATAAAAGAGGTATTTTATCAAAGTTAATCCCATAATCCATCAAAGTTTGCCTCATCCATAGCAATTGAGCACAACAACTTCCCGCGGAAACATATTCGGCTTCGGCGGTGGATAAGGCTACGGAATTTGGTTTCTTGGATGACCAAGATACTAAGGATCTCCCTAAGAATTGACAACTCCCCGAGGTGCTTTTTCTATCCACTTTGCAACCCGCATAATCGGAGTCCGAGTACCCAATTAAATCAAACTTAGCACCTTTAGGAAACCATAGGCCAATGCTAGAGGAATGCTTTAAATATCTTAGTATTCTTTTTACTGCCATCAAGTGGCACTCTTTTCGAGATGCTTGAAACCGTGCACACATGCAAACGCTAAACATAATATCAGGCCTAGATGCGGTGAGATAAAGTAAACTACCAATCATCGATCTATAAAGCTTTAAATCTACTGATTTACCTCCCTCATTTAGGTCGAGGTGACCGTTTGTTGCCATTGGAGTTTTGATAGGTTTTGCGTCCTCCATTCCAAATCTCTTGATTAAGTCTTTTGCATACTTTGTTTGGCTTACGAAAGTTCCATCTTTGAGTTGCTTGATTTGAAGTCCAAGAAAATAGCTAAGTTCTCCAATCATGGACATTTCAAATTCCCTAGACATCATATCACCAAATTCTTTGCAAAAGTCTGGATTAGTAGAACCAAATATGATATCATCAACATAAATTTGACATACAAAGAAATCATCATCTAACACTTTAGTGAATAATGTTGAATGAATTTTTCCGATTTTGAACCCTTTTGAAACTAGAAAATCTCTAAGGCGTTCATACCATGCTCTAGGAGCTTGTTTAAGACCATAGAGCGTCTTGGAGAGTTTATAGACGTGATTAGGATTCTTAGGATCTTCAAAACTGGGAGTTTGTTCAACAAATACAAGTTCAGATATTTCTCCATTTAGAAAAAGCACTTTTGACATCCATTTGAAATAATTTAATATCAAAGCATGATGCAAAAGCAAGTAATATACGAATTGACTCAAGTCTAGCTACGAAAGCAGAAGTTTCACCGAAATCCAAACCTTCGACTTGAGAGAAACCTTGTACGACCAATCTTGCTTTGTTTCTTATAACCATACCATTTTCGTCTTTCTTGTTTCTAAAAACTCATTTTGTACCAATGACATTGTGTTATTTGGGTCGATCCACCAATGTTCAGACTTCGTTTTGGGTGAAATTATTAAGCTCTTTGTGTATTGCAATCATCCAATCCGGATCATCAAGTGCTTCATCTATAATTTTTGGCTCAAGAGAAGAGACAAAAGAGTAATGTTCATAAAATGAAGCGACACGAGATCGAGTTTGAACACCCTTACTTACATCACCCAATATTTGATCTATTAGATGATCTTTTGCAATCGCATTGTGGATTCTTGGTGGTAGGTTGGATGGTTGATTATCTTCATTATTGTTTTCTTCCACTTGAATTTGACTTGTTGTGGAAGAGGTAGGAGGTTCAACTTGAGTAGAAGATAACGGTTCATCTTTAGGTTTGATGTCGCCAATTTGCATATTCTCCACAACCTTTCTTAACAATTCATCACCTATATCATCCAAATTCTCATGCTCTTCTTGACAGCCGTTAGTTTCATCAAATTGAACATCGTGTCTTTCTTCAACTAAACCGGAGTTTTGATTGAAGACACAATAAGCTTTGCTATTTGAAGAGTAACCAAGCAAGAAACCAACATCACAACGACTTGCAAATTTTGAAAGACGAACTCCCTTTTTCAAAATATAACACTTGCAACCAAAGACACGAAAATAAGAGATGTTAGGTTTTCTTCCAACAAGAAGTTTATAGGAAGTCTTTTTCAAAAGGCGATGCAAATAAAGACGATTTATGGCATGACAAGCGGTGTTAATTGCTTCCGCCCAAAAGCTATCGGAAGTATTATATTCATCAAGCATTGTCCTAGCCATTTCAATTAATGTACGATTTTTCCTTTCTACAACTCCATTTTGCTCCGGAGTGTAGGTTGTGGAAAGTTCGTGCTTTATTCCAAGTTCATCACAAAAGTCTTCAACTTTAGTATTCTTGAACTCGGAACCATTATCACTACGGATTTTCTTTATTTTAAAATCAAATTCATTTTGAGCCTTTTTTGCAAAACTTTTGAAAATTCTGGAGGTTTCGCTCTTGTCATCTAGAAAGAACACCCATGTATATCTAGAGTGATCATCCACGATAACTAAACAATAACTATTTCCCCCGATACTCTTATAGGTAGTTGGCCCAAACAAATCCATATGTAAGAGTTCCAATGGTCTCAACGTTGACATGATACTCTTGGAAGGGTGAGAGCTTGCGACTTGTTTACCGGCTTGACAAGTACTACAAAGTCAATTTTTCTCAAACTTCACATCTTTCAAGCCAACAACTAGATCATGTTTGAAAAGCTTTTTAAGTTGAATCATGCCAACATGAGCTAGCCTTCTATGCCAAAGCCAACCCAAAGAAGTTTTTGCAATTAAACAAGTTTGTAGGCATGATGCATTTGAGGAGAAATCTACCAAATAAAGATTTCCAAATCTAAAACCTTTGAAAACTAAAGCATTATCCTTTTCACTTGAAATTGAAACACCTTTATTTGAGAAAGATCAAATTAAGTCAAGATCACATATTTGAGCAACGGATAATAAATTAAAATTTAGTGATTCAACTAAAGATACATTAGAAATGGAGAGGTCATTTGAGATAGCGATTTTACCCAATCCTATTACCTTTCCTTTACTATTGTCTCCGAATGTGATCTTGTCATTTCCTTTTACGTTCTCGAATGTGGTGAACATTTTCCTATCACCAGTCATGTGTTGAGTGCATCCACTATCAAGCATCCAATGTTTTCCACCGGTCTTATAGTTCACCTTATCTCCTTTTGCCATAAGGCATGTAGGAGACGCGAAGAGGGAAGAAGCTTCTTTTATGGCGATGCCGACAAGTCCTCTTTTCTTAGAAGACTCTTCATCACTTGATTCGGAGTCGGAATCCGAATATTCTTCATCGGAATCCCACTCTCCAATGTGAGCTTCACTTTTCCCCTTTTTGTGAAGCCTTTTGAAAAGCTTCTTCTTTCCATCGAATTCCTTCTTCTTTGATGGTTTATCTTTGTCATCCTTCTTGTTGGGGTAATTTGAGATTATGTGTCCCTTTTCATCACATCCATAACAACGAATGTTGCTATATCGCTTGTTGTCATTTGAGGATTGCCCTTTCTTGTACTTATTGAAGTTGAAGTTTCGATGTGGGCGTCTTCTCATGAATTTCTTCATTCTCCTCACAAGGAGAGCATACTCCTCATCCGAGTCTTCTTCTTCATTCTCATCATCACTTGACTCCGCTTTAGCCTTGAAAGCGGTAATTTTTTTCTTGGATAAAGATAACTCCAAGAGCTCTTCTTTGTCCTTCTTGTATAGTTCGTTAGTGATAAGATTGCTCAAAAGTCCGGTTGGTGTCATTCTTGGCAACTCGGGAGAGTTGAGAAATAATGTCACCAACGTCTCGTATTTATCCGGGAGCGCCCTAAGCATCTTACGCACAACATCAACATCAAGAAGGTTAGTACCAAGACCTTTGAGTTCATTCACAATGTTGTTGAGTTTTGAATACATCTCGGTGATGTTTTTATGAGGCAACATTATGAATGTCTCATATTTAATCCGAAGCCTATGCAATTTGGCTTCTTTGACCGTGGATGTGCCCTCATGAATTTCGGAGAGGGTAGTCCAAATAGTATGAGCGGTTTCCAAATTGCTCACCCTATTGAACTCATCCGCGTTCAAAGCACCAAAGAGAGCATTCATAGCTTGAGCATCTAAATGAGCATTACGTTCATCTTGAACCGTGAAGTTTGTAGGATCAAGAGACATAACATAACCCTTATTTACAATTTTCCATATGTTCGGACTCGTGGCCTTTAAGAAAATGGACATTCTAATTTTCCAATAGGAATAATTTGAGCCATCAAACAACGGAGCCTTTCCTATAGGCACACCCTCACTAGCCATCCTTTCTCTCTTAGACGGTGAAGTCTAATAAATTGAGAGACCTTACTCTGATACCACTTGTAGGATCAAGGATAACCGACTAGAGGGGGGTGAATAGGAGGTTTTAAAACTTTTTCATAATTTAACGAGTTAAGCCAATTAACAACTTAGTCTAAACAAGTTATACTTCTAGCTAAGCAATACAAGCACAAAGATCAACCTAGAAATATAAATACGGAAGAGTAAAGACTAGAAATAACCACAAAGAGACAACGATGTTTTTCCCGTGGTATCGAAGACTTGCCGGTCTTCACTAGTCCACGTTGAGGAAGCTTGACCACTCAAGCCGGCTCCACGAATTAAGCTTTCCCTCGATCACTATGGTTGTTCTTCCTCCGCTCCGGAGATGGTGAACACCGAACCACTCACAATCTCGGCACCGAGTCTCTTCACAATCCTTTTGAAGAGATCATCGTGCAAGCGCCTCCAAGTCGTCTAGGAGTTCGGCAAAACTCCAAGAGTAACAAATCGATGACCTTCGTTTGACAACTCACAAGTGCAATGGGATCAATCTAGAATGAGTGAATGCACTTGAAAGAACTCAACCACCTCACAATGAATGCACAAGGAAATTTTGGTGTTGAGTGAATGCTCAAGGCTCTCAAGATGTAAAATAAACTCTAGCACGCAGCCCTTGAGCAGTTGGGGGGGTATAAATACCACCCACCAACAAATATAACCGTTGGGGAGGAAATCCCCAGAAAAACAGCGATTTGCGGTATTACCGCCAAGTAAATGCGGTACTACCACACTTTACTACCAGCACAGTAACGGCTAGAAGGGAAGACAATAAATGCACTGACATAGCCGTTAGAATTGCAGAGCGGTACTACCGCCACGAACATGCGGTACTACTGCTTTCCCTGTCATACCGCCCGAAGGCAGCGGTACTACCGTTCCACGAGAAATCCCAAACTGCATTGCTACTGGAAAAAACGTACCGTCGAATAATCGGTACTACCGGGGGTGTGCGGTAGTTCCGCTTTTGAACAGCGGTACTACCGTTCAGAGGGTTTTCACCGAGACACCCAGAAAACATGTTCTCTGAAAAAACGTACCGTCACTAAGTCGGTACTACCGGAGGTGTGCGGTAGTTCCGCTTTTGAACAGCGGTACTACCGTTATGAGGGTTTGCACCGAGACCCCAAAAAAACATGTTCTCTGGAAAAAAACATACCGCCTTTTATGCGGAACGACCAGGGTGCGGTAGTACCGCACTACAATCCCGGTTGCAGTGTTCTCCGGTAGTACCGCGTGAACACGCCGGTACTACCGATTATCTAGACAGTGCAACGGATGCTTTTCAAAGAAAAATCAATTTCATGCATGATCCTAAATTGATCCTCAAGGCACATGAATATGCTATCAAGTTACTTGGACATGATCCCTCTTAATAGTACGGTATTTATCCTATAATCCGGTCTTCCAACTATATCTCCTAAAACTGGTAAAAGGTAAAAGATTCCTAATCTACTTGTACCTTGACTTTGATCTAATTTGATCTTCACGATATCCTTTAGCATGCAGCTTCACGATCGTACTTATCATTTGGACTTAACCTTGCAAATACTCAACAAACATATAAATCCATTTATCACATATTATCATTAATTACTAAAACTAATTTTTAGGGGCCTAGATGCTTTCAGCGGTGCGACGCGGGGATGGAGAGGCTGAGGCGCGAGCTGTGGCGGTGGCAGTGGCGCGGCGCGGGGCAGGGGCTAAGACTCGACGCAGCGCGGCGAGCCATCGAGCAAGCACAATAGGTCAGCTCTCGCCTTGGGTCTCCCAAATTTCTGATTCTGCCACTGCTCGATAGCAACTGGCCTGCTAACTAATCAAACATCCAAGATTCAATGTAGCCTAGCTGTTAGAAAGATCCGATAATTCCGATCGACGCTAACGAATCACGATGACAATTCAGCTAGCAAAATTACGTGATGGTTTGAATTTAAAATTTGTCACTATGTACCAACGTTTGTCCCTGCTAGGCCAAATTTCAAAGATGTTTGTTCCCGGGATAAACCCATGAGACTGTCATTTGGCCGTATTTTTTTTTTTGCAATTACAAAGAAGACGTATACACACCACACGAATATACGTGTGAGTACATCTCTTTAGCACACGCTTAGAAAGATGGAGGTCTCACCATATTTAATACGGCGACAATGGTGCCAAACTGGCATAAGAAACTGTTTCGTGCATCAGAAATATCATATACGTATACAAGTGACAAACTTGTGTTTGCTCACGTATCTTCTTTGTGATAAAACTAATGGCCACTGAAGGAAAAGGGATACCGAAAAAAGAATCGAGTGCATGCTGAAGTGATCATCGATGTATATCCACAGGGAAGCAAAGCATGTGACCCCCAGCAAGTATCAACTGTATCCAACTTAATTAAACCAAGGCTCGTGGTATGCATGCCATGAAGTAGGCCATGCTAATCATGTCGATCGTTTGTGGTTATAAATTGCACTAATATTGCCACATCAAACAAAATGTACTTATTGGCACGCATTTCCTGCCGTTGGATCACGTTGAGATTCGTGCCTCCCTACCATCCACCTCCAGAAGCGGAGCCAGAAATTTTTTATCTAAAAGGTCATATAACTAAATATCGAGGAGTGCTAAATATAAATATGTTGTTACCCTACATGAGAAAATTAAAAGTTATATAGAAAACTTCATCAACCATATGGATCCAGGGCTCTCACTAGTCCCATTGTCTCCGTCCCTGTCTACCACCCCATCCAATTTGCGGAAAAGCCCATCAATTTCTCTTCTCTCCTCCCACTCACTCTCTCCCGAGCCGCCGCCGGTCACATTCGTGTCTTCCTTCCCCATTCGCCGCGGCCACCAGATCCGACCTCGTCGTCGCCGGATCCAAGCTCCCCGCCGCTGAGCCGCCTCCGTCCTTTGTCGGCGCGAGGCGCGCTTCCGCCGTCCTCAACCTGAAATCCTGGATCCGCCATTGATCTCAAAGCACATCCAAGAGCACGTATGTACATGGAAACTCCATATACATGCGGTTTGGCATTTCCGCACGGACTGTAAGAATTTTCTACCCACCTGTTCATTTCTTGCAGGATTCCAAGACTTCCCGTGTGTCCAAACAAATGATGCCTAAACTTTCTCTAGTGAAAATATGTACATGTAGGATATCTTTGGAGGATCAAAGCAATTGTAGACCGGGAGCGTAAGAAACTCATATCAATTTTCATAAGGATTGCTACATCTAGCAAAATTTTATGAGTTTGCGATAACAAATTAAAGCACAAGAATGTTAGAATTAGATCCATAAGTGTAAATGCTCATTCATTCTTTAAATTCGAAAGCATACATGGTTTAGTCCCATATTACCTAACCAAGTGATGACAGAATAATTTATAAGGTAGAGTCTTTGCCACACCATGAAACATGTGACACATGATATGTGGGTGTCATGAGGAGTCATATGCACGTACGCACACGCGTATATTTGCTTGACAATTGTTGGACTTGCGACCGTGGACGTATCGTGAACCTAGTCCACCTTTATTTTGCTAACCGTGCATTTATCTCTCCTTTGATACTGGTCAAACTACATTGTTTGGAAGACCAGTGTGGTCACTGGTACATTTGGAAGACCAGTGAAGCTGTAGACCAGGGTATAGTCAGAAGGTGATAAACACTACTTAATTACTATTAATTGGTTTTTCATTTAGCAGTTAGTAGTGGTTCATTATGTGCTTTATTATATAGTTACTAGAGAGTAATTGTCTCGACCTTAAAAGAATGTCGAGACGTCCAAACCTAAAGATGATTTTTGTTTTCCTCCCATTCTTCTTCTTCCTCTCAGCTCTATTGTGCCGGTATGTTGTGTTGTCAAACCAAGCCACCCCTTCTTCTCGGCGTGCATTGGGAAGGAGGGTGAGCAGATATCTCCAAACCATTGCCGCCGAGAGTACCTGCACGGGGAGGCAATAAGGTTTTCGGGCAGCACATCTGTGCGACCGCTCTCTTCACCGCTTCATCTATGTTATGCACTGCATCAAGTATCCGCTGCAGGCAGCCATTCACGTCCCATACTTTGAGTCTTTGGGGCTATTTGGTTCAAGGCTTGAACTAGTTAAACTAAAGTTTTGGTATTGCTAAAAAATTTGGTTAGTGTTTGGTTTGGTCCGTTTGAATAATTGTGTTCTTTGTCATTTTATCAACAAAACAAGACCTATGTTGATATATTTTGGGGCAAAAAAAAAATGACATACGGGACCTGCGTGTTATACTCACTAGTTTGGCAAATTTTGGTATAGCTGCAATCCAAACACATCAACTTCGTCATTGCCTGTGAATTGGTATAGCTACGATACAAACACTATTTTTTTTGTTCAGATTTTAGTATTATCAAAATTTTGATATAGCTAACTAGGTCGTAAACCAAACAGGCTTACCTCCTCTTTGGCCTCTGCCTCGGAATTTGGACATTCAGCTTGCATGGTCTCACTTGTTTTAACGAAAGTGCTCTCACTTGGACTAGGGCTACTTTCGTGATGGTATTTTTAACACGTCATTCCCTCCCTGGTTATACAAAAGAGGATGGGCGGGTGCAAACTGAAATGGAAAAACTAAAAAGAGTAAACCACCATCTGCAATATGTATTTTTTGGGCTTCATAGTTTGGTCTATACTTTGAAATAACTATAGTACTCCAGTGTGTTATAGCTCAACTTCCCTAACTGCGCACCTGAGCTTCAAATCACTATCTAGCTACAGGGGGTGTATTGGTGCATCATACCTCTTTAGTGCTTCTGCAGATCTCTCACATTAGAAAAACATACAAATGAAATGGCAATGACTACTCTGAAAATATTTGAGGATGTCGGTGATAACAATTAACAGTGTCTCAAAATTTCAGGTCTAAATTACGTATGGATAAAAAAAGAGAAAAATTACTGTAAATTAAGTAAATCCGAAAGGGAAAAAGTAAAAGAAAGAAATTTACCCTACAACGAAATTTGTCAATTTTTTCTCGGTCTATCAGAGCTTATCGTTGAAACTTTGTATGCCCTTTTATTATCCAATGATTATTCTTCTAGGACAACATTTTCAGTCAAGAGAAGTTAAAATAGAATTTTATTTAGACCTGTTTAGCCAAGGCCCACCTAGTACCTTAGACAGGGCCAACTTAAGCTGATCATGTTTCCGATCAGAGAGAGAGAAAAAAGATATTTTATTCCTATATTTAATATAAGTAGTTGATGGCTAGTTACACCCATTGACGACCAGCTAAAGATAATAACCAACTTTCTCGACCAGTAACTATACGCTCCTTAGAATAGAGTATAACTGGTCGGAGCCATGACGGTTTACCATGTGTCTGTTTAATTAAACATGCGAGAGCAATTAATGGTGGCTCTGGCAAAGGACGTGACGGTTCAAGACACAATGAAGACACATGCGTGAAGATAGGAGACACCTATTACAATATTAACTGCCACATCTTAGATAGTTATAAACTAGGGGGCCTACACGCCTCCAAACATATAGCAAGTTCATTCATACTCATTATAAACTCTTTATTCATGGCAATAAAGTCTCTGGATGTGTTATTGTTCTCTGTATTGTTGTTTTCGTAAGTTTGATAGAGGACACTGAGTCTCGTGCAATTATTATTATTTTCCTTTTTGCATTTGGTTAATACAATTATCCTTAAAACTTAACAGCCAAGAGATGACAGAGCCATATGCAGGGAAATCCATGAATATATCCACCTAAATATGTTAGTGAGACTTCAACAGTGGACTTTAGCTATAAGACATATGTGCTACCTACACCAGTTGAGCTAGCCACCGGTCGGCTGAAAGTAATGTGCTTCTAAGGGGTTTCTAAAAAAAGGGACATTGTGTAGCTTCAGTGAGCATGGATTTGTCTCGGTCGATAAACTTCACAAATCCTCCGGTATAAATGGGCGCATGTTTCACGCCCAGATAGAGCGTCCACGTCGCCCCGTTTCTTCGTGCCCGTCGGATCCCGCGCGGCTCTTCCTCGCGCCGTTCGATTTTTTTTTGTTTTGCGTGCCGACGAGGTCTTCCCGTCGTCATCCTCTCTGGATTCTTCGGTCTCTTCGTTCTCCATCGCTCTGCATCTCTTTCTTTGTTCTGCTTCCTCGCCTGCGTCGCGACCGCTTCCCCAACCCCCCCCCCCCCTTCTTCGTTGTTCTTGCTTCTTTGGGTAGATTACCGTCGATCTATACTTTTCCTCCCCTTTTCCCCCACCGTAGCTGGCCGCTGCTTGTCCGTGTCTGCCTCCTCTCTCTCTGTTCTTTGTCCCTTTTTCGTTGTTCTTGCTTTTTTTAGTACATTGCCGTCGATCTATACATTTTTTTTGTCTTTTTCCCCCCTCCATAGCTGGTCGCTGCTTCTCCGTGATTGCCTGCGAGTTTTGCCTCTTTTCGGCTTCTACGCTTCGTGTCTTTTTTTGTTTTGGATGTGTTCTCGCCTTTCCTGCTCTCGCCCTCTAGAGTCCTCCTCCTCCTCTCTCTCTCTCTCTCTCTCTCTCTCTCTCTCTCTCTCTCTCTCTCCTTTTCCTCTTTTTTTGGGTTTGATTGGCTAGTTTCTTGGGGGAAGTCTGGATCTTGAGGAGGTGTTTCGATCTCCGTCGCAAGGTTGGGGCTTAATCTTTCGCGTGCTCAGTTCTTGTCTCTTGTGAGGAGTTACCTGCTGCAGCTCTCGGGTGGGTTCGATTCTTGCGGACTTCGTTCGGAATGGTTTAAGAATCTGGGGAGTTTTGAGCTCGGTTGTGGCTGCAAGGTTGGGTTCTTGGAGTGTTCGACGAAATGTCTTCCATGTCCGGCACCGAGGGTGTGGTCGTGAGCGTCGTCTTGCGGATGCGGGCGAGGGCGGCCGGCTTGATGCCCGGCGGCAACAAGGCCATGTCCTCTCCGCGAATGCCCGAAGCCCGCCCGGCCGATTGAAGCGGCACCGGCAACTATGGCAACATCGGAGATGCCTGAGCATCAAGAACCCACCTCCGGACTGGGCCGGTGACCCTTTCCTGCCGCGGCAAAACTCATGGACTGGGGTTGGTTGCTCCGAGGGCTCACCCGTGCACGTCGTGTCACTGTAAGTATTCAGATTACCATGATTGCCGTAATTTGCCCTGTGAGGACCCCGGAATATTTAACTAGTAACACTTAACCTCCAATTGGTTCTAGCGTTACTAATTAAACTTTCTAAGCCTCGATGGACATATGCTTCCCGCATTGCAACATATGTACATCATCACAAAATTACACATCAATTCCATACACATACATCACTAAGTTCAACAACGACATCCATAAAGTAAAGTTATTACAAAGAGAGCCGACCGGCCAAATAGAACAATATACAAGAATGACAATGAAGCAAAAGCGCCATAAGATGGCTAGAACAAAAGTCGACCGGTTAGCCAACATAACCCACAAGGCAACCGAGGGCCGCCAAGCTAGTCGCCCATAGCTACCACAACACACTCACAAAAGTGAGGCCCTTCTGTGCTCACCTTCCTCCTCTGCAACAAAACAATTAAGCATAGCAACTGAGTACAAAGATTGTCTTTGTACCCGCAAGACTGACGTGTGGAATAGCAGACCTATTCATAAACTACATGCAAGCTTATTTAGGTGGAGGTCATATGTCTCATTTTGCATGAAGCCAACTTTATTTGCAATAATGTAGTACCTTTTAAAAGCAAGTTTGCAAATTGATTTTGTTATCAAAGTAATGATAAGTAAAGATACATACAAGTAACCACCTGGAAGTGACTAACCCAATAGTCACCACAACATAGCACGAATCCCCGATTCGTACCACCCATCAAGTTTTATTTTAAAAAGGTTGTAGTCTAACTCTTGAAAGACCTTGCCAAGCGTGTCTATAACCTAGGACGAGGCTATTCGAATAGTTTTAACCTGCAGGGTGTACCAATGTACCCACACTTGAGATCGCCTTCAAGCCACAAGCACACTCAGAAGGTATCTTCGCCGGCTAAGTCCTACGAGACATTTCCAATCTTGTGTATTAACTACGAGCCGCTCGTATGGGTAGAAACACCATACGCTTACATTGCAAGCGAAAGACAACAAATCCCATCACGGTGAAGTCTTTGGACACTACAATGCTCCCGACACCATCCCTCCTGCGACTCCTCGCGACTGGAGCCAATACACGCCAAAGTACTAAGTCAAGAGAGGTCCCATACCCTCTAATGTGGTTAGCACGCTAAAATGCTTGGTTTAGTGTAACAAGATGTTCGGTCCTTGTTGACCGGGCACCATTCGATCACACCCACAATCACACCATCTTACCATTGTGCCCAAGTCTAAATCATTTTTTTTTTAGTTTTAGTTTTCATAAGTAGACATGGCACAAGGTGGAAATCATAAATCATAATAAGTTTTGTGTGATCAAGGTCATCGACGAGTCGATAACCGCCCATTTCTACTGAGAAGCTAGGCATGGCTAAGCAATTAATTCGCAACTACTAAGTGACAAGAGCCCATCCACGAACTCTAAATCACAGCAAGTAACCTAGGCTCATGGTAGTAGAGGATAATCATTTGCTAAGGAAATGCATCTACTAGGCCAACTATTAAAACAAAGTAGCAATGCATACATAGAATTTGTAATCAACATAAATACTTAAAATACTGGGATTAACATGATCAAACCGCTTGCTCGCTTGTTGTTGCTCAATTTGTTGCGGAGGGTCGTTCTCGGGTTACCGCAAATGTCGAATCCTAGCGAAAAGGCAAAAGAACCAAGAACAACCAATAAGACTAGCAACACTTAAACAAAAGAGCAAGCAAAAATTATCCAAATACAACGAAATTTATACACAAGGTAGAATACAAATATACCAAGACATAGAAACTGGAAAAACCTAATTTGGATTTGTGGCAAAAGATATTACTTAAAAACTCATTTTCTACCATAATTAGCACTGTAGCAAAAATATTTTCTAGAAAGATTTTGAAGCTGAAATTTTATGGTAGCTACCTACTGGTATAGTGGTAACCCATATAAAATTTTAGGTCATTTGGAGTTAAGATGATTTAGTTATGATTTTCTAAGTTCTACAACTAGCATATATCATTTCTTAGGAACATGAATAAAGACAAAGCCTAGATCAATTTAAAGCATGTCTATAGGCCAAATTTACCAGGTTGAGTTTGCTCACTTTGCAACTACAGAGAGGAAGTTATGTGGTTTACAAATTTTTCATGAATTTCTAGACCTCATTTTTCATTAAACAAGCTCATGCTATTTAAATCATTTTCTGCTACAACACGGGCCTAATTTCATTCTCAGTTAAAGTTCATACCATAACAAAGCTACAAAGAATGGAATCATTCAAAAGGAGTTAAAATGACAAGGTTATGCACTTTTAAAATTTGAAACGAAGAAAAGACTTAGGAAACTTTGAGCTCTCGGAGGTCCAAACAACTGGAAGACAAGGAGAGGTCGTGGGCCGTTAGATCAAGGTCTGACGGCTACGAGCCTCGACGCACAGCGCGCACAAGACCTCTTCCCGCTTCGGGAGGTCTGGATCGTTGAGATCTGATCCAACGATCACGACCAGCGCGTGCACAGCGCACGCAAGGAGGTCTACGCGCTAGCAGAGGTCGTGGACCGTCGATCGAGATCCGCGGTCCCGAGCACTAGAGAAGGTCCAACGGGTAAACCTTGGAGAGAGGTCTAGACGGCTAAAAGCTCACGGAGGAGGTCTTCAACGGTCTAGATCTCCGAGAGAGGTCCTACTCCCACGGCTAAATCCACGGAAGGAGGTCTGATCCGTTAGATCTAAATCTAACGGTTTAGACCAGAGGAGGAGGTCCTAACGCTACTGATCCAAAGGAGGAGGTCCTAGGCGGTCAAGATCTTCCAGAGGGAGGTCTTGATCGGCTGAGATTGACACGAGGAGGTCTTGGAGGCCAAGATCTTCTCGGGAGGTCCTAAGCGATAGGGTTTTAATCGGAGGAGATCCGACGGCTTGGATTAGACCTAGGGAGGTCTTGAACGGTCCGTAACAACGCGGAGGGAGGTCTGAGCGCTAAAGGTTTTACAAAAAGAGATCTAACGCTCAGATCTAACCCGGGGAGGTCGTGAACGGCTAGGATCGAGCCTAAGAGGTCCTGAGCGGTGGTTTTCTTTGTAAAAGGCCACGGGTGGCTTTTACAAAGACGACCCCGAGGGTGGTCCTGAGGTGGTCTTTGCATAATGACCACGGGGAGGTCTTTTGCAAAGAGGACCTCGGTGGAGGTCCACAAGGTGGCTTTTACAAAAATGACCTCGAGGAGGTCTTTTTGCGCAGGAGTGGTCCTATCGGCTCAGATGGAGTTCCACGAGGTCTTAAACGGTTAGGATCTAACCAGGGGAGGTCCTAGTGCGATAAGAGCTTTACGGGAAAGATCTAAAGGTCCAAATCTAATCCTGGGGAGGTCTTAGACGGCTACGAAGAACTCGAGGAGGTCCAAGGTGCTTTTAATGGCGCGGAACCTACGGACAGCGACAAAGGGTGGCGGCTAAGACAACTCACGGCTACTGATGATTGGCAATAAATGGGCATTTAAGATGTCCTAACAAGATGACGAAAACGGGAGTTTTGAACCTGCAAAATCCCGAGCGGGCTCAACGGCTTGCCGCCGGCGATGGGGACCTCGCGGCGCCACCAAGGCACCGATATACTCACAATAGTGCCGCGGACCTAGCGAGGCACTCTCGGCGGCGGCGACGCCCTAAACGCCGCGAGCCGAGAATGACGGAGGACAAGTGTTTGGCAAAAACCGAAAATGACAAAGCCGGCGCCACGAGCTAAGCTAGCTAGACCCTAAGCCCTAAGGGACCAAAATGGACTCACCCGAGTGTAGGAAGGTCCAGAGGAAGACGGAGGACTTGGAGGAGGTCGATGAAGTCGGCGATGAAGAGCTTGCGGAGAGGAAGAAGAAGACGGCCTCGACCCCGCAAAGCTACTCCCCAACTTGACCACCTCTGCGATGGATAACCACAGCAAGTTAGAGAATGCTCAAGGTGCTCGAGATGACAAGAAAACAGGCAAGAACGTTGATGGAACCACTGGAGCTCGAGCTTCGGCAGGGAGCTCCAAAGGTGGCAATGGAGGTTTCGGGGTGGTGGTGTTCTTGGGGGTTTGAGTTTGAGGACCACTCAACTGAGGGAGCTCAAGCACAGCTAAGAACGAGGAAAGGATAGAAGAGGAAGGTCTCAGGCTATGTATAGCCAGGGAGCTTGGCAAGGGCTAGGGCAACCCACTGTGAGCAAGAACCATGCCCCTGCCAAAGGCACGCTCGACAGGACAAGTGACAGAGCAGGTGGAGACTTTGGAGGTTAAAGCTGACTAGCAATAAATGCATGTCAGCAGAAAGAGTCGTTGACAAGAGCAAAAGGTGACATCTCACTGCCCAACTGCTCGACCCTGACACACGCACAGAGGTGCGAAATTTCATGGCGGCAGACCTCAGGGAGGTCGTGAGGAAGAGAAACAGAGCCGAGGGGGAGGTCCTGGACGTCCCATATCCTCCGAGGTGGGGAGGTCTTGCGCGGCGAGGAGGTCCTGGGAGGTCGTGACCGCTGGATGGAGATCCAGTGGCTTGGACCACCCCGAGGCGCTGAGGGCGCTCAAGAGGTCCTCAGATCAGTGGGGAGGTCGTGAGCGGTGGATTGAAATCTAACGGCTAGAACGAGCGCGCACGAGATCGGCTCGGGTGCGGCGCTGCGCACTTGGCTCGACCGAGTCGATTGAGTTGGGCTCGGGTCCGAGCCCGAGTCTGACTCAACCAGATTTGACTTTTTCTGGTATTAGAGAAAGGCTGACATTTGGAGAATTGTTTGAGGTAGCAATTGAACTCCAAAATTATGAAATTTTACAGAGCTTGCCAGCTCAAACGAGGACCTAGCATAAAATTTTCAGAGGCTTTTGTGCTATGCTTTTTCCTCCAAAAATTTAACAAGGCACTGGTCCAAGGTTTGACCAGATTTTGAATCGGTTTGACTGACCTCCAAAAATATTCAAACAATATCTAAAAATTGTGAAACTTTTCAGAGGGGTCACATATCATCCCAAGAACTTAGGAAAAATATTTCCAGGAGATGATCCAGAGGTTTGACAAGATTGTTTTTGAAAGTTCAAGATTTGGATCAAAAGACTTGTGACTTCGTATTTCCATAACTTCTTGTACAATACTTGCTTGGTACAATAGGAAATACAGGATGTAAGAAAAAGTTTTAATTTCTACTCATTTTCTCACATTTGAAACACAAGCCTAAAATTGGGATGTTACAACTCTCCCCCCCTTACAAGAATCTCGACCCGAGATTCCGTTTACTCGGAGAAGAAAGAAGGAAAATCTGCACGAAGGCGATCTTCTCGCTCCCAAGTTGCCTCATCTTCGAATGGTTTGACCAGAACCTTAAGGAACCCGATGACACGGTTCCTTGTTCTCCTTCGATTCTCAAGAATGCGAGCAGGATGCTCGCGATAGGTCAAATTCTCACGCACATCGAGAACCTCCAAGAGCTTCCTCGATCGGGACACGGAGGCACTTCTTGGTGTGACACATGGAACACATCATGCACACCCTCAAGTGCGGTGGTAGCTCCAATCAGATGCAATCTGCTCCAACTCTCTCGATGATACGGTAAGGCCCAACATATCGAGGAGCCAACTTGCCCTTGATGCCAAAACGCGATGGCCCTTCAAGGGTGAGACCTTGAGATACACAAAGTCATTGGGCTCAAAGCTCAATTCACGGCGACGACGACCGCATAGCTCTTTGTGCGGATCGGGCCGTGCGCAGATGCTCGCGGATCAATCGAACTTGACTTTCGGCCTCATTGATCGAATCGGGCCGAAATCGCCGCCACCGATCTCGACCAGTTCAACGGGTTTCGCACCTTCTCCCATACAAAGCCTCAAATGGTGCCATGCCAAGGCGGCTCGAAAAGTCGTTGTTGTAGGAGAACTCAGCAAATGGTAGGCATTTCTTCCACTTCTTCCCATAGGAAAGAACACAAGCGCGAGCATATCTTCCAACACTTGGTTGACTCGCTCCGTCTGGCCATCAGTCTGAGGATGAAAGGCTGTACTGAAATGAAGGCGGGTCCCCATAGCCTCTTGCAGACTATGCCAAAACCGCGAGGTGAAAAGCGCACCACGATCAGAAATAATCGTCTTCGGTACACCGTGAAGACTCACAATCCTCGAGACATAAAGTTCGGCCAAAGGCCCCACACGAAGCTGAGTCTTTACAGGAAGGAAATGTGCCACTTTAGTCAACCGGTCAATCACGACCCAAATAGCATCATTCCCTTTGGACGAGCGGGGCAATCCGGTGATGAAGTCCATGCCAACGGAATCCCACTTCCATTCTGGCACTGGCAAAGGCTGAAGAAGACCTGCTGGACGCTGATGTTCGGCCTTCACACGACAGCATACGTCGCACTCGGCAACGAACTTGGCAATCTCGCGCTTCATTCGGGTCCACCAGAATCTCTGACGAAGATCCTGATACATCTTGGTAGCCCCGGGATGGATGGACAAAGGAGAATCATGGGCTTCGCGGAGAATCAATTCCCGCAATTCCATGACCTTAGGAACCACAAGGCGCTGCCCAAACCACACAACGCCATGCTCATCCTCTGAAAAGCACTTGGCCATCCCATCCTTGATGCTCTGCTTGATCTGGCTCACACCGGCATCTGTCTGCTGTGCCGCTTTGATTTGGTCCACCAAGGTTGGTTGCACAACCAATGTAGCAAGAGAACCGTGCTCGATCAAACCCAAATTGAGGCGCTGGAATTCTGCAATGAGGGTAGGTGCGCTCTTGGAGCATCAACATGTTGCAATACACCTTCCGATCGAGTGCATCCGCAACGACATTGGCCTTGCCGGATGGTACCGAATGCCCATGTCATAGTCCTTGATCAATTCCAACCATCTTCTTTGCACGAGGTTCGGATCGTTGGGTGAACAAGTACTTCAAGCTCTTGTGGTCGGAATACACCTCACAACGGTTACCAATCGATAATGCCGCCAAATCTTGAGTGCATGGACCACATGCCAGCCTAACTCCAAGTCATGAATGGGATAGTTGAGTTCATGAGGCCTCAAGCGCCGCGATGCATAGGCCACAACCTTGCCCTCCCGCATAAGAACACAACCAAGACCACGACGAGAAGCATCACAATAGATATCAAAACTCTTGTGAATATCGGGAGAACAAGCACTGGGTGAGGTCAATCGCTTCTTGAGTTCTGAAAACTCACATCACAAGCGGCGGACCACTCAAATTTCTTGTCTTTCTTGAGCGATTCGGTCATAGGCTTTGCAATCTTGGAGAAATTCTCGATGAAGCGCGATAGTAGCTACCAAACCAAGAAAACTCCGCACATCGATGACCGACTTGGTGGCCCCAAGATAGCACATCACCGACCTTGCTAGGATCCACGACCACACCTCCTTTGAAAGAACATGGCCCAAGAATGCCACTTCCTTCAACCGTAACTCGCACTTGCTGAATTTGGCATATGGCGGTGCTCACGCACTTGCCCAACACCACCTTAAGATGCTCGGCATGCTCTTCTTCACTCTTGGAGTAGATAAGGATATCATCGATGAATACCACCACAAATCTATCCAAATACTCCATGAATATCGAGTTCATAAGATTCATGAATAAAGCAGAGCATTAGTCAAACCAAAAGACATGACGGTGTACTCGTAAAGGCCATAACGAGTAGCAAAGGTCGTCTTAGGAATATCCTCGCCACGATCCCGACTTGATGATAGCCCAATCTCAAGTCAATCTTGAGAAGACTCGTGCTCGGTCAATTGATCGAAAAGATCATCAATACGGGGCAAAGGATACTTGTTCTTTACCGTCACCTCATTAAGCGGACGGTAATCAACACACATGCGCAAGGTCTTGTCCTTCTTCTTCACAAAGATAACTGGACAACCCCAAGGAGATGAGCTAGGACGGATAAAACCCTTCTCTTGCAGCTCACCCAGCTGCTTCTTCAGCTCCTCTAACTCATTAGGAGGCATGCGACACGGCCTCTTAGAAATAGGGCGTGCACGGGGCGACAACTCGATCACAAACTCCAGATCTCGAACAGGTGGCATGCCAGGCAAGTCTTCGGGAAAGACATCCGCGAAGTCACACACAGTGGGGACGTCGTGAATCTCCAATACTGGCTTTGCTTCAAGGACATAAAGATGGGGCTCTCGCAACTGTGGCGAAAACCCAACCTGTTCGCCTGAAGGACTGGTGAGGTAGACAATCTTCCTGGCACAATCGATTTGCCCCAAGTGTTGGGACAACCAATCCATGCCAAGAATCACATCCAAGCGCGCCGAGTCGAGCAGGATAAGACTCGCCAAGAATCCCACTCCTTCGATGTGGATAGGAACATCCCGGCATACTTGGTCAGCTCTCATTTCCGAACCCGGAGAGCGAATGAGCAGTGGAATCCCCAAAGGAACACAGTGAAGTCCACAATCAACAAAGCAAAAGACCTCGAAATAAAAGAATGCAAGCTCAGAGTCAAATAAAAGCGTAGCAGGACGCAAATTAACAAGGAGCGTACCCAACACCACGTCGGCGCCTCCTGTGCCTCCTCACCGAGATGTGGTTGACTCGCCGCTCCCAAGCCCGGGTCTTCGGTCGTGGTGACCACTCCTTGCCGCGTCCTCCATTAGGACGAGGGGCCGCTCGATCTTCTTAGGACAACTACTCGCGTAGTGGCCCTTGTTGTGGCGATGAGAAGCGGTGGCGTCGGCGCGGGGTTACGGGAACACCTGCTGCTGGTCGCAGCGCACGTGGATCGAGTCACAACTGTGGAGGACGTGGAGCTGGTGCTTTGAAGGCCTCGGCGGTGGTGAAGCCAAGGCAGAACGGGCCGTGCAGCCCAACTCGGGACGAACGAGGCCGCTGTGCGGCACTGGGCCTCCCACTTGCGCTGCGGGACTCGCCCGCGCTCGCCTTATGCTCGGCGATGATGGCCTTGTCCACCAAGGTCCGGAAGTCGAAGTCCACAACAGAGAGCTTGTCCCAAGCTCCTCGACAAACCCTCCATGAACTTCTCCGCTTGGCCTCATCGGTGGCCACCTCGGCGAGCGTACCTCGCGAGATGGTTGAACTCGTGGAGGTACTCGATCCACGATCTGCGCCCTGTTTGGCGCAAGGAACTCCTTCTTCTTGACTTCATCGGCCGGCGGGGACATGGGCCCGACGGAAAGTCGACCGAACTCCTCCCACGAGACCACGTGTCCCGCGGCCGCATGGCGAGGAAATTCTCCCACCATGAGAGTGCCGCACCCTCCAAGCGATGGGATGCGAAAAGTGCGCTCTCGCTCCCCGGCATCGAGCAACGTTGAGCTTCGCTCAATCGACGCAGCTGCCGATCGTCTGCGTCCAAGGGATCCTCGGACCGGGAGAAGGTAGGAGGCTGCGTACGGAGGAACTCCGCAAGCCCCCCACGCGTCTGGTGCCCACCTCCAGATCCAGAGGCACCAGAGGGAGTGGAGGTGTTCTGGCGATGACCTCCGGCACCTGCGGTCCTCCGAACGATTGCGTTCGATCTGCATGAGGACTTCCGCCATGGTTGGAGGAGGGGGAAGCTCCTCATCGGGACTACCCGGCTGATTCCGGCCGCTACGAGTCCCACCAGCCATCCTGATTCACTAAGATAAGTTAGATCTGATTCAAGACCCAAGAGCACGAATTCCAAACTTAGTAAAATGACCAACGAACGACCACAAAAGAACATGAGATCATAAGTCACCGAATCCACTTCCAAACGACTAACCCGTATGGAAGAACGAGTAATCGCTTGAGAAGACCCAAAATTTCAGAACTAATTTCCAGCTCAAAACAGTCCAAAAATCAAGGTATAACCACCTAATAGAGTATAGGCATTTAGCTAACTTCATATCACTTCTTACCCTTTTATTCCCACAAGTTTTAGTTGTATTTACCTCTCAGGCCCTACCTTAATTACTAACCACTAGCTAGCTGTCCAAATTTCTTCCTCCAAGCCCTCTCATGGTTCTCCCAAACCCAATTTAATCGATAAAGGCTAATTTTTGAAAGGGAGAGAGGAACAACTTTTTCAAACTTAAGTGAGAGCAAGGTGAGATGAGCAAGCTAAGACAGGTAAGGAATAAAATTAGAGAACTTACTTAAGTTTTCATAAACTATTTGAAAGTAAGTTTCCAAAATATCCTAAAGGCGACCAAACTAGGGGTTTCTACGGTCAAGATGGCTCGATACCAACTTTGTGAGGACCCGGAATATTTAACTAGTAACACTTAACCTCCAATTGGTTCTAGCGTTACTAATTAAACATTCTAAGCCTCGATGGACATATGCTTCCCAGAATTGCAGCATATGTACATCATCACAAAATTTCACATCAATTCCATACACATACATCACTAAGTTCAACAACGACATCCATAAAGTAAAGTTATTACAAAAGAGAGCCGACCGCCAAATAGAACAATATACAAGAATGACAATGAAGCAAAAGCGCCATAAGATGGCTAGAACAAAAGTCCACCAGGTTAGCCAACATAACCCACAAGGCAACCGGCCGCCGCCAAGCTAGTCGCCCATAAGCTACCACAACACAGCTCACAAAAGTGAGGCCCTTCAGGCTCACCTTCCTCCTCTGCAACAAAACAATTAAGCATAGCAACTGAGTACAAAGATTGTCTTTGTACCCGCAAGACTGACGTGTGGAATAGCAGACCTATTCATAAACTACATGCAAGCTTATTTAGGTGGAGGTCATATGTCTCATTTTGCATGAAGCCAACTTTATTTGCAATAATGTAGTACCTTTTAAAAGCAAGTTTGCAAATTGATTTTGTTATCAAAGTAACAGTAAGTAAAGATACATACAAGTAACCACCTGGAAGTGACTATCCCAATAGTCACCACAACATAGCACGAATCCCCGATTCGTACCACCCATCAAGTTTTATTTTAAAAGGTTGTAGTCTAACTCTTGAAAGACCTTGCCAAGCGTGTCCATAACCTAGGACGAGGCTATTCGAATAGTTTTAACCTCGCAGGGTGTACCAATGTACCCACACTTGCATCGCCTTCAAGCCACAAGCACACTATCGAAGGTATGTCGGCACGGCTAAGTCCTACGAGACATTTCCAATCTTGTGTATTAACTACGAGCCGCTCGTATGGGTAGAAACACCATACGCTTACATTGCAAGCGAAAGACAACAAATCCCATCACGGTGAAGTCTTTGGACACTACAATGCTCCCAACACCATCCCTCCTGCGACTCCTGCGACTCGGAGCCAATACACGCCAAAGTACTAAGTCAAGAGAGGTCCCATACCCTCTAATGTGGTTAGCACGCTAAAATGCTTGGTTTAGTGTAACAAGATGTTCGGTCCTTGTTGACCGGGCACCATTCCATCACACCCAAAATCACACCATCTTAACATTGTGCCCAAGTCTAAATCATTTTTATTTTCAGTTTTAGTTTTCATAGATAGACATGGCACAAGGTGGAAATCATAAATCATAATAAGTTTTGTGTGATCAAGGTCATCGACAAGTCGATAACCGCCCATTTCTACCGAAGCTAAGCATGGCTAAGCAATTAATTCGCAACTACTAAGTGACAAGAGCCCATCCATGAACTCTAAATCACAGCAAGTAACCTAGGCTCATGGTAGTAGAGGATAATCATTTGCTAAGGAAATGCATCTACTAGGCCAACTATTAAAACAAAGTAGCAATGCATACATAGAATTTGTAATCAACATAAATACTTAAAATACTGGGATTAACATGATCAAACTGCTTGCCCGCTTGCTGTTGCTCAATTTGTTGCGGAGGGTCGTTCTCGGGGTTACCGCAAATGTCGAACCCTAAGCGGAAAGGCAAAAAGAACCAAGAACAACCAATAAGACGAGCAAAACTTAAACAAAAGAGCAAGCAAAACTTATCCAAATACGACGAAATTTATACACAAGGTAGAATACAAATATACCTAGTCATAGAAACTGGAAAAACCTAATTTGGATTTGTGGCGCAAAAGATATTACTTAAAAACTCATTTTCGGCCATAATTAGCATTTGTAGCAAAAATATTTTCTAGAAAGGTTTTGAAGCTGAAATTTTATGGTAGCTACCTACTGGTATAGTGTTAACCCATATAAAATTTTAGGTCATTTGGAGTTAAGATGATTTAGTTATGATTTTCTAAGTTCTACAACTAGCATATATTATTTCTTAGGAACATGAATAAAGACAAAGCCTAGATCAATTTAAAGCATGTCTATAGGCCAAATTTACAGGTTGAGTTTGCTCACTTTGCAACTACAGAGAGGAAGTTATGTGGTTTACAAATTTTTCATGAATTTCTAGACCTCATTTTTCATTAAACAAGCTCATGCTATTTAAATAATTTTCTACTACAACACAGGGCCTAATTTCATTCTCGATTAAAGTTCATACCATAACAAAGCTACAACAGCTGGAATCATTCAAAAGGAGTTAAAATGACAAAGTTATGCACTTTTAAAATTTGAAACAAAGAAAAGACTTAGGAAACTTTGAGCTCGGGAGGTCCAACAACTCGGAAGGCAAGGAGAGGTCGTGGGCCGTTAGATCAAGGTCCGACGGCTCACGAGCCTCGGCGCACGCAGCGCACAAGACCTCTTCCCGCTCCGGAGGTGTGGATCGTTGAGATCGATCCAACGATCACGACGAGCGCGTGCACAGCGCACGCAAGGAGGTCTACGCGCCTAACAGAGGTCGTGACCGTCAGATCGAGATCTGGCGGTCCCGAGCACTAGAGAAGGTCCAACGGGTAAACCTTCGGAGAGAGGTCTAGACGGCTAAAAGCTCACGGAGGAGGTCTTCAACGGTCTAGATCTCCGGAGAGAGGTCCTACTCCCACGGCTAAATCCACAGAAGGAGGTCTGATCCGTTAGATCTAAATCTAACGGTTTAGACAGAGAGGAGGAGGTCCTAACGCTACTGATCCAAAGGAGGAGGTCCTAGGCGGTCAAGATCTTCCAGAGGGAGGTCTTGATCGGCTGAGATTGACACGAGGAGGTCTTGGAGGGCCAAGATCTTCTCGGGGAGGTCCTAAGCGATAGGGTTTTAATCGGAGGAGATCTGGACGGCTCGGATTAGACCTAGGGAGGTCTTGAACGGTCCAGAACAACGCGGAGGGAGGTCTGAGCGCTAAAGGTTTTACAAAAAGAGATCTAACGCTCAGATCTAACCCGGGGAGGTCGTGAACGGCTAGGATCGAGCCTAAGAGGTCCTGAGCGGTGGTTTTCTTTGTAAAAGGCCACGGGTGGCTTTTACAAAGACGACCCGAGGGTGGTCTCGAGGTGGTCTTTGCATAATGACCACGGGAGGTCTTTTGCAAAGAGGACCTCGGTGGAGGTCCACAAGGTGGCTTTACAAAAATGACCTCGAGGAGGTCTTTTTTGCAGGAGTGGTCCTATCGGCTCGGATGGAGTTCCACGAGGTCTTAAACGGTTAGGATCTAACCAGGGGAGGTCCTAGTGCGATAAGAGCTTTACGGGAAAGATCTAAAGGTCCAAATCTAATCCTGGGGAGGTCTTAGACGGCTACGAAGAACTCGAGGAGGTCCAAGGTGCTTTTAATGGCGCGGAACCTACGGACAAATGACAAAGGGTGGCGGCTAAGACAACTCACGGCCTCGATGATTGGCAATAAATGGGCATTTAAGATGTCCTAACAAGATGACGAAAACGGGAGTTTTGAACCTGCAAAATCCCGAGCGGGCTCAACGGCTTGCCGCCGGCGATGGGGACCTCGCCGGCGCCGACCAAGGGCACCGATATACTCGCAATAGTGCCGCGGACCTAGCGGAGGCACTCTCGACGGCGGCGACGGCCCTAAACGCCGGCGAGCCGGAGAATGACGGAGGACAAGTGTTTCGGCAAAAACCGAAAATGACAAAGCTGAGCGCCACGAGCTAAGCTAGCTAGACCCTAAGCCCTAAGGGACCAAAATGGACTCACCCGAGTGTAGGGAAGGTCCAGAGGAAGACGGAGGGACTTGGAGGAGGTCGATGAAGTCCGGCGATGAAGAGCTTGCCGGAGAGGAAGAAGAAGACGGCCTCGACCCCGCAAAGCTACTCCCCAACTTGACCACCTCTGCGATGGATAACCACAGCAAGTTAGAGAATGCTCAAGGTGCTCGAGATGACAAGAAAACAGGCAAGAACGTTGATGGAACCACTGGAGCTCGAGCTTCGGCAGGGAGCTCCAAAGGTGGCAATGGAGGTTTCGGGGTGGTGGTGTTCTTGGGGGTTTGAGTTTGAGGACCACTCAACTGAGGGAGCTCAAGCACAGCTAAGAACGAGGAAAGGATAGAAGAGGAAGGTCTCAGGCTATGTATAGCCAGGGAGCTTGGCAAGGGCTAGGGCAACCCACTGTGAGCAAGAACCATGCCCCTGCCAAAGGCACGCTCGACAGGACAAGTGACAGAGCAGGTGGAGACTTTGGAGGTTAAAGCTGACTAGCAATAAATGCATGTCAGCAGAAAGAGTCGTTGACAAGAGCAAAAGGTGACATCTCACTGCCCAACTGCTCCGACCCTGACACACGCACAGAGGTGCGAAATTTCATGGCGGCAGACCTCAGGGAGGTCGTGAGGAAGAGAAACAGAGCCGAGGGGGAGGTCCTGGACGTCCCATATCCTCCGAGGTGGGGAGGTCTTGCGCGGCGAGGAGGTCTGGGAGGTCGTGACCGCTGGATGGAGATCCAGTGGCTTGGACCACCCCGAGGCGCTGAGGGCGCTCAAGAGGTCCTCAGATCAGTGGGGAGGTCGTGAGCGGTGGATTGAAATCTAACGGCTAGAACGAGCGCGCACGAGATCGGCTCGGGTGCGGCGCTGCGCACTTGGCTCGACCGAGTCGATTGAGTTGGGCTCGGGTCCGAGCCCGAGTCTGACTCAACCAGATTTGACTTTTTCTGGTATTAGAGAAAGGCTGACATTTGGAGAATTGTTTGAGGTAGCAATTGAACTCCAAAAATTATGAAATTTTTACAGGAGCTTGCCAGCTCAAACGAGGACCTAGCATAAAATTTTCAGAGGCTTTTGTGCTATGCTTTTTCCTCCAAAAATTTAACAAGGCACTGGTCCAAGGTTTGACCAGATTTTGAATCGGTTTGACTGACCTCCAAAAATATTCAAACAATATCTAAAAATTGTGAAACTTTTCAGAGGGGTCACATATCATCCCAAGAACTTAGGAAAAATATTTCCCGGAGATGATCCAGAGGTTTGACAAGATTGTTTTTGAAAGTTCAAGATTTGGATCAAAAGACTTGTGACTTCGTATTTCCATAACTTCTTGTACAATACTTGCTTGGTACAATAGGAAATACAGGATGTAAGAAAAAGTTTTAATTTCTACTCATTTTCTCACATTTGAAACACAAGCCTAAAATTGGGATGTTACATGCCCAATGCATTGGTGTTCTTGTATGGCTGAAAGAATGGCGTTGCAATTCAGTAAATAAGCTACCAAAATGGTGGCTATTGTTGTGATAATATGACCCCTTTTCTGTACTACAGGGATCTAAAACATCATGGTCTTTTAGGATCGCTTCCCAGCAGCATTAGAAATTTGACTGGGATGAAAACAATGTAAGATTTGACATATATTAAACCATGTGAACCAAATGAACGAAAGGAACAAGTATTCCGTCTAATTTTGCCTGCAGCTATCTCAGTGGCAACAAACTCTCTGGCCCCATACCTGACTTAAGTAGCATGCACATCTTAACTGCATTGTAAGCTCAAAGAAAGACTGACTTCGAACTATTCATCCTAGAATTCCTCTCCTTCATGTTTACTTTCCTATGTTTGAAAAGGCATCTTGATTTCAATCAATTTAGTGGAGCGATCCAACCATCACTAGGAAAACTCAACAATCTAAAGGAGCTCTAAGTACAAACTTTGTCCTTTTGTGGTGTTTATCAGATAATAGATATCCCTTACTTTCTTTCCCTCGTGCATTTGCTCTGGAGAATGGGAGGTACCTGAGCAACAACAATATCTCGGGCCAGATACCACAGAACCTGAAAAACAAACCTGGACTTGACATGAGGTACAAAGAGTAACAAGATCTTCACTTTGGGTCGATACTTTCCTCCTGATGATATGGTTTGCATGAACAATTTACAGGACTGAGGGGAACAAACTTGATTGAGGCTGGCAAGGAGGAATATTGTGATGCTAATTATCAATCTAATGCTGCACTTATGTATACATAAGACACAATTTGATGATGATGGGAGTAGAGTGAAGGCTTCCGAAAGTGTAGGATGACATTGATGTATAATGTTGTGAGCTGAAGATTGTTGTGATATTTAGCATCCTTTTGAGCCATTAGTGTCTTTTTCTTATTTTTTCTGTACATGTTGCATCAGATTAGACGACTTTAGTATAGGGATAATTTTTAGGTCAAAGAATCATTTCCTAGCCTATCTAAAAGTCAAAAAGTGTACTGTGTTCCATTAAAAACTTTATTTAGGCAGTAATATGCGGTAGCAAGACACAGGAAGAGCTGATTACTCCAAGTTGGTGAGTTCTGAAACTCTGGGATATGATCGTTAGCAGTACTGGTGAACATACAAATTGTTGTGGTAACTGTTGGGGTACGGGTCCGAAGACCGAAGGTAGGGCGCTCACCCTCATCTAACCACCAGTAGGGATCTTCCCTATCGAGGTAGCGAGGCTCTGAGGCCTGATTAGCCAGGGAGGCGAGGGATCGCCCTCCAAGCTCGGCGGAACTCTTCCCGACGAACAAAGAGGCTCTGATCTTTAGCCAACCGGTTAGGGACTAACTTTGTTTATTTCTTTGCTTCCTTGATAATGGATACATGCTATCCCTTTTATAGGGACGACCCGACTTGACCCCTAAGAAATAATCTATAAGGAAACTAATCTCTAACAATCCAATCTAATAATAACTTACCTAACTAATAGATACTACCAAACACCTAACAAATAGATTCCTAAATAGCAAACATGCCTAATACCCGTGCTGCTACAGTACACGTGGCGCTATAGTACACCCACACTACAGTACTTTCGCGGGTATTGTACCATAACATTACACCCCTCGCGGCGAGGCAGCTCGTCCTCGAGCTGCGGTGGTGGCCACGGTTGAAGTCCTTGGTGGCCCGTGTTGATGAGAAGGTACGATGATGATGTCACTTCACGTGGACGAGAATCAACGAAGCTCCAATGGACAACAATCATGTTGTCGAGTAAGACCTTCTGCTCTTCGCTGGTAGTCTTCAACTTCTCCAAGAGAGATGGTGCAGCACCGGAAGCCATGGTGAGTGGCTCTGATACCAAATGTTGTGGTAACTGTTGGGGTACGGGTCCGAAGACCGAAGGTAGGGCGCTCGCCCTCATCTAACCACCGGCAGGGCTCTTCCCTATCGAGGTAGCGAGGCTCTGAGGCCTGATTAGCCAGGGAGCGAGGGATCGCCCTCCAGGCTCGGCGAGACTCTTCCCGACGAACAAGGAGGCTCTGATATTTAGCCAACCGGTTAAGGACTAACTTTGTTTATTTCTTTTTTTCCTTGATAATGGATACATGCTATCCCTTTTATAGGGACGACCCGACTTGACCCCTAAGAAATAATCTATAAGAAAACTTATCTCTAACAATCCAATCTAATAATAACTTGTCTAACTAATAGATACTACCAAACACCTAACAAATAGATTCCTAAATAGCAAACATGCCTAATACCCGTGCTGCTACAGTACATGTGGCACTACAGTACACCTACGCTACAGTACTTTCGGGTATTGTAACATAACACAAACATAATACATAACAAGTGCACAGGCTATCCTGATAGATAAAGCCTAAACCATACCCAAAATCCTACTTGCCATCTCTTGATAGGTTAGTAATGATGTTGCATGGTGTAGTCACTCGGTTACCTCATTGCCATCATCAACAGTTGATCGGATTATGTACACCTGAAAAGCGATTCATTTATGACAGGTTATTCACATTATTCGGATATAAACCATGTTGAGTTCACAACTCCACATTTATTCAGATATAGTGTCCAGTAGATTGTATAACCTTGAAGGTTGTAGGTTTGATCAATCGAAAAACTGTCGCATCTCCATCCAGCAATCCATGACACAAAGCAAAAAACCATTGACCACCACTCGGCCCATTCTTGTCGGTAAGGTAATTGGTCTCGAATTCTTCGTGTTTCTCATCCAGCAAAGTGACAATGGAATCATGCTTTCGCAGGTAGGCCTCACAGAAACGCCTAGGGAGACCCTTTTTTATCATGTCATCCGACAAAATTAATACACACAAGATGAGTTAAGAATTTGCTGGGAAGGGCATATAATACACTCACCAACCAGAATCCTCGCACCACATGTGAATGTAACATTGGTTTCATAAAGGATGGGTATTCAGGGTCAGGTGGTGATTCTGACTCCTCCGCTTTTCTTGCTACCTCCAACCTAGCTTCCATGTAAATTGATCCACGGCTTGAAGTAGATGCTCTCATATATTTTTCTAGGAGACCTACAAGGATAAAAAGGACAGATAGGATGCACTTTTGTTACTTAATGGGACAAGTACAGGTTTCGAGCTCCCATGTTATTGGTAGCACATATTTACAAACCTTTTCATTCTCTCCTTACCTGGTGCTACCTGTCAATTGTCAAGGAACGTTACTTCTCAAAAAAGAAAAGTATGTATTTCAATTGATGATAACATGTATGCTAGGCAGTAGGCACAATGGCACAATGCCTAATATTATTTATTTGAGGTAATTTTACGCAAAAGACTATAGGCTGCTCCGCAACATAAACATTCTGCAAGAAAAATTATTGTATCGAAGTACCAGACAATTGTTTTAATTCTTAGTAGTTCCTAATAAATTGACATAACCTGGGACAGGTCAACACATAAATATGTGAAGTAAATGGCTTCTTTAATTGTGCAACAGTCAGTGTTTACAATACGCACTTTCGGATTGATACGTAGTACTACGATCGAAAACCGATCAAAGGCAAATTGGTTGATCTTTACCTCATAGCAAAATGTGGACAACCTTGCACTATAACTAAAAATGTCATGTTGATAATTGACAAGGTATGCAAGTATGTAACCTAATGAAATATATGAACTAGAATGACACCTATGCAAATCACAAGAAACAGTGTTTTTATTAAACCTCTTCCTAAACTTTATAATTAAAAGAACAGAGCGTAACAGGAATAGATACCTCCACATACTTGACCTCGGAAGGTTAGCAAGGCGTCGTGACCTTCTCCAAGGCGAGGTGCAACGGCCGCGCCTCGATGATCCGCGCCTCTTCTCGCTTCGCCACAAGCAAACAAAAAAACTTTGCTTGACATTTACAATTAATAGCACCTTCTTGACTTGTAACATTCTTTTCTTATTTCATTACAATTGCCATAGTCTTCATCACCTAAAGAGTTTGCTTGACATTTTGCATCAAAGATCAATCATGTTTCATCCAAGCATGTCGCATACTGATTAGGACTCTAGGCTCCGTTGATGCACACAACAATAGTAAATAAGTAATGATAATGTGTTCAAACAGCTAATAACTTCGCCCTCATTGTATGATTGCCTAGCCTATATTACTTGATGTTCATCATGCTATTGGTGCTCACTTATTGAAACTGTACACACTCGGCATATCTAGCTATTCCTCTTAGTCAGCACATAGAAATCGAGCTTACTATTTACTCGCATTCTGCCTCACACATGTGTGCGCTTCTAGTTCAACCTATTTATACTACACTTACTATAAATGTATTACATCGTGCATATCAGATGTTGCTTCACCTAGGGACATTGCTATTTCAGCATCTTATAAGAACGAACACTCAGCTAAAAAAAGCAACTAGGTAAGAAACCATTTGTCATACTCTCTTATAAAATATATCCTTTGTGCTTTATTTGATGTATACAATATCTTCTTACCAAGTTGTCTCAACTTGAGATTTAGTAAACTGTCTCTACCTAAAATTATAGCATCTATGTTAGTATATACTTCTATTCAACACTATATATAGTTTTCCATTTTCAAGGCTGAATCGTATTGAACTAATACTGACTTTCTCGTGCTCTTTCTACGTAAGTCCCCGCACGATATCCTCGCTATGACATACTTTTGCTTGAACTCGTTACGGCAATCCATATTGTTCCCTCCATACCGCATCATGTTGCTAGTGTTTCCTACTTCTGTTAGTACAATTACATTATGTGGTTCTCATGTTTGCCTCTTTATAAGTTAGATCTTTTTTCATTACTTGTTTAGTATAGTACGTTGCATCATACTCAATGTTCTATTCAAATGAATCAACTACATATGTAACTTTACTACTACAATTTTACAGTGCTTATTTTATTGACTTACACATAAATCTATCTTACTATAGCATCTATGTTAGTATATACTTCTATTCAACACTATATATAGTTGTCCATTTTCAATGCGAATCAGATTGAACTAATCTGACTTTCTCGTGCTCTTTCTACGTAAGTCCCCCGCACGATCTGCCGCTATGACATACTTTTGTTTGAACTGTTGTTACGTTAATCCATAATGTTCCCTCCATACCGCATCTTTGTTGCTAGTGTTTCCTACTTTACTGCTAGTATAATTACATTATGTGGTTCTCATGTTTGCCTCTTTATAAGTTAGATCTTTTTTTCGTTACTTGTTTCAGATAATATCTTGTAACCCGGGAATTAATACTCCCAGATCCTCTGTGCATAACTGAACTAGTCCCATGATCAGTGGCTAGTTCACACAGTAAACAAAATGATAACAAATTCACATCACAACTTTATTAATAAATAACAACAGAGTTGATTACAAAGGGGTTTTACAGGCCCACAACAAAATAAACACAGCGGAAGACGAAGAAGTAGTAGGGTCCAGCTAATCTGCCACAAGCAATCGACTGGGGAAGCGGCCTAGTCGTTGAGATCCACATTGGTAGCAAAGTTCTTCTCCTCTGAAATTTGTTTGCATAAGCAAGAATGAGCACAACTTCCGTGCTCGCAAGTTACACCCGTCAAATAACAGAATGACATGCATATATGGATGTAACAAAGGATGGCTTATATGGTTATTTGCATAAAGCAGCATTTTCTTTAAATACTGGTTCTAGATTCCAAAGAAGTTATTCTATAACTATAGTTTATAAAATTCTCAATTTTATAGTCAGATAACATTCACACATGAATGGTGAAGGATATCCTCCTATCACATGGTCGTTTGCCAAATTCCCAATTGATAAACCAGTTTTGAAGAAGTTTCTTTCAAATAAAACTAAAGTCTAACTTTGAGTAGTTCGCTAGCATGTCCATAAATCATGACACGGCTATTCGAATAGTTTTACACTCGCAGAGGTTGTACACTTTACCCACATGACAAGACTTCTCTAGTTTGTCCGGCATATATCTATGCCACCGCTCACTACCTTTGGTAAGCAGTCTAGAGCACGTGTCGAGGCCTTTACAATGTTCTGTCTTAATGTATCTGTGCCCGCTAAGGTTTCGCTACCATTGGACTGGCCATCCTCCGGAAGCCCCCTCTTGCGCCAGATGGGTCTATTGTCTGACCAACACCCACACCAACAATATAGCACAAACGACACTAAGACGTCATAAATTATTTAGCCAAGTCCCGCCCATACGGGACATGTGGTGGTACGGTTAGGCGTAGCATCATGCGCTCGAAGACCGGTCCTTAACTGACTTGGGCAACTTTCCAATAAAACCCATGGGCCTTAACCCTAACCAGATTAAGCCCGTGCATGAACCTGCACCCACCAATTATCCATTCCGCCCAAGTCCAAACCATCATTTTATTTTATTTTCCAAGTCATTTGTAAAACTCCCATGACACACAGATGCCAAGGGTACAATTTAATCAATAATTGATTGATGGTCAAATTCCCAAAACAAGTTTGGTCTAATGACATGGCTAAGCAATACGTTTAAATGATCCTGGTTCATACTATTGTATCAACCGAGTTTGATCTAGGGTGACAATGTGTTTGATTCAATATCAACATTGGTCATACAAAGGATTTTAGGCATAACTATATATTTAAAGCAGAATTTAGGATATTGATATAGATAAGCATGCAGAATAATTTAAAAAAAGATATAAATAATTTAAAATAATAGGATGAATATGATCAAGGGTATAACTTGCCTCGCTTAATGAGGTGACGTTGTTTTCTTAATGATCACCTTAATGAACTTCGTGTTGAGGTGACGTTGTTTTTCTTAACAGTCACCTAGTACTCACAAGTACTAACTTCAGGTAGTCCAAGTGTACGATCACGATGATCATACAGTCAAAATCAATCCTCTTATGTTGCTCTTCAATTGGTGTCGAAATCTGATTCTCCGAAGTCGTTGATGATCACACAGTCAAAATCAATCTTCTTATATTGCTCTTCAATTGGTGTCGAAATCTGATTCTCCAAGTCGTTGAACTCTAATCGCAAATACAACGAATTCAACTCAAATTCAAATAAATTCAAAAGAACAGATCAAATTAACTCCAAATAGAAATATTTTACTTTAGTTAGCTAGATAATAATTTTATATGAATTTACAAACTTGAATGGACTAAAACGGAGTTTGGGAGCAAAAGATATGAATTTTAGAAGATTGAAATTACATGGAATGATAAATTAGGTTTTAAGGAATTGCATGTCAAAAGAACCCAAAATCAAATAATTTTGGTTTAGATGGTTAGATCCTGATTTTATATGAATTTAGGAATTTGAATGGACGAAATCGGAGTTCGTATGAGGGAGAACGAACCCCGGGAAGTTTTTTTTTAAAATCTAAATAAAACCTAAAATCAGATTTTATTGATTTTCCCGAATTATTTTTCTAAAGGAAATTCGATTTATTGCGCAAGCATGACGTCGCGAGGGAAAATGATTTTCCCCGAATTATTTTCCTAAAGGAAATCCTTTGAGTCTATGACAAAGGGCCCATGTCAATGGACACGGTCCACGGGTGGTCGTGATCCACCGCAGACCGGTTCATGGAACAAGCTGCACGGGGTGAGGTGCGCCGCGCATGGATTGACGTGGCGCCACGCAAGCGACTCGGCGAGGCACGCACAGGTGGAGCCGACGTGGCGATGACATGGCGATACGTGGGCGCGCCACGTCATCTCTGAACGGCGGCGCTTCGGCTACGGGCTCGGCGCGTTTGTGGCGAGTGGCGGGAGTGGATGGTACCAATAGAGAGAGAAGGCGACGGGAGCATGAGGCTCACCTTGCGACGCCGCACGCGAGAAATCACCGACGACGAGGAAGAAGCGCGCGGCGCGCGACGGCGAGGAAAGGGCTCCGGTGGTCCTTAGGCCGAGCTGGTGCACACACGGAGTAGGCGACGGTGTCGCGATGTCGTTGGTGTGGTCGGCGGGGACGCGGCGGCGATGTCGGCTCCGGAGTCGGGGAAGAAAGGGTGCCCGCCGAGTTTCTTCAAACTCAGACCGCCGAAACCGAGAGAGGTGAAGGAGGAGTGGGTGGCGGAACGGAATGAGGAGGAAAGGGCACCGCATGCTTCCTTTTATAGGGGCGGAGGAGGTCGGGAGTGGGAGATCGTGGCGGGTGGTGCGGCGGCGGCGCATACGACATGCGCGAACCGGCGAAGCAAAGAGAGGGAAAGTGGGAAGTGGGGCGCGTGATGAGGGCTTTTGAACGCGCACGATGACGAGGAGAGTGGGAAGAGAAACGGCAGAACGAGCTCCGCGCGCGATAATGGCGGCGCGCGCGCCGTGGGGTAGAAGAAGAGGCGGGAGAATAAAGGAAGACGATGATGCGGTGGCCCGATTTTGATCGAGCGGCGGGATAGAAATGTGAACCCAGAGTCGGGTCGGCGCAACCGCTGGATTTTGATCCAACGATCACGTTAGATCGAAACGACACGGTGAATTAATAAAGTCACCGTGCTCGTGGGCGTCGGATGGGTATCTCGATGGTGTGAGAGCGGCGTCGCGTGGGCGCTTGGTGGCCGTCCGATGTAGATCGGAGAGTCCTTATCTCGTGATATTCGGACCGCCAATGACTTCAATCGATCGTTGGTTTGAGATCCGACGATCGGGAGAGGCGAGGAGGCGTGGTTGCGTGAGTGTCGTTCGATGAAGATCGAGCGGTGCGGGAGAAAGAGAAGAGAGATGGGCGTGTGACGATGGATAGCCGTCGGATGGCGATCGGGCGGAAGGAGAGTGAGGAGAGAGAGCGGTGCGGCGGCGTGGAGTGGGCGAGGCGTGTGGAGATGGGCGGACAGTGGGTTTCGCCCAAAGGTAATTTTGGGATTTTAAATGGATTTCTTAATTGATTTATTTCGAGAAATTCAAAAGGATTTTTAGAAAATAGTAAAATACATCCAAAAATTCTAGAAAATTCACGAAATTCCTAGAGTTATTTTGGACTTAAATAAAATAGTTCCAACTTAAAGTTGGCTTTTAATTTTGCAACTAAATTATTTTGGCTTGAAAATACTTAGGAAAAAGCTTTTAAAAACTCAGAAAATTCTATAAATTAAGTAATTTTTTTAAAATTCAAATCCAATAAAACTTTAATAACTTCAAATAAATTTTAAAATTTGACTTTCAAAATTTCAAAGATTCAAATAAGGCAATCAAACTCTGGTAAATTCTCAGAAAATCAAATAAAACATTAACTTTATTTTATTTTTAATTTGGTAACATAACTTTGAGATGTTACAAATACGTTGCATCATACTCAATGTTCTATTCAAATGAATCAACTACATATGTAACTTTACTAGTACAACCTTATAGGCTTATTTTATTGACTTACACATAAATCTATCTTGTGTTCACCCTTTATATACATGTCTGCGTATTCCAATTAAATATAGAACACTTCTACTTTCGCATGTGTACCACCTATCTAATACACACAAGCTAGATCATTACAACGTCCTAAACTTATCTATCAATATGCTATCAATATGTTCTTATTTTAGATCCTCTATTAATTTTGCTACAACGTTTTTTCGGATCTTTCAGTTTATCACTTCTCTATCACTACACTAATTCCGTTATTTTTTCTTCGCTTCTGCATATAGCGAGCGCGCATCTCGCACAGGTACCTAGTTCACACGAAAAGCAATCGGGGACTCGCGGCTAAAAGCAATTCAAGTGAAGCATCTCGTGGACGTCCTGCACTGGAACGGGTCCTTCGTAGATACCACACATCTGGGCCCAATCTAACAGCCCAAGTTAATGCGCAAACCCATTTCTCCATCGTCGTCTGATTGGGCTCGATGGAAAACAAGTACCACTGTACCACCAGTCCACTACACAGGCGGCCACCAGCTTAGTCCAATAAGGCCGGAAGCCCACCAACGCGTTCGTGCGCTTGCGTCCTCCATACGGAATGCAGGCCCGTAAGCGCTACCGGGCTGCCGTTCGGGGCCCGTAAGCCTCCGCTTCCGGCGTCGCTCGGGCAAAGCTGCAAGTTTCCTTCGCATTTTGCGCAGCCGCAGTGGGGGTGGAATGGAAGAAGTCAAGAAGTAGAAGCGTAGAAGGGAATAAAAAGGCCTGGTGTTGGACTGCTGGCTACTCATGGCCTCCTCACGGTCACGGTAGCAGCCGCCTCCCCCATCAGCGAGGAGAGAGAGAAGCCGCAACCGCAGCGAAGCAGCGCAACCACTTCACATGGCAACCCTGCCCGGTGGGCCCTACCTCGCCGGCGGCGGCGCCGGCGCCGCCCCCGGGGACGCGATGCAGGTCGACCCGCCGCGCGCCTCCGCCGACGAGAAGGTGAGCGTGTCCCCTCCAACGCCGCCGCCGGAGGCCGCGGCGGCCTAGGGGCTAGGGTTTCCCATTTCCGCCCTCCTGGATCTGCCTCTGCGGTAGATCTGTTAGTTGCTGTGTACAATCGTTTCGGCGAGCTTGTTGCGCTCCCGATCTGCTCGGCGATCTGTGCTGCCCCCGCATTTTTGGGCTAATTCTGAGATGCATTAGCGTTGGGCTAGACCGTTAGAGCTGTGGGAGCTTTGCTTCGCGGGGAGGAAAACGTGCTGGTCTCCTCTGGCGCGGGGGAGCTTTGCGTGGGTGCCATGCAAGCGTTGCCACTCTCGTGGTATTCATAACGGCAGCTAAAGCTGTCGACTTTTGTGCTTTACAAGTTTCCTTGTAGTTTGTTGCCGGTTTTCATGTTTAGATGGGAGGAGGATTCATGTGAAGTGGCAGCTTAGTTGAGCAGTTAGATTGTTGCCTGGTGCGTTTCAATGGCCTCTTCAGCCGTTGGGATTGTTGTTTAGTTGCGGGAACGTGGATTTCCTTTTTTTGAAATACCCATTAATTTTTAGGAATTGCTAATTTGCTATATAACTCATGACAGTTTTTTGAAGCCAAAACTGTCACTTTTGTATTTGTTAGATGTGTTATAAGATTCGTGTTGTTGGTGTTGTTGATATGCTGTAAGAAAAAATCATAATAGTTGAATTTTCACTCATCCGATATTTTTGTTGGTATATAATTTTATTTTTTTCTCTTTGTTTTTGCTCAACCTCTTAAAGAACATAACGGGTTCACTATATTGCCGTATTTTATTGGTATATGATTTTTTTTTTGTCTTTGTTTTTATTCAACCACTCAAAGTATATGTGAGATTTTGAGTCATGTGATGGAGATATGAGTTATTAAGACTTTTCAGAATAATTACAGTGACTAAGAACCAAAATTACATAAATAATTTACTGTAATTTATGTATAATGGAATTGTAAATACTTTCAAAATATGACAGTTTTTTAGGGAGAAAACAGTCAAATTCTGTGTAGATAGACCCTAATTTTAAGTATTTTGAAGTGGGCATTCCCGCTTCTGTTGGTGATGTGGCATAAAAAAGGCATAGGTGCTCATTTTGGTTTGGGCATTCGGTTTGGTCGGCTAGGACAATGATAATGTGCTGTGTTGGTACATGGTAATGTGGCTGTTTTCAACCAGATGAAGCTGTCAACTGCTGATCCAAAGTAGCTCTCCAAGAGTGGGAACATCCGATAGTTCTAAGTTTTATGAACTATGAACATCATGAGCTTGATTGTTTGTTTACGGTATTTTCTGGTTGGCGTTGGTTATTTTTCTTACATCTTGCCTTGTCTCATTGTTGGTTTGTATCACATTGCAGCATGGCGCAACTATCATCGGAGGAAGTGATCCAGTCACAGGCCATATAATTTCGACCACTATTGGGGGAAAGAACGATGAGCCCAAAAGGGTAAGTTTTTATTTTATAATAAAGAAAGCCACCCGGCTTACTGAACTGAATAACATGAAGAGAGTAATTACATTCTAATTTTATTCTGATTTTGTGTCCTTCAGACCATCAGCTATATGGCTGAACGAGTTGTTGGAACTGGATCGTTTGGTGTTGTCTTCCAGGTTAGAGATAGCCTCCTCATCATTTTTTTCTCGCTGACTTACATAGCTTTTTCGTGCTAATGTTGTGTGCATGCATGCAGGCTAAATGCCTCGAGACTGGCGAAACTGTTGCCATTAAGAAGGTTCTACAGGACAAGCGATACAAGAATAGGGAGTTGCAGATAATGCGATCAATGGATCATTGCAATGTTATTTCCCTGAAGCATTGTTTCTTCTCTACCACAAGCAGAGATGAACTTTTCCTTAACTTAGTCATGGAGTTTGTTCCTGAGTCACTTTATCGTGTGCTGAAACACTACAAAGATATGAAGCAGAGGATGCCACTTATATATGTCAAACTGTACATGTACCAGGTTTGTGGTGGTAGTGCTGTATGTTGTTTGATGCTTGACTTAGAAGAGTTTTGTTAATTTATTGGCATTGTTTTCATATCTCATGCAGATATTTCGGGGATTGGCTTACATTCACACTGTTCCTGGAGTTTGTCACCGAGATATAAAGCCTCAAAATATTTTGGTATGCTCTTTTTTTCTCCTTAGCACGTGCCTGACCTGTTCACATTAATTTAACTGGAAATTGCCAGTTTTGATTGTTTTGTGTTTATTGGTTTGATAGGTTGATCCTCTTACCCACCAAGTCAAGGTCTGCGACTTCGGGAGTGCTAAAGCGTTGGTATGTAAATGCTGTAATGATTAAGTTAATAATGGTATTGTCAGTTCAATGTAGGGTCTTATTTCTTGCAGAACAGACGGAAGTTAATAGCTATAGCTAATGCATTACAATAGCATGCTCATATTTTAATTTGTGCCATGATATAACATACTGTAGAGTAGGTGTTATTATGTTAGGTATGCCATTTATGTTTTATTCAAAGTAACTTAGGAAGCAATATGTTACTTCTACTATGGTTAATGCTTTAATGTTAGCCAATAAAGGACACCATTAATAATCAGTGCCAGGTCCTCTACTTTGACCTTGCCTGGCCAAACTATATATAGTTATATACTTTAAGGTTGTGGGGTCGGATTTGAGTTTTTTGTTTGAGGAAACTTTTAGCTTTCTTATTTTACTTACAGGGGCACCCCAGAATCTGTGGTTTCAACTGACTGCATAGGTTTAGTTATTATTCTTGGAAAAGATATAATGTTGCATCATGCTACTAAATTCTATATAAATGAAGATATGTTCTTTCTTGTTCAGACAAGAGATAATAAACACATAATTGTCAAGATGGTGATAGTTGTTCCATCAAATTGGGTGGTGACTTTAAAAAATAATGTTATTTATATATGTTTGTTTTAGCTTTGAATTGATAAGATCGTCCACTCCTGGTCTGTTGAATTTTATCCTCGAATAACTTCTAAGCAAACTATTTTTTGAATTGTGACTAATTGAGACATGTTGACTGCTACTGTTGATTCTGTTCAGATTGGGCATGATCTTTTTTGGTGTCTGTACATTTATTTGTCAATGAATCACATGAAATACTTCTAGCATTCTCAAAATGGAAGTTGACTGAACAATCCTCTAGATAGAAAATGCTTCTACCACATGCCAGAAATATACAATTTTGAAAATTTCTCAAGGATATTACTATAATGTCATATACAAAAGCATTAAACTTTATAGCACGATGCAATAAGATGTATGAATAGTAAATAATATTATGTGATGTTTGCTGTTTACTCTGTGCAAGAATAATAATTTTGATTAGCTTTTCTAGACTTTGATTGATGAAATCTGTACTTTGCATAGCTTCCAAATTTTTAATTTGATTACCCTCCAACATTTTTCATGTCGTTAGTTTCATATGTTCTTTTTGTCCACATCTACATTTTAATCTCATCGTTTAACATGCCAACTTATCAGGTTAAAGGTGAAGCAAATATATCATATATATGCTCACGTTACTATCGTGCCCCTGAGCTCATATTTGGTGCAACTGAATACACAACATCGATTGATATATGGTCTGCTGGATGTGTTCTTGCTGAGTTGCTTCTTGGTCAAGTAAGTGTTTTTCTTTTCTTTTCTTTTTTCTATTTTGGCTTGCATCTGTTTACGTCTTCATTCGTTACAACTTACAATAACATCTCAGCAGTGAACTTACACTAAATGCATCCTATTTCTGCTATTTTATTAGCCTCTGTTTCCCGGTGAAAGTGCTGTGGACCAGCTTGTTGAGATAATCAAGGTACTTTATGTGGCTTACATGCATTCTGCAATGAATTGGTTTCAGAGATAAAAAATCTTTATTAACTTACTCTGGTACTTTCAAGAATTGAACAAAGCTAACTCCTTGCAGGTCTTGGGTACTCCAACACGAGAGGAAATACGGTGTATGAATCCCAATTATACAGAATTCAAGTTTCCTCAGATAAAAGCATGCCCATGGCACAAGGTATGTGCACCATTTTACTTGCGCAATTATATTCAGTGATAAAGTATCTTTGGTGAGATCCTGTCTAAAGAGAAAATTTGGATATAATACCTCTACAAGAGTTCACACAACTTCAGTGAGGTCCCTCTAGTTTTTCCCCTAAAAAACTTGACCTGCATGTAGATTTCTCAATGTTGAGTGCTGTTTTGCAACATATCAGTTAGTCCTATGACCTACAGGACCCTATTTAGGTCCCCCGCTGATTATACTCACCATCATCCCATACATTTAGCACTCAATTTTTTGTGATTAATATCCCAATAAACTAGTACATTTGAAGTACTAATATGTAAACTATACTAGTCTTAAGTGGACATAAATGAAGATTGAAGACTTGAAACTTCAGTGCACTACATGAAATATGACTTGCCTCATCCTGCTGAAGTTCCTAATGAATTAATTGCCTCAAACTCTCAATGGTTATGCTGTAGATCTTCTACAAGCGAATGCCTCCAGAAGCAATAGATCTTGTGTCCCGTCTTCTTCAGTATTCACCAAATCTGCGATGTACTGCTGTAAGTTTTCTCATGTCTAGTTGCTTGGTTGAAAGTCTGTTTGCAGTTGCATTTCTATTGATTATTACTCATCCTAACAATATGCTAGAAAAAGCCCTATGACAGAACCGTACTAATGATAATTGTTGCAGACTCTCAGTGCTCATTTGTTTAGTTCAATTTTGTGCATCCATACAAATAATCTTATTTTCCATCACATTGTTGTGTGGGACCCAGGGATCTAAATCCCTGTGGTAAAGGCCTGGTGACCGTAAATCCTGGTGGGTACTGGGATCTGTAATATTGGTCGGTTTTGGTTATTTTAGGTGCTAGTTCAAAATAATTTAAGAACCAATGTTGTTTCAAGGTAGAGGAAACATCAAACTTGAGAAAATACAAAGGAAAAAAAACACCTCCACGGAATTCACCAGGAATTCGGGGGTTACCAGCTGGTTACTGGCTTCCTGGTGGTGTCTGGATTTGCCCAAAATCCTTTAAATGAAACCCTGGTGTGACCATACCTTCCCTCTTTGCATGTGTATCTTGTTAGTAACTCAACAGGGGCTATTTTTTTGTGATCTTGTGACGAAAGGCAAAACAATATATCATTTTTGGAGTTTTACGAGACTACGAGAATACTACTACTAGACTTTTCCTCTTGAATAAGATTCTAGTCAAAGCCTTGCAAAATAATGACTCGGAAATTGTTGGTGTGTTCGTATTAGAATCTAATTAGGAAGTTGTATTGAAGTCAGATTGTATCCTTGGACTTTCAATAAAGGGTGTGGGGGTCCTGTGGGACAACACACAATTTTTCTCAAAAAACTACATGGTATCAGAGCCATCCCTGTGCCCATCTTCGATCGAACTCTAACCCTAGCCGTCACATACCTCAGCTGCGGGTGCATCGTCAGGTCACCGACAATGGAGGAGGAGGGGATCAGATCTGGCGCTCGGGGGAGATGAAGAAGTTGCCGCCTCTGCCACGGATCCATCGCCTCGGGTCGCCAGTCGCCGACTAAGCGAAGCTGCCGCCATCGCCTCAGGTCGCCAGCTGCCGACCAAGCGAAGCCGTCGCCGATGTCATCGCCTCGGGTCACCAGCTGCCGGGTTGCCTCGATCTAGATCTAAAGAAGGCTGTGGGGAGCAGAGGAAGAAGGTTGCCATCGCCATCCACCTTGGGTTGCCTCTCGGGTAGGTTTTGAAGAAGAAAGGTGTGGTAGGTGAAGAAATAGGTGAGAGGAGGAAAAAAAAAAAGGAGAGTTTTCTTCTCCAAAAAAAATGATGTTATTGTTCTGCATGATTTGGGTAACCGTGAAGGCAATCATTGAGGTTCGGCAGAACGTTGATGCGTGAAGAATTACCGTGATCGTGGGAGATACGCGCGACATATCTTGGTAGTGATTGGCATTGCTCCGGTTGTTTAAGAAGATGACCTCTGAGGAGATTGAGGCTGCAAGGAAGGAAGGAGGAAGAAGCCCCAACAAGGGCGGTAGAAGAGAAGAGGAAGGCAGTTGTTGAGACTACTACTTCGCTAGCCATGCAAGGTGATATAAGAAGTTTGTTACAGGACCTCTTCGTGACGAGTATGATTGGTCCGAGAGCTGGTGCAAGGTCATCTGAATTAAAACTAGAGCTGATGCCAAATGATGTAAAGCTGGAAGGTAGTAAGAATTATTTAAGTTGGTCCAGAAGGGCTCAGCTAATTTTGAGGACAAAGGGGTGGAGCACTACCTGCGGGAGACTTATGTTGAGCCTACAGACAAAGCAAGCATGGATTGGAGGGTGTGGAACTCCACTAACTCTATGGTGGTGGCTTGGTTGCTAACTTCTATGTCTTCATCTATCGCTCGGATGGTAGAGATGATGCAGAGTGCATCCGGCAATGTGGAAGACATGGAGCAACATGTACTTCGGGGTAGGAAATGTAATGATGATGGTGAAGGTCCAGGACAAGGTGGAGGCCTTGAAGCAAGAGGAGATTTGACTACGAGTAATAGGGGACAAAAACTCTATTAGGTTCGCATATGCTATACTCGATGATAGAGAGTGTTACAATTGTGGGGTGAGAGGACATCTGAGTTCTACTTGTCCTTCTCCACTGTATGGAGGCCGAGGTGGAGGACGTGGTGGTTATGGAGGCCGAACTAGATATTATGGTGGTCGGGGAAGGGGCCGAGTTGGCCTCAGGGCTAATATGGCCTTGACAGAGGAGAGTCCATCTGTTACTCTGACAGGCGAGCAAGCTATGCAGTTGGAGAAGTGGCAGCAGGGAAAGGCATTGGAGATTCCTTATGATTCCACCTCCTTTAGTAACTTTACCAACTACGCCCATGTGGGCAAAGGTACTTAGGCACATGCACTTGCATCCACATATAAGCACTCTCACATTGATTTGATCATAGATTCAAAGGCATCCAAGCATGTCACGAGTTCACTTAGTGCATTTGTATCTTACACTCCATATACTCATTCTGATATTGTTCAAATAGCAGATGGAACCTCCTAGTTTATTCAGGGTGTAGGATCTGTAGAGTGCACACCATCCATTGCTTTATCCTTCGTTTTGCATGTTTCCTCCTTTCTGGTCAACTTTCTTTTAGTTAGTTCTATCATTGACCAATTCAAATGCACTGTCACATTGGATAGGATTCGTGTTTCTTTCGAGAGAAGAGAACTGGGAAGAGGATTGGGATTGGAATAAGGCATAATGGGTTGTGGACCTTGTGGTACATTGATCAGGTTGATGCGGCATTGGTTGTGGTTGCAGGAGTTGAGGGAAAAGTTTTGTTACATCATCGTCGCTTGGGACATCCAACATTTGAGAGTTGAAGTCAGTTATACCCTGATTTGTTCAATAAAGTAGACAAGAGTAAACTTGTGTGTGATGCTTGTGAGTTTGGAAAGCATACGGTCTACATATAGTAGCATTGGTCTTCGGAGTTATGAACCTTTTATGTTAATATATTCTGATGTTTGGGGTTCATGCTCAGTTACTTCTGTGAGTGGTTTTAAATGGTTTGTCACCTTTATTGATTGCCATACTCGTATGACTTGGATTTATATGATGAAGCACAAGAGTGAGGTCCTTCGGTGCTTTCAGGACTTCCATAGGATGGTTGCTACTCAGTTCGATACAAAGGTTCGGATTATTCGAACGTATAATGGAACTGAGTACGTTAACAAGGAGTTTGCATTGTATCTCTCAGAAGAGGGGATACTTCATCAGACTACTTGTCCAAGAACCCCACCTAGAATGGAGTGGCTAAAAGAAAGAATCGACATTTGTTGGAGGTAGCATGTTTACTCATGTTTCGGGATTGTGGAGCGAGGCAGTGATGACAGCAGCATATCTCATCAATCATATGTCGTTTTGAATACTTGGGATGAAGTCTCCAACTGTACTTCTTTTGGGTCAACGAGAGTTCAAGGTGCCTCCCAAGTGTTTGGTTGTATGTGCTTTGTACGGGATTGTGGAGCAATGCAATGATGACTGCAGACATTGAAGTGTATCTTTATAAGCTATTCATCAAGTCAGAAGGGCTATAGATGTTGGAACCCAGTTGAGCGAAGGTTGTTCGTGAGTATGGATGTGACATTCCGGGAGTTTGTGCCGTACTACACGAGTGGAGGTATTATTGGTCAGTTTTTAGAGTTCTCTCCTATCATTAAGGGTGACAGTCGAGAGGGGATAACAAGGAGAGTGATAATTAACGAGAAGTCATTGTGAGGACAATTCCGTGCCGAGCCTAAAGGAATATGCGAGAGATGTGATAGCCCAATGGAATTGAAGGTTTATCAGCGAAGACGCTTTGGGAAACAGGGAGAGAAGCAGAGGGACAAGCAGTCAGCACCCGAGGCTCTAGCAGAGCTAGCAGAGACGCAACTAGAACAACCACAGCCTAAGGCGCAACCAGAACAGCCACAACCTGAATAGTCGGCCTTGCCAGTTGATCCAATCCCAAATCCCTCCTTGGAGTTACCACTTGCGTAGGCCTTGCCAATTGATCCAATCCGAAATTCTCTCCTGAGTTACCACTTGCGCAACGTAGGGAAACTAGGGCTAATACTGGAAAGCCTCCAGTCTCGTATGGCTTTGACCATGACATTGTAAATTTCATTTCATATTCCTATATTTCACCTGCATACAAAGCATTCATTGCATCTCTTCAGACAGTGCCTGTTCCAAAAGATTGGCGAGCTGCTAACCAGGATCCTAAGTGAAAGGATGCTATGAAGGAAGAGCTTAGGGCACTTCAGAAGAACAAGACATAGGATCTTGTTCCACTTCCAGCAGGAAAGAGGACAATAGGATGCAAATAGATGTTTACGGTTAAGCAAACTCCTGAAGGCAAGATAGATATAAGGCACGATTGGTTGCAAAAAGTTATAGTCAAACATATGAGATAGACTATGATGAGGCATTTGCACCAGTAGTGAAGATGAGCACAGTAAGAACATTGATTTCCTGTGCAACTAACTTTGGATGGTCCCTATATCAGTTGGATGTGAAGAATGCTTTTCTACATGGTGATTTACAAGAGGAGGTATACATGGAGATCCCTCCAGGTTGAGAACAGGCAGACTGATAGAAAGGTGTGTAAACTCAAGAAGTCTTTATACGGTCTGAAGCAGTCTTCAAGGGCGTGGTTTGATATATTCAAGCATACAGTTTGTAGTATGGGTTATTCTCAGTGCAATGTAGATCATACTGTGTTTTATAGCTATAGAGGATCACATATCACCATATTAGCAGTCTATGTTGATGATATTGTGATCACTGGAGATGATGCCGAGGAAATCAAGTCATTGAAGAAAAAACTAGGAGACATTTGAGGTGAAAGACTTGGAACTCTTCGATACTTTCTTGGGATTGAGATTGCCCGTTCTTCGAAAGGTATAGTTCTCTCTTAGAGGAAGTATGCCCTTGATCTACTGGCACAAACAGGTATGCTTAGGTGTCGTCCTACTACTTCACCTATTGATAAGAATCACAAGCTATGTGCTGAGTCGAGAGATCCAATTGACAAGGAAGCTTATCAAAAGCCTGTTGGACGTCTCCTATTTGTGCCATACTAGGATGCATCGATATGTGATATCGGTACGGTGATACGGATACGGCAATACCCCATTTCCCCCAAAAAGCCGATAAGGTGATACGGTTGTGTGTGTGTGTGTGTATATATATATTAAAGATAATAAAAATCTAAAATATGTACTAAATAAGTTTCGGTCAAGGACTTACCTTTACTCTAGCTGTCCAGTAGTATGTAGAACATAGATTGATAGGTCAGAAATGTCTCAGGCAACATATACAATAGAAATTATAGACTTGTACTCCATTTGTCCAGCATACATGTAAATTTATCAATGTATCCTGCAGGCTGCAGTAAAAAATGCAACATCATTAGTTATGGCCTTATCACTTGTGGCAATGGACAATTTAAGTTAGAAGACTTAGCTTTTGCATATTATGCGAAGAACTTTTCTTGGCCTACGGTATAAAATGCTCTTCAATAAGAGCATCCATTTGGGCCCAAAGGCCAAGATTAAAACTCTTGTCAATTGACAGTTGCCCTTGCCACCACCTTTTCTTTGCATCAACAGAACCCATTTGGCTGCCATTGCCTCCTTCGTTGCTTGCAGTATTCTCACCTAGCAAGGGAACTCTTCTTGTATTGGCACTTGCAGTTGCTGCCTTTGCTGCAGCAAATGAGCAAAGCCATGAGGCAATTCTTGAAGTATTGGAACCATCAACAAATGAGCTGATCAAAACCATGAGCAAATCGGCAGAAAGAGACTCGAAGAAAATGAGTAGATCAGAACGAGCAAACCCAACTCAAATTCGCAAGGGAATAAAAAAAATCCAGATAAACTTGCAAAAGGGCTCACCTGATGTGTAGAAGGAGGCTCACCGGCCGTCGGACTTGCAGCTGGCAGGGGTGACCTTGGAGGCGATGAGCAGAGGAGGCGGCTCGCCGGCCGTCGGACTCGTAGCTGAGAGGGGCGACCTTGGAGGCGATGAGTAGAGAAGGCGACGAGAAGAGGCTCACCGACCGCTGGTCTCATAGCTGGGAGGTGCGACCTTGGAGGCAATGAGCAAAGGAGGCGACGAGAAAAGGAGGCTCGTTGGCCGCCGGACTCGGGGCTAGGAGGGGCAACCTTGGAGGCGATGAGCGGCGGAGGTGGCGACGTTGTCGAAGGAATGGGGGACACGAGTCTGGTTTGGAGCGCTTGCTAGGGTTAGTTGTCTTGTTAGGCTTAGTTGTCTTCTTGTTAGGCTGGACTTCAAGTGAAGGGGTGTTTGTTGGGCTGTATCGCAGTATCGGCCCGTATCCAACTTTATTGGTAATTTATTTTCTTTATTTTAAGGCGCGCGTATTTTTGATACTTTCGTATCGGAGCCATACTCGTACCCGATGCGTATCGGGGCCGTATCAGAGCCATACTCGTACCCGATACGTATCGGGATACTGGTACGACGCCTCTCAAGGCGTATCGGTGCATTAGAGGTGCTATATAAGATCTGATATTTCATATGCAGTGAGTGTGGTTAGTCGATATATGTATGATCCCATAATAGGACATATGGATGTTGTCTATCGAATTCTAGGGTTTTTGAACAGTGGCCCTGGGAAAGACTTTTGGTTCAGCAAGAATCAACATCTAAATGTTGCACCGATACTGATTGAGCGAGCAGCTATGATGCACCGATACGCGATATTGGTATGGCGGTATGGATACGGCGATACCCCATTCCCCCCAAAAAAACCGATACGATGATATATATATATATATATATATATATATATATATATATAGGAAAATGGTATGGTACTCCTGGGAGTACATACTCCCACCTCTCATTGTATGATGATACCTCTTTATCAATTTGAGTATACTCCAATAATGATTATAAGATACCTCAAAGTGAGTTCCATGAAAAATTTCATGAAAATCCATTTTTTATACCAAAATCCGTGTATATACTTCTTTTATGTATGAAAAAGGGTATATAGCAAAAATAAAGGGTTCCAATGATTTTTTTTATCAAGTCACATTGGAGTATCTTATAATTGGTATTTAAGTATACTGAAAGTGATAAAGAAGTATAATATATTCATTTAAGTGGTATATTGGAAGTGAGAGTACATACTCCTGGGAGTACGAAGCAGACGTCTTTTATATATATATATATATATATATATATATATATATATATATATATATATATATATATTAAAAATAGTAAAAATATAAAATACGATACTTGATAAGTTTCAGTCAAAAATTTACCTATGCATAATTGTTAATTTCATTGAACATAGCACTGAAGAATTTATTAGCTTATCCTTACTATGACCAACAGCAGTAGTTTGAGAGTTATAGTGGAGATGTCAATTCACTTTTCCCTCTTACCAATTTACTCATCTTTGTACAGGCAAGGAGCCAAGGACACTAAGCCCTCACTTGATTCTAAGCATCTCTATGTCATCTACAACTTTTATCAACAGACAAAACCTAAAAAGAGTTCAAAAAACATTGTGCTGCGAACAAGATAGGGACTTCACTCCTGTTGATGGTTTGAGATCACGGAAAGGGAATGTGGAACAGAATTTAGGATATAATGTTAGCAAAACAAGTGTCAATCTTTATCAAAATCACTCTGGAAGTGATCCTGAACAGAATGATCACTCGTTTTCAATAAATTCAGGAAATCCTAATTCCTAAGAAAAGGCTGTCAAGTGAAACTGATTACACACATCAAAATTTAGAATATGATGGATACTCGGTAACTCCTAATGAAGTAAGTTCTAATTATTTCGACAAACTTTGATAACACACACCAGCTCATAATTCATGTCTAAATTTAACAATTACATGCTAAGGTTGTGGGCTAGGAATAAGTGGGTTGGGCTTGAATTGTGGGTCGTATCGAGGTATCAGAAAGCATCATTTTTTTCTTTTTTAAAAAACATAAATGTTTCCAATACATCCCGATACGTATCGGCGTCGTATCAGAGCTGTACCCGTATCTGATACGTATCGGGATACTGATACGTTGTTGGTCAGGAGTATCGGTGCATCAGAGGCGAGCAGTGTAGATGACAGGAGGTCTACCTCTGGATATTGCATCTCTGTGGGAGGTTACCATGTGTCATGGAGAAGCAAGAAGCAGAAGGTTGTGGCTCGGACAGGTAGAGTACAAAGCAATGACATTGAGTGTGAGTGAAATGATATGGATGAAAGGTTTATTGTCTGAGCTTCGAGTATGGAGGAATAATCTCTTAGTGTTGCATTGTGACAATAAATCTGTAATCAACGTTGCTAACAATCCAGTATAGCATGATCGTATCAAACACATTGAAATTGATAAGTTCTTCATCAAGGAGAAGCTCAATGGCAGGGTACTGAGGTTGGAGTATATCAAGTCTAGTGAGTAGTTGACTGACTGTTTCACTAAAGGGTTCGGTCATAGCGAGGGTATTACAATATCTAACAAGATGTACATGATTGATATCTTCGGCTCATCTTCATAACGCGGGGAAGGGGGGGGGGATTGGTGAGTCCGTATTAGAATCTAGTTAGGAAGTTCTATTGGAGTCGGATTGTATCCTTGGACTTTAAATAAAGGGTGTGGGTGTCCTGTGCGACAACACACAATTTTCCCCAAAAAAACTACATAAATTTATAATAGGACATAGATTTCATGCTTTTTTCCCACACATAATAGAAGTTAGTCAACAAAACAATCATCCTGTGTGAAGTTTTGGTCACTTCTTTTGCTCTTAGATATATGTTATTTCTTGATATTTCTCTTGTTTCCGATTAAGCACCTGTTCGTTATTTGCTCTGTTGACATTATCTGGTATACATGCTTTAAGTTGTTGCATTTGGTTATCAGGTTAAGAGTGTAAAGTTTTTTATATAGTAAATTGCATGGCAGGTGCAGGTGGTTCAACTGGGTCAGGGTACTTAGAAAATGCACATCTAGGTCACTGAAGTGCATTTAGTGGGTCATCAACCATCCTTTGACGTGGTACCCAGACCCACCCTTTTGGCATTAAACCCCCTACTCTACCTTCTCCCTTCTCCTCCCTTCTCTTCCTCCCCTGTCCATATTGAATGCACTGCCACCCACCACTGTTGGCGCTGTCCCTGCCAGCAAGGGCGGCACACATCCCACAGTGACGATGATGCCCAGGTGCACATCGACGGTGAGCGGCATTGTCCTCTGGATCTAGCGAAATTGTGTGGACTGGCGAGTGAACAACTGTGGCGGCTGTTGCTTCTGCCATGCAAGCGCTGTAGCCTCCTGTGCAGTGCGTCGCTGCCAGGCAGCACCAATGATGGGTATGTGCGTGCCCCCAGAGGGAAGCCACTGCCATCAAGCCTCCATTCTACTGCTGTGTTTGTGCCATGCAGCCGCTTTGAGAAATTTGTTCTCCAATTTATTTTCCCCTTATTTCTTCTTTTCTGACCAATTTTTTCCAACCCCAAGTCCTCCATGGTAGAGCAGCTAGAGCTCCCTTGGTCCGGTGTGCTTCAACCAAGTCATCTTTGCATTAATGGACGGCCTGAACGAGGACATTGGAGGGCAAGCTCGCCGCAGCGACCAAGCTGCTGGCCTCCATGCTGCTGTGTTCATGTTGTCCCTGGAGAAGAAGAACAAGAAGGTGCTAGCACAGATGGAAGTAGATGGGCTTTGGGAGATCACTCAAATCCAAATCCAGGCAGGGACAACGACGGCGGGGTAGCAGGATCAACAAAGGTCACTGGAATCGTCACCATTTGCATCGTAGTTGGAGACTTGAAGTAGAGAGAGAAAAAGGTGTTAAATGCAATTTTTTGGCATGTTGGCAACCGTCAACATGCCATGTCAGCTTGCAGTGTCTGATAGGACTAGTTTGGACCTGGCTTGACCCATTTAACGCACTTTAGTGACCTAAATGTGCATTTTCTAAGTACCATGACCTGCATGAACCACTTGCACAAGTTCAATGACCCACCATGTAATTTACTCATATATATATATGGCGAACTTATTTGACTTGTCATTAAGGTCTCCTCACCTCTTCATTGAGTCCATTACTAATTGTATTTTTGTTACAGCTTGACACATGTGCTCATTCATTCTTCGATGAGTTGCGAGAACCACATGCAAGACTGCCAAACGGCCGTCCATTTCCTCCATTGTTCAACTTTAAACAGGAAGTAAGTGATTTCAAGAATCTTATTTTGTTACTCTATTCCAAACTTTTGACTTTTGACTTATCAATATATGTAGAAGAACTAGATTGGCCATGTAAAAATGACAGTAATAGATTTGTTATAAAAAATACTTTCGATATATTTTACTTTTGTTGCATTTTACCAGTATATTGATCTAGAAATTAGTGGTTGAAGGTGCATGTTGGTTGTTGGAGACTAAAAAAGTCAACAGATTTGGCCATTTTTTTGGCATAGGTCCCCTGCTTTTCGCAACAATAGATTTTGTTATATAATCTGGACAGATTACTAGCTTAGCAGAGATGCTTCCGTGTAAAGGTTACTGAGCAGTAAACTCTTCGTATTACCTTGTTCTTTTGCAGTTAGCAAATGCACCGCCAGAGCTTGTCGGCAGGTTGTTGCCAGAACATGCTCGACGACATTCAGGATTTAATTCTTTGTTCGGCACTGGACCATAGGGAAGGATGTACGGTATGTCCGCCTTTATGTTGGACTGCTGATACCTGCGTATGCCAAAGGGCAACCCACATTTCTCACATTTAAGTTTTAGTTCCTGACCATCTTCTTGGAAAGCTGAACACGGGTTCCTCTAATGAGGTACTGTACTCTGAGCCGGTCTTACAATCCAATGTTGAAACATGAGGAGGCCATCGTGTCCAGAACAAGCCAACAACGGCTCAAATGGCTCGAGGGAATGGTGGGTGTATTGTTAAGCTATGGAGAGGGTTACTTAATATCAACTTTTGTTTGTATGTTTCATGTCTGTACTCTGTAGTGCACCTGTACCAGTTCCACATGTCCTGTTCGCAACTGATGTAATCATGTAAATGTTCCTGATCCAAATGCACGCTATGATGATGGACAGTTCGTACGTCTGCCGCACCCAATATATGCCAGTTGTTTATTATGCATTTCAACTGGCAATTGCTGTCTTGTGATACTGGGATAGTGATGGCAACCTGTAGAATGATCTATGATGGTCATGTATGCCTTGCCTGGTCATGTGTGCCTTCGAGAGCAGCCAGTCAGTCAAAGATTGATCTGTTGTGTGTTGCGTTGGGCCCTTGGAAGTTTGCGACTGAAATGCGGTTCAGGTTAAGAGTTCTCATCAAGGACTAGCAATTGCAGTAACGAAGCTTCATCTCTAGGACAACTTAGGATTGACAAAAGCAAAAGTAGAACAACTTCTGGGGCTGTTTTTTTTTTTTTTTTTGGCAATTCCATAAATCTCTTGTTTAGTTGTCTGAAAAGTATAGGAGAAGCCTACGAGGATTGATGGAGCACGTAGAACTCAATTCCGTCAAATTTATTATGTTTAGGTTTTGCAAATGATGGTATTGCCAACGTCAGAATATTCGCTGTAACTGTAATACAGGATCAGCATATCATTCTCAAAAATAAAGTTGCTCCTTTCTACCTCCCCAGTCAAATAAATCAATTTTTCGACCCACAAGTTCACAACAGATGGGACAAACTTATTTCTCTATTTGACCATTTCGCGCTCAGTAAAGGTGAAAAAAAGGTAAGCCACTTGAAACTTGATCCTTTATTGCTTAAGATGACAGGACAAAGGATCTCAATTTGGCTTGGTGACCTCATGAATAGCGTTAGCCAAATAGGCGACATTTCCTGTTGTTACACCAGCCATGCTGAAGGAGGAAACATTAATAAAGTTAGGATTAATTCATCCATCAAATGCAGAGAGACGTATTAAGAAATCAGAATTATAAATTATCTGAAATATTTTTGTACCTTATCCTCCCGTTACGAGTCATGTAGATATGGAATTCATTTGTTAAGCGATCAACTTGTTCAGGCGTCATCCCGCTGTAGCAGAACATTCCAATCTGTCCACCAAAATCAAGAATTCTTTTTACATTGCATGTTGACAACAGCCAATGGAGTTGCATGCTAAAACTTCCAGAAGAACATACTTGAAATTAAGTGGGGTCACATACATAGCATAAAAGTAAAAGTAAAGCCAAATTAATGTGAAATACCTAGAATATTAATACAAGGGCTGTTTGAACAACAAAATTTACCACCACTGAAACATCTCAGATGGTATATGTGAGAAGTCAGTGATGCTCCTACTATGAACAACACCCTTGCTTTCTTTCCAACGATTATACCCAACACAAGGGGAGCCAACTTGACAGCGCCTCCGGAGTTTATATTTATGGATATGTATTCAACCACATGCATCCCAGTTCTAATGGAACGCCATTTACCATTTTAATATAGAAAAAATACAAGTTTTTTTTTTATGAACCATGTAACAGCTCAAAAAATTATAACTGCAAAAATATAGGATTTTTAAAACTTTTTATATGATAGCTAGTGTTGTACTTCTTGATTGCATTTTTAAGAGTTATTTGAGTATATTTTCTCTTTTGTTAGCACAAGTCCGATTAGAATTATCTAACAGATGCCAGATTTTTATCTGTCATCGCGTTAGAATTCCTTCAAGCAAATATCTGAATTTTAGCAAGTCTAAAGTCGGTTAATCTGCTTCTTCACAAATCTTCCTAGCCCTTCTTCTTTCTCCCTGCTGTTCTTTGGGCTAAGTGCTGTTGGTCTAGTTCGGGTCCGGTTCGATCAGCTCTCATCTTATCCAATCGAGCCCATCCTTATCCCCGGATCCTGTTCATCCGACCAGGTTCTGGGACCAGCGGCAGTGGGCCGGTCTCTTTTTCCCCGCCCAGCGTCAAGACTGCAGAGCCCGGGTGTGCTGGCACATGTTGTCACTCAGCCATTAATAGCCGTCGCTTGACCCATCACATCGTCTGCACTGTGCTGCCAACCCGGTCAAATCGCCATCACTCCTACTTGTCGGGCCATGCGGTATGCATCACCGGCTCTCAGACATCTCCGCCCCTTATAAATAGCAGCCCCGAGCCCCCTCAATGCCTCCTCCGCTACATCAGTGCTAGTCCCAACTTCTTCCTCCCTAAAGAGAGCTTGAGCTCCAGGTAAGGCTTGAGCACTCGCTTCGGCTGAGCGCCACCGCAACGCCGCCGACCTTGTTCTTCCTCCCCTCCGACCAGATTAGCCCAAGGAGTTGAATCGACCTCGCCAAGGAGGTGCACCCCAAGTCATCTCCGCGGAGCCGTCTACTTACTCCCCTGAAGCCGTCCGGAGGATTGAAGACTACTCTCTTCTCTTGGGTCCTCACTGTCGTGCAGAGCCTCACTGGTCGTCACGGTCCACCATCGCCAACCCAACTCCGGCTAGCTCATCCCCTCAGCTCCATACCGGTACGTTCCTAGTGGCCCAGATGCTCCTCGTTCGAGCTGCCCTGTTCTTCTTCGATTCTTTCTCTGGTTCTTTTGTTGGTTCTTTCTACCGCTCTCCTCATTCGAGCTGCCCTGTTCTTCTTCGGTTCTTTCTCTGGTTCTTTCGTTGGTTCTTTCGAACGCTGTAGAGTATCGAATCCTTCTCTCTTTCAACCCTTGTTAAGTAGTCGAGTTCCGTCATTCTTCTGACCGCGTAATCGAAACTTCTACGACCACGTAGTCGAAACTCCTTCAACTACGACCAGCCAAATCCTCTACGACCACGTAGTCGAAACCCCTTCGACTACGACCAACCGAAACTTCTACGACCACGTAGTCAAAACTAAAGAACTACGATCAGCCGAATCTTCTACGACCACGTAGTCATACTACCTCCAACTACAGGTAGTCATAACACCTACGACCACCTTGAGTAGTCGTATCCTTCCTACGACCACGATTGAGTAGTCGTATCCTTCCTACGACCACGATTGAGTAGTCGTATCCTTCTTTGGACCTAGCAGTCCCCTTTCCGACTACACGTAGTCGTACCTCTTCGACTATGCATAATCGAGCCCTTCCAGACCTGGTGGTCGAATTTTCTTCGACTATGTATAAGTAAACCTCCTCCGACTACACGTAGTCGTACCTCTTCAACTACGCATAATCAAACCTTTCAGACCAGGTGGTCGAATTTTCTTCGACTACGTATAGGTAAACCTCCTTCGACTACACCTAGTCGTACCTCCCTCAACTGCGGGTAGTCGAACCTCCTTCGACTACACCTAGTCGAACTTTCTCTGACTGAGCATAGTTGAACCTCCTTGTAGTCAAACCTCCTCCTGACTGATAGTCGAAACCCCATTCAACCACAGCTCGATTACGACCGTGTAGCCTGCTACAAGTATTGTAGCATTCGCGAGCATTATAGCTTTACGAGCACTGCAGCACCTTCGAGCACTGTAGCATCCACGAGCACTGTAGCATCTACGAGTACTGTATCACTACGACCACCCGAGCGCTATGATCACACAACCGCTACGAATACTGTAACATCTACAAAAACTGTAGCGCTACGACCACAACTCACTTTCGACCACAGTTCGACCACTGTGTCTCGACCACTTAGTTTCGACCACACAGTTTCGACCACTGTGTCTCGACTCACTGTGTTTCAACCACTGTGTCTCAACCACTGTGTCTCGACCAAGGTGTTTTGGCCACTTTGTTTCGACCATGATGTTTTTGACCACTTTGCTTCGACCACGGTGTCTCGACCACTGTGTTTCGACCACGATATTTCAACCACTTAGTTTCGACCACTTTGTCTCGACCACAGTGTGTCGACCATTGTGTTTCGACCATGGTGTTTCGACCACTTTGTTTTGACCACAATGTTTCGACCACTTTGTTTCGACCATGGTGTCTCGACTACTGTGTTTCGACCACTTAGTTTCGACGACAGTGTTTTGACCACTTTGTTCGACCACTGTGTTTCAACCATTACGTTTCAACCACACAGTTTTGACCATTCAGTCTCGACCACTGAGTTCAGATTACTCAGTCTCGACCACTCAGTTTCGTCGACCACCCCATTTGGAGTTCATTTGAATTTTTGAATGCAATTTGAAGTCATATATGCTTATTTGAACTTTGGGTTGTCTTTGCGTATATAGAATCTGAAGCTCCCGAGGACCCTTGAGTAGACCCAGAACAAGAACACCAGTACCTCGACTAAGGCGAGCCAACACTTTGATCATATTGCACCTACTCTTTGCAAATTATGTTACTTTAAATTATGAAATTGCATTGCTATGATTTATGCAACTATATCTGGTCTAGTCGTAGCTAATGCCTTAACCATAATTATGTATAAACTTCCAATCCTTGAATTTGGACACTATCCTTTGTCACTGTAGACTTAATGGATTACATACTAGTTAATAAGTCTGTATCTAAGTGTCATGCTTAGCTTTGCTTAGATACATTGTTAGGCGGGCATTAAATTGCCCGACAACACTCACTCAAAACATAAAAACTGGATTTGGGGCAGTCGAAGCTGGAAGTCTGGCTGGTATGTTGGACTACATGGTTATTTTCAAAACAAATAAAACTTGAAAAACTGTTTTCGACTTGGGCGGCTAGAAAGAGTGGCTGATGCCGGGTGCACGAGAAGAGGTTGGTATGTGGATGTACCGCCCAAGTCAATTAAGGATCGAATCTGGTAGTGACCACTCATGTAAAATAGTGCAACCACAAGTCGTTAACACATACGATCTGGCTAACTAATTTGTTTGCCTCGGCGTAGCTTCGCCATTGGTGGATACGGGTGGATAGTCGAGGGAGAACGAAGCCATAAGAACCGGACGGCGCTAAAGGGAGACATCCTGAGGACAAGCTGGAGAGGCCGAAGGGGGTGTGATACCTAGCGGTGTGAAGTTGCAAAGAGGTTGAGCATTATAAAGGCCTTGTGATAATCAACATTAGTTGCACACCTACGGAAGTGTGTCGGGGCAGTATAAGTTAGTTCATCTCTTGTGGGGAAAGTGCACAAACTCTGCAGAGTAAAAAAACTATCTAGATAGCTGTGCTCACGGTCAAGAGTGGTGCTGAGAACTTGCTAGATATAACTTTCCTTTTTTTTTTATAAAAACCGATTTGTGGATGGAATGGAAAGATGGGGTGGGACCCCAGGGATTTGGAAAAGCCTGATCTAAGACCAGTGGTAATTACGGGATAGCCTGAGCATTGAGTGGTTGGTGTCACTCAATAGTATAGGAGGTTGGACCTCCACTAGTACATTTCAACAAGAACTCAGTTTATAAAACCTATTGTTTAAAATGCTAAGTCTTAGGATGTTTACTACTTAATCTAATTCAAGCATGGCTTTGGGCAAATAAAAGAACTCTGAAACTTCCTTGACCAGCCTTGCGTCTATGCTAAATGCATTGTGTGTTGGCTCGCGAGTACGGTTGTGTACTTAGGCTCGTCCAACATAATCTTTCAGAACCACTTGATCAAGACCCCTACGACTACTTCGTGGCCGCTGGACCAGACGGTGGTGAAGATGGTGAAGCTTAGGTCGGGATCCTCTTGTTGTCGAAAGCCCTCTACGACCTAGTCGAAACTTACGACTAGTTGTCGGGGCAGTATGAATAGCTTAGGTTAGGACCTCCAGTCGCTTGCCTATGGGCGAAGTGAATGGATCCACTACCACTTCTTTTGCTTCCGCATCTATTCTCTACTCTGTACTTTGAACTATGTAATGATTTGACCTTAGTACCCTTTTTGTAAAGCAAGTGAGCCGCACGGCCGATCGGGTAATCTACCAAACTGTTGTATGCGACGTATGTAAATGATCCAAAAATGTACCTGTGTGTGTGCTATCTACTGATCCAGAATGACACAGCAGGTCCCAAGTTTGCAGCTTTGGAGGCTCACGATGACCGGGTCTTTGACCGGGTCCTCGACCAGGTCGACGACCAGGCCTTGGCCGGAGGTTGAGTTCCAAAGTTGCAAATTTGGGGTCCGACAAACCAACACATAAAGTCCATTCTTAGGGGGATAACTGCCTTGTAATGTACAGCATACTAGCATTTACATGTGGGCAGTGAGCTACCACAGCCCCACTAAAATGATATTCAGAAAGGTCCTGATGGGCATTTACCTGATTAGTGATATGTTCCCATGACAATGGTGAACCCAACTTTTCAAGGCACTCCTTAAGTGCTTTCCGCATTCCAATGATGCGATCAGCCATACCCTGATACAACAAACAATAGTAAAAAAAAATGTTCACCAGTTTTCAAAATCATCAAAGGATTCAAGAATTTTCTGTACTTTGAAAGTAATTAGGACTTAGGAAGAAGGATCTGTACTTTACCTTAACCTCTTTCAGCCATACGTTTTTCAACCCCGGATCACCAAGGATAGTTGAAACAATTAGTGCACCATGAAGAGGCGGGTTGCTGTACATAGGTCTGGCAATCTGTTGTAATTGGCTCTTCACAGCAACTGCTTGCATCGCATCGTCACATAGAATACTGCAGAAATAGTTAAAATCAAGGCATGATCATGATTAGGATATCAGGCCATGGCTTAGGAAAAAGATGAAGAGTTGTGGCTCTCATCTCATCATCGCACAGAATACTGCAGAAATAGTTAAAATCAAGGCACGATTGGGATTAGGAGATCAGGTCATGGCTTAGGAAAAACATGAAGAGTTGTGGCTCTCATCTCATCAGCGCATAGAATACTGCAGAAAATAGTTAAAAGTAAGACATGATCAGGTAAGAAGATCAGGCCATGGCTTAGGAAAAATATGAAGAGTTGTAGCTCTCAGTTGTGTTTATTGTCACAAACTTTATTTCAATGAATGGCACAGGGAAAATGTTTAGAATAGCTTCAATGGATGCCTTGAGAAATCCAACAACTAACGCTGGATTTTAAAGGATAACCCTAGTCCATTCAAGAGCATGTAATGCTGACAGTCTACTGAAAGCACTTACGGGAGGTACAGAGTGCTAACAAAAACAAACATATATGACATCATCAATGCAGTGGCAATGACAAGGCAACAACTTGATTTCCATTCAGAACACAAGCACTATATGACTGACATGCACCTGGAGAAAATGGAAATAAGTAGCCAGTAGAACAGATATAACTGCTAAAGCTAAGTAAGAACCCATATGAAAGAAACAAGGATATTTAACATGGGAAAAATGAGTACCTTAGGCATCCTGCTCTTTGTCCATAAAGTCCCATGTTTTTTGCATATGACTGTGCGCATCCAATTTGGTGTCCATCTTCAAGAAATATCCGAATTGCCTTGGCATCTCGCTCTGGGTCACCACTGGCAAATCCTTGATATGCCATGTCGAAGAACGGGAAATGGTTCTTCACCTGGAACGCACCAAGCAAAATACAGAAGCATGTCACTGGCAAAAGCCAATACAGGGAAAGACCATTGCCCATTTTGTTCTCCTTCTGTACCTTGAACTGATAAGATATCTCTCTCCATTGTTCCTCTGAAGGATCTACCCCAGTGGGATTATGAGCACAAGCATGAAGCAAAAAGAATGAACCATCTGGAGTATTCTGGGATGCCAAAGAAAACAAAAATCGAAATTAGTCATAGACAAACTGTCAACAAGACAGAAGTCTCCAAAGAAAATGGGAGATTTTTTCTGTGTCCAAATTACAGCAGACTAAAATTAAATTTGTATCGATGTTATTGCAAGGATGATTTGAATATAAAATTTAAGACGGGTTGACATCGACTATACAGCAGATAGATTGGTCATCAGTTCAAGACGGATAATGTGTATTTGTAAATATATTCATGACCTGACAAAATTACCTTGATATCATCCATTAGGCCTGCAAAGTCAAGTCCTCTTGACTCCGGATGGTAATAGGTAAATGTCCTTTGTGGTACTTGGGCATCCCTCCAAATATTGTGATGGCTGAAAAAATTCACGAGGTTAGCTATTGTTGAAGGGCTCAAACTACAAGATGCTTAAAGAACCTTTAAACTATTTTATAAATAAATGCACTACACTCAGTTGTATGTCTGAAAACAATTTGGTAACCCATGGGACGTATGTAATAGAAAAACTGGTGACACAGCATGCATGAAATTGTGTAAAAGTCAAAGTAAAATAGATCCTAACTCACTTGGACCATGTAGGTGTAGGTATATAGATCTGTGAATCCGGCAAGAAACGCTTCTGGAAATCTGCAAAGAGGCGACATGCACCAGTCCCTGAAAGAGCCTGCACTGCCGCAATCCTCTTGTCCTTGATGAACTCAGAATCCTCCCCATAAGCCAGCTTCAGTGATTCCTCAATCATCTTCACACTTCCTCCCATCGGAAGGTACTCCCTATTTTGCAAACTCCATCAGTTAAATGATTAAAAGAACTCATGCTAAGCACTCATATACTAGAACTGGATAGGTGTCCCAGTGAACTCCAGTTTTCATGATTAGAATACTATGTTATTTTTAACTGAACCGCCTACCACAGTCAGAAGTATTTCAGGAAAAAGAAACACTAAGTAAACAACAAATTCAATCTGTCAATTTTTTTTACTGAAAGTATGAATTTTGCATCCTACTCAGCTGAAAGGATAATGACTCTACCAACGGAATAGTCACGCTGGATTCACATATTATGAAATTGACAGACATCAATTTTCCTTAATGAAGAAAAGTCAATGGAGATGCCCCAAAACAAGTTGAACTTAGTCATTTACACGTGACTTGTCACAAGAAACAGCAAAGAAGCATCTATAAAACTTGTGACCACATCAAGTCATCAACAGATTCCTCTGGACCAAGAAAACTACCATCACAAACGAACCAAAGGAAAAGCAGAACAAGAGAGAAAAGCTGGTCAAAGTACTCCTGCTTTGCAAATTCCATCAATCAAATGGTTAGAACTTATGCTAAGTGAACTCCAATTTCCCATGATCAGAGTATCATGCTACTTTTAACTGCGCCACCTGGCACACTCAGGGGTCCTTTTTTAGAGGAAAACTACTAAAAAACTGTGAGGAAAAACCTCAAGCTGTCACAAAATTTATACTGAAAGTCTCAACTTTGTACATACTGATCAACTGAAAGTATGCAACGACCCTATCATTGGAGCAATCATTTCAAGATCGTGAGGTTGACAGGTATCCATACACGTCGTTGAAGATAAGCCATTTGAGGTGTGCGAAAATCATCTGCGACAAGACTGCACAGCAATGCAGGCCGCAGCACACATAAAGCTTGCGTCCACATCAAGTCATCAATGGATTCCTCCGGACCAAGGAAACTGCTCCCACGACCGCATTGAAGGAAAAAGGAGGACGAGCGAGGAAAAGGTGGACAGGGAGATCTCACATGTTCATGTTCCCGGCGATGCGCCGCTCCGCCTCGCGCACGCACTCGAGCACGACGGGCTTCCCGTTGTCGTCTCGATACGCACCCTGCGACACAACTCGAAATCGACAATTTCCATTTTGTTTGATCGGATCAGTAGCCGTTTAATCGTGATCGTGGCACAGCAAGAACGAAGTCAGACGAGTGAAGAAGAGAGAGAGAGACGTACGACGCCGACGTTCACTTTGTCCTGGGAGGGGTCGGCGAGGAAGGCCTCGGTGACGCCGAGGATGGGGTCCTTGGCGGCCGGCTCCACGTGGCCGAACCACGACGCCATGGACCTCGTTACCGCCACGGGCAGGAGGGGCCCCCACCGCCGTTGCCGGATCGCGGAGGAGGCGGCGGCGCGGGACATCGCCATGTGGGCGTGGCGTGACAGCTCGGCGTTTGTTGCCGCGCCCTGTGTGTGGTCTTTCTTGGGAGAAGAAAAAGTTGAAGAGAAGAAAGGGAAGGAAGGTGACTTGGAGGATTCTTGGGAAGGGCGGAGAACAGAACGGCGCGGCAGCTGCTGCTGCGTGTTGTGTCGCGCCACTCCTCTTCCTTTCTGTTCGGTTTCTGGTTTTCTACTCTACCTGGGGGTGGAGCGGGGGGACTCGTGTACTGCGCCTCGTGGAGTTTGTTGCGTGTTTGGGAGTGATGTCATGTGCGGCTGCATGTGGGCCCTGGTTTTGAGATGGGGCTCGTTTTGTTACTTGAACCCTCGAGGAGCCGCGTCGTCCTACTCGTCCCCTAGTCCAATAAAAAGCTTATCTTCTTAGACGAAAGAGGGGGATCGGAATGGCCGAAAGGCCTGAAATACCCTCTCATCCTTCTAATCTCACCCTCGATGGCTGAAATGGCTTCCACCTCAACTCCTAGCTTTGGGAATGTTACAGACCGGCAACCTTGTAATAGGCTTCGTTCATTGGGCTGTGGCCCAGGAGACAATTGGGTTATCCAGTGGAACTACAAAGGGGTAGACAACAGCAGCATAGGAGGCATCGATCAAAGAACAAACCACCGAAGCTCCTGCCTCGCTATCTTCTTCCTCCAGCCGGTTTCTCCCCCAACTCCTCCTCTTCTCATATTCCAGTCCCACTTCTTCTCATACTCCAGTCTAATTGCTTCTCCTCAATCACTGCTTCTATTCTCCCCTAATTTGTATTCCCAATCACTTGTATCTTGAGTGGATTTGAGATATATGTATCCGTTGTTTGGCAAGTATTTGGTGTTGACTTGAGTTCATCCTTAGGGTACATAACAAATGGTATCAGAGCCATTGATTCGTGGGATTTCGAGCAAGAAGATGGTGTGGGCGACTCATGGTGGTAGTAGCTGTAGTCGGTGTCCAGATCAGTACGGTGGAGGTGTCCATGGAGGAGGCGCCCACCACCTGTTCGACGAAAAGCCGAGCCACCGGGAGGCCACACTGGGAGGTGTTCTTCGCGTCACGATGAGTCATGTGCTATATCCGGTGAATGAAGAGGTGTTGCACCAGGTCTTCAATGCTTATGGGGCAGAGCAAGTGGTGGTGCTCGAGAGGGCAAACCATGTCGAGGCGCTTGTTCGGTTCCGATCGAGCCGCGACGCGGAACGAGCTCGAGATGTCACCCATGGGCACTACATCTACGATGGCTGCTGCTGGTTGGACGTCCAGTGCATGCAACCGACCCCCAGTGACAATGTGGTGGCGACACCTGCCACGTGTTTGACGCTGGGACCGAGCCACGATACCGACATGCCGATGGCCGCGACTACCCTAGTGGCGGCGGCACTCACAACCTCGATGACCTCGGTGGCCGCGACAACAACTTCCCTTGCCACCGGAGCTTGGGAAGCCCTGGGTGATGAGTTCAAGGAATTGGCTCCCAAGACAACATCGGAGGAGCCGAAGAAGACGGTCCAGGAGTTGTGCGAGCAGATACTCGCCACACTGAACCGCATGATCGAGGGTGGCCGCGACGCCAACCTCGACACCACCTCCAATGTTGTGGAGCCTGTTGGCAACTCCATGGTCTCCTCACCGACGCAGACCGCCACTGTCAAGCTGAGTGACATCATCATCTCTAGCTCCGCGCCACCAGTCGCCACTGATTCGGTGCGTGGCCGCCCGGAGGACTCCGATGATCACATGGTGTTCGAGCAAATACTGGACAAGAGTACGGTGGTACTCTGGCCACCATCCATGAGGATGACCGAGTGGCAACCATGTACGCCGCCTGTGCAAGCAGAGGTCGTGGGAGAAAAATTGCCCATTACTACTATTGTTCTGGAAGTAATACCATGGGCATTGGCAAGCTGGGAGCAATATCTTGGGCACGTGCTGAGCTTTGATGTACTGGAAGGGTTCAAAGTTACTACTAGTGTTCCTGATGCCAAGAGGATGCTGCATGAGAAGGCTAAACCTATTGCCTTTTACATGACTAGAAAGCTGCCTCATTCCTACTTTCAGTGCACACCGTGTCTTTTGGTTCAGTGCAACAACCATGAAGTGTCTAAGCAGCTGGTGTTTGAGCAGCTGATGTTTGAGTTCTTGGTACATGACAAGATGAAACCACACCCTGGAGGCAGTTACCGCAAGCTTGAAGTATTTGGCAGTGGTGCTGAACCGACATCTTTTCTGTTAAAAATCCTTAGTGTGCACACATTGCAGAGGCCATGGGATCCCGGTGGCTAGGATATTGCCATCGCGAGTGTGCGTGGGATCAAAACAAAGGAGGATGCAGGACATGCTCCTCCTAACAGTACTGGAGTTCAAGTCATCAGCAGTGAATGCAGCGATTCTGGCCTGATTAATTGCACCAATGATTCTTTGGAAACTACAAATCAAGGCAAGAAGGCAATGGAACTATTACTAATTTACTACTTGCTTGCACCAAGGGAAGTCGAAGTGAAGTGAGTTGCAGAACTGTCCTAGGAGCCTATATGCTCCATGATCTTTGGGTATCAGTGACCTCGGGAAGTGAGGATTATTCATTTAAGCATATGCGGAAGAATCAGTATGAAGAGAGCTTGTTTAGATGTGAAGACGACAGGTTTGAGTTGGACATGCTGTTGGAATCTGTTAATGTGGCGATTAAGCGTGTTGAGGAGTTCATAGAAAGGATGCAACACAACTCAATCAAACCAGGCAGCCCTATACACATCGACGAGCATTTGACTTCTTTGAATCTAAGGTGCATTGAACGCTTATATGGTGATCATGGCCTTGTTGTCATGGATGTTCTTCGAAAGAATGCTAGCGTGGCATTGCCAGTTATTTTAACAAGGCTTAAGCAAAAGCGAGAGGAATGGTCAAGGTGCCGGTCAGATTTTAATAAAGTTTGGGCTGAAATATATGCCAAGAACTATCACAAGTCCCTTGACCATCCCAGTTTTTATTTCAAACAACAAGATACAAAGAATTTGAGCACAAAAGCTCTGTTGGCTGAGATCAAAGAAATTAATGAGAATACAAGGAAAGAAGATGATGTGCTTCTTGCTATTGCTGCTGGGAATAGGCGGCCAATAGTTCCTAATATGTCATTCGAGTATGTAGACTCAGAAATTCATGAAGATGTTTATAAGGTCATCAAGTACTCTTGTGGAGAAGTCTGCAGTTCTTCAGATCAAGCTGACAAAGTGATGAGAATCTGGACAACATTTCTTGAGCCTATATTGGGAATTAAACCCCGAGTTCATGGTGCTGACGATGCAGGTGTGGTAAAAAAACCAAGAGCCAAACCCCAAAAGCTGGTCTTGCAAGTGTTGAGGAAAGTAATAATGCAACAGCAAATGGCACAGCTGCTGTTAAGCAAGCCAATGGTGATGAAAGCATTCCAAAGGAAGAATCACAATCTTCACGGCTATATTGGTGAATGGAGTTACAGAAGATGCTCAAAATGGTTTCTATGATGTTGACCAAACTGTTCGCAGAGGTGAGGAGCCATCTAACAATTCATTACATGGAAGAGTGCAAAATACCATCCCTGCTGCTGATGAAATACCGACAGTAACTGCACAAAACATGTCCACTGAAAGATTAGTGGAGAACACTCACCTTTCTCGAATTGAACAGAATCAAAGTAGAGCAAATATGGTGCTTACATCAGGAACTAATGTTTCTAGAAGTACTCTATCTGGAGGTGAGGCTGCAGTTGAAGCTAAGGGTGGTAATGAAACAATTTCCTCTATGGAGACCATAGAAACTTGGAGGCCAGGATCTTTGAATGGGGAAGACAGTGAAAACGCATCTGATGCTGGTGAAGATGCCTCTGGTAGTGAATCAGCGGCTTAGGGTCAAGCCGCATTTCAAGGAGGGAGGAATGTTATAGACCGGCCTGCTTGTAATAGGCTTCGTTCATTGGGCCGTGGCCCAGGAGACAATTAGGTTATCCAGTGGGATTACAAAGGGGCAGACAACTGCAGCATAGGAGGCATCGATCAAAGAACAAACCACCAAAGCTCCTACCTCGCTATCTTCTTCCTCCAGCCGGTTTCTTCCCCAACTCCTCCTCTTCTCAGATTCCAGTCCCACTTCTTCTCATACTCCAGTCTAATTGCTTCTCCTCAATCACTGCTTCTATTCTCCCCTAATTTGTATCCCCAATCACTTGTATCTTGAGTGGATTTGAGATATATGTATCCGGTGTTTGGCAAGTATTCGGTGTTGACTTGAGTTCATCCTTCGGGTACATAACAGGGAACCATTCGCTAGTGGAGGTGGACCATAGCTTTGTCAACTCGTCATGTAAACCCATTTGCGACACATTATTTACACTCTTGTATGCAAGTCCATTGCAATAGCCCAAGCATCGCCAAGGCCCACAACAACCAAATCTTGCTCCCTCCTTTTGCCATGGGCGGGATGCGTCGCAGCAACAAGTCTAGATGGTAGGTAGCGAATACCCTTTGTTATGAGAGGACCGAGTGAGAGGAACCAATTGTATTAATTGTATTGAGAGAGTAGTGAGTGAATGAAAGAATGCGCCCCTCTCATACGTGCCCTTGGGGCCATATATATAGGGGGGCAAGAAAGGACATTTCTCTTCTTGCCTCTACCTTACAATGACGGAGAAAGAGACACTACAGGGCATTCCGGTGGATATAGCTTTATGTCTAGCTTATATACATGTCCATATTTCCTAGGGCACGCCAGGTATTCCCGACGACCCTTAGGGGGTGGGGCATGGCTACAACAATACTCTCTTGTCAGCCAGTTCCGAGGTCCCGAGGGGCAAGCAGATGCAATAGGCTTTCGCCCCGGTTCCTCAAGAGTTAGAATACTCCAGGTTTTTCTTTGGCAGTGACGCCTCGATGGTAGCCTGGTATGACCATCTAGGCAGGCGGCCTGTTGGAGTGAGGGCTGAGGGGGCAAAGTCGTCGAGGTAGGCAACGCGTCGGAGCGATTCTTGAGAAGGCAAAGCTATCGACGCGGGGTTGTGCACATCGAGGCATGCCTTCTAGGCAGGCAACGCATCGGAGCGAGGCCCGAGGAGGCGAAGCTGTCGACGCATGTCTGTCACACCGAGGCATGGCCTTCGTGGCAGACGGTATATCGTAGCGAGTTGCCCTGCTGAGGCATGACCCTCCAGACGGGAGACACGTCATAGCGAGGCCCGAGAGGGCGAAGTCGTTAACGTGGGGTCGCCTCACCGAGGCATGGCCTTTGAGGCGAGCGGCGTGTTTGTGCGAGACCTGAGGAGGCAAAATTGTCGACACGGGGCCGCCATGCCGAGGCATGGCCTTCGAGGTGGGCGACGCATCATAGCTAAGCCCAAAAGAGCGAAGTCGTCGACGCGGGGCCACCACGCCGAGGCATGACCTATGAAGCGGGCGGCGCCTCGGAGCGAGGCCTGAGGGGGCGAAGTCATGGACGCGTCGATGTGGGCCCGCCTCGCCAAGGCATGGACTCGGTGTAACATCCCCAAGTTAATTAATGGTAATTAGTATGCATATCATCAGCATGTATGTTGTTGTTAAAAATATTTGCATAATTTATTGTACTTGGAAAATCGTAATCAAAATTTAAAACATACACTTCAATTATAAGCTCCAAAAGAAAAACATAAATAAAAACTTATGATCATCATCTGAAAATAATTTATTCAAATACTATAATATTTATAATTAATAAATACAATTTTCCCCAAATTTTTGGGACTAGATTCAACTCACAGAAAATTCAAACTCAATTCAATAACCTATTCTAGGTTTAATTTTAAACTAAGCAAATAAATCCTGAACAGTGGGGTTTAAGATTTTATTTGAGTACTAGGACGTCCCAGGAACCCCTCTGAAAATTTTCATAATTTTTGAAATTTTATTTATATTTTTAAAACCTCGGTCAAAGTGGAATCATTTGAAAACAAACTCAGTCAAACTCTAGCAAACCGACTGAGTCACTTTCCAAATGGTTCAACCCAACCCACTAAGTTGCGTCCAAACTAGCTAGCATGTGTGGGCCGTCCGATCTCAATCGGACCGTCCGAATCGGTTGGGCCGTTCGAACCGTCCGAACGACCAACGCGATCTGGACCGTCAAATCTTAATCGTGCAGTCCGATCAGCACCGGGTCGGTCTAAACGTCACCGACCGAGCCACCCTCAATCCGACCCAGGCGAACTGACTCGGTCAAGCCAACTAAACACATGCGCCGCACCAGGGGCTGACTCGAGCCCGCGTGTGTCTCTGACCGCCCAGGCCTGCTTGTCGGCGCCATCTTCAACCTCGGGCAAGCGCAAGCAGAGCTCGAGCACCACGCGCCCAGCTCGCTCTGAGCGCATCCGTACACGCCATTCCTCCACTGCCGAATTTGACCACTCCCGGGGCTTCACCAGCTAACACCGTCTTCATCTCCGTCAGTCCCCAAGCATAATACCCTTCGCACTTCTCCTAATTCGCCATTCTCCCTCTCGGTGGGCGAGGCAGAAGAAGCTTGTGCATGCTCCAGTCTCGGGTAAGCTCGAAGCAATGGAATCCTCTAGCCTTCTCCTTGCATGACGTTTCCATTCCAGCTAATTTGAGCCAATGCTTTTGCTTGTAGTCCCTGGTCCATACCCGATGCTCTCGATGCTCCAGAGCTCGCACCCAGCGGCACCTCTTAGCCATTTTCATCTCTGGTGAGCCCCCTATGTTTTCTTGCACGTCATATCATGTGCATGGGCATGGTTATCATTTCCCCTCAACTCATTTGTCGGATTATTCATAGGAGCTCGAGAATTTGGACCTTGCCCCTTTTGTCGGCTGAAGATTCTATTCACGGTCATTTATCGAAACCGGTAAGACATTCTCTAATTGCTTGAGATGGCACAATCTTTGTGACATTTCTTAACTATCCCGACCATCCTTTGTCTTCCTTTTTGCGCAGGGAGACTCCTCCTCATGGACCAGTGCCGCCGCCGTCACCATTTCCAGCGCTAGCTTCTACCTGAGCTTCTCCGGTCTTTTCTCCCCTCTGGTAAGCATCAGTGACCACCTTGGTAGCTTAAGCATGCTTCGGTTAGCTTGAAGTTACACCATGACGTCGCATGCACCGTAACCGTAGGGTAGCTACCGCTCATTGCCGTTCTAGGTGTGAGGACCCCAGTTTATTTGGTTTGTAATGCTTAACCAACCACCTGGTCCTAGCATCACAAATCAAATAAACTGATCCTCGAGATATGTATACTTCCTAAAGCAAGATACACACCTCGGTACAAAATTAGACATCAACTCCATCCCACACATAGAGACCAAACACAACACTACCAAACGGAAGATAAACAAATAGTATAGTTATTACAGAAAAAGGCCGACTGGCCAAGATACACAAATAAACAAGAACGACAATGAAGCAAAAGTGCCATAAGATGGCTATAAACAAAGCCAATCGGTGTGCCTCCAACCCACAAGGCATCCGACCGACCGCCAAGTCTAGTCGTCACCCACGGCGACAAAGACACTCACGTAGTGGGGCCCCGAGGCTCACCTTCTTCCTCCGCAACAAAAACATTAAGCAAAGCACCGAGTACAAAGATTGTCTTTGTACCCGCAAGATCGACGTGTGAACTAGCAGACCTGTTCATATGCTACATGCAGGCTTATTTGGTGGAGGTCATATGTTTCATTTGCATAAAGCCAACTTTCTTTGCAATAATGATACAGTTTAAAAGCAAGTTTGCAATTCATTTTTAAGATTGAAATAACCGTAAAGATAATAATAACAAAAGCGAAAGATAAACAACCTAGAAGTGACTATCCCAATAGTCACCATTAACAATAGCACGAATCCCAGATTCGTACCACCCATCAAGTTTTAATTTAAATGTTGTAGTCTAACTCTTGAAAAGCTTACCCAAGCGTGTCCATCACCTAGGACGAGGCTATTCGAATAGTTTTTAACCCTGCAGGGGTGTACCACTGTACCCACACTTCAGACCGCCTTTAAGCCAAAGCACACTTCCGAAGGTATGCTGGCACAGCTAAGTCCTACGAGACTTTTTCCAATATTGTGTATCGACCCGTGCGCTCGTATGGATAGAAACTCATACGCTTACATGGTAAAGCCGAAAAGACAACTACCCACTCAGGATAAAGCTTTTCGGACAACTACCATGCTCCCACCTCCATCCCTCCTGCGACCTCCTGCGACCCGGGACCAATACACGCCAAAGTACTAGGTCAAGAGAGGTCCCATACCCTCTAGTGTGGTTTAGCACGAAATGCTGGATAAAAATTCACTCACAAGATGTTCGGTCCTTAATTGACCCGGGCACCTTTCCAGTCACACCCAAAAGATCACACCAATCTTACCATTGTGCCCGCGTCCAAATCATTTTTGTTTTCATTTTTAGTTTTGCAATTAAACATAGCAGAAATGCTGAAACATAAAGTTGTAGTAAATTTTGTGTGATCAAGGTTACCGACTAAAGTCGATAACCGCCAGATTCTACCGATAGCTAAGCATGTCTAAGCAAGTTGACCGGATCTACTAAGTGACAAGAGATCATCCAATGATCTCTAATCACAAAGAAATAACCTAGGCTCAGGTAGTAGAGATCAATATTTTGACTACAGGATATGCATCTACGGATTTAACTAATCAATTTAACACAAATTAAGCGATGCATACATATAGTTGAAACAAAATATTAGACTTTAAAATACTGGGATAAACATGATCAAACTGCTTGCCTGGTTGCTGTTGCTCAATATGTTGCGGAGGATCGTTTGGGGTTGCCGCAAATATCGAATCCTAACGATTGAACAAAACAAATAATAAGAACGGATAACACCGCAAACTCCAACATACCACAACAACAAAACATGCCAAAACTCGACAATGAGCCTAAGCATGATATAACAAAATTTTAGAAACAGGAACAATTCCTTTAAGTTATTATGAATTTCCCAAGAATTTTCTAAACTAAATACACATCAAAACACTAGTTAATTACTAAACCAATTTTCATGAACAGAAACAGGGTGTAAAACTTAACCTAATAGTTAGTATACTGAAAATGAAATGTTACCGAATTGGGTTCATTGATTTTGGACAATTATTAAAAGAGATATGCATTTTCTAATTTGGAGATTACATTCTACAACATTTAAATTAATTAACAGATTTTTGATACAGGGACAAGGTTGACACTAATTTTAGCAAATAGCACATTCAAAATGAAAATTAAAAAGACTGGTTTCATGCAATTTGGATAAAAATTGAATTAGTTATGCATTTTACAAGTTTAATTGAATTATGACTCAACAGAAAACATAAACCGAAATACTAAATCATTTCCGAAATCTATAATGCACTCAACCCATTTCGCACCACACCAGCTAGCCCTCACATCGACGGCGGCTCACGCGAAAATGTCGACCAAAACAACACCCGCGAAAGTGACGTCGAAGGCGTATTCTAAGAATACGTCTTCGCTAATGTAACGTAATCCTAATACACATGCCCAAAGAAAATACGCTTCAATAGAGAAAACGATTTGAAACCTCGCAATCCTTAATCGACATTATGGACCCACATGGCGTTGACTCGAGTGCAACGAAACAGACGGATAAAAAGATTTCCTAGACGCGATTAACAGAGAGGGCCCACAAGTCAGTGACTCAGCTAAAACAGGGGTTAGCGCTAAATTAATTACCACCGGTGGTTTACCGGCGGTGCGCGGGGACGGCGGCGCGGCGTGCGGCCGACACGCGACCTAGTGGGTTTCAAGACGAGCGAGCGATACCTTGAGGCCCGCAAGGACTTCGCGAACTCGGTGACGGTGTTGCGGATCCCGATGGTTGCCGGAGATGAGCTCACGACGGCCGGAGGCGGAGAAGAAGGTGCGGTGCGCGCGGAGATGACGCTACAGACGACGAGAAGCTTCGGGAAGGAGCTCCTCGAGATCGCGGAGACACCAGGAACGATAAGCCCACGATCTTGATGATGGGGGAGGACGGTGGCTCCCGGAATTGACACGGCGGCGCTTTACCGAGCTTGGAGAAGAAAGCGTCGCGAAGCCTCGGTGAAGCACCAAAGAGTGAAACAAGGTCACAGTTAGACTCAGTGGTCGATTGCGATCCTAAAGGACCAAAAGCCGAAACTAGAAACTCACCAGAACGCAGATGAGCTCGCGGGGCCGAGATCACCGGAGGTGGAGACGACGAACACGCCCCCGGCGATACACTGGACACCGAGGGCTCTGGATGGGCAAAATGGAGGCGGCGAGGCAAGAGGAACACGACGGCGGGGTCGCTGTTGCTCGAACGGCAGTGAGGTGGTGGTGCCGCCCTCGGGTTTTTCTCCGGCCGAAGCTAAAAGATGGACGGAGAAGTCGCGAGAATGAATGCGAGGAAGAATGGATGACCACAGGGGGTAGATGGACTCCTGGCGATTCTCCGGAGGGGAACACGCGTCCACGACGTGGCAGCGACGCAGCGCCGTGGCACACATGCACGAAGCGGCCGTGAGCTCCGTGAGACGCGAGAAGACGAGGACGGCGGCAGTGGGGCCCACATGTCGGCCGCGAGCTAAAGCGCGCGGATCGAGTCCGGTGCGCGCGAACAGTGGTTAGACTCGATCAAGAGTGCATCGACCGTTGGATCTAGAACGGACGGTCGAGATTGATGTATGCATTCGGACAGGTCGGTTGCATACGCACACGTGGACCGTTCGATCCGCATCGGACGGCTGACAGCCATCGAGCGCGCGCGGTGCAACTAGTTGGTTTGACCGAGCCAAGCGGTGCGAGTCGGACTCGAGCCTGAGGTTGGGTCCGAGCCCGAGGAACAGTGATTTTAGTTTTTGACTTAAAAGACAGAGAGGGTTTGGGAAATTTTTAGAGGTAGCTCCAGAGCTCCAAAAATTTCGAAATTTTTATGGTAGCTGCTAGGGACAGAGGACAACCTTGTGAAATTTTTCCAGGGGTTTTCATGCACTAGATTTTTCCCACTAAAATTCACAAGCTGCTGTCCAGAGGTTTGACCAGATTTCTAAACTGGGTTGACTTGGGCATTTGAAATAGCAAACAAAATCTAAAAATTGTGAAATAATTCAGAGAGGTAGCTAGGATGATCAAGATGATAGGAAAAATAATTTTGGAGGATGATCACCAGTTTGAAGGCTAATAATTTGATGACAACAATTTCCAATCACAAGAATTAACTTCTAGAAAATTGGAATTTGCTAGGGAAAAATTGGAAAACTTCCAAATGATTTGAAGAGACAACAAAAGTTTTTATTTCTCCTCAAAATTTTACATTTGGAATACAAACCCTAAGTTAGGGCTGTTACAAATCTCCCCCCTTACAGGAATCTCGCCCCGAGATTCTGATCACTGGGAGAAGAAGGATGGGTAATCTGCTCGAAGGCGGTCTTCCCGCTCCCAAGTGGCTTCATCCTCGGAGTGGTTTGACCACTGAACTTTGAGGAACTTGATCCCACGGTTCCTCGCTCGCTCAGCTTCTTCGAGGATACGAATGGGGCGCCACGATAAGACAGATCTTCCGCACATCGATATTTTCCAATGGTGTTTCTCACCGAACACGGAGGCACTTCTTCAATTGCGACATATGGAAAACATCATGCACCCTCAAGTGTAGCCGGCAAGTCTAACTTGTAAGCAACAGCTCCCACTCTATCGATGATGCGGTAGGGTCCGACATACCGAGGAGCCAATTTGCCCTTGACGCCAAACGACGATGACCTTCGAGGTGAGACTTTGAGATACACAAAGTCATTGGGCCGAAACTCACTCACGACGACGCCGATCCGCATAGCTCTTACGCTCGATCGAGCTACGCGCAAGTGCTCACGAATCAATCGCACTTGACTTTCCGCCTCATTGATCGAATCCGCCAAAGAACCGCTTTCACCGCCGACCAGTTCAATGGTGTTCTGCAGCGCTCCCATACAAAGCCTCAAACGGTGCCATACCGAGACTAGCTCGAAGCCGTTGTTGTAGGAGAATTCGGCAAGCGGTAGGCACTTCTCCCAATTCTTTCCATAGGAAAGAACACAAGCACGAGCATATCTTCAAGCACCGATTGACTCGCCTGTCGACCATCGACCGAGGATGGTAGGCGGTCTTGAAAGTAAGACGGTACCCATGGCCTCCCGCATCGTGCCAAAATCGGAAGTGAAAAGAGAACCACGATCCGACACAATCGCTCGTGGCACACCATGCAAGCTCACAATGCGGAGATATAGAGATCCGCCAATCGATCGACACCGAGAGTGGTAAGTACCGCAGAAGTGCGCTACCTTCGCCAATCGATCGATAACAACCCGGATAGCATCCTTCCCTCAAGAAGTACGGGGTAGACCAGTGATAAAATCCATGCCTGCGTAATCCCACTTCCACTCTGGTATAGGCAAGGGTGGAGGAGACTCGCTGGACGCCGATGCTCGCCTTGACGCGACAACATATGTCACATCCGCCACGAACCCGCAATCTCGCTTCATGCGAGTCCACCAGAATCTCTGACGCAGATCTTGGTACATTTTGGTGGCCCCGGGATGGATAGACAAAGGCGAATCATGGGCCTCCTGAAGAATCAAATCCCGCAACTCTGGGACCTTTGGGACCACAAGCCGCTGCCCAAACCATACGACACCGTGCTCATCTTCCGAGAAACACCTGGCTATCCCATCCTTGATATTCTGCTTGACCTGGTTCACACCGACATCTGACTGCTGTGCTGCCTTGACTTGATCCACCAAGGTTGGTTGCACAACCAAGGCAGCAAGGGAACCATGCTCAACCAAACCCAAGTTGAGACGCTGAAACTCTGCAAGAAGTGCCGGTTGCTGCTCTTGGATCATCAGAGTATTGCAATACACCTTTCGGCTAAGTGCATCGGCAACCACGTTGGCCTTGCCAGGATGATACTGAATACCCATGTCATAATCTTTGATCAATTCCAACCATCTCCTTTGCCTGAGGTTCAGATCTGGCTGGGTGAACAGGTATTTCAAGCTCTTGTGATCGGAATACACCTCACGGTTACCGATCAGATAATGCCGCCAAATCTTGAGTGCATGCACCACAGAACCAACTCTAAATCATGGGTGGGATAATTGAGCTCGTGAGGTCTCAATCGCTCGATGCATAGGCAATCGCCTTGCCTTCTGGATAAGAACACATCCAAGTCCTCGACGAGAGGCATCGCAATAAATATCAAGCTCTTGTGGACATCGGGAAGAGTGAGGATCGGGTGAAGTCAAACGCTGTTTGAGCTCCCAAAGCTCTCATCACAAGCAGAGGACCACACAAACTTCTTGTCCTTCTTGAGCAATTCGGTCATCGGCTTTGCGATTTTGGAGAAGTTCTCGATAAAGCGCGTAGTAGCCCGCTAAACCAAGAAAACTCCGCACATCGCTGGATCGACTTGGTGACCCAAGATAGAACATCGCGACCTTGCTGGGATCCACACTATGCCTCCGGTGAAAGAACATGGCCCAAGAATGCCACTTCCTTCAACGTAACTCACATTTCTTGAACTTCAGATACTGGTGGTGCTCCATAATTTGCCCAAAACAATCTTCGATGCTCAAGATGCTCGCTTGATCTTGGAATAGATAAGAATGTCATCAATAAAGACCACCACAAATTTATCCAAATACTCCATGAATACCGAATTCATAAGGTTCATGAACAAAGCCGAGCATTGGTTAAACCAAAGGACATGACGGTGTACTCGCATGACCCATAACGAGTAGTGAAAGCCGTCTTCGAATATCCTCGATCGATCGACTGATGATACCCCATTCTCAAATCAATCTTTGAGAACACAGGCTCGGTCAATCGATCAAACAGATCATCAATGCGGGGCAGAGGATATTTGTTCTTCACCGTCACCTCATTGAGAGGACGGTAATCAACACACATGCGCAAGGTCTTGTCCTTCTTCTTCACAAAGATCACCGGACAACCCCAAGGAGATGAACTGGGACGGATGAAACCCTTTGCTTGGAGCTCACCAAGCTGCTTCTTCAATTCTTCTAGCTCATTGGGAGGCATCCGATACGGCGCCTTCGAAATCGGGGCGGTACCGGGCAGCAACTCGATGACAAACTCCAGGTCTCGAACCGGAGGCATCCCGGGCAAGTCTTCAGGAAAGACATCCCCAAAGTCAGATACTATGGGAACATCCTGAATCTGCAAGGTTGGCTTCGCTTCTAATACACATAGATGTGGCCCCTGCAGCTGCGGCGAAAATCCGACCTGCTCGCCTGAAGGGCTGGTGAGATAGACAATCTTCCTGGCACAATCGATTTGCCCCAAGTGTTGGGACAACCAATCCATGCCAAGAATCACATCCAGCTCGAATCGAAAGCGTAATAAGGTTTGCCAAAACCCCACTCCTTGACTATGATAGGAACATCACGACATCAGATCTCTCATTTCCGACCCCGGAGAGCGGATGAGCAAAGGAACTCCCAAAGGAACACAGTGAAGACCACTCGCAGCAGCAAATGATCTTGAAATAAAAGAATGCGATGCTCCAGAATCAAATAATACCGCAGCAGACGAATTAACAAGAAGTGTACCAATCACGACATCCGCGCCTCCGAGCCTCCTCACCGAAAGGTGGTTGACTCGACCGCTGCCGCACTCGGGCTTTTGGATCATCTTCTCGTCGTGGATGACCACTCCCCGCCCGCGCCCTCCATTAGGACGAGGGTCGCCGCAACACTGAGGCGTGCATTCGCATAATGGCCCTTGTTGTGGCAAATAAAACAAGTGACCTCGGCGCCGGATTGCGGAGGCCGCTCTGCTGGCTGGATCGCAGCGCACGTGGTCAAACACGCCCGCGGTGGGCGAAGAGCGGGCGCGATGGCCTCGGCGCGGTGGAGCAAAAGAACGGGCCATCGTGCCGCCCACCGAGAACGCAGTGAGGCGGTGTGAGTAGACCGATGTGCCTCCCATTTGCGCTATGGACTCGCCGCGCCTTTGCCTTATGCTCAAGAACAATGGCTTTATCTACCAAGGCACGAAAGTCGGAAAAGTCCACAATAGATAGCTTGTCCCGCGGCTCCTCGGACAAGCCATCCATAAACTTCTCCTGCTTAGCCTCATCTGAGGCCACCTCCCCTGGAGCATAACGAGCCAAATGATTGAACTCGATAGGTACTCCGTCACAGATTTGCGCCGTTGCTTGAGCGCGAGGAACTCCTTCTTCTTGACTTCATCAGCCGCCGTGATGTGGGCCCGAAAGCTGTCCTGAACTCCTCCCACGCGACCACATGGCTCGCGGGCTGCATGGCGAGATAGTTCTCCCACCATGAGAGTGCCGCGCCTCAAGCCGGTGGGACGCCAAGAGCGCCTTATCTCGCGCCGGCATCGAGCTATGTTGAGCTTCCGCCAACCATGCGCAGCCAATCATCCGCATCGAGAGGGTCCTCGAGCGGGAGTAAGTCGGCGGTGCGCAGACGGAGGAACTCTGCAAGTCCCCGCGAGTCCGTGGCCGCCACCACCGGCAGGAGTGGAGGTATTCTAGCAATAACCTCCAAGATGCGCGTCACGGTCCATGCGGTTTCGCTCGATCCGAGCGAGCACCTCACCATGGTCGGAGGAGGGGAAGCTCCTCATCATGACCACCACGACCGCCACGCGTTCTCCGCCATCCTGCTTTACTAAGACAAGTTAGCAACAAATTTAAGAGCAAGAAAGCCCAAAATTCATGAAAGCAACCTAAACAAACACAAGGCAGATAAAGTTCGACCAAAGAAAATCGGACACATAACTACTCCTTTACATCTTACCCTATTATCCCCACAAGTTTTAGTTGGATTAAACTTCATGGTTCTCCCAAACTAATTCCACCTGTAGTAACTATCTTTTGAAAGGTGAAGAGAAAAACCAAGTTTCAAAACTTAAATTAGAGTAAGATGAGAGTAGAAAGCTAAGATAGGTAAGGAATAAAATCGAGAATCGCCTAGGTTTTTATAAACCTTTTATGACTTGAAAATAAGACTTTCAAAATATCCTAAGGACGACTATGCTTGGGTTACTACGGTCGAATGGCTCGATACCAACTTTTGAGGACCCTGGCTTATTTGGTTTGTAATGCTTAACCAACCACCGGTCCTAGCATCACAAATCAAATAATCGATCCTCGAGATATGTATACTTCCCGAGCAAGATACACACCTCGGTACAAAATTAAACATCAACTCCATCCCACACATAGAGACCAAACACAACACTACCAAACGGAAGATAAACAAATAGTATAGTTATTACGCATAAAGGCCGATGTGCCAAGATACACAAATAAACAAGAACGACAATGAAGCAAAAGTGCCATAAGATGGCTATAAACAAAGCCAATCGGTGTGCCTCCAACCCACAAGGCATCCGACCGACCGCCAAGTCTAGTCGTCACCACGGCGACAAAGACACTCACGTAGTGAGGCCCCGAGGCTCACCTTCTTCCTCTCGCAACAAAACATTAAGCAAAGCACCGAGTACAAAGATTGTCTTTGTACCCGCAAGACCGACGTGTGAACTAGCGCACTGCTCATATGCTACATGCAGCTTATTTGGTGGAGGTCATATGTTTCATTTGCATAAAGCCAACTTTCTTTGCAATAATGATACAGCTTTAAAAGCAAGTTTGCAATTCATTTTAAGATTGAAATAACCGTAAAGATAATAATAACAAAAGCGAAAGATAAACAACCTAGAAGTGACTATCCCAATAGTCACCATTAACAATAGCACGAATCCCGATTCGTACCACCCATCAAGTTTTAATTTAAATGTTGTAGTCTAACTCTTGAAAAGCTTACCCAAGCGTGTCCATCACCTAGGACGAGGCTATTCGAATAGTTTTAACCCTGCAGGGGTGTACCACTGCACCCACACTTGCATCGCCTTTAAGCCAAAGCACACTTCCAAGGTATCTTCGGCACTGGCTAAGTCCTACGAGACTTTTTCCAATATTGTGTATCGACCCGTGCGCTCGTATGGATAGAAACTCATACGCTTACATGGTAAAGCCGAAAAGACAACTACCCACTCAGATAAAGCTTTTGGACAACTACCATGCTCCCACCTCCATCCCTCCTGCGACCTCCTGCGACCCGGGACCAATACACGCCAAAGTACTAGGTCAAGAGAGGTCCCATACCCTCTAGTGTGGTTAGCACGCCGAAATGCCTGGATAAAAATTCACTCACAAGATGTTCGGTCCTTAATTGACCGGGCACCTTTCCGATCACACCCAAAAGATCACACCAATCTTACCATTGTGCCGCGCCCAAATCATTTTTGTTTTCATTTTTAGTTTTGCAATTAAACATAGCAGTAAATGTTGAAACATAAAGTTGTAGTAAATTTTGTGTGATCAAGGTTACCGACTAAAGTCGATAACCGCCAGCTTCTACCGATAGCTAAGCATGTCTAAGCAAGTTGACCGGATCTACTAAGTGACAAGAGATCATCCAATGATCTCTAATCACAAAGAAATAACCTAAGCTCGGTAGTAGAGATCAATATTTTGACTACAGGATATGCATCTACTGATTTAACTAATCAATTTAACACAAATTAAGCGATGCATACATATAGTTGAAACAAAATATTAGACTTTAAAATACTGGGATAAACATGATCAAACCGCTTGCACGGTTGTCGTTGCTCAATATGTTGCGGAGGATCGTTTCTGGGGTTGCCGCAAATATCGAATCCTAACGATTGAACAAAACAAATAATAAGAACGGATAACACCGCAAACTCCAACATACCACAACAACAAAACATGCCAAAACTCGACAAAGACCTAAGCATGATATAACAAAATTTTAGAAACAGGAACAATTCCTTTAAGTTATTATGAATTTCCCAAGAATTTTCTAAACTAAATACACATCAAAACACTAGTTAATTACTAAACCAATTTTCATGAACAGAAACAGGTGTAAAAATTAACCTAATAGTTAGTATACTGAAAATGAAATGTTACCGAATTGGGTTCATTGATTTTGGACAATTATTAAAAGAGATATGCATTTTCTAATTTGGAGATTACATTCTACAACATTTAAATTAATTAACAGATTTTTGATACAGGGACAAGGTTGACACTAATTTTAGCAAATAGCACATTCAAAATGAAAATTAACAGCACTGGTTTCATGCAATTTGGATAAAAATTGAATTAGTTATGCATTTTACAAGTTTAATTGAATTAACAGCTCAACAGAAAACATAAACCAGAAATACTAAATCATTTCCAAATCTATAATGCACTCAACCCATTTCGCACCCATTACCGGCTAGCCCTCACATCGGCGGGTTCGCGAAAATGTTGACCAAAACAACCCGGCACGAAAGTGACGTCGGCGCGATTCTAAGAATACGTCTTCGCTTAACGTAACGTAATCCTAATACACATGCCCAGCAAAAATACGCTTCTCAATAGAGAAAACGCATTTCGAAACCTACGCAATCCTTAACTGACATTATGGACCCACATGGCAGTGACTCAGAGTGCAACGAAACAGACGGATAAAAAGATTTCCTAGACGCGATTAACAGAGAGGGCCCACAAGTCAGTGACTCAGCTAAAACAGGGGTTAGCGCTAAATTAATTACCACCGGTGGTTTACCGGCGGTGCGCGGGGACGGCGGCGCGGCCGTGCAACCGATTACGCGACCTAGTGGGTTTCAAGACGAGCGAGCGATACCTTGAGGCCCGCAAGGACTTCGCGAACTCGGTGACGGTGTTGCGGATCCCGATGGTTGCCGGAGATGAGCTCACGACGGCCGGAGGCGGAGAAGAAGGTGCGGTGCGCGTGGAGATGACGCTACAGACGACGAGAAGCTTCGGGAAGGAGCTCCTCGAGATCGCGGAGACACCAGGAACGATAAGCCCACGATCTTGATGATGGGGGAGGACGGTGGCTCCCGGAATTGACACGGCGGCGCTTTACCGAGCTTGAGAAGAAAGCGTCGCGGCCTCGTGAAGCACCAAAGAGTGAAACAAGGTCACGATTAGACTCGGTGGTCGATTGCGATCCTAAAGGACCAAAAGCCGAAACTAGAAACTCACCAGAACGCAGATGAGCTCGCGGGGCCGAGATCACCGGAGGTGGAGACGACGAACACGCCCCCGGCGATACACTGGACACCGAGGGCTCGGGATGGGCAAAATGGAGGCGGCGAGGCAAGAGGAACACGACGGCGGGGTCGCTGTTGCTCGAACGGCAGTGAGGTGGTGGTGCCGCCCTCGGGTTTTTCTCCGGCCGAAGCTAAAAGATGGACGGAGAAGTCGCGAGAATGAATGCGAGGAAGAATGGATGACCACAGGGGGTAGATGGACTCCTGGCGATTCTCCGGAGGGGAACACGCGTCCACGACGTGGCAGCGACGAGCGTCGTGGCACACATGCACGAGCGGCCGTGAGCTCCGGTGAGACGCGGAGAAGACGAGGACGAAGCTGACAGGTGGGGCCCACATGTCAGCGACAGAAGCAAAGCGGCGCGAACTGGAGTCCGGTGCGGCGCGAACAGGTGGTTAGACTCGATCAAGAATGCATCGACCGTTGGATCTAGAACGGACGGTCGAGATTGATGTATGCATTCGACAGTCGGTTGCATACGCACACGTGGACCGCTCGATCCGCATCGGACGGTGATGACCATCGAGCGCGCGGTGCAACTAGTTGGTTCGACCGAGCCAAGCGGTGCAGCCTGACTCGAGCCCGAGGTTGGGTCCGAGCCCGAGGAACGATGATTTTAGTTTTTGACTTAAAAGACAAAGAGGGTTTGGGAAATTTTTAGAGGTAGCTCCAGAGCTCCAAAAATTTCGAAATTTTTATGGTAGTTGCTAGGGACAGAGGAAAACCTTGTGAAATTTTTCCAGGGGTTTTCATGCACTAGATTTTTCCCACTAAAATTCACAAGCTGTTGTCCAGAGGTTTGACCAGATTTCTAAACTGGGTTGACTTGGGCATTTGAAATAGCAAACAAAATCTAAAAATTGTGAAATAATTCAGAGAGGTAGCTAGGATGATCAAGATGATAGGAAAAATAATTTTGGAGGATGATCACCAGTTTGAAGGCTAATAATTTGATGACAACAATTTCCAATCACAAGAATTAACTTCTAGAAAATTGGAATTTGCTAGGGAAAAATTGGAAAACTTCCAAATGATTTGAAGAGACAACAAAAGTTTTTATTTCTCCTCAAAATTTTACATTTGGAATACAAACCCTAAGTTAGGGCTGTTACACTAGGCCAGCTTAGCCGCCGCCGTCGCCACTTCCAGGAGGTGCGCAAAGCTCTATGCCGTCATGGCCGGAATCGCCAGCAGGGCTCCGGTCAAAATAGAGCTCAGTGAGCTCTGTTTGGTCGGAAGCCCGACATTTACTATAGCTCATCTTTAGAAGTTAACCGCGATGATTAGCATTTAAGCGAAGATCTATGTCGGAAAATGTGGTTAGACGTGTTTTGTAATACCCTACAGCTTATGACATGTGGGCCTCCAAGGTTTAAGTAGTTTAGTCCATGGATGGTGCACCAGTGGACCGTTACACGTGGCCCAGTCCACGCGCTGTTCTGGTAAGCCGTATCAATGACAAGTAGGGCCTACCTGTCAGTAGGAATGAAAACTCGGTTTAATTGGAAAATGCACTATTCAACCGGACCCCACACATCAGTGTCTGCGGCTAGCGCAGTACTCTGTGAGAAAAGTACTAAATGCTTATAAAATTCGAAATAGGTTTCTTTACACACTAAAAATTACATTTAACTTCTAAAATACATAACTAAATCATCTTAACCCCAAATTCAGTGAAACCAATTTTGTTAATTCACTTTTTTTTAATAAAATTATTTAAAATAGGTTTCAAACCTATCTCTATAGCAGAGAATATAGTTTTGGAAAAATGATCCATAACTATATTATTTTTACAATAGAAAACACCGATAACTTAGAAATTCATAACTAATTCATACAAACTCCAAAGGAGATGAACCAAATTATTTTGAGCTTATAATAATATCCTCTATTTATCTATGAAATCCTTTTACCCACTAATACTCTGCAAATTTTAACCAAAGAATTAAAATCAATGAACAATATCAAATTTTGCATTTTCTAGAAATCTGATATTCAAACCACTGTAACTTTCGCATACTAAATCCAAATGAAATAATTTTTACACCTAAATTCACCTAAAATATTACTCTACTTACTGTATGAATTTATTGTAATTTTGAATTTTCAGCTTTATTGGTATTTATTGCAATATTGGTATTTGTTGGGTTTCTCGATGATACGAATGTATTCATGAGTGCAACCTGAGGTTGAACAAGTGGTACCAACAAAGGTGCTAGCACCCCCCCTCTTGATCGTATTGCTCCTAGTGATTTTAAAAGTGTTGTGTGGATTTTAATCTCTCCATTGCATGCTATTTTGAAAAGTATGTTCATGGTAGAAATAGTTAATTCCTAATTGTTGCATCGCCTTCCTTGAATGTCGATAATCCTTTGTTTAGTTTATGCCTAGGATATATATATGCATGAGAATTTTCTGTTGTAGGATAGATCGATGCTTAGCCATGCTAGTAGTTGTAGTCGAAAGTGGTTGATGGAGCAAGTCCATCGGCCGGTGAATTGAATCGAATCTTGATAAAATTTGAGGATTATATAGATTGAATTATGTTGAATTTGAGGACTTTGTCTAGATCTTCGAATCTAGTGTTGTGGACTTGTTGGGTGGGATGTTGTTGTGTGTTGGACTTGGACGGGTGATAGGGTGATGAAAGGAGGTTGTTCCTGGATTCGTGTAGCCCCGTCTAGGTGCTTAAGGACTGGTCTGTGGTGTGTCGAGCCAAGTCTCACGTGCAACCACACGTCGGGTTTTGTGGGCGATGGCTTGGCTAAATAATTTGTTGTGTGTTAGTTATCAAAACACAATTAGGTTGACAATTGTTATTATTATTTTTAATGGTTCTCTTGTCAATATGTGGGGGCATGTTCGTCGTTCTTTTACTTGCTCTTAAGGGTCTCTTGTTTGAAAGGGACTTACTTACACAACGAGATTCACCTATGGTTAGGCGACCATTCAGTCTCTCATGGGATTCTGTTCCTCGAGTGGTTTGATAGTTAGGACATGGCATTGTAACGATCTCGTTATGCTACCTCAGTCACACTCCTAAGGAAGAGTGCATTGGCCGACATTAAGAGGAATGCATGTCGTGTGGGTAAAGCTGTACAACTCTGTAGAGAACTAAATCTATTCGAATAGCCGTGTCCCCGGTTATGGACATCGCTTGGTGAAACTATGCATAGTTAGCTTATGGGAAATTGGGAATTGGGTTATGGTTGAAAATGTTATGTCATTGTGCTAGATTGTTTAGATCTTGTATGTTGTCATGAACGGGAAATTCGTGTGTTGATATGTTTGAGAATTGATATATGTCACGAACAGGAAGTTCGTGTGTTGTTATAATTGGAGTATCTACTGATTTTTTATTATAAATTTGGAGTACCTACTGTTATATAACATTTCCAAAATGTTTTTTTAAATGGCAATTTGAATCTATATTGTTTATCTAGATGAAAATTCGCTTTATGCCAAAAAAATGACTAGTGTAGTAGCCTTCCTTTGATACTTACATGCATCCTTTTTTTTTTAAAGACTCGCGAGTACAACTTTGTACTTTAACAATGTCTATTTATTCAGGTGAGAACGACGGGTGCAACGGCTTTAAGTCCAATTGGTTGCTTGTGGGTTTTGGGCATGCCAACTTGGCTCTTTCTCTTTTATTTCTAAATTTAACTTCCACTGCGATTTAGTTGTGTTTGTTTAGATTTGGCCGATCGGCCCTCTTATGCAACCTTGTACTATAAGGTTCTATTTATTGATGTGGTATTATTGATTCTGTTATTCATGTATACTTGTGTATGGATGTGATTACAATGTTGTGTTTGGATATGTGCATGTTAGCCACTGATCCTTAGGAGCTAACATGAGACACATATCCGGGCACTTAGAATTGTTTTCGTCTCTCGTTAAGTGTTGCACTTTTGGCGTAATCACTTAGCTTGAAACAGATCGATCCCAGGTCGCCACACTTCGAGGCGAACGGTGCGTCAGAGCGAGGCTAGAGGGGTGAAGTCATCAACACGGCACTACCTCGCCGAAGCATGGACCTCGAGGCGGGCGACGTGTCGTAGCAAGGCCCGAGGGGGTGAAGGTGTCGATGCGGGGTCGCCTCACTGAGGCATGGTCCTCGAGGCGGGCGGCACATCGTAGCTCAGCTCGAGGGCGTGAAGTCTTCGATGTGGGTCCGCCTCGCCCAGGCATGGCCTTCGAGATGAGCGGCGCGTGAGAGCAAGGCCTAAGGAGGCGAATTAGTCGACGCGAGACCGACATGCCGAGGCATGACTTTCAAGGAAGGCGGCGCGTCGTAGCGAGGCCTAAGGGGGTGAAGTCATTGATGTGGGGCCACCACGATAAGGCATGGCCTTCGAGGCAGACACGAGTCGAAGTGAGGCCCGAGGGGGTGAAGTCGTCGATGTGGGGCCGCCACGACGATGCATGGCCTTCCAGGACGACGGCGAGTCGGAACAAGGTCCGAGGGGGCGAAGTCGTCGACACGGAGCCTCGATGTCGAGGCATGTCCCTCGAGACGGGTGGCGCGTCAGAGCGAGGCCTAAGAGGGCGATGTCGTCAACGTGGAGCCACCATGCCGAGGCATGGTCCTCGAGGCGAGCGACACATCGTAGTGAGGCCCAAGGGGGCGAAGTGGTCGATGTGGGGCCTCCACGCTAAGACATGGTTGTCGAAGCGAACAGCATGTCGGAGTGAGGCCCGAGGGGGCGAAGTCGTCGACGCGGCGCTGCCCTGCTGAGGCATGGACCTCGAGACGGGCGACACGTCGTAGAAAGGCCCGAGAGGGCGAAGTCGTCGACGTGAGGCCGCCTTGTCGAGGCATGGTCCTCGAGGTGGGCTGTGTCTCGTAGCAAGGCCCGAGGAGGCGAAGCTATCGATGAGGGGCCGCCACGCCAAGGCATGGCCTCCTTCGTGCCCTCGGCAGGTCTGACCGTCGCCCAAGGGCGGTCAGACTGCTGGCAATGGCTGGTTGGACCGCCACCATGGCCAGACAAACCTCCTCAGCCTGACAACAATATGAAACTTTCCAAAAACAAGGGTTTCTCCAAACACCTCGATGCTATTGTCAATTGTTCAACACACTAAGATTAAGATCATCTACCTGTGATCTCCACAATATTTGTTTATACACATACATATGGGGCAATGGAACGTATTCTTCAGGCAAATTCTATAAATTCCTTTCTCAGGGTTACAATGTGCCACAAACTTTCAAATGGATTTGGAAATCTAAGTGTGTGATGAAACACAAAGTCTTATTTGGCTTCTATTTATTGAAAGTTAAATACGAGGAGTATGCTCAAGAGACGTTGTATTGACTACCTACACCCTAACAACATGCCAACTTTTGTAAAACTGAGAATTCACCCCCAAACTCCTCGACAACGATGCCAATTATTCATTACCTAAACTAGGACTAAACCACATGATCTCTACACCATGAATCAATTGCACAGAGTCTTCTTGGATTTGTTTGCCAACTGTAGAAATATAGTGCATTTGTCACTCTGGAAACAACTTCAGTGGGTTGATACCAGCGGGGATTGGGGACATTGCTGGGCTTCATACACTAATTCTTCGTGTCGTAGCAGTGCCCCACCCCTAGGGCCGTCAGAAATATGTTGGACCCCAGGCATGGAATACCTGAAGCCCTCGTGTGTGTACCGTACTAGTTCCATGATCAGTGACTAGTACACACACATCCACAACATCAATAATCATATCTATACACTATACATACAACATGAAACAAATATAGAACATAAACTTAAGCGTTTACATGACAAGTATTTATTACACGGCCGTCTGCCCAAATTAAAGCATAAGTAGCAAGTTAAACAGTGGAAGCACAATAAATGAAACCCAAAAGTTCGGCGTTGTGCCCATCCATACGCTCAGACAATTAACAATGACAAGACCTAACAAGACCCGCCACCAAATCCTTCGGTACCGGGTGCAAAGAACGCGTTGTCCAGCATGGGCTCATCCTCATACTCTGATAAACAATTTAAGCAAGATTGAGTACATTTTGTACTCAGCAAGACTTGTAGTGTATCGCAACATAATTATACATGCGAGGCTAACAAAGGATGAGACTCTATTTTGCAAGTTATTTTCAGCATTAAGTAAATTTTATTTGCAATATCGATATGTAGTAATTTGTAACGGAAATTTTAAAGAGCAATTGATTGATAACGAAATAACAAGTATGTAACTTAACAGTAGCAAACCACAACCCCCTTTGGTTGTGACCATCATTTTATTCTCAGCCAGAGATGTGACACTCAAGTTAACAATAACAAAACCATCCCAACACTTTCCAACAAGACCGATTTTGCAAAAATTAAGACTATACCCGATGTGACTAGCACACTCATCGCAGCGAGCACGGCTATTTAAATAGATTTACACTCTGCAAAGGTGTGCAACTTTACCGACACAATACGAGCTCTCTAGTTTGTTTGACATCCGTTGACACCACTGCTCACTATCCATTGGTAAGCAGTTTAGAGTTCGTAACGAAGTCTTTACATCACCTAGTCTTAATCTTGCACTAGCCCGGTGAATGAAACACCCTCATTTCACCCGGGTACCCCCATTTCAGTGAGGCATTCACCGTTGTATCGAAAGACTTTGGTTCCAATGCCTTAGTGAAGGGAACCCATTGGAGTAAACCTACCTGGACATGCTCGTACTACTACAGCCTACCAACAAGCAAGGCTAGACCTAGATAACTTAATTAGCTAAGACCGCCCTAGTTCAGCCGTGTGGTTGTACTATTACACTTAGATTGGTGGCACTGGCGTTCAGTCCTTAATCGACTTGTGCGAGGATCTCCCCCTATCAACTTGTGAGATACACCTCTCAGTTTATAATATAACTCACCCATGTCACAAACTAAATTTTTTATTTTTATTTTTATACAAAATAACAGAGGTAACCCCTCTGGACCATATTTCAAATTCTACCAAATAGGATATCAACATTTCAAGGAGGATCATGCATAAAATAGGAATTTAACTATCATTATCCCTAAATATATTGATTTTTGCTAAACATACACGCACACATAACAGATTTTGCAAATTGAAATACAATAATTAAAATAATGGGACCAACATAGTCAAAGGAGGTGTTTGCCTTGCTCTGGTATCTCTTAGTATGAGGATGGTGGGTCGTCGAATATTTCATTCGCGTTTCCGACGTCTTTTCAAAAGAGCCAATAACAAATCACAAATATCAAAATAAATTAAATAGCAACAAAATCCAAATATTTTTTCATATTAAGATAGAGAATGATTTTAGATGAATTTAGGAAAATAATAATCTAATTTGGAGTTCATATGCAAAAATTATTAATATTTTAATTTTGCTCGGTTTGAAAAATCCTGAAATAATAAAAGGAGTGACGTCGAAAATGTATTTTATAAATTACTCTTTCCAATAGAGAAAGCGTGTTTCCTTTATACTGAAAGTGGCTTTTCTATTTTTACATTTTTTTGACATTATTTACTTACATGTGGGCCCTACATGTTAGTCTCTTGGGTATTTTGATTTTATTTACAAAACAGTGACGGTCCAACATGTCATAGACTCATTAACTATTAACTATTTGATTAAACCAAATTTGATTTTAATTCATGAGTTAGTACTCTGACACGTGGGGTCCACTTGTCAGCCTCTCGGTTTTAAAACATGCTTTAAAACGAAAAATAATGCGTGGGTCCCGCATGTTAGCGACTTATTTAAAAAACATGTTTTTAATTAGATTTTTGATTAGTTTTTCAACCGGTCCCACATTTCAGTGACTTAGTAACTTTAATCTCTGTCATTTGGCCCAAAGGTCGAAGAGAGAGAAGGAAAGAGAGTAGAGCGCGCATGGTCGAGAGGGAAGGTGAGCTCGCCGGCGGCGAGGCAGGTGCGGAAAGGTTCAGGGGAGCTCGGAAATGGGAAGATGGGGGTCATGACCCTACCATGGGCGGTGAAGATGGCCGGAGAGGTGGGTGGAGGCGGCTTCATGGCGGTGAGATGCGGTGGTGCGCTTCGGGTCCAACACGGCGTTGGCCTTAGGGATGAGGGCAGTGGGACTTGTTGCTCAAAATAGGTTCAGGGGATCTTCGCATAGCGAAAGGTTGTGGCTCGGGGCCCTAGGATCGCTTGAGGAGAGCCGGCGGTGAAGTTCCACGGCGACTGCACGGGCACTGCTAGTGATAACGGCATGAACGCCTTGATTTGGCTAAATTGAAGGAGGCTTATACTCTAGTAGCTTACCACAATCACGTACAGGGTGTCAATGAGGTCGGGGGAGGTCCAAGGCGGCTGGTCGACGGTGAACAGAGGCGGCAGCATCGGTGTACATGATGACAAAGCTCCTTGGAAGAAATATGCCGAAATGGAGCATGAAAACAACTTCAAGAGATCACATAGATAAAGAAAATGACCTTGATGTGGTCGAGGACTTATTGGAGAAGAGAAGGCGTCGATGGCGGCGGCGGCAACAGAGAGGTCTATGGTGACGGCTCGGTGTATGCGTCAATAACTGCAAGGGACCACGCAAGTGGGTTCAGGGAGGTGAGGTGAAGCTCAAACCGACCATGGAGTGGTCATGGACTCACTAGGCACAGAGATCTCTAGCAGCAACAGTGGTGCCAAAGTTGGAGAAGACGACGTGGTTGGGGAGCTACACTGCACCGGAAGGAAGGAGTGAGGGGTTTGAGTAAGTGAGCAAGGTGGCATAGAATGACGTTCATACTGTGAAGTTGGCTCACCAGGACAAGCTTGGGCCTCGGCGGAGCACGCGCACCGGAGCTTGGGGCGACGATGTGTTTCGACCGATATATTGGGAAAAGCTTATTAGTGAGAGAAAATGGAAACAACAATGGAAGCTAAGTGTTTTGACACAGAAGGGGGGGGGGTGTTCAAGAGGTGAGACGAGGATGAGATGCTCGACGGGAAATCCTAGTTGGGCTCGGGTTTTTGCGAGTATCTCACACGACAACGACTCCCAAGCGAAGCAAACCAGTGGACGGAGCAGGTGAAACCGGGCAACTCCGGTCGTCTCATGTGGGCACGCGAGGATGACACCAACACGCGCGTGGGTAAGCGGCGCTATAGTGCTACAAGGCGGAGGCGACGAGGCAGGTGTGAGGTGGAAGAAGGCTGTTGACACGTGGGCCCGGCATGTCAGTGAGAGGGGAGAGGGGTGCACTGGTGTGGGCTGAAGCGGGGCGCGAAGAAACGGGCCACAACGGATTCGCCCAACGGACGAGCGGGAGATTTGAATTTGCTTCGAAATTTTCCAGAAAAAGGCTAAGGGTTTGGTGAATTTTAAAACATAGCATACGTGCTCCAAAAATTATGAAAATGTTTTTGGGGATTCCTGACACAGTGTACATTATTGTGAAATTTTTTGAGAATTTTATTTGTTTTGCATTTTTCTCAAAAAAAATTTCAAGCTGCTATTTGAATGCAATTGCAATAATTGATTTATGGAAAATACTCAAAAACATGCTAAAAAAATGCATTCCCAGTTTATTAACGGTACAAATATCCCAAGGTAGATTTTTGGGATGTTATAGATTACCTAGTAAACCAGGGGGAATATGACTCCTTTCTCCATCATTGTAAGAGAGGAGCAAGAAGGGAAATGTCCTTACCCTCTCCTATACATATGACTCCAAAAGGGCATGTGAGGGGGGCTCTCTTATTCTCACATTCATAATACAATACATTCACTTGTTCTCTCACTCTCATGACAAAAGTAATCTCTTTCATCGGTAGATACCATTGGAGTTGACGAACTGCACTAAGCTATGTTGGCACAAACCAAAGACGAACACACGCGAATACAAGAACGCAAAAAAAATTTTGTGCCGCTCGAACAACAACAACTGCTTTGATTTTCTTCTTCTTCTCTGTTGCTCTTGTTCACAAAATCTGATTACAGAAGTGCTCTTTTATTAAGAGCAAACGACTATTCGTACCCGGAAAGTATTCTGCGTATCCTGAAGAGATACTACACAAACTCTATAATTCATAATGAATATTGTCCAAATAATGCAGAACTACACAAAACAAACTCTCTTTAAAATCTAGATATATCATATGCACAATTATTACTAACAAGCTACAGTCTCTGTACATCAGCAAAAACTTTTTCGGTGGCGAAGTGCAGAATATCTTTGGCAATCTTACGAGCTTGAGGCACCTCGTGCTGCATGGCAACATGTACACTGGCGGTGTCACCTCCGCCGGCATCCTGTTGTTGCCGTGGCTTGCTAGGCTCGACGTCAGCTTTAACAAGTTCTCCGGTGAGCTTCCTGACGAGGCGGCTAACATGAATAACCTAAGGTACCTCATCTTATCGAACAACAACTTCTCCGGCAGGATACCGCCGGCGTGGGGCCAGCTCACGGAGCTCCAGTTGTTGGGCCTGTCTTACAACAAGTTGTCAGGAAGAATCCCAGACAACATAACCTCACTTCTCTGATAGGGCTAATGGTTCTTGGGAACCATCTCTCTGGCCGGATTCCACCTGAGATCGGTAACTGCACCAGGCACCAGCTTAATCTATCTGAACCTTGAAAGTAACCGGTTGTCAGGGAGCATCCCACCAGAGATGATGCAGATTGGAAGTGACCTCTCGCTAACCTTTGCCAAGAACCGGAATTATTCTACCGTGCTTGTCGATGTCGGTGAGTGCATCACTCTGATAAATTGGTATACACCGACGGGCTACTCTCTGTTCAACTTCTTGTACTCGGTGATGAATTTGCAGAACTGCCGCATCTTACGGGACCAGATCTTGAAAGGGTATGGAGTTATTCCAATTTGAGGCAAATCGTCCTCACCAGCATCGTACATGATCTCCAAGTACGTCATTCTGTCGGGGAACATGTTGTCCGGAGATATACCGCCTGAGATTGTTGCAAACTTGCAATGCAGAACCTCAGCATGCTTTACCTTGATGACTACGCCCTCTCGGGTCGCCTGCCGCCTGAAATCAGCAGCCTCCCACTCATTGCGCAGAATGTCTCGAGGAATTCCATTTCAGGTCCAATTCTGTCGACTATCGGTCAAGTCGGGTGCCTCGAAATTCTTGACTTGGCTTCCAATAACTTATCCGGTGAACTCCCGTCAAGCCTAAGCCAGCTGAGCAAGCTCAGCATGTTAAATGTTTCTTACAACCCACTTCTCTCCGGCATTGTCCCAGCAGAAGGCCAATTTGGCACCTTCGACGAGCAGTCATTCCTGGTGACCCACTCGTATCATTTCAGCAAGCTGATGGTAGGCACTCTCCGGCAGATAAAGAAACTCACATTCAAGGAAGTGGAGTGACTTCTAGAACCATTGAACCGTGGGTCTTATTTTCGATCATTGTTGCCTTGGTGACAGCAGTCGCCACCTTCTTTATGATAAACCTACAGTTCGATTCCAGGAGGAAGTTCATTCCTTGTTGCTACTATTTATAACTACTTTTAGGGTGTAAAGTCTGTAAGCGAGTTAAGTGTTTTTATTCTTGAATTGTGACAAATTTGTTCTCAATATGCAGCGTTCCCTATGTATGAAGAAGTATCTCATTTTGACCTGAATTACTACGAAACTGTATGTATTTACGATATGCTTTAAACCTTGTACAAAATGATTTTGTAAAGAAGTTCATATGCAAAGAACTATATCGTACGTGTAAGTCTGAAACTGGTAGTAGATCTCGTGATAGCTGTTGTACAATAGGTACACGATACCATCCAGAGTTAAGAAAATTAGGATTTTTGCATCAAGTCAAAATTGATTTATCCATATTTACAAGGACTCACGATTGATTCAGACTCAGTGAGGCATTGTGATGGCTTTTTAAGCCCCTCCTTTTTTTTCTTTCTATTTTTGGATTATATCAATTAGAATCGCCTTTTTTAGGAGATATGACAGGAAAATTTTATTGGAATTGGTAAAGATTCATGTAACAAAGTAGATTACACAGCGTAGTACAGCACAACATAGCTACCGCAAACCGCCCCTTGGAACAATTTTGACGATTTAAGCTATTTCAGACTGATTGATCTTTTGGGATCAATTCATTTCCTTTCTAGCCCTAACGATTGCTCACGCACCTCAATTGATGATGAACTAATGGTCATTAGTATCAAGTTATGAAGGCTCAACCAGGGTTCTTTTTATCAGCCGGATTTCACCGAGAACCTGCGAAAACCGAATTTACTAGAGCCCCAAGTAAAAGTAAAAACCGGTCAAACTGGTTCATTTTTTTTTCAATTTTTGACTATAGGATAAAATAACTAACAGCAAGTGCTAGCCTAGCCTAGTGGATAGCAGTGCACCTAGGTTCTAACCTAGGCTCAACATCATGTCTTAGATGTGATGGAGATTTGCTGGTTCTTAGATTCTTTGTTCCTCTAAAAAAATGATTATTGTTGTTAGATTTAGTAGCTTTGAGCTTATGTGTTGAGTGATTGCACGGTTGCACCTGTGTTACTGGTGGAAAGTATTGGCTGTAGGCCAGGATGTCCTGTTTTTGTGCTAGTTAGCTAAGCTATCCGGAGGCCTACGCTAGATTTTGTCGGATGATGAACAGTACCTCTTAATTTTGGTAAAATAGGGAGGCTCTCGACTCTCGAGGTGTCCTGCCTTCCTAAAACAAATACAGCAATCTGTATGGAAAGAAGAATCTCAAGGTCGCGAGTCACGTCATAGCTGTTAAAATCCAACTTGGAGTAACACCGAAGTATAAGTAGAAAATACCAATCATTCAGACTAAAAAAACTCATGCAATGTTTAGAACATCTACCGGTTCAATCAAACTACGGTTGTTAACTTTCTTCTTCTAGTGATTTTTTTTTAAAAAAAACTTCTTCTAGTAATTCACGGTCCTCTGTTACACCGTGCTTTGCTTCCTAACTTTGTGACAAGCCATTCCGGAGAGGAATGTTCTGCGCGTTCCTAACTACATGAAACTGCGATGTTGTTTATACCAACATCCATATTTGCAATCAAATAGCATTTGGTAATTGGTATCTTGCTTCTAATTCGTTGTCATATATAAAAACTCCTTCAAAACACCCAACTTTCCCTTTCAACTCTGTGTCATGCCACCTGGTGATCGAAGAGGAGGAATGCTCTGCTCGTTCCTGAAGAAGTCAAGATGATCCACCTTAGCCTTCACCGCCGCGAGCCTCTCAAAGTTGGCCTTAAAGTATGTCTCCCCCCAAACCCTCGCCTTCTCATAGCTCGTCATGCCATCATCGTCGTCGTCGTTCACGCCGAGGTCCAGGTCTCTGTAGTTCACGTACGCGCCCCTCGGGTTTTTGGACACGTACGACTCCATCTCTCTGTACAGCCCCCTGATCCAGCCCATGTGCTTCTCCGCCGCCTCAGTCCCGTTCTCCGACCAGAACCCGTAGTACTGGAGGTTGTAGAGCTCCTGCCGGTGCGGGAACGGCGTTGCCGACGGCGCGACGCTGCCCATCCTGCCGCCGTAGGGGTCGAGGATGAGCAGCCCGGCCCCGTCCTTCAAGAACCAACTCCAAGTGCTCTCCCACACGTGCCGTGGGATGGGTTCTTGCACGTAGTCCGACTTGGCCTTGAAGTACCTGTCCGGCTTGTTCCCCCTGTCCAGGAGCAGCTCCATCGGCTTCCCCGTGCCGTAGAACGCGAAGTAGAGGACGGATTCGATCCATGTCATCTCGATGCAGTCCTGCTGCTTCACGCCGAGCTCCGGGAACCTCTCGTCCATCGTTGCGACGAGGCCGCTGCATGTCCCGAGGTACAGGGACTCGAACTGCGCGTCCTGGTTCTGCACGACAACGCGGAGGAAGACGTCGCGCGGCAGGGCGGGTGCTACATGTTGCCACTTGGTGAGGAGATCGGTGGCGGACTGGTTTCTTGGGCGGTGGATGGTGGACACCGTGACGGTCGCCGGCACGCGCACGAGCCGGAGCTTCCAGGACACGACGATGCCGAAGCTCCCGCCTCCGCCGCCTCGGATGGCCCAGAAGAGGTCCTTCCCCATGGTGGCCCTGTCCAGGAGCCTCCCCTTGGCGTCCACCATGACGGCGTCGAGGACGTGGTCAGCAGCGAGGCCGTGCTTCCGCAGCATCAGGCCGAAGCCGCCGCCACTGAGGTACCCACCGACGCCGACCGTCGGGCCCACACCGGCGGGGAACCCGAGGCGCGTGCTCTTGTTGGCGATGGCGTAGTACAGCTCGCCGAGAGTCGCGCCGGAGTCGACCCACGCCGTCTCGCTCCGGACGTCGACGCGGACTGCGCGCAGCGCCGCCAGGTCGACGACGGCAAATGGGCAAGCCGCGTCGATGGAACGGTAGGAGAGGCCCTCGTAATCATGGCCACCGCTGCGCGCGCGCAAGCGGACGCCGTGTCGTGCGCCGCAGCGCACGGCGGCCTGGACGTGGGAGGCGTTGGTGGTCTCGACGATGACGAAGGGCGTCGGGGTGGCCGGCGTGACGAACCGGAGGTTCTTGATGGAGGACTCTAGGACGGATGGGTAGGACGTGGACGCGTGTGTGTAGATGATCCCCGGAGGCAGGTGGACGGCGAGGCAGTTTAGAAAGTTGGTGGTGTAGGTCGCCGCAGTGGCCATGGCCGAGGAGACGGCGATGCAAACGGCGAGCAGTGCAAATACGAAGCTCCGAGACGTGGCCATCTTGTTGTAGCTTGGTTCGAGGCTGAGGAGGCAGGACGTCATTGCAACTTATAAACAAAGGATGGAAATGGAATGAGGCCGGTAAACTCACAAGTCAGAACCAGTAGGAGTGTACCCTGTCTTGTGTACTAGTTTGCGGTTGACACCAGTGCTGGGACGGCGAGAGGGTGGTTAGGGAGCGGTTGGGCGTAGCATCGTAGGTGGAAGGGAGGATCGGCTACGGCAAGGAGGTGGCTCACCTGCACCAGGGTGGCGCGGCGAGGCGAGGCACAGCAGCATGCAAGTAAGGGTTTCAGCCCAACAAAGTGCTCCGACACTCTTCCCCGCTCATTTTTTTATTTTGAGTTTGCCCCAGCTCCTTGATGCCTTCTTTAGGTCCGCTCGTCACGGAGTATGCACGATCTATGGACTCTTCGTATTAGCATGTATATATTGTAGGATCGTTAATAATAATCAGAACGGATGGATAATTGTATAATAACAGTAGAGCATGTCGCTAAGCCCGGCAAAAATCTACACCACGTCACGCACGACAGAATCCCTTAGATGTTGTCGCGTAGCACCTTCCTGTGCCGCTCCGCGCCGTCCTTCCCGAGCCCCTAATCCCCTAGATTAATTCTCTGTTCTTCTGGATGCGGCGACGTTGGACACAAGCAAAAGCACGGCACACAAAATCGAAGTGCAGAAAAAGCTGGAAGCAATTAGTAAATGGGAATATTTTTTTCTTCTCCAAGCAAAAGCATCTACTCTTGTTTCTCACGGCCAAAACACCACAGCCAACTTCTTGATTAACACAATAGCAAAAGTTCTCATGTACAGAACCAAAGCATGGCCGGCATCTAATCACCTACAAGCTGCTGCTAGCATATACCTCCTGTGTGTAGGAGGATGAATATACAGTAATGGATGATTGTATTGAGATTCGAGAGCGGTTTATATAGAGTACAAGGTTTGAAGGGTAAAAAGCCTCTCCTAGAGATAAGACAGGCAGGGATTACAAATCCTAAACTACCAAATATAGAGATATACCAATATACTCTAACATCCCCCGCAGTCATAGCGGTAGCGTTGCGGATAGCAGGAGCGTCGCGGACGATCAGACTGGAGAGGAAGCCGAAGGTAGGGAACCATCGGACTGACATCCCCCCGCAATCGCAGCGGGAGCGTCGGGGACTGCTGTGGCGTCGCGGACACAATGACTGTAGAGGGAACCAACGAGTTTGCTCAAGATAATGATAGCCCTTTGTTGCCGAGGTAGCCGAGAGCGAGGTGACCATGGACGTAGCCGTGGAGGAGATGTCGATGGCATGACCACAAGTGCGGGCTCCTGGTGGTGCGACGGCTCGTACTCGCGGACGACGGGCCGGCGATGATGATTCGCCGTGATGACGACGGTAGACAGGGCGCTCGGAAGGCCGTGGAGGGACGGCCGTATCGACGAGCGCGTCGCGTCACGTCACGACGTCATCGGAGGAGAGGAGGCACCGGAGAGGTCGACGCCAAGGCGGTGAAGTCCAGAGTCGAGGAATGTCGACAGGTCGGCAAGGCGACGCAAACCGATCTATGATCGGAAAAAAATAGAGAAAATCCGATCTTAAGATGACCGGAGAAAACTCTAATTGGTAGCCGATCAGTTGATCGGCGACATGACTTAAACTACGGGTTGTGCAGCCCCCAGGAGAGATCATGGAGACGAGACCATCTCCTAGGGGTGGCGCGGCGGAAGCTGTGGAGGTGGCGGCTCAGGAGCGGTACCGCTCTGATACCATGTAGGAGGGTGAATATACAGTAATGGATGATTGTATTGAGACTCGAGAGCGGTTTATATAGAGTACAAGGCTTGAAGGGCAAGAAGCCTCTCCTAGAGATAAGGCAGACAGGAATTACAAATCCTAAACTACCAAATATAGAGATATGTCAATATACTCTAACACTGTAAGGCCGCTGTTAACCCACATCATGGAGCCGCCACACACAAATCCTGTCCAGAATTCTCAAGAACCCAAAACTGTGGCCAGCACCTTGTGCTTTTCCTGCTACCATCTAGCTAATCACCTCAAGCCGCCAAAGCAACCTCCTGTCGAGATTCTCTCGCCTCCAGAGTTTCTGTTCTCAAGCCGCCGGCCCTTATCACCCACGTTTGGCAAAACCGCTGGCACTTTATACCCTAATGCCAACTGACGTTCTCACGTAATCTCCTAAAACTCACGTACGGCCCACCAGTCCTAAGACCCAATACGTGAGCTTTTACACCAGATTACAAAACTAATTTTAGACACTCCAAAATTATCACGTGTCGTAACATCTAAACCGTACCATTCGTAGCTCCAACATACATCATCCATATTTGATCTTCACGCGCCTCAACTCGAGCTCGACCGTTTCCTCCAGCATACTCGACCCTTTGGACCATGACTTCGCACTAAATCATCTCCCGGTCACCGCCGTAGACCACGATCGCCTCTAAGTTACCCTGCACATGCAAAGACCAAAACACCATCTTTCTCCAGTACAAGTTCTTCCCAACTTGACCGACATAAGTCCACACAAGACGCCACATGTCTCAATTAACATCAGTAACCAACATTATCAATTATTTATCAACTAAAATATACTAGATCTAGCCACATGATCTAACATATATCAACAAGGCTGCTGCTCCCACTTGCACGTACGGGAGGAGGCAAGCAACGATGCATGAGTACAGGAGCGAGTGCATGGATCTGTCACTTGGGAGATCTACAGCATGCATTTGTATCTTGGCTCGAGAGAACTCCCTGAGATCATGTCAAGCGGAGAACACGAGAGCAAGTGTTGTTTCTTAACCAGAAGCTACAAATGGATCTTTCGTCCATTTGTCCTGTGAAAGACAACCGACAAGGCGTCTATGTTGTTTGGCTCTATTTATCGGCTTACAGATAAGCCCTTGGCAAGCATGGACGCATGGTGCAAACGAAATACTTGCACAAGGCCTTCGTTTTTCTTTCTTTCTTTTTTCGCGATTACATACTTGCACAAGGCCTTGTATGTGGTACAACATGGTTTTGTTTCTTCCATGAATCTTGTCACGATTGATAGATCGGTTTTACAAGGTCTCATAGCCATGCAAATTCATATGTAAAAACAATGAATTTGTTTATGACAAAAGATTTGCTAAACATCATGAGACCGAAAAATCCTTAACTATAAGTCGATTTTGCTCACAGTTGGATCTGCCTTGCGATTTGTGCTTCAAGTTGGCATCTTCCTTCACTCCGATGGTAGCAGGGTTAGGGTTCGGGTTCATTAGAGACTTGGCCATGGAATTAGGGGGCTGTTGGGGGAGGGGGCGGGGGTGGGGGGCTAGTGTCGGCACCAGGGTTCACAATTTTAGAAATTTCGTTCTTTCGTCTCCAGGCGAAAGAAATCGCTTTTGTTCAAAAAAATTCGGCCGAATTGAATTTGGCCTAGCCCAAATAAGTGAAAAGACCCATCCGGCTGGTCCACCCTGTTGCCTTGCCCTAACTCTAACCTCCCATGCCCCTGAATCCTCCTGATCCCCTCCCCTCGCGTCTCCCTCTCCCACAGACTCTCCCCTTTCGCCTCCGGAAAAAATTTCGGTGGGGGACCCCCCTTATTCTCTCCAAGCGGCGGCAGCAGTGCAATAGGGAGCACCGGAGCCTTCCTGGCTCCGAGCCTCTGACCTCGAGTCCTCGACCCGCCTCATCCCCTTTCGCTCCTCTCCCTTTTCCTCTCTAGGCGGCGGCGGCGGCGCAACAGCAGGGAGCAGGCCGCTTTGACCTTCGGGTCATGGCTAGCGCAAGTGGCGGAGATGGGGTTGGGGGCTATGGTGATTTCACCGTAGAAGTGATAGATCCTGTTTTGGACTACCTTGAATTAATGGAGGTACACAATGAAATAATTTGGCAGTGTTAACATGTTTTCTTTCTAAAGTAATTATTTGATTTTCGTCTTGCAGAATGTGTTTGACTTCCAACTTATCAAAGATCTACTTTCTCGGCCTGATTTCAGGTTCTATTTCTTTTTTTCTTTTCAAATGTTATTTCTTCATGAATAAGCAGATGTTGTGGTCATGATTGGTAGCAGATGCAATAACTGGACTGTGTGTAACGTCGTAGTGCAATAACCATATTCCTTGTTTGCATGTTCTATTTCGTCCAAAATTTGGCCAAATTTCATCCAAATTTTAAACGTCTGTTTGAACACTATTGAAATTTTGGATCGAAATTCCGAAATTTCGGTGATTTCACCCCTTAGTGAATTTTTTTTAGAAACAAAAGAGTTTTCACTGTTCGGCACAACCTATTGTGAGATCAGAGTAGGACAGTGGGCAGCAGTAGAGGGCAACACGACCTCTGTGGGACTAGCAAGTTAAGGTGGGGGCAGGAGGCGATGGGCGGCAATTAATAATTCAAAAGTGATGAGCCACTCGAGACGAGGAAGAAGGCGGGACAATGGCATGGAGTTGGTAGAGGGGTCGTGGAGGAGGAGGCAAGTAGTGTTGTCACTGCCCTTGATGCTGACAGTCGTTGCAAGAGGTGGTAGCGGTAGCGGTGAGGGATCACCGGTGAGGCAGCGGAGCTGCGATGCACTGGTGTGGGGGTAGGGGGCACTGAAGGATGGATAGGTTAGAGTGCAGGATGGGGAGGGGAGAGAGAGGGGAATATATATAGTTGTGGGAGATGGGTGATGATGACTGAATCTAGATCTGATAGCTCAAAATGAGTAACTTATAGATATGAATGAAAAAAGAGTCACTTGGTTAATATACAACACCTTACGATTAAAGGCCATGGTTTGTCCTAGAATCCTAAATACAGTGGCCAATTTATGCTTGCTAAACGCGATATATAGCATCTTGGTTCCATAACGCATCAATCTCACAATTTATGAATTTATTCTGAAAGCATGATACACAAAAAAAGACGAAAATATTGTAAAGATCTCATAGTGTCTATGTTTAATCTTTGCTTATCTTTGATGGTATCCATAGAGTGTGAAAAATCAGTGCCTAGTGGCTGCAAGGCCATTGGAACTTCACGATACAGCTCTATAAAAGCCCAACGTTTGACCAGTTCGCCTCAATGTATGGCCGGTTTTGGACCAAGTTAACGAAAGCACCAAGCCACCAACTACAAATTAAGATCATTATTATCAGAATAGCAACTTGTCTCTCGAAGACCTTGGATGTGCATTTATGTGCTCGAAAGATTGTTTGTATATGGACGGGTTCCTTGCATGTGCTCAATATGTTACTTTCAGCTGATTCAGAAAAAAAAAAGATCTTCCGTGGACTTCAAAGATACAAGGCAAAAGCTTGGTTTCTTGAGAACTTCAATGTACATGTAAACACTCACGCTGCTTGGCCTATCACCCTGTTGCTATCGTTTTGCCCTCTAGAAAACTTCTCTGTTTTTTTGGTTTGACAGTGACTGTTTCTAATCGTGAGTAATTTCAGGTTGCAGCATGCATTTTTAATCTGATATAAGCTAATCAGTGCTCAACATTGCTACGCATGTAACCTTAGCTACTAATGAGATGTACATAAATGAGAAAACGAAATCTTAACTAATATAGATGAGTTCAACTTTTTTTTGTTTTTGAGAATAGATGCCTGGTTACCATTGTTGGGCTGGAGGAGATCAGCCCAAAATCAGCGGGCCTTTTTTAGAATTAACAGGCCCATGCGGTGTCCGACTTTTGCTAGGCCCGCCTAATATCTTGAGTGCTTTCCCCCCTCAAAAACCGTGAGCAGAGGCTGGGCATCTTTTATTGTGGTAGCTCGCATCGCATCTTCCACTACTTGGAAACTTCAGTGTCCACTAGCTAGCTGCGTCCGGTTAACCACTAGAGAAGCACGATGACACACGCGACCGATCGAGTGACCACTGCAGCTTGTTGCTTCGATTGCTATGATTGATTGGTCAAGATGAGAGATTTTTCTTTTTCTGCCTGATATTGATCGATCAAAACTTGTTTGTTCATATTTTCTCATCAGTTTAAGCTTTCGAGTGAACTGATTGGTGCATATAATTCAATATGGTATTAGAGTCTAGAGGTCTGAATTGAAAACCCGACTAACGCATTATGGTATTAGAGTCTAGTCCACGTCTTAGGCCTGGAGGAGCTAGACGTGAGAGGCAGTATTGAAGTATATTGCACACCTTTTCGTATTACTGTCTATTCATAAGGTGATTGAAATTTTCTTAAGCATGAGTCATATTTTTTATCCGTTGAATCAATATCCAATCATATGACATATCAATCTCTACACAAATATAATGATTATAACAAGTGACTTAAACTTAAAAAAATTTCAGACGAAGCTTTTGGGTGAACTGACGGGTATATGCAACTCAATATTGTTGGTCAACATTATCGACAGTTGTTCCCATTACTACGATTGGTCAGCATAAGAGCCGTATTTCAGGATCTTTGATCGTATAACACCTGTGGTCAATAAACAGCATATATCGGCTAATTAAAGCCGCTGCATCACAATAAGGAGTCAAGGACGGAACAAATTCCATCATTTTTTTTTTGACAAAATTGCTAATGGGAAACGCCTATGCCCATTAGCAATTTTCCATCCCATACATATGCGAAGAAAACAAATTTAACACAACTATACGTAGATCCTTATTGGTTGGAGCAGAAATGTCCCAGCACTCCTATAAAAGCCATGGGAAACGCCAACCACGTACTAAATCTCCATGCAAAAGCATCTCTGAACGCATGCAATGCAGGAACCGTCTAATTAATGAACCCTCAAAACTTGACTCGTCGATCGCTCTCCATGAACACCGCATCGATCGATCGATGATCGATCTCCCTCACTTGAGCAATGGCGGGATGCTCTGCTCGTTCCTGAAGTAGTCCTCAGGATCGATCTTGCCCTTGGTCCTCGCGAGCCTCTCGAAGTTGCCCTTGAAGTACTTCTGGCCCCAGACCTTGCCGCTCTTGTAGCTGGAGACGTTGCCCACCACCTCGTTGGTGCCGAGGTCGAGGTCCCTGTAGTTCACGTACGCCTCCCTCGGGTTCTTGCTCACGTACGGCTCCATGAACGCGTACAAGTCCCTGATCCACTGCAGCGGCTGCGCCGATCTCCCCTCGTTGAACCAGTAGATGACGTACTGGATGTTGTACAGGACGCCCTTCCGGTGAGGGAACGGTGTCGCCGACTCCGCGGTGGCGCTGATGGTGGCGCCGTAGGGGTCCATGATCATCACCCCCGCGCCGGGCTTGGCGAGCCAGTCGTAGATCTTCTCCCATGCTTTCTTCGAGATGGCCTTCATGACGTAGTCCGACTTGTACTTGCCGAAGGCTTTCATGGTGGTCGTCCGGTTCAGGATGTCCTTCACGGTGGCGTTCTTGCCGAGGTGGATGTAGGAGATGGACTCGACCCAGGACATCTCGTTGCAGTGCGTGCGGTTCACGCCGAGCTCCGGGAACCTGCTGCGCATCAGCGGCAGGAGGTTGCTGCACGTGCCGAGGTACAGGGACTCAAACATGGCTTCCTTCCCTTGCGCCATGATGCGGATCATGAGGTCGTCGGGCAGGGCTGGTGCGAGCTCTTGCCATTTGGCGATGAGGTCTATGGCGCCTTCTTTCAGTGTCTTGTGGATCTGGAACACGGTCACTGTGGGTGGCACCGTCACGAGCTTCACCTGCCATGCGACCACGATGCCGAAGCTCTCGCCCCCGCCGCCCCTGATGGCCCAGAAATGGTCGTCACCCATGGATTTCTTGTCGTGCAGCTTGCCGTTGGCGTCGACCAGCTTCGCGTCGATGACGCTGTCGGCGGCGACGCCGTATTTGCGCAGCAGCATGCCGAACCCACCCCCGCTGAAGTGGCCCCCGACGCCGATGGTCGGGCACACGCCGGCCGGGAACGCGAGCTTGGGGCTCGCCTTGGAGATGGCGTAGTAGAGCTCGCCGAGCTGCGCGCCGGACTCGACCCACGCCGTGCCGGCCTTGGCGTCGACGCGCACCGACCGCATATTGGAGAGGTCGACGACGGCGAACGGCTCCGGGAGTTCGGACCGGTACGACAAGCCCTCGTAGTCATGCCCGCCGCTCCGCACGCGGATGCGCACGCCGTGCCGGCGGCCGCAGACCACGGCGGCCTGGATGTGGGAGGCGTTGGTGGGGGTGACGATGTAGAGCGGTTTCAGCGTCTTGGGCGACAAGTACCTGAGGTTCCTAATGGAGGACACCAGGACGGAGGTGTAGGAAGGCGAGCTCTTCGCGTAGAGCAGCCGGGCGGGGATGTCCTTGGTGAGGCACGAGAGGAAGTCATCCTTGGAGGCCGGCGGCGAGCCGGAAATGGCGACGTGACAAGAAGACGACAGGGCTGAGAAGAGGAGAGCCAACGCAAACGCCCTAGATTTCGCCATGGTAGCCTGCGGTGTTCCTGGCGTAGGTCGTCGTAAGGACAGGTGACGAGCTACATATAGGAGGCTTCGAATAGGCTTTTTCCTCCTCCGGCCCCTACTCAAGCGGATCGATTGGTGAACTATATCTAGAAAGGTTAACTGGTCAAAGTCTCTACGTTTTTACGGGCCCGTGCGTGATGGGTTTCTTCACAGACTCGTTCTTCGAAGTTGTGCATGGGAAAACTGGTCATCAAGCATGGGATATTCGTCGCATTGCCGTGCTTGGTCCAATGACTAACCGTCGGAAGAATGTGCATTAAACCGCAGAAGCGTTGGAAAGTGAACTTAAAGCATCTACAATAGTTTGTTTTTTAGCTTTTTACTAAACTAAGAGAAGAGAGAGTACTCAATCTAATAAAAAGAAACAAGTTTTTCAATGGATTGTTTCTTGACTTTGTGTCTAAGACTTTAATTGCTACAAGTGTGTATGATTTTTGATGATCAATAATGAAGTACAACTTTGTGATTTACATGTTTTATCTCATTTATCATATCAATAATAAAGTCGGACTGCACAAATGATCGGGTGGATATTTTACTTTAAGACAGTGGGATCCACAAAACGCGTTTTTAAGTAATAAGTAAGTCTCCAATAAAGAATTTGGTTGTTTCTTGTGTCTTGGTATTAACAATTTGATAGTTTCTTCATCTACAAACAACTTCACATTCTCTCCTCCACATCACCTAAATGCTGATGTGGCAACCCTTTAGTGACAACTGACGTGGACTGTTGTAGATGCTCTAAGGACAACAAATGAGTTTAGGACGGTAAAATTTATTGCGTGCTTTACTGCGTAATTATTTGATTGCAAATCAATGCAATACAAACTCCAGGTTAAAAAAAGCTGCATAGTTTTGTAATGGTTCATGCATGTATATAAAGGGGTGTATTAAGTAGGAACTACTCCCTCCATTCCAGATTAGAGGGTGTGTGGTATTTTTCGCTGAGACTAAGGTTGTGGCACGCGGGAGAGATTATTCCTAATTTACCCCTAATTAAACACACGATCAATCAAGCATTGCGCTTCGGACGAAGCGCTGTGTCGCCTCGCATGTCGCGTGCTCCAGACCCGCGCTTCGGCGGCGGGTACCCTTGGGCTCCTCCTTGCTACTCTCCTCCTCTAGCGAAATGGATGTGCGCACGGTGTTCGTGGTGATGTTGCGAAGCTGAAGGCTAGGTCGGAGAAGGAAGAGCGGGCTTGACAACGGCGGGATTGAAGATTGAAGTTTCTACACCCGAAGGTGAGAATCTTCAAAATTGCGGCGCTAGAGAGAGGGAGAGGCTACGCGGGTGGTGGCGGCGAGTTTTGGTCAACGAGGCGAAGCTGGGGCTCTACTTATAGGGCGAGGGCGCGGCCGAGGCTTTGTGCGGTGCACCAAGGTCCGATTTGGTCTCCAGCGAAAATTTCAGGATTTAGGGTGAGCTAAAGGAAAGTGAAGGCAGTAACAGACGCGAAATGACGCGAGGTTTTTAAATGCGCGCGCAATCATGGGATTAATTCGGGCTTCAATGGTTTTTGGAAGTTTTTTGAAAGGCGGCAATGGCGGACGGGGCGAGCTGGTTGCCAGGAGAAGAAAGGAGGGAAGGGGACGACACTGTAGCATGGGCCCCACATGGCGGTGGTAGCAAAGAATAGGAAAGTAACGGGTGATCGATGTTCAGGCCGTCCGATTTAGATCGGACGGTCTACATCGATTGAAATGTTCGGACAGCTGAACGCCAATTTCGATCGGAACGTTCAATTTAGATCGGACGGTCCACATCGGTTGAAACGTTCGGACCGCTGAACACGCCATCTAGATCGGACCGTTTGTTTCTGATCCAACGGCTAAAACGTGTTAGAGTGAGAATGCGCGGGAGGAGCGGGCCGCGTGGGCCCCACATAGCAGTGGTAGCAAAGAATAGGAAAGTAACGAGTGATGTTCGGGCCATCCGATTTAGATCGGATGGTCCACATCGATTGAAACGTTCGGACCGTCAAACGCCAATTTCGATTGGACCGTTCAATTTAGATCGGACGGTCCACATCGGTTGAAACGTTTGGACCACCAAACACGCCATCTAGATCAGACCGTCCGTTTCTGATCCAACAGTTGAAACGCGTTAGAGTGATAATGCGTGGGAGGAGCGGGCCACGTGGGCAGCACGCACGAGAAAAGGGGTTGGACTGAGCTAGGGTTTCGGCCCGAAACCATTTCCTAATTTTAATTGATTTAGCAATTTAATTAATCTCGTTAATTCAAAAAGGCTTTTAGAAAATAGCAAATTAAATCAAAAAATTATGAGAAAATTTACATAAATTCTCTAAGACATTTTGGATTTAAATAAAATATTTCCAACTTATAATTGGTAATTACAGAAATTCTCTAAGACATTTTGGATGCTCCTCCTGGGCGTCCTCCTTGTTGAGACGAAGTGCTCGCTCCTCCTTGCCGTCCTCGCCGTGGAACTCGATCTCAACCTTCGCTCTCGTCCGTTCTCTCCGCTGGGAGGTGATGGGTTTAAGAGAGTTTGAGCACAGGGAACCATTTTACTCCTACGCGTATGAATGCAGCAGCGCCTCACGAAGCGTACAACACTAAATGCAGCAACGCCTCACGAAGCGTCGCCCACGCGCATGCATGCATAGGGCGGGGGGGGGCATTTATGAGAGAACGCGTCGCTACAGGCTTAGGTGCCCTATTTTGTGGGACTGTTGAGAAAAAATTAGGCGCCCTCTAATTTGGAATGGAGGGAATATAAATTTCTCGTAAGATAGGAGAACGTGAACCCATTATCTTAATTACTTAAGTTTTTTTTGGTCTCCAATCGTAAGACTTTGACTATGGTTTTGTATCAAATATACTAACAAAAATAATGAAAATATATATATGATGAAAATATTTTGCAAGAAAAATCCAATAACATTATTGTCATGTAGTCAATTTATATATTTTAACATATATTAATGATCAAAGTTTGAAAAGTTTAATACACAGATCCTATGACTATCTATAATTAATTGAGGACAGATCGGAGGGAGTATCCAACTAGTGGGGATACTCATGTGGTCTAGTGGTAGAGCACAAGGTCGTGGTGGTTGAGGTCTTGGTTTCAAGTCATGTCGACGATTTAGTAGTCGATCCTATGAAGTAAATGAGGGAAAACAACAACAAGAGACTATACAGAAGGGGGCATAATATCTTTATTGCTCAAAATGTGTTACAAGGGGTGCTCAATGATCACAAGAACAATGAGCATGGAATGTTACAAATGTCATCTCCGTCGTTCAACAATTCAACTAAGCCTTATATAGCGCCAAAGGGGTGCAATTGCAGCCCATGGAGAGGCACCTCGTCGATTCCAAGTATTGATGCACGTGGAGGCAAGTTGCTGTCAGTGAATCATCCTTTAGGCACGAATATGGGACGGTTCTTGTCGGACCTCGGGCGTTGAATACCCGAAATCCTCGTGTGTGTATCATACTAGTCCCATGATCAGTGGCTAGTACACACATCCACAACATTGGCATATATTGATACACAATTACACACAACATGGAACAAATATGGTACATAAACTTAAGCGATTATATAGTTTACAATACAGGGGCCGACCGGACAAATTAAAAGTCAAGTATCAGAAGTAGCAGTGGAAATTTAGAAGATTAAAGGCAAAAGTCCAGCGCCATGCCCAAATGTTTTTGCATATTCAGATAGAGCATGGTTTTATATGAATTTAGAAAAAAGATTCATTCAATTTAGAGTTTGTATACAAAAGTTATTAACGTTTTAATTTGCTTCGGTTTGAAAGTTCTAGAAAATAAGAAAAGGGTGATGTCGAAAGCGTATTTTTTTGGGGTTTACACTTTCTAACAGAGAAAACGTATTTTTCTTTGAGTTCTTCTGAGGTTTACGCTTTCTAACAGAGAAAACATATTTTCCTCTTAATTGAAAGTGGCTTTTCTTATTATTTTTCAAAATTTATTAACTTACATGTGGGGTCTACTTGTTAGTGACTCATATTTTTATTTTCTTAATTTTATTTATAAAACAAAGGCAGTCCCACATGTCATAGACTCATTAATTATTAACAAAATAATTAAAGCTATTTTGATTTTAATCTACTGACAGCTGGGGTCCACATGTGAGCCTCTCGGTTTTAAAAGATGTTTTTAAAACTGGGAAAAGTGAGTGGTCCCACACGTGAGTGACTCATTTACTAAATATGTTTTAAATTAGATTTTTATTATCTTTTTGGCTGGCCCTGCATGTCATTTATTTAGTGTGTTTAAGCACTATCATTTAGCGCTAATTAATCCTTAATGTAATACTCCAAAAGTATTCGAAAGAATATTCGAGAGAGAACAACTAAATTGAGAGAGAATTAAGAGAAATAAGATAGAAAATTCAGAATTTTAGGAGAGGAATGGACCGCCAATTCATATTCGAGAGGAGAGGAGCCGGCCATAGTGGCCTAAGGCTCATAAGTGGGTTAGCAGCCCATTAGAAGGCAAGGGAGGGGGAGGACTAAATCCTAGCCACCTGTGCTACAGTAGCCGCCGTGCTACAGTGCCTCCGCTTCCTACTGCTCCTCCTCTCCTCGGCGTCGTCCTCCCTGCTGCCGGCCATTGGGAAGAACAAGGAGGGGAAGGAAGAGAGGAAGAGGAAGAGGTAGAAGAAGAGGAGAAGACCATATTCGTGGGGAGAGATCGCTGGTGGGTGCTATTTGTGCCCAGCAATCGGTTCGTCAAGGGTAACCCCTGTTTTCCCGATTAGATGCACCTTTAATCGTTCTAGTAATGTCGGTAATCAGGCCTGCTCAGGACAGTTCGTGTTAGATGGACGTTTTGTTGTAGATACGTGCAGATTCAGTTCTGGACGTCTCCAAGAGAATTGTAGAGGACGTCGCTAGCTTTCGATGAAGTACAAGATCGCGTTATTCGAACCTCTGTAACATAAGTTATGAATTTATCAGTGTGACTGTTCTGCAAATCTGTCGGTATTCTGACAGGTTTTAGTAATCTGACTTGAGCGATCAGTTAAAGCGAAAATTAGAGGAGCTCAGTATAACTAAAGTTGTATATATTTGTTGTAGCTTTCAGGGAAGCTCAAGAACGCAAAATTTGGACAAACGTACTGAAAGTTATGGTAATTTTAGTGTACCTGTCAGAGAACCTGACGTGAAATCGATATTATGTTAATTAGCTTGGTAGGTATATTATATGGCCGAATCAGGAGGCCCACCAACTAGGTTTAGTTGGGGAAATTGATAACCTTTCAAGGAAGTCCAAGAACATCTCATTTGGACTCATGTACTAAAAGATATGAATTTTAGAATGTGACTATCCACAGAGGGGACATAACAACATTTAGGAATTGGAGTTGGGTTCGCGTTAAAAGAGCTATTGCAAGTTCGTGTTTTCTTTTGTAGTTTGTTTGATCCATTAATGTTGTATTAGTACGCTTTTAATGAATTTAGGTGGGGGACTGATCCCGGAGACAGCACCCTCTTCACATCCTCCGTTCTCACGCGGTTAAAGCAAGTACTCTATTTGGTAGAGTAATTATGGATGGTTTGACAATGAAAGCTAGTATTTGATATATATTAGTTGTGTTTGATTGATAGTGTGATATGTTGGATAAAGATGATGAATGCTTATGATACATGCTAGTATTTGATATATATTAGCTATGTTTGATTAATAGTGTGATATACTGGATAAGGATGATGAATGCTTATGATACATGCTAGTATTTGATATATATTAGCTGTGTTTGATTGATAGTATGATATGCTGGTTAAAGATGATGAATGCTTATGATACGAATGATTGCTATTCATGTATGGTGTTGAAGTTGTTCATGATTATTGCAAAACTGTAATTGTTCATGTGCACTGTGAAAGCATACATAAGACCTGGTTATGTGGTGATCAGGAATGCATATTTGAGGTCCCCGTCATGTAGATGACGGGCTTGAGGTCCCCACATTCGTGGAATGTGGGCATTGAGAAGAGGTCCCCATCAAGAAAACGATAGGTTTATGGTCCCTACACTTGTGGAGTATAGGCTTGAGGTCCCCTTTACTTGTAGAGTATTGAGCAATTGGTCCCTGCGCTTGCGAGCACAAGCATGGGTACACAGCGACGGTTGCATACCCCACATTACCGGTGTAATGTGCAAAAGAGTGAAAAGGAGAAAAGATGCATTGCACATCTGCATTCATACATCATGAGATATGTTTCCGAGCAAAGTTTTAGAATTGAATGTTGATGCTGTGATTGTGAAGTTAATGTTTCATTTTTGGTACTTGCTGAGTCTTTGGGCTCACTCTTGCTTTTGTTGTGTTTTAGGTACCTTTGCAATAACGACATGCATAGGAGGGAGTAGACTTGAGTTGGATTCACACACTGCCACGCATAATTAAAAGTTGATTAAAATTTTAGAATATCCATTAATAAATAAGCAAACTGCTTAAGTATTGATTATGGTTATGCTTCATACATCGAGTTTTTGTAATAATAATGAGTAACATATTTTGGACAACCTTGATCATGTTCTAGCTGATTAGCGCTTTTTTAATGCTTAGTAATGATACTGGATGTTGAAAGATTTAGTTTTGATAATCTTACTTCTGTTGGAAACTCTGTATAGTTAACTACACAGGGAGGTTCTGCCGAAATTTAGTAAATTGTCCTAGATTAGATTTGTTAATGTTTCATCGGTAGCATTCCAAGCTCATGTTGGGCTGGGGTGTTACACTTAATCACTTGGGCCTACCGGTCTGTGAGAGAAGGAGAGAGGAGCAGAGCTGTTCGCGGCTGAAAGGCTTAGCGCGGTCACCATCGGTGAACGGCGTGATGAGCGACAATGTTGAGCGGTGGAATGGAAAGAGGGGAGCAGGGCAAAGCTATGGCTGCTGGTGGTAGCGATAGAGATGGCCGAAGGCGGCATTACAGCGGCAAGAGGTGGTAGGAAGTCTTGAGTCAACATGGCATTCGTGCTAGGGCAAAGACAAGGTGAGCTTGAAGCTCAAATCGGCTCAGTGTGCTACTGCAAGGCAAACTACCGTGGGTCCTAGGGTCGCCTGAGGTGAGCCGACGACGTTGTCCCGCAGTGGCACCATGGGCTTCACTAGTGATTACGGCGTAAACGCCCTATACTATCCAAATTAAAGGAAGCTTATGCTTTAGTAGCTCACCATGATCAGGAGGAAGTTGATGGTGTGGCTGAAGAAGGGCTGAGATGGCTTGACGACGATGATCAGAGGCGGCGGCGGCAAGCTTCACGGTGATGGGTCATCTCGGTGGAAATCCACTGAAATGAAGCACATGCATAGCTTCAAGGGGACTCATAGATGGGGGAATTGTCCTTGGTGGGGTCAAGAACTCACCGGAGAAAGGTTGGCATTAATGGTGGCGGTTGAGTCAGAGAGGTTCACGGTGACGGCTCGGTGTGGGCGAAGCTAGCTGAAATGGACTACACGAGAAGGTTCAGTGAGGTGAAGCATTGCTCAAACCAGACACGAAGTGGCTAGGGGATCACCGGGTGTGGAGATCTCCCGCAGCTACCGTAGTGCCGGAGATGAGGAAGAAGACTTGATTGCAGAGCTACACTGCAATTGAAGAACAGGAAAGTGAGGAGGTGAATGAGTGAGCCAAATGGCGCATATTGACACACATGGTGAGGGCTTGGCTCACCAGGACACGCTCAAGATCTGGCGAGGCGCGAACATCAGAGCTCAGGATGATGTCATGTTTCGAACGATATAGTGGATGAAACTTACCGAGAAGGGGGAAATGGAAATGGTGTTGAAGGTTTAGGTTTTCTGCATAGAAGGAGGGGCATCAAGTAGCGAGATGAGGGCGGGAACGACGACGGGAAAATGGCAGGCGGCTCGGGTTTTCACAAGTTTCTTGCATGGCAACAAGACCCAGGCGGAGCAAATCGGTGGGCATAGTAGGTGAGACTAGGCGACCTTGTCCTCCCCTGTGGGCACTCGAGGATGATGGCAGTGACAGCATGGGCGTGGAGCTCTGGAGCGCTACAGGGCGGAGGCGATGACTACACAAGGTGGAAAAAGCAGTCTGGCGTGTGGACCCGGCATGTCAGTGAGAGGAGGAGAGGGAGGCTGGCATGGGCTGGAGCGGGCACGAGCGAAATTGAGCTGGGCAAATTCAGCCCACTCGCCCGGCGGGAAATTCAAATGAGATTCAGATTTTTCCAAACAAGGCTGAGAACTTGGTGAAGTTTTAAGCATGTCAAACTAGCTCTAAAAATAATGAAATTTTTTTTGGATGCTTCGGACACAGTGTGGTATCTTGTGTAAATTTTTAAGGATTTAATATGTTCGATGTTTTTCTCTAAAATGCTTCCAAGTTGCTACTTGTAACTTCATGCAAACAACAGCTTGTAAGAAGTTTTGAGAAAATCATAGAACAGATAAAATCCTAAAAATTTACAAAAGAAACTATACTATGTTAGGCACCTCAACAAAAATTCCCATAATTTTTGGAGCCCACTTGATATGTTTTAAAATTCACCAAGTTCTCAGCCTTTTCTGGAAAAAATTTGAATCCTATTTGAATTTCCCGTTGGGCAAATGGGCCACATCTGCACTAGCCCAATTTCGCTCGCGCCCGTAGCAGCCTGGTCTAGGCTCGCTCTCACCCTCTCGCTAACGTGCTAGGGCCGCATGTCGATCGCCGTCCAACTCGCTTCGTCTCCATACGCCAAAGACTGTTCCGCTCATTGGTTTCGACCGTCGCCCACCGCTTTGTGACTTCACTGCTCCTCGCCGCCGCCTACCTCGCCCATGCTATCCACCCCGTTGATCGTGCCCTTTTCTGCGTGGGAGAGAGATCGAGCACCCAGCCGAGTTTCTTGCGTGATCGTCGCCTTTTCGCCATTCTTCTTGCGCTAACTCAACCATACATAAGCTTGTCACCACGTCATCTTCTTTCTTAGCTCGCCTCCATTCCCTTTTCGTGCAAACCCGAGTTTATCACTCCTTAGTTTCGCGAGAACGTGTGCATCATTTTTGACACCAGTGAGCATGCTTCCGCTCTGGTGAGATTCCTCACCCATGACACTCGCGTCGTTTTGATCCTTGTCTATTGCACATTCCTCTTCTTTACTCAATGCAGCTCTGGGAATCTAGTAGCTCGATTGCGCTGGCCTTCGTCCCTGACTCCGGCGCGCACCAGATCTGAGCTACGGTGTTCTCGCTGTTGCAGCAGGTTTGAACAACCCCTGAGTGCATCATCATGTGTTCCAACCTTCCTTCATCTAATTCCCCTACTCAATGCAGGTAGATTCGCAAAGAATCCAAGCTTCATTACCATCTTCTTCTCTCATGGTGGTGGCCACTATTTTTGTTCTCCTTCAAAGCTCGGTGAGCCTCAGACCGATTCCTTGCATTTACACCATCTTCGAGACATTAGTGAGGTAATGCGACACTCATTGTAGCTTCTCTGTTGTTGTGGTGAGCTGTCATCGTGAACCCCCTTTGTGCCACTATTGCTCGTCATCGACCAACTGCTTCAGACCTTCCTCGGCCTCATCTTCTTCACCCTCGTGGTCGTGGTGAGTCACTGGTGCTCAGGCACGCATCATTTTGCTGTGGACGAGCTCCTAGCGCCCATTCCTCCTTAGCCACCCATGGCACTGCCACGGTTGCATGCCGTCGACTCACCTCTGATGACCCTAGGTCCTCGTGCTCAGTCCCTTAGCATCGCCTGGACCCACTGAGTCGAGTGCACCTCTTCTTTAGCCCCGGAAACGCCCCTTTCGTCAAAGCCGTCGCTGACCTAAAGCTTGCCACTGCTTCTCACCGTCACGCCGCCAACTCCATTTATCTCTTCGGTCATCTTCACCTCCCCTAGCATCGTGGTAACACCCTCTCTCCATTTTCAAGCTCCTTCAAGCTTTTCTATGACCACCTCGCTGCCGACGAGCTCTTCTTCCCTCTCGACTGCGCAGCTCTACTGCTTCTTTCTTTCTTTCTCTGACCGGTGGGACCCACTCGTGTTTAGGATTTATCGGGACACGCTCAAGATCGCGGCGCGAACATCGAGCTCGGGATGATGTCATGTTTGAACGATATAGTGGATGAAACTTCGAGAAGGGGGAAATGGAAATGGTGTTGAAGGTTTAGGTTTTTGCATAGAAGGAGGGGCATCAAGTAGCGAGATGAGGCGGGGAACGCGACGGAAAATGGCGGCGGCTCGGGTTTCACAAGTTTCTTGCATGGCAACAAGACCCGAGCGAGCAAATCGGTGGGCATAGTAGGTGAGACTAGGCGACCTTGTCCTCCCTGTGGGCACTCGAGGATGATGGCAGTGATAGCATGGGCGTGGAGCTCTGGAGCGCTACAGGGCGGAGGCGATGACTACACAAGGTGGAAAAGCGATGCAGCGTGTGGACCGGCATGTCGGTGAGAGGAGAGAGGAGGCGGCATGGTGGAGGCGGGCACGAGCGAAATTGGTGGGCAAATTCACCCGCTCGCGCGGAAATTCAAATGAGATTCAGATTTTTCCAAACAAAGTGAGAACTTGGTGAAGTTTTAAGCATGTCAAACTAGCTCTAAAAATAATGAAATTTTTTTTGGATGCTTCGGACACAGTGTGGTATCTTGTGTAAATTTTTAAGGATTTAATATGTTCGATGTTTTTCTCTAAAATGCTTCCAAGTTGCTACTTGTAACTTCATGCAAACAACAGCTTGTAAGAAGTTTTGAGAAAATCATAGAACAGATAAAATCCTAAAAATTTACAAAAGAAACTATACTATGTTAGGCACCTCAACAAAAATTCCCATAATTTTTGGAGCCCACTTGATATGTTTTAAAATTCACCAAGTTCTCAGCCTTTTCTGGAAAAAATTTGAATCCTATTTGAATTTCCCGTTGGGCAAATGGGCCACATCTGCACTAGCCCAATTTCGCTCGCGCCCGTAGCAGCCTGGTCTAGGCTCGCTCTCACCCTCTCGCTAACGTGCTAGGGCCGCATGTCAGATCGCTTCGTCCAACTCGCCTTCGTCTCCATACGCCAGCACCTGTTCCGCTCATTGGTTTCGACCGTCGCCCACCGTTTTGTGACTTCACCTGCTCCTGTCGCCTCTGCCTACCTCGCCCATGCTATCCACCCTGTTGATCGTGCCCTTTTCCTGCGTGGACAGAGAGATCAGAGCACCCCAGCGAGTTTCTTGCGTGATCGTCGCCTTTTCGCCATTCTTCTTGCGCTAACTCAACCATACATAAGCTTGTCACCACGTCATCTTCTTTCTTAGCTCGCCTCCATTCCCTTTTCGTGCAAACCCGAGTTTATCACTCCTTAGTTTCGCGAGAACGTGTGCATCATTTTTGACACCAGTGAGCATGCTTCCGCTCTGGTGAGATTCCTCACCCATGACACTCGCGTCGTTTTGATCCTTGTCTATTGCACATTCCTCTTCTTTACTCAATGCAGCTCTGGGAATCTAGTAGCTCGATTGCGCTGGCCTTCGTCCCTGACTCCGGCGCGCACCAGATCTGAGCTACGGTGTTCTCGCTGTTGCAGCAGGTTTGAACAACCCCTGAGTGCATCATCATGTGTTCCAACCTTCCTTCATCTAATTCCCCTACTCAATGCAGGTAGATTCGCAAAGAATCCAAGCTTCATTACCATCTTCTTCTCTCATGGTGGTGGCCACTATTTTTGTTCTCCTTCAAAGCTCGGTGAGCCTCGGACCGATTCCTTGCATTTACACCATCTTGAGACATTAGTGAGGTGTCGACACTCATTGTAGCTTCTCTGTTGTTGTGGTGAGTGTCATCGTGAACCCCTTTGTGCCACTATTGCTCGTCATCGACCAAGCGCTTGAGACCTTCCTCGGCCTCATCTTCTTCACCCTCGTGGTCGTGGTGAGTCGGTGCTCGAGCGCGCATCATTTTGCCGTGGGCGAGCTCCTAGCGCCCATTCCTCCTTAGCCACCCATGGCATCGCCACGGTTGCATGCCGTCGACTCACCTCGATGACCCTAGGTCCTCGTGCTCGGTCCTTAGCATCGCTGGACCCCCGAGTCGAGTGCACCTCTTCTTTAGCCCCGAAGCGCCCCTTTCGTCAAGCCGTCGCCGACCTAAAGCTTGCACTCGCTTCTCACCGTCACGCCGCCAACTCCATTTATCTCTTCGGTCATCTTCACCTCCCCTAGCATCGTGGTAACACCCTCTCTCCATTTTCAAGCTCCTTCAAGCTTTTCTATGACCACCTCGCTGCCGACGAGCTCTTCTTCCCTCTCGACTGCGCAGCTCTACTGCTTCTTTCTTTCTTTCTCTGACCGGTGGGACCCACTCGTGTTTAGGATTTATTTAACACTAATGACCGAACACCGGAATATCCAACCTAAGTGTAAGCGTACAACCACATGTGCCGGTATGGGACATCTTTAGCTAATTAAGTTATTAAAAACTAGCCTTGCACATTGGTAGGCTATGGTAGTGCGAGCATGACCAGTGTAAGCATGTTCGAAGGGGCTCTCTTCACCGAGGCATTGGGAACAAAGCCTTCCGACATAACAGTGAATGCCTCACTGAGATGAGGGTGCACCCGGGTGAAGTGAGGGTGTTCATTCACCGGGCTAGTACAAGGTTAGGACTAGATGATGTAAAAGCTTCGATACGTACTCTAGACTGTTTACCAAAGGATAATGAACGGTTATATCGATGGATACCAAACAAACTAGAGAATTTGTATGCTGTGGGTAAAGTTGTACACCTATGCAGAGTATAAATCTATTTAAATAGCCGTGCTCATGGTGATAAGCGTGCTAAGTGTAGTATTGCTGGGTATAGACTTGGTTTTTATAAAAATAGCTCTTGTTGAAAAATGTGGGATTAGTTTTGTTGTTGTTATTTGAGTTGAGTGCCATGTCGATGGCTGGAAATAAGATGTTGATCGCAGCCGAGGAGGGTTGCGATTTGTTATTTATTCAAGTACTTACTTGCTGTTCTTTATCTATTTAACTGCTCTTTTCATTCCCGTTGCAAAAAGTACTATATATTGTTATTACAAATCAAACTTACTTAATGCTGAAAATAACTAGTAGCATAGAGCCTCATCCCTTGTTAGCCATGCATATATATAAATTTTATGATATACCACAAGTCTTGCTGAGTACGCAATATACTCAATCTTGCTTAAATTGTTATTCAGAGTTAGAGGATGAGTGTATATTGAACGACACGTTCTTTGCACCCAGTACCAGAGGAATCGGTGATGGGTATTTCTAGGACTTGTTTCTTGTCGGTTGCCTAAGGGTTTGGATGGGTATATCACTGGACTTTTGGACTTTATACCTATTATGCTTCCGCTGTTTAATTCGCTAGTTCTGATACTTATCATTTTATTTGGCCAGTCGGCCATGTATCATACACTTGTGTTGTAATCATTTAAGTTAAGTATCATATTTATTTTATGTTGTATGTATCTTGTGTATAGATGTGTATACCAACGTTATGGATGTGTATACTAGCCATTGACTATGAGACTAGTACGGTACACACGAGAGCTTCGGATATTTCACACCTGGGGTCCAACACATGGGAACAAATCATGTTTTATAATTTTCTTGTCAAAATGTGACTCTATAATGATGCCCATTTAGAAACAGAGGAGGACATGGGATCAATTCGAAAAAAGAAAAAAAAATCCAAAATGAAATCTAGTTTTTTTATATGAAATGAAACCTAGTTAGTGCAACTTCAAGCCTTCAACAACCCTAACATTTAGCCCAAAAATAAGGGTGCCACACTAACGGGACTAGTCACCAGTTTCGGGGAAAAGAAGAACAATGGGGGACGAGAAAGTTCAAACAAGTAAATCAACTTGCGCTTTTTTAATTCAGAAAAATAGGACAAAATGAGTTGAGATCGAAGTGTTAATGGATGTGCAATTCACGAACAATGTTGAATGGCGTGCGAAGGTGTTTTTCCACTAGAAAAATGCAACCGGCATAAGCAGAACTGCAAACCCATAACACATTCCTTCATAAGACAGACAGGTTCTACACCGGAACATCGTATCCACGGAAGAGTCCGAACAGAAGCACAACACACATGAAGAAGCGACCACACTACTGGCGAGTGGCGATATATCTTGTGATCACGCAGCCATCGAATTAATCCGCCACTCTGCTCACTTGCCTTGGAGCGATGGCGGGATGCTCTGCTCGCTTCTGAAGTAGTCGGTCGGATCCACCGCCCCCTTCACATCCGAGAGCCTCTGGAAGTTACTCACGTAGTACTTCTTGCCCCAAACCTTACCGCTGTCAAACGTGCTGACGTCGTTCACCACCACGTTCTCGCCGATGTCCAGGTCCCGGTAGTTCACGTACGCCTCCCTCGGGTTCTTGGTCACGTACTGCCCCATGAAGTCGTAGAAGTTGCTGATCCAGTTCGTCGCCGCCGTGCCATCGCCCTGCCAGAACGTCATGTACTGGATGTTGTACAGCACGCCGCTCCGGTGCGGGTACGGCGTCGCTGCGGCGGGGATGCTGCTCAAGAACCCGCCGTGGGGCTCGAGGATGATGAGCCCGGCGCCGTTCGTCGTGAACCAGGGGAAGATGGTCTTCCACACGCCCTTGGAGATGGCGCGCCGGACGTAGTCGGACTTGTTCTTGGTGAAGACGCTCAGGCTGGTGCCCCGGTTCAGGAGGGCCTCCACCGGCGTGTCGGTGTTGCCGAAGTTGATGAAGGCCGCGGACTGGAGCCAGCTCATCTCCCTGCAGTCCGCGCTCGTCATGCCCAGCTCCGGGAACAGGTTGCCCATCGTCGGCACGAGCGTGCTGCACGTGCCGAGGTACAGGGACTGGAACAGGGCTTGCTGCCCCTGCACGACCACCCTCATGGTGAGCTCGCTGGGGAGGGATGGGGCGAGATCTTGCCATTTGGTCAGGACGTCTATGGCGCCCTGGTCAAGCGTCTTTGCGATGTTGAACACTGTCACTGTCGGCGGGACCTGCACGAGCTGGATCTTCCATGACAGCACAATGCCGAAGCTCTCGCCGCCGCCGCCTCGGATGGCCCAGAAGAGGTCTTCCCCCATGGCGACCCTGTCAACGAGGTCACCGTTGGCGTTTACCAGCTTGGCATCGAGGACGTTGTCGGCAGAGAGGCCGTACTTGCGCATCATCATGCCGATGCCGCCGCCGCTGAAGTGGCCGCCCACGCCGATGGTCGGGCACACCCCCGCCGGGAACGCGATCTGCGAGTTGTTCTTCGCGATGGTGTAGTAGAGCTCCCCGATCGTCGCGCCGGAGTCGACCCACGCCGTGGACTCCCACTGGTTGACGCTCACGGCGCGGAGGTTGGCGAGATCGACCACCCCAAACACCTCGGGCCGCTCGGACCGGTACGACAGGCCCTCGTAGTCGTGCCCGCCGCTGCGCACGCGGAGGCGCACGCCGTGCATGCGACCGCAGAGCACGGCGGCCTGGACGTGGTAGGCGTCGGTCGGCGTGACGATGCAGAGCGGCCTCACCGTGGTGTTCGTGAAGAACTTTGGGTTCCGGATGGAGGACACCAGCACGTTGGTGAAGTTGCTCGAGCTCTGCGTGTAGATGAGCTCGCTAGGTATCTTCTGCCATAGGCATTGCAGGAAGTCATCGGAGGAAGCTAGCGAAGGAATGGAGGTTAGGTAACAAGAGAAGAAGCTAACGATGAGAGCTAGCGCTAGGCTTCTGAGCATAGCCATGATCTTTTGCTTCTTGCAGTGACAGAACAGTGCTTAAAATTACTTGGCTAGATAAGCTCCCTTATATAGTAGTTGATCTGTTCATGTGTGACGTGGAAGTTTTTGCAGTATGGCTTGTGACTTTGGGATGCGCGCCGATTAGTTTAGTTCTTGCTAGATGTAAAACAGCGGAGTCAACGATTCCGACGGTCGGAGGAGTCCACGTGGATATCATGGATTGGATGGGCAAAGTCCATGGTCAAATTACGTGGGGTCTCGTCCCTGAACTGAACTATCTGAACATGAAACTCGGTATATGCATGGTTTGCCTAAGTCATCGGATCTTCAGATTTGTGTCATGTGTAGACTTGGGTAGTTGGCCATGCTAGGCCGGCACAACGGGCCGACGGACCATGGTGTGCCGGCCTAGCACGCCGTGCCGTGCTGGCACCACTCAGTGGCACATCGTGCCGCCGTCACTGTTCCGTGCCGGACCAAGCCCGGTCTCATCGCACTGTGGAAACGGAGGGAGGGAGGGAGTGCCGGAATGGTCACCTGGGCCATTGTCGCCGGAGGACTACCGTCGTAGCCATGGTTGCTCGCCACCATCGCTGTGGCCACCTCGTCGCCAAGGACCGTGGTTGTCGCAACCCAGCGTCGTGAGCCCGTGACCCCCTCTAGATCCACGCTACTGCGCAATTGCCGTCGTCATCGCCAAGAACGGAGAGGTGGGGGCGATTGCGGAGAGGCGCGGGCCGCAGCGGAGATGCAGGGGTGGCTGCGGAGAGGCGCGAGTGGAGGTGGAGAGGCGGGTGCGGCGGAGAGGCCGTGCGTGCACGATGCGCCCACTGCCCTGTCCTGTCTGGACTCGAGGGGAGAAAGGGAGAAAAAGAAGAGGGGGAAAGAAAAAATGAAGAGGTAAAAGGGAAAAGAAAGGAAAAAAGCAGAGGAAAAAGGGTAAAAGAAGAGGGAATGAGGGAAAAGTGAAAAAGAAGTGGGAATGAGAGGAAAAGAAGAGTGAAGGAGATAAAAAAAAGAAAAGAGCTGGAAAAAAATAAGGAGAGAGAATGAAAATGAGTGGACGGAATGGAAAAGAATGGAAAAGAAGATGAGTGAAAGGAAAAGATGGTATACGAAATAAAAAATAAAATTAATTGTGCATAATTGAAATGGACATTAGACACGAATATTCAAGGGGACTAAAATTTATTCAGTGTTCGGTAAAGATTTAAAATTACTGCCTCGTTAAAAACCTTACACCCCAGTGTGGGATGTCTTTGGTAAGGAAAAGAGTACATGAACTACATGCACATACATAGACTAGTTGATGTTGAGATTCTTCAGGTCAGCTATCGCCTTCGTGATCTTTGGATCCTCGCTGATGTTGTGTCCATTTGTCTGCGCTCTCCTAGTCTTTGAGGCATGTGAGTCTCTCAACCATCTCAGGTGTGAGAGACGACCTCCTTGGCTCAATTATCCCCCACCGTACTGAAAGTGGCTTCCGATGAGACAGTCGACACCGGAACCACAAGTACATCTTGTGCAAAATGTGACAATTTGGGATAAATACAATGGTGGTTCTTCCACCACAAGAGGAGGTTGACATCATTGCCCTCCGTGAGGTCAAGCGATGTCCGCAAAAAGGTGTGTCAAGGTAGTGGTTGATATCTACTCTTTGATTCCATTGAGACTTGCTCGGTCCATGAGATGACGAACTGGATGTTGTGCCTTTCAGCTTCTTCCACATGTTGGAAGCGCTCAAATTGCGTTGTCCTTGTTGAGTTCTTGAAGTACTTGTTCTCGATTGACTTTCTGCCAAACTTTTTATAATACAAATCAAAAACTTGAAAAAGCTTGTCATGAATGTGAGTGTAAGCCTTAGAAAAATCAAGATCAAATGCTTTTCCAATTCCTCATAAGCCCCCTTTAGATCTAATAATTTTCTCTGATAATACAAAATAGTACCAAACAGAAGAAATGTGGGATACCTTGAAAATATTTTAAAAATTTACGCTCCATTGGTTCAATAATATGTTTTAGAAGGGCATTGTTTCTGTTTTCCTTGAAAGTATTAGCACTAGTCTAAAGGCACTCGATGATTAAACAAGAAGTAGGATAGTAAACATCAGATAAACTGTGGTTACATTGTAAAAAACTTTTAAAAAATCATAAAAATGACCAACAACTATCCAATCCCCTTCAGTAACCAACTGCTTACCAGAATTGGTATTGACAAAGAGAGTGGTGATGTACTCATACTTCTCGCACCGCTTCAACATAGTATACATGGAGTTCTACCTCACCTTCATGTCCAGGTTGAATCTACTTGGCCTCTTATTGTTGGCCTTGTAATACTATGCGAACTGGGCATATCTTGGGCATGAAACTGTAATGTAATGAATTAGATAGCATCGCGTATGTTGTCTAAAGTAGGTTTCATTACCTGCAAGCCTACTTGCTCGATGAGATTAAGGATGTGGCACATGCATCTTTAGTGGAGGACGAAATCGCCGGTGTAGGATTCCAGATGTAGGGTGAGAAACACCATGGCCGTCGAGGTTAGATGATGCATTATCAAGAGTGATGGCAATAATTTTGTTCTCTATTTTAAAATACTGAATGACATCTAATACACATTGTGTGATGGCCTCTCTGATGTATGCCTCACCGATTGGCCTGAACCATATGACTCACTTGTTCAAGTTGTAATCATCATCTAAGTAATGTACAATAACACTAAGATAGCCTACCCTTTGGTGGGATGAAGTCCATATATCTGAGGTTAAAACAAAAGAAAATGTAACTTTCAGGAAGTTCTGTTTTAAACTTGATAATTTACATTGGCAGAGTTCTACTATGTCATGCGCAGTTGTTCTCTTACTGACATGTTAATGTTTTGGGCAAAAACTAGAGCTTTCATCCATCCTAATTGGAAGATCCTTAATAACTAGGGACTGTCTATTCATAAGTTGTTTGAAATTTTCTTAAGTTTAAGTCACTTATTGTGACCATTGGATCAATATCCAATCATATGACATCCATTGGATCAATATCCAATCATATGACAATCATATGACACATCAATCTCTATACAAATCCAATGGTCACAACAAGTGAAGAAAATTTGAGCAACTAAAACTTAATAACTATATATCTAGCAATTTCATCTCTAGCTACCTGTGGGTTGTACATCCATGTACTCACCGAACCATCGACCCCAAAGTTAAGATGAGTCTGGATGTTCCCCCCTTTCGTTCGCCTAGCCATTATCTTCTTCAAACATGCCTCTGTTGGAACGAGCACTTGCGATCACACACTAGTTCTGAAGAAATCGTCGATTCACTGCTACTCTGATTTCTGTCAAAAACAAAATAGCGAAGAACAGACGAATGAAAGTACAGGAAAACAAAATACCTGATGATTAAATTTGCGCCGCATCTGGTGATACGACTTTTCTGTTTTTTCTCCTTTTTATAGACTTTTGAACGAGTTACAAATGAGTTCCACTCGATTCCTCTGAACTGAATCTGAGTCGGAAAATCTGAACTTTTTTGACAATTTACTTGACATGCTACAATAACTGAACCTGAATAACAGAGCAACTATGAACTTCCACACAAACATAGAAACCAGATTCGCCCGACACTCGGCAATCCAAAACAAACTAAAATACAAAAGGAAGAACTAAACTTGAATAACAAGATTAAAGCTAACAGCCTCCGCATGCCACTTGAGATGACCTATTCCTCCACTTGGTAATGTAGATAATTTAGCATGACAATATTTACAAATGCAATATGGTACCTTACGCCCGTCATCCATTTTTGTGTTGTACTCCATATGTTGTTTGCACAGATGGACCGAGCGCAGTGTTCAGGGTGGAGAAGTGGGCATCCGCGAAGCCCCTCATTCCATCCATATGATGATCATCCATGCCATACTCTCCCATGCCCAAGGAGAGTTGGCGAGGATCAATCTCTAACTCTTGCACTTTCTCTTGGGGAGGAAGACTAGGAGTGCGAGGGCGTCCTCTCCTACTTCCCCTCCTGACTTCTTGCCAAACATATTGTTGTGCGGTGAGAATTGAGAGTAGTATCAATAAAAAGGTAGAATTTAGAGAGCAATGAGAGAAGAGAGCACAGAGAAGAATAGATGGTTGTGAGGTGAAGAAATGAGGATGGGGAGGGAATTTATAGGTTGAGGAGAGGCAAACGTTAGCATTTGCCCGTTGGCTCTCTGCCTCACCTATGTAGCCATGCTCCCTGTCTTGTCACTACAAAAGGCACTGCAAGTTGCAACTGCCCTTTGCACCCTGCCTTGCTGTAATACTCGGAAGTGTGAAGTGTCGGGTTAATTAAATTTAATCGTAGAGATTATTTAATCGGGAAAAATTTATGTCGAGTCGTCAAAGCAAGAAAAGAGAGGGGTTTTCAGCTTCTTCACACCCACTTGGGCACGGGCCTTGGCCCATCTGGCCTGTAGTGGCGGCCAAAGGGGAGGTGCCACCTCCCAAACCCTAGCCGCCCCTCCTTTTTCCCTCCTCCCACTTGCGGCCGCCCTTCCTTTCCCTTGCGCCTCCCCTGCGCCGGTCTGCTGCTCCCTTGCGCCTCCCCTCTGTCAGTGCTGCCTTTGCGCAAGAAGGAAAAAGAGAGGAAGGAGAAGAAGGAGAAGAAGGAGGAAAAGGAGAAGAAGATCTTGCGTGGGGATTGGTTCAGCAAGCTCTAGCGGTTCTACAAGGGTAACGAGATGCCTTCCGCTGTTTGATCCGTAGTAGATCTGAAACCGATTAAATTGTTGGATAAAGGTTTGGCTGCAGAAGATTCGATTCTGTCCAGTACCTTGCATGGGTGATTTCGTGTAGTTAGAGGCTGAATTTTAAGATTCCATCTCCTAGAGTTATGTGGGATCTGTCGTTATCTTTCAGTAGCCACGAAGATCACTCAATTCGAGGTCTGAGTCAAAGTTATGGTCGATTTAGTATCTGCTGCCAGAAATCTGACGAGAATAATCTGTCTGGTTATTTCCTAAAATATGAAAGGAAATTGGTAGAATCTGAAAGTTCACACAACTAGGTTATTGTAGATAATTCGATAACCTTTTCAGATTGATAAAGAACGATCAATTCGGAGTTACCTATTAAACGTTATGGTCATTTTAGTTTTGCTGTTGAGCGTGTAGGCAGTTTCTATACTGAAAGTTCAAACAATGGTTAGCCTATTATTTTGGCCGAATTGGATTATCGTGTCAACTAGAGTATTGTAGATTAGTCAGTTAAGCCAATCCCTTCAGAACAATGCTACGAATTAGTATTGACAAAGAGAGTGGTGATGTACTCATACTTCTCGACCGCTCCAACATAGTATACATGGAGTTCTACCTCACCTTCATGTCCGAGTTGAATCTACTTGGCCTCTTATTGTTGGCCTTGTAATACTATGCGAACTGGGCATATCTTGGGCCTGAAGCTGTAATGTAATTAATTAGATAGCATCACGTATGTTGTCTAAAGTAGGTTTCATTACCTGCAAGCCTACCCGCTCGATGAGATTAAGGATGTGGCACATGCATCTTTGGTGGAGGACGAAACCGCCAGTGTAGGATTCCAGATGTAGGGTGAGAAACACCATGGCTGTCGAGTTAGATGATGCATTATCAAGAGTGATGGCAATTATTTTGTTCTCTATTTTAAAATACTGAATGACATCTAATACGCATTGTGTGATGGCCTCTCCGATGTATGCCTCATCGATTGGCCTGAACCCTATGACTCGCTTGTTCAAGTTGTAATCGTCATCTAAGTAATGTACAATAACACTAAGATAGTCTACCCTTTGGTGGGATGAAGTCCATATATCTGAGGTTAAAACAAAAGAAAATGTAACTTTCAGGAAGTTCTCTTTTAAACTTGATAATTTACATTGGTAGAGTTCTACTATGTCACGCGCAGTTGTTCTCTTACTGACATGTTGATATTTTGGGCAAAAACTAGAGCTTTCATCCATCCTAATTGGAAGATCTTTAATAACTATATATCTAGCAATTTCGTCTCTAGCTACCTATGGGTTGTACATCCATGTACTCACCGAACCATCGACCCCAAAGTTAAGATGAGTCTGGACGTTCCCCCCTTTCGTTTGCCTAGCCATTATCTTCTTCAAACATGCCTCTGTTTGGAACGAGCACTTGCGATCACACACTAGTTCTAAAGAAATCGTTGATTCACTGCTACTCTGATTTCTGTCGAAAACAAAATAGCGAAGAACAGACGAATGAAAGTATAGGAAAACAAAACACCTGATGATTAAATTTGCGCCGCATCTGGTGATACGACTTTTCTATTTTTCTCCTTTTTATAGACTTTTGAACGAGATACAAATGAGTTCCACTCGATTCCTCTGAACTAAGTCTGAGTCGGAAAATCTAAACTTTTTTGACAATTTACTTGACATGCTACAGTAACTAAACCTGAATAACAGAGCAACTCTGAACTTCTACACAAACATAGAAACCGGATTCGCCCGACACTCGGCAATCCAAAACAAACTAAAATACAAAAGGAAGAACTAAACTTGAATAACAAGATTAAAGCTATCAGCCTCCGCATGTCACTTGAGATGACCTATTCCTCCACTTGATAATGTAGATAATTTAGCATGACAATATTTACAAGTGCAATATGGTACCTTACGCCCGTCATCCATTTTTGTGTTGTACTCCATATGTTGTTTGCATAGATGGACCGAGCGTAGTGTTCAGGGTGGAGAAGTGGGCATCCATGAAGCCCCTTGTTCCATCCATATGATGATCATCCATGCCATAGCGTTAGCATTTGCCCGTTGGCTCTCTGCCTCACCTATGCAGCCATGCTCCCTGTCTTGTCCTTTGCAAAGGCACCTGCAAGTTGCAACTACCGCACCGCGCCATTGCCACTCCGCACTCCATCCCCAACGTCTCTCGACCTTCCTCTCCCAACGGCACTCCGCCAACGGTAGGCAGTTTCTGTACTGAAAGTTCAAACAATGGTTAGCCTATTATTTTGGCCGAATTGGATTATCGTGTCAACTAGAGTATTGTAGATTAGTCAGTTAAGAATCTACAGAAATTGGGTTTATTCGACTTCCAGTTCATGAGTTATGGCAATTACCGTGCTGCTGTCCAGAAACGGTATATGGCAGGAAACGTTGTTTTTCAGTTTCAGCTTTGTAAACTCGATTTGAGTCATCAGGGAAGCGGTGTAGAACGCCGATTAGTAGCACTGGGTATATTATGTCCTTATTGAAATTATTTTACTTGTTTAGGAGGTGAAGCCTCAGGTTTAGGAGTATCACCTTGGCCGGCTAACGCGTCGCATCGTGGAAGGCAAGTAATTGTAGCAGTGTTACTACCGTTTAATTGGTTGTTCTTACTACTTGCAATCTATATGATTCTCGTATTTTGAAGTATTATGCCATGGTTGTTTGACTTACAAATGAGGTGATAACAGCAATTAATAATTGAATGTTTTACTTCGGATATCTTGCGTGTGGTCATGAGGTGGTTGCTTTATGTGCCGAATGTGGATCATGGATGTATTTTCCATAGTGGCTATGTGGTAGTAATAAAAGTTAATCTTGTTGGTGCCCTTATGAGGATGACACTTATGTGGTTTATGAGTATCATATCATTCATAACATATCATGACATTGCATTGTGGCTCGCCTCCCTCTCCCCAATGGTTCTCCGCCTCCATCTCCCATCCGCCTCCCGCTCCCCCAACGGCCCGCCCACCTCCCTCTCCTCTCCAACTCCTTCTCCCGCTCTGCCTCCATCTCCTGTCCGCCTCCAGCTCCCCCCCAACAGCCTGCCCGCCTCCCTTTCCCTCTCCCTCTCCTCCTGAGCCACTAGCCACTTTGTCTCCCCTCCAGATCTGTGCGGAGGTGTAGGCGGGGTGCTAGCGCGGCGTCGGTGGCGCGGTCGGGGCGCTTGCTCGGTGTTGGGGCACGCTCGATGCATGTGCGAAGTCTATACCGCGTTCAGTGCGCTCGGTCGACATCAGGGGGGCAAGCCTGCGGCGGAGGGGCGTGGAGTGCGAGCCCGTGGCGGAGTCACACAGGGGGTGACCCTGAGGCGGCCGACATGGTGGTGGTCGCGCAGAGCCGGAGTGAGGGCGGCTACACAAGGTGATCGGAGCGATGGGTCCGCACGAGGGAGCAAGAGTGCGGAAGGGGGGCGAGCCCGAGGCATGGCCGCACGGCGGAGGCATGTAAAGCATGCGATGGAGCATGGCATGCATTTGCATTAAAATTGTGGATGGAGGAAATGCATACTTATGCCAATGTTTGAAATCTTATGAGGCGGGACTCATGTTAGTATGTGGTTTATTGAATGAGAAAGTGGAATGTGGTTGCGGTCATGCAATAATATAAATTGTGATGTAGCTTGCTTGTTATTTGAATAACACATTACTTCAATTTACTTGCTGAGATTTTATCTCACCCTTGTTGTTTCACCCTTGTTGTGATTTTGAGCCCTCTACAGGATGTAGGTACAATTCTTGCACTCATTCATAGATTTATGTGGTAATAGCTTGGCACTACAATAATGCACTCAATTACATAGATTTATCTTTTGTAATAAACTTGAGAGAAACTAGCCTAATGACTAGCTATTGGCGAGTGTTCTTTTGATTTATTAATGATGAATTTGTGGACTACTCTTGGATTAAATTGCTAGTAGTTGTTTTAATTTATTGATCTCTATCCGTTATTATTGTGTCCATTAGTTGTTTTTGCTTCCGCTTATGTTCAATTGTAGAGTGGTTAGTGGCATTCCAGGGTAATGTGGGTCCTGGGGTGTTACACTGCCACACTCCATCCTCCAACGTCTCTCGGCCTCCTTCTCCCCAACGGCACTCTGCCCAAGGCTCACCTCCCTCTCCCCAGTGGCTCTCCGCCTCCCGCTCCCCCAATGACCCGCCCGCCTCCCTCTCCTCTCCAACTCCCTCTCCCGCTCTGCCTCCATCTCCTGTCCGCCTCCCGCTCCCCCCCAACAGTTTGCCCGCCTCCCTTTCCCTCTCCCTTTCCTCCTGAGCCACTAGCCACTTTGTCTCCCCTCCAGATCTATGCGGAGGTGTAGGCGGGTGCTAGTGGCGTCGATGGCCTGCTCGGGCGCTTGCTCGGTGTTAGGGCTATACCGCGCTCGATGCATGTCGAAGTCTATATCGCGTTGATGCGCTCGATGCGACATACGGGCGTTGGAGGCAGCTGCGACATGGGGCAAGCACAGCGGAGCGTGGAAGTGCGAGCCGTGGCGAGTCACGAGGTGACCGACGGCCGAGCGGTTGCCCGCCTCAACTGCTCCGCCCCTTTCCTCTCCTTTCCTCTGAGCCACTAGCCACTTTGTCTCCGGCGGGCGGCGAGGTGCTAAGCGCGCGTCGTCGCTGTGATGGGCGCTTGCTCGGTGTTAGGGCACGCTGCGACGAGGCATGGCCGCACGGTGGCGGAGGCGGGGTGGGGTGGGGTGCGCGCCCTACCATGTGTCGTGCCCGTCAGGCCCGAATGTGCCATGGGCCGGCAAAAATAGCCCGGGCCAGTGCCCAGCTACATGAACATTATCTGTCCGGCACGGCGTCTCGATCACATCGTGGGTCGGTATTAATGAGGTTTTGATATAGAGATCTGGTTTACAGCTAAACTAAGAGCCAATAGAATTATAGAGATGTGTGTTGTGATACTGACACACTGTCAGACCATTTTAAGTCGCGTCTCCCAAGGAATTCAATGACCGTGTGCGTTCACGAAGCTAGCATGCATGGAGTCATGGAGATGCTCATGCATGATACTTGTACGTACAGTACAGGATGATTATGTAAAGTATTGGTAGTGATCACTTGCACTAGTTTGGACCAAAAGAGCCAAAAGCGAATCTTTGGAAAATATGAGGCAGACGCATAATATTACAATCGACATGGAATGGTAACATGTGGCTTTGTTGGGTTGGCTGCCCATTTGTCCTTCAAATTTTCGATCCGGACAAATGAAACCCATCTGTTCAAGACAATCGATCTGCGGCAGCAATGTGACAGCTCGAACTGGTGATGCGTACATTGGCGATACGGCGGTATGGCCTTAAGAAAGAAACTTCGAGGCACTGTTTATATTATGGCATGCATGGAGTTATATCTAGGTACTTTCAATTGCTGGCATGTTTTAAGTAACTATACTCGTCAGCCCTGTCAGGGTGCCTCGGAGATCAAGTAGAAGTGTACTGTCGGCATTCGCCTATGGAATTACATACAAGATTGTCCATTGTGTTATATACTTAGTAAGGAGACATGAATTTTACATGAAAAATCTTTTCAAGGAAAAAAATGAACGTACAAAAGCACTATTACTATATGAAAAAAATATTTACAATAAAACTTTTGCTCTTCTGTAACATCCCAAAATTCACATTTTGGAAATACATAATATAACAAAAAAGGGGAAAGTAATTTTGAGATTATATTGTATGAAAGATTTGTTATGCGTGAATTATAAACTTTGCATGAAGCAAACAATGAAATTTCAAACCAAACAAGAACTTGAAAGAATTTTAGGAAAAATAGAATGAAAATAAGTGAGATACTTTTTGGGCATATTTTCTTAGGGAAATATTTATTAAACGACTTTTGTAGATTTTTATCAAGAGTAATAATGTATTTCAGGAAAAACAGAAAATTATAAGTTTTTTCGAGAAAATCACAGACCAAATAAAGTTCTGGAAAATTTACCTAAGCAACTAGACTAGGTCAGAAGCCCTCACAAAAATTTTCATAAAATTTGGACCTCGTTTGTTCGGTACAGAAATTCAACAAAGCCTCAGCCTTTTAATTCCAAAATCCTGATTTTAATCTCCCTCTCTCCTCTTGCTGGCAAGTGGGCCCCGCTTGCTAGGCTCTTTCTTCCACCTCCACTCGCCCTTGCCAGTGCACGCTCGCATGAGCTCCACCCCGCTTGTCCACGATTTCGCTACGCCGCCCACCGTTTTGGACCCCAACCCACTCCTGTCACCTCCGCCTACCTCTACCCATGCTGCCCACCCCCACTACTACACAAAGGGTCATCACAGACGGTTCTAAACAGTCATCACAAACGATTTCTCAACCATCTAAATTTATGTGTCTATGATAACAGACAGTTATCATATACGATTTTTGAGCCGTCTGTGATAAGCAACAACACATACGGTTTTCTGGTATAACCGTCTGTGAAAATCAACTATCATAGACAGTTATATATACCAACACTACTACAGAAAAGGTCATCACAGATGGTTCTAAAACGTCATCACAGATAGTTTCGTGAGATGTCTGAGTCTATGTATCAGTGATGATATGAGGTCATCACAGACGGTTTTTCAAACCGTTTGTGATGCATACTATCACAAACGATTATTAACTCAGAACCGTCTGTGATAGTAGACTATCACAGACGGTTTGTAGATAAAACCGTCTGTGATAGTCGACTATTACAGACGGTTTTTAGATGAAACCGTCTATGATACATGATGTATCACAGACGGTTTGTAGATGAAATCGTCTGTGAGAGATGATTCATCACAGACGGTTTATCCTAAGGAATCGTCTGTGATATTCTTTTGTATTGTTGCTAAATATATTTCTGTTTATTGGCTAGCCTCAGGAAATACTAGCCATGCCCTCTGAAACAAGCTGAAACACAACAAGAAAATGTATACATCCAATTCACATTCATTTCAGAAAACAAGCACATCCAATTCACAAATCAATTAACTAAAATTAACCATTCATGTACATTTACACATATGTACCGTTAAGTTCAATATCTTATCCTAATCAAGTCCAATCTATATTGTGGAACTTCCCATCTGGATTTATGACCTCACGGTTCAAGAATGACGCAAGCTGTCCTCGAATGTTTATGAGCTAGCCCTGTTCCAACGCAGTTTTCCACGATGGTCGCAACCTGTCACTACAAAGATTAAATTCGCGCATATATAAATTGATAAGTATGAAATAATTATTGCAAGATTGACAAACCTGAGGATCATTGGTCATCGCAGAACCGACGAGTAGTTCCATGTTGTGGCAAACATAGAATCCACAGAGGTTGCAGGCCGACGGCTACTGGTGGTACTACAAAAATAGAATTGGTTAGTTCGAGAGGCATTACTACGAAGTGTTATATAGGATTAATGTGTACTAGGAATACCGGGAATTTTAGATCATGTCGCAGGGTCCCTCCCTTGCATATCCCTCCTTTTGCAAAGTACGTCTTGAACGACCTACGTGATTCCAAAAACTTAGCCTAGCCATTACAAAAGAAGGAAAGAATGTACAATAGAGTTATCTATGGAGAAAATGTGTTTACCCGTTGATTAATTGTCGGACAACTGTGAAGTTGTGTTTGGCCCTCTGTAGGGAATCTAGGTATATTACTAAGTTCCGTTTTGGTATAATTACAATTAGATTCCAGTGGAACCTACACAGGTATGTCACCATGGTCATTAAACATAAGTTCGTGTTGCTTATAAAGTATAAATCAACAAGTATAGCCACTAGTGCAGCACTTACTCTTGGTTGTAGGGCAAAAGTATGAATTGCTTGTTGCGGTGAGCCAGCAATGAGTCCGCCATGTAATCCTCGACGAATTTTGCATTCTCCTTGATAGTTTGCTCGCAGATCACGTGTGGGTCGAGGAAACCTACCGATGAATTCCTTAATTCAGCTTCAGAAATTATGCATATATATATATACACACACACACACAAAAGCAAGGAGTTATATATAACATTTATCGGTATTACACGAATATTGACCGTGATTGTACACACTTACAGTGTCCAGCATCGCATGAGTGAGACATCGAGGGAGTCAAGGTTGAAGAGCCAGAACATGTCGTCGAAGGTCACCGTGAAGAGACAGTCTTGAGCCTTGTGGTTAAAATGACCCTTCTTGAACTTGACGGTGACACCCGAGCGTCATTGTTCATCCGTCTTGTTGGCCTGTTCCATGTACCATATATGCAATCTCGTGCAAGCCAATCCTAGTGTAGGGTTGTCTAACCTCTCGACCAACGACTTGCCTAGCACGAATTTCTGGGCCAATGGCAAGAAGGGGATATCAGGACAGGAGTCGACCATCTTCGATTTGCCCTTGCTGCCTCACTTTGTATAGGTTGACTTCACAAGAGTCGACCGAGCAAGAGGTGTAGATGTATTTGATGCACCGGGCCCTTGCTGCTCCGATGTAGGTAGCTCTGGTATAGATACTTCCTGTGAAGTTGACACTAGTGCAGGTAGCTCCAGGCAGATGTCTCTCTTGGGCCACTGGATGAATGCTCCAATGGCTTGCCCTAAAGTCATGATCTCGTTGTTTGGGGGCTTCTCCAGCTGGACGACCTCGAAATTGGCATAAACACCGTCCACGTTTACTTTTGCGAAACCCGGTTTACACCATGCAGCAAGGCCCCGACACCGGATGGATATGCCTGGCCCCAAGTAGCATCTAGGGCAATGGAGCCATATCTCACTTGGAGCTTACACTTCGTAGCCCCCCTACATAAAGATACAAAATTAGCTACTCCAACAGACCTATCAATGGATCGAGCATTTCAGGGATAATAATAATTATCAGGATGTCATCAATAGAAAATTTGTTATCGATTTCTAAGTTATGGTTGGACGCGCAACTACTCGGATGTTTGGGGGGCCAGCTAGCAAAGTAGCGGCTGGGGCTTCCAACTGATTTGTGAGGGATGCACGAATCTCCTTTCGTATGACATCCCGCATCTCTTCTTTGAGGGATGCATGAATCTCCTCTTGTAGCTGTGCTTCGTGCTCAACTTTGGCTCTCTTCCTACTCCGGTACGTCCCGGAGTCCTTTGAGAATCCATCTTTCCATTGAACATAAAGACCAATGCCTCTCATGAGACTCGGATGCTCTTTGTTTCCAGATCCGCGGAGAGTATATCTTTCTCCTTGTTTGCCTGGAATGAGCCTTGGGAAGATTGTGCAGTACTCAGCTCTTCCTGCAAGAGTCTGATATGTTATTTCACTTCCTATGAAGTTATCGAGTAATTACAAACTAGATAGTTCGATATCTTACCAGGCGCTGGAACACTTCCTTGTCTACGAGGTTTGGAAAGGAGGTGACCCCTAAAGACACGGTAGATAACCTCGCCATTAGCCACTATTTGGAACGCTCAGCAGTGATCCCGGCAAATGGCGGGGAGGCGCCCAACTGGTGTGCATGCTCGTTCTGATCCATCCATTGCGGGATTTTATACACATACCCAGTGGTGTCGAGTCTATGGGGTGCGTGTTTTTTTCCTGGAGGGCCCTGTGTGCCTCACTTTCAATCCTAAAATTATTTGTCATCTTCTTTGCCACAAAGTCTTCCCAATACTCCTCCACGAACGGATACTTCTAAAAGGGTGTCAAATCCTTCTCCACGCAATCCTTGATAAGCGTGCTCTTGAAGTTCCTCCACGCTTTTCACGCCGCTAGCAATGCGTGTCGTTGCACGGAGGCCTTGTGTTGTTCCGGTATCTAGAACGATTTTAAAATTTCTTTCACTAGCACTTTTTTTATTCTTATCTTTGGTCAACTCCTTCCATGAATCATAGGTGATCTTGACCCGTTCGCGTGTAACTATTCTGACTCTGCTCTGTGAGGGCTCAGAGGGGCCCCATACATATCGACTCTCGTGATGGTAAATCGACCCTTGGGCCTTTTTGATATTCCTCTTTCCTTTCGCTTGGATTTTCAAGAGGATGGCACATCAGACGCATGAGGCGACGATGACGAAGAATGAGCGGACGATATCTTCACAAGAAATAGAGATTCTGTCACGCATCAACATATTATCATAAGATTCTCTATGTATGGGTATACACACCAATTAAATGACATAATTGACATATAAACATGTAAATCCTCCAAGTCAGCCAACAACACTTGATCTACTGACAGAATAGCATGTATTATGAATTGGATCACAGAACCCAGAGGTTCAACCAATTAACCAACCGAAAGTAACAGACTAAATGCTAAAGATCAATCAACAGTAATAAGCATTCCATTCCAATTAGAGCTCAAGTTCAAACCCAATTATCAAAACAATTCCAGTATAAGACTATTATCATCACAGAGCATTCATCTCAAGCCCACTACACCACATTTCAATATGAACATATCAAATGCAAAGGGGTAATAAAATTAAAATATTGTGATACTCACGAAGTATATGGCAATCAAAGCCAAGCAATTAGAGCAATGTGTGAGGGAAAGGGGCGTCGGGGTCGACAACTCGGCATCTGTTACCTTTGGGCGTCGAGGGACAGATGAGCAAGGAGCACCGGAGCAGCAGAGCGGCGTCGAAGGGGAGGAGGGTGCGGGTTCGGGGAAGCGGCGGCTTGTGCTCGGGGAGGAGGCGGTGGGCTCAGGGGAGGAGGCACACCGGGCTCGAGGAGCAGGCGACGTCGAGGATGACAACGATGGGCTTGGGGAGACGGCGGTGACTCGTGCTCAAGGAGGAGACGGCGTCGAGGACGACGACTCATGCTCGAGGAGGAGGCGGCTCGTGCTCAGGGAGGAGGTGGTGGCTCATGCTCAGGGAGGAGGAGGCGTCGAGGTCGGTGGCGACGGGGGGGGGAGGATGTTAGAGAAACTTAATCGTTTGAGTGGGGGGCGCGACAAACCCTAGAGTCTTAGAATAAGGGTGTGTTTGGTTTGTAGATTTTTTTTGCTATTTTATAGAGTCTGGGTCTGTTCGGGCCGTCTGATCGAAATCGGACGGTCTGATTCCGATGAGACGTTTGGACCTCCTAACAGGTCGATCCGTCCAGGCCGTCCGATCGGAATCGGACGGTCTGATCGGAGGAGACGTTCGGACCGTCGAACATCTCCTCCGATCGGATCGTCCGATTCCGATCAGATGGTCCGAACAGACCCGGGTTCTATAAAATAGCAAAAATCCAAAAATTACAGAAAAATTCACAAAAATTATGGCCATCCAAATACAACCTCATTCATCAAACCAAACACCATCTTGAACCATCCAGGACCATCCTATCCAAGCAACAAAATCAAAATAGGGTTGGACATCACAGACGGTTCCAATAAATAACCGTGTGTGATATTATGTATCACAAATAGTTTTTAGATGGAACTGTCTGTGATATCTAATTTATCACAGACGATTTTTATATGAAATAGTCTGTGATATCTGATTTATCACAGACGGTTATTTATATTAAACCGTCTGTGATATATAATCACAAACGGTTTGTTCTAAGGAACCGTCTGTGATATTATTTTGTATTGCTAAATCTATTTCTATTTATTGGTTAGCCTCAGGAAATGCACTAGCCATGCCCTCTGAAATAAGCAGAAACACAACAAATACATGAATACATCTAATTCACATTTATTTCAGAAACATGCACATCCATTTCACAAATTCAGATATGACACATTCTCGTATACATAAATGCAAATTCACATAGGACACATTCTCATATACATAAATGCAAATTCACATAGGACACACACACACACATATATGACACATAAGCATTTCATTCATCATTCCACTTGCTTATCTCCTTTAAAAATTAGACCTGCATGATGATCGACGCGTATGTAGCTAGTTTCATCACGTCGTTCTTCCTCGACCCTTATGCCATTTCTGAAAGGAGGCAACTCGTTAAATTGATTGTATTCTTCCTCGTCCACTACATTCTCAACCTCGACAATCCTCCTTTTTCCATGAAAAACTATGTGGCGCTTCTTATTTGCCTGGTTGGTTACATAGAAGACTTGAACAACTTGGTTAGCGAGTACGAATGGTTCGTCTTTGTATCCGACACGTTCGAGGTCCACGGTAGTGACGCCGTACCTGTCGACCTTCACCTGTGGGAGATGGACCCAACGGCACCGACACAGCGGGATCTTAAAAAGCACATAGTCGAGCTCCCAAATCTCCTCTATGAACCCATAGTAGGAGATCCTCAACCCATCGGTACTAAATGCATCTATGCGGACACCGCTGTTCTGGTTAGTGATCTTTATATCCTGAGCCTGTGTATAGAATGTGTACTCATTTGTGTCGTATCCTATAAATGTTGGCCCTTTTGCTAACCATGTCAGCATATCGCTTGACGAGATCCTAGCGAGTCGCTCCTTCAACCATTGGTTGAACCGACTATTGTGCTTTCTCGTGATCCAAACATCTGGCCGCTCTGGATTCTGTTGCCAAAGCACATCCTTGTGCTGGTCGATATACGGGGACACTTTAGTCATGTGTTGCAAGACCGTGAAATGGGCTTGAGCATAAGCTCTCATCTCTGGAGTGATTGCTTTCCTTCCGATGGTCCCGATACCATCGAGCCTCCTCTCATGGTGAGATCGAGGCACACCTATTGGTTTGACCTGAGCCATGTAATCGATGCTGAACGCAATAACCTCTTTGGGTGCATAACCTTCGACGATGCTGCCCACCAGCCGAGATCGATTTCATATATAGGACTTGAGAATTCCTATGAACCTCTCGAACGGGTACATGCTACATAGGAACACGGGCCCGCACATCTTTATCTCCCTCACAATGTGAACGATGAGATGGACCATGATATCGAAAAACGACAGAGGGAAATACATCTCAAGATGACATAGAGTCATCACCACCTCATCCTGCAGAGCATCTAGTCCTTCGGGATCGATGACCTTCTGATTGTCTCTTGAACCTTGATCGGCAAAATACTTCTAATTGCAACAGGGAGCATCTATGTCATCAGCATATGACAATCATGAGACTTCATGCCAATTAACTTCAAATCTTCCATCGAAACAAGTTTCTTCATGTTGGCAGAGTAACTGAACGGAACTTTCACACCATGCAAGCACTAGCACAGTTCAATTCTCTCGGCTTTGGACAGAGTGTAACAAGTAGGGGGGAGGTACGTTCGTCCTTTATCGGTCTTTGTGGTGCTAACTCAGGTCTGATGTCCATATCAACCAAGTCAAGCCGTGCATTGACACCATCCTTTGTTTTGTCATGAATGTTCAGTAAGAGACCAATCAAGCTGTCACATACATTCTTCTCTACATGCATAATATCGATGTAGTGACGAACTTCTAGGTGCTCCCAATAAGGTAAGTCCCAAAATATTGATCTCTTCTTCTAGATGTTCTTCTCACGGGTCCTTGATTTACATCTCTTTCCGAGCACAACATCTAAATCCTTAACCATATCATAGACTTCTTTTCCACTTAAATGCCTTGGAGCTGAACTGTCCTCCTTCTTTCTGTTGAATTGTTTCTTCATCTTGCGTTATGGGTGAGCCCTCCGGAGGAACCTACGGTGACGCATGTACATGGTTTTGCGCAAGGGCTTTAGCCACACACTCTCGGTATTATCGAAGCAGTGAGTACATGCTTTGGCCCCTTTTGTACTCTGACCCGACAGGTTAGCAAGGGCGAGATAATCATTTATGGTGCGGAACAACAAGGAGCGTACAGTGAAGTACTCTTGTTTGTACGCATCCCATACCTATACCCCTTCAATCCATAGTATTTTTAGATATTCGATCAATGGTGCTAGGTACACATCAATATCATTCCCATGTTACTTCGGCCTTTGGATAAGTATCGACAGCAAAATATACTTCTGCTTCATACACAATCAAGGAGGAAGATTGTACATACAGAGAGTCACGGGCCAAGTGCTATGTCGACTGCTCATGTTACCGAAATGATTCATTCCATCTGTATTCAATCCAAACCTTATATTCCTCGGTTCCACACTGAAGTCTGCAAACCTCCTATCGATGTTTCTCCACTGGGTGAAATCAGCACGGTGTCTTAGTATTCTATCCTACTTACGTTCCTCCGAGTGCCAACGCAACAGTTTTGCCTCCTTTGGGTTCGCAAAAAATCGCTTCAAACGGGGAATTACAGGAAGATACCACACCATCTTAGCAGGAGGTCCTTTCTTCACCTCGATTCCCTCGTCGTCATCTGATTGATTCTTACGCTTGTATCGGGATGCGTTGCATACTAGACATATATGCATGTTTGCGTACTCTTTACGATAGAGGATACAGTCGTTCAGATATGTATGTATTTTTTCTACTTCCATTCCCAACGGACAAAGAACATTCTTGGCTCTGTAGGTGGTTTTGGGCAACTCGTTTCCATCCAGAAGCATGTCCGCTAAGAGACCTAATAGCGTCGTGAAACTCTTGTCGGACCAACCATTGCTTGCCTTCAATTTCAGCAGTTCAAGCACGGATGACAACCTTGTGTATTCCAGCTTACAGCCCGGGAACAAAGGCTTCCCCGAGTCCTCCATCAAGCCCTCGAATTTACCAAACTATCTCTCAATATAGTTCACTTCTGCATCACAAAGTATCTGATCCAGATTGTCATCGTGCAGCCTATCCGAATCGGAACCACAATCGACATCATCCGACGGCATATCGTTGACTTCGTCGGCGATGTCGTTATTACTACCTTCTTATATAATCTGCTCTTCACCGTGACTAGTCCAACGTATATACCCCTTTCTGAAACCCTTCAAATCAAGTGTGCTTCGATCTGTGCTTGGTTGTTAAACATCTTCAGATTCTCGCAGTCAATGCATGGACAGTACATATATTATGTCCCCTTATTCAACATATCCCTCGCGGTAGCTCTTGTAAAGCACACACACCATTAATGTACTCTTCACTCACACGGTTCTTCGCGTACATCTAGCTTCGGACCATCACAAGGTTCATGTTGAAAACCCTGGAAATAAATAAAAGGGTGACCATGGGGTTCACTAGCGATTTCGGTGTAAACGCCCTAAACTACTCAAATTAAAGGATGCTTATGCTCCAGTAGCTCACCTCGATCACGAGGAAGGTGTCAATGAAGTCAGCCGGGGAAGGTCCAAGGCGGCTGGTTGTCGATGAACAAAGGCGACGATTGCAAGCTCCTCGGTGACAAGTCTTCTTGGAGGAAATAAAGTGAAATGAAGCACATGCACAGCTTTAGGGGGACATATAGGTGGGGAAATCGACCTTGGTGGGGTCGAGCACTCACCGGAGAAGAGTTGGTGTCGATGGCGGCGGCGGTGACAGAGAGGTCCACAGGGACAGCTCGGCGTGGGTGACAATAGCTGAAATGGACCACACGATCGAGTGGGCTCAATGAGGTGAGGCGATACTAAAATCGGACATGGAGAAGAAGACTGTTGAGGAGTACACTGCAACGGATGGCAAGTAAGCGAGCAAAACGGCGCACCGTCTGTGATGGAATAATTATCACAGACGGTTTTCAACAAAAAAACCGTCTATGACATGTAGTAATGTCACAGACGGTTTCAAATAAAAAACCGTCTGTGATATGCAGCAATATCACAGACGGTTATTATTAAGAACTGTCTGTGATACTTCACAGACGATTTTCATCATGAACCATTTGTGATATTACCTATTCACAGACGTTTTTTAGCGCAGCCAATAACACAGACGGTTTCTAACCCAAAACCGTCTCTGATGTCATGTAATACAGATGGTTTTGTCAACCGTCTGTGATGAGGCGCTAGTATTAGCCTTTTTGTAGTAGTACAACCGTCTGTGATTAGATACATAACACAAACAGTTAGTAAACATATCCGTCTATGATATCATAAATATCACAGACGATTTTTGGTAGTAACCGTCTGTGCTATCGTAAATATCACAGACGGTTGTTAGTAGTAGCCGTCTGTGATTGTATGTATACCATAGACAGTTAGTAAAAATAGCCGTCTGTGATATCCAACATATCACAGACGGTTGTTGGTAGTAGCCATCTGTGATTGGATACATATCACAGGCGGTTAATAAAAATAACTGTCTGTGATATCCTATATATCATAGACGGTTTTGTGTGGTAGCCGTCTATGATAGTATGCATTCACAGATGGTTTATTCCACATAACTGTCTGTGATAGTTCCTTCTATACCTAAATATTTTGGTTTTTCGGCTAGCCTTAGGTAATGCTAGCCATACCCTCTGAAAACAAGCAAGCAAAAAACATATATATCACAATTGATTTGATATAGAACAACTCAAAGTGATTTAAAAACTCAATATCAATTACAAAGTGATTTGAATGACAACTCAAAGTGAATTACAATAAATTGGTGTCGCCGGGGTGAAACTCTCCATTATAGTGAATGATCTCCCCCGTAATGAAGGCGGCGAGCTATCCTCGAACGTCCGCGAGTAAGTCTAGATGGAAGGTACTTTTTTCCATTGTCATGCCTTGTCGCTAGCAAGAGTAAAGTAGTAAATTAATAATTATGAAATAATTATTGCGAGATTGACTAACAAACCTCTGGATCCTTCGTTTTAGCACTCATGATTTTCAGCATATGATGATAAATGTAGAATGTACATTTGTTGCCTTGTAGTAGTTGCTGGTGGCACTGCAAAAATAGAAGTGTGATATAGGATATAGGTATAGTTAGTTTGAGAGGCCAGGTTACGAAGTGTGATATAGGATTATTGTGCTGTAGCGGGTACCAGAAATTGCATCCTGTGTCGCAGTGTGGCGCTTAGTTCCTTGTGTGTCCCTCCCAACAACATAGGCGCTAAACAACCTATGTGATTCCAAAAAGTTATCATCAACTATTTCAAACGAAGGAAGACTACAATAGAGTTATGTATAGAGGAAATGAGCATACCTATCGAGTACTTTTTGCACAATGGTGAAGTCATGGACTTTTTCGACTAAGGAATCAAGGTATATTACCTTGTTCCACTTTGGTACAATGACTAAAAGGATCCAGTGCCATCTATTCATGTATGTCGTTATAGTCATTAAACCTAAGTTCGTGTTGTATATAAAGTACAAATAAAATTTGTATAGCAAGTAGTGAAGCACTTACCCCTAGTTGTAGGGCACTATTATGTAGTCCTTGTCACGGTGAGCAAGCAACCCCTTCGTTATGTATTTCTTGACGTAGGATGCGTCTAGGTTGATGCATTGCTCATAGATCAACTGTGGGTCGAGGAAACCCACTAGTTGTCATGATCGTCATGATTCTTTGCATCATGTATCTATACATAAGCAATGAGTTATGACATTTATCAGTATTGCGTGAATGTAGAGCTTGATTGTACACACTTACAGTGTCCAGCATCGTAGAAGTGATACCTCGAGGGCGTTGAGGTTGAATAGATTAAATAAGTCTTTGAAACCCATGACAAAGTAACCCGGCTTGTGGAGGAAATGGTTCTCCGTGTAGCTGATGGCGAATCTAGGAGGCCGGTCTTCCCTCACCTCGTTGGTTTGCCGCATATACCAGGCATGCAAAGTCACACAAGCCAAACTAGTGTGGCATAATATTGTGTCGCAGACCAATGACATTCTGAGGAAGAATGTCCCAGGCTTGTGAGGTGCCTTAATCTTCTTCGATTTGGCCTTAGCTCCTTGCGTGCTATTTGTCTTCCTGGAAGACAACTCGACATGCCTTTCTTATTTCTGAGATGTTGCATGGTCGTCTGAGGCCTTATGAAGTGGGGCCGAGGTGTAGTTGATCCGTTGGAGAGGCATGGTCGTCGTATGTTGATCGCAGCACTGCAGGGTCACCGATATCCCTCATGGGCCACTAGACATAAGTGTATAAGGCATCCCCTAGTGTTATGATCTCTTTGTTTGGGAGCTTCTCTAGTGGGATAGCCATCAAATTATCATGTACCATGTCCACATGGACCTTGGTGTAACCCTATGCCAGCTAGGCACCGTGCACCACGATCCCTTCCTGGCATGGATACACCACCCCCCGCCCGGCCTCAACAGAAATGGACCCAACCAGCCTCACTTGGAGCCTGCAGGGCGTGGGCACCTACAAAATGATACACAATTAGCTAAGGCATCCTACAGGTCTATCTCTGGAGCATTATTCTAGAGATGTACATTACCTGGATGACGTCGATAGGTAATTGGACATCACAATGTTCAGAAAGTGCAGGCGTGGATGCGACGCTACTCGATGTTGAGGGGGACTGGCTCCCAAAATCACGGGGGCGGCTTGCGACTAGTTGATGAGTTGATTCATTTGTTCCTACCATGATGTTAACTGTCCTCGAAATTGTGCAGTAATCCGTGCACTAATCTCCTCTTTTAACTGTTCCTCGCGCTCGGTCTTGGATCTCTTCCTACTCCTATACGCCTCGGAGTCATTTGGGAATCCATGCATCCAAGGTATGCAAATCCCAAGGCCTCGCGTGCGACCTAGGTGCTCCTTGTTTCCCAGGGTCGTGGATAGTATATCCTTCTCCTTGACTATTTCGAAGGAGCCTTGGGAACATTGGGTACTCAATGTTTTCCGCAAGAGGCCATCATGTTATTTTAGACCTTGCAAAGTTATGGACTTATTAACAACTAGGTAGTTCGACATATCTTACCAGGTGTTGGGACACTTCCTCGTCTGCTGGGTTTGTGAAGGGATGGCGCTCGGCGATGTGATTAAGACCCTCGCTCTTAACCAGTTTCGGGCACGCTCGTCTTTGATCCCGGCAAATGGCAGGGAGACCTCCGACTAGATTGCCACATCATCCTCACTCATCCATCATTGGATTTTACCCACATACCCAGCGGTGCCAAGTCTGTGGGGGTGAATATTTTGTGCCTGGATAGCCTTGTGCACCGCACTTTGCTACTAAAATTTGTCCCTCATCTTCATTCGCACAAAGGCGTCCCATGTATCCGACGATATGAAACTATACTTTGTGCAGGGCGTCCAATCCTTGTCCACATAGTTCGTGACAAGCTTGCCCTTGAAGATCTTCCAAGCGTGTCCCATCAAGAGGAACGCATGCCGTCACACTTGTTCTGAGACTTTTGCTGGGATATCAAACGATGTTGTAATTTCAGTCCACAACTGCGCTTTCTCTACGGCCATCAGATCCTTCCATTTCTGTGTGGTGATGGGGACCCGTTCCCTTCCAAGTATATCGTAGGTGGTCGGAATGTTGCCGCTGCTTTCTTTGGAAGCAAAGGGACCCTAGAGGTACTGATGGTCGTGATGGTCATTCGGCCCACAGGCATTTTTGATATTTCTCTGGCATGTCGCTTAGGTACCACTTTCCTCGGAGATCCAGACGCATTCGGCGATGTCAATGATGGTGGCGAAGACAGTGCGGATGCCATCTCTCTTACTTGCTACCTCGCAAGATTAACAAATCAGTACTGCATCAATAAATGATATTACCGTAAGATCAACAAATCAGTACTGCATCAATCAGGATAAAATGTTCAAAAGATAGAACTTCACAACAAAATAAATCATCAATTGAGAATTCACTGTCAATATTTCAATTGAACCAACTACACAATATTTCAATTGACAGGAATATAAATAATGACTGAACAATAATCAGAGTGAACAAAAGCTACCAACCGAATGGAGCAAAATGACCGAACAACATCAACATAATGAAACAAAGGGATCTGATGAGCATGAATAACATGACACAATATTAGATAATCCAAAGTGGTGAGCTCAAACCTCCCACAACATTACTAAGCAATATCTCCTAGTGCTAGAGTCAATCAAATCAGGACAATTTGAAACTTCTACTAGCACAATCCAAAGCGATGAGCTCGTACCTTGACAGGGACGAAGAGGGAGTCGAGGTCGGGGGAGCGAGGCATCGTCCAGGTCGGGGGCGGCGTCGTCGAGGTTGGGGGTCACAGAGGGAGGATGTCGGCGCAGGGATGATGGCGGCGTACGGGAGGAGTACGGTGTAGGGACGATGGTGCAGAGAGAGGAGGCTTAGGGATGACAACGACGTAGGGAAGGACGATGGTGCGAGAGAGAGGAGGCTCGGGATGAACATGGTAAGTAAGGGTGCTGGGGAGGTGGACCGGAGAGTGAGCTCTGAGGAGTAAGGATGCAAACCCTAGCGGGACCGTACTTATAAATGCATATCGTAGACGGTTTTATTAAAGAACCGTCTGTGATATCTACGGTCATAGACGGTTCTATTCCATGACCATTTGTGATAAGCGGGGATATCACAGATGGTTCTATTGCAGGACAGTCTGCGATAAGCAAAATATCATAGATGGTTCTATTTTAAGAACCGTGTGTGATAAGTATCATAGACAGTTTTATTATGGAACCGTTTGTGATGCTCACCGTGGTGGTGGGGGGATTTTTGGATGCGTGCGAGGGAGGCAAAATATTTTGGTGCCTTAGGGGTCGTTTGTGCTACATATATCACAGACTGTTCGTTCCACTAAACCGTTTGTGATAGTTCCTTCTATAGCTAAAAAAATATTCTATTTTTCGACTACCCTTAGGGAATGCTAGCCATACCCTCTGAAAACAAGAAAGCAGATACAATCATAGATAGAATAATTTCTTAATTAGTGAATCTGACGAGGATCTGATAATCCTCATTTTATTATTCCATAATCATGTAATATGACGTCACATGGCATACCCCTTAATATTATAAGGGAAGAGCAAGTCAGGTAGTCGTAAGTTCTTCTATGACTACCCCCTAGTCGTAAGCATTTCTACGACTATAGTGTAATCGTAAGTCTTTCTACGATCAGTACCCAGTCGTAAGCTTTTCTACGACTACCCCCCTAGTTGTAAGTTCTGATATGACCAGTTCTGCTATGACTTCCTCACGACTAACTGGGTCCACTCATCAGAAGGCCCATTTAATAGTGAGAATCTAAGCAGTCAAAATACGTAGTTATGCCTTACATAACTACAGATAATTCTCCACTATCTCTGACTGATAACTGTTTGACAGTATGGGGAGGTTACTACTCTAGTAATTACTCTCATTATTATGCAATAATGAGCGACTAATTAGCCTGAAACGACAACGGCCACCACTGCGTAGTATAAATAAGTATCTTTTAGAGATAGAGAGAGGGGGATTGGGAGAAAGAAGAGTTCAGTCAGTAGGAGCATGATAGCAAGACCCTCTATTGATTGTAATCCATATACCCAATACAAGATACACAGGATTAGGGTTGTTATTCTCACCTGAGAAGGCCCGAACCTGTATAAAAATTCCCGTGTCTCTTTTGTCTGCGTGATCAATTGTGGAGACCCCCCGAATCAAACAATCTTTACGTAAGATCGGTTCTAAAACACCGACAGTTGGCGCTGACCGTGGGGATCTTCTGGTAATTCCTTGTCAGCAGTTCTTTCTTTTCTCTTTGATGCAACCATGGCAGGAGAATGGAACGAGGAGAATTGGTTGAACTTGGTCTATTACGCAAACGTCGACATGGATGCCGGTTTCGACTACGAACCGAGTATCGAATCTTCTGACAATGTTGCCGCCTTTGGAGATCTTCTATCAGATCTCGAAGACTGCGTCGCCATCGGAGGATAGGAGGGATCCTTATCCCTCGCAACTGTACGCCCAGCCGAGGAACCCACTTCCTCAGGGGGCAAGGGTCATCATGACCAACGACAGGATTGCATTGGGGAAAATTCGCAACGTGGCGAGAGTTTTTCCTCCAAGTGTTCGAGTCCCCCCAAGGCAGTACGACTTGGCAAGACAGGTTCTGGAAGCCATCATTCCGGAAATCCAACGACATCTGATGGTCCTCTCTCTCCGAGTATTTCCGCAGGGAAGAGGATCGAGCATGCTGTTCCTCCAAGTCCAACCGTCCCGACACAGAATCCACCTGCAGACGGAGACGGTTATAACCTGGAGTTCCCCTACCTGGAGTGGTTTACTCCAAGTCGCCAGATGGTGTCGCTCGACTACTCCTCAAGCAAGGAGGCCTCGAGCACAAGCGGAGGTCATCCACGGGAGGTCTTCGTCCATCCCTCTGATAAGAATCGTTCTCCCAGAGGAAGGATTAACGTTGCTCCCCGACGAGCATACTCTACACCCCCTCGTGGCAATGGCAGGGGCGCCACCGTTGACGAATGAAACCAAACACTTTAATGAACGTGCGGGACATCCTCAACATTCTCGCACTCCATTAAAACCAACTCAGGGGTCTCAAATAGGTCATTCTGAGACAACCCGACGGAGGAAAATAGCGGCTCAGAAAAACATTCCTGAGCGCGCTTATTTCCAGTCAGAGGAGGCTCAAGAACTCCAGCGCATCAACGACTTGCTGGAAAATCGGACCCAAGAATTGGCTCGAGCACCAGGATATGATATCTTTGTAGAAGAGATCACACAAAGACTTCACGACACAATGGCCAAACTCGAGCGTCTTCGTCGACCACAACCAGGAAGTCGTAACAGTACGACTCCGTCTTCGCTAGTTGTTCAAATAACTCTTCGCATGGAAGGCGGCATGACCTTCAGTCATGTCGTTCTCCTGACCTGAGAAAGACGCAACAAGCCCCGGGAGGTGATCTTTCACCACTTCGGCGACGGGATGCACGGCAGCAAGCGGAGTACGAGGAGTATTTCCCTCGTAAAGCTGAGACCTATCATAGGTCCAGCCCTCCTGTGACTGGGTATTGACGAGTACGATCACCCGGCGACATTAACCCTTCTTTTCTGCAAAGGAGGAGGCAAGAGGTTATCTCGGGGTGTCGGGCATTTTCACCCGACCTTCGAGCAGTTCGTTGGTCGCCTCGTTTTCGACCACCGAATATGGAGAAGTTCGATGGAACCTAGAATCCCATCGAGTTCCTCTAGATTTACACTACAACTATCCGAGCTACAGGAGGAGGAGAGCACGTCATGGCGAATTACCTTCCGACTGTGCTCGAAGGATCGACACGATCATGGCTTTTAAACCAGCCATTCGAATCGATCTACTCGTGGCAACACCTCTGTGATCTTTTGCTGGCAAATTTTCAAGGCATTTACAATCACCCTGGAAAGGAGGATGACCTGCATTGGATAAGGCAGAATGACCATGAAACGCTACGCCAATTCATCAGGCGCTTCAGTCAGGTTCGAAATTCTATTCCAGAAGTTTCTGACTCATCTGTGATCAGGGCTTTCAAGCAGGGAGTCCGTAGCAGAAGGATAACAGAGGATATCGCTTTACATCCACCTGCCACCATCGCCAAAATCTTTGAGATGGCCGATAGATATGCGACTGCTGCTGAAGCGTATCGAGTGGAACAATACTATCGATCGCGAAGACAACATCCCTCACGAGGCAGGCAAAAATGGTAAGAAAAAGGATAAAAATATCAGAAAATCTAAGAACAAAGCAAAGAGACACAAATCTCGGTTGCCGGTTCTAAGGAGGTCCTGGCCGTAAGCGACAAGGAGCCATGCAACCGCAAGCAAAATCCCGATCGAGGCAAAGGTAAGCGCCAAGATCGGAGAAACGACAAACCCAGGTGGTGTCCCTTTCATAAACAAGAAGGGCATGATCTTCGTAACTGCCGAGTTTTCCTACGAGCTTCGAGACTATTACTCGCAGGGCCACTTCCTACTCTTGAACAGGTAGGCCAAACAAGTGGATAGAAGGAGTCGGATGATGAAGAGATGTCGTTCCAGGACCCGCAACACACCATCGATCACATCTATGGGGGATCTTCGGCATATGAATCGCGGAGGCAGCTGAAGGCTGTCGAACGTGAGGTAAACACAATCGACTCCCCTCTTGTCAATAAATTACCGAAGTAGTCGAAAGTCACCATTACTTTCGAGAAGGATGATTGTCCGATCCCTTCGACTAGACCAGGTCGATTCCCGATAGTGGTCGAACCCACCATCAACAATTGTCGAGTCAATCGAGTTTTGGTTGATGGTGGAAGCTCGTTAAACATACTATTTACGAGTACCCTGGACGAGATGCAGGTACCCAGGACAAAGGTAAGACCGGTACGATATTCATTTCATAGAATCGTACCGGGGTCTTCGGCCAAACCCATTGGCCAAGTCCCTCTTCCTTTAACGTTTGGATCACCAAGCAATTTCAGGACAAAGAAGGTCTCCTTTGATGTGGTCGATTTCGATACGGCGTATAATGCCATACTCGGACGACCAACTTTGGCAAGATTCTTAATAGCTTCTCATTATGGGTATCAATGTCTTAAGATGCCAGGTCCCAAAGGAGTGATCACGATATATTGTGACAAGAAGATGGCGCACTCCTGCGACCGTCGCTCCCTCGAGATGGTTGGACAACTACCAACTCGAGATGAAGTCAGCCTTCGACTAGCAAGTCGAAGCCTAAAGCTGCACCTAAGCCGAACGACTAGGTCAAAGAGGTTCCTCTAGACGCGGGGGAGCCCTCGAAGACTGTTCGCATTGGGGATTCTTCCGACCCCAAATAGGAAGACGCCCTCATCACTTTCCTCGAGCAAGCGATGTCTTCGCGTGGCAAGCATCCGACTTGCCCGAGTCCTGTGGAAGTGATCGAGCACAGGCTAGCTTTACGGCCTGATAAACTACCCGTAAAACAAAAATTATGAAGATTTGCCCCTGATCGACGATATGCTATTAAGTTAGAATTGGACAAGTTGCTTAAAGCAGGCTTCATAAGAGAAGTCAACCACCCCAACTGGTTGGCCAATCTTGTAATGGTTAGAAAGTCGAAAGGCAAATGGCGTATGTGCGTAGACTTTACTGATCTTAATAAAACTTGTCCAAAAGATGATTTCCCATTACCTCGTATCGATTAGCTGGTTGACTCTATGGCAGGATGTGAGGTGTTGAGTTTTCTAGATGCATACTCTGGTTACCACCAGATTAGTATGTGTCGAGAAGATGAGGAGAAGACCGCATTTATTACACCGTTTTGGATATTTTGCTATGTCAAAATATCATTCGGCTTAAAAAATGCTGGAGCTTCTTTTCAGCGTCTTCTTTTCAGCGTTTGATGCAAACGACTTTTGCTCCTCAACTAGGCTGGAACCTGGAAGCCTACGTTGATGATCTAGTCATAAAAAGCAGCAAATGACTCAATCATATCACAGACTTACAGGAGACTTTCGACAACCTCAGAAAACACCACTTGAAACTTAATCCCGAGAAGTGCGTGTTCGGGGTCTCTTCAGGAAAATTACTTAGATTCCTGGTCTCTGCACGAGGAATCGAAGAAAATCCCGAAAAGATAAAAGCCATAACTCAGATGCGCCCCCCGACCACGAAGAAAGAAGTCCAGAAACTCACAGGATGCATGGCGGCGTTAAGTCGTTTCATAGCACGTCTGGGGGGAAAAGGACTGCCTTTTTTCAAACTTCTAAGGAAACATGAGGGCTTCGAGTGGTCGGAAGAGGCTAACCTAGCCTTCGAGGAAGTCAAGAGGTATCTTACGAGTGCTCCTGTTCTGGTTTCCCCGAAACCAAGAGAGACTCTCTTAATTTACCTAGCTGCCACGCCACAGGCAGTGAGCGTAGTGCTTGTCGTAAAGCGTGAGAACATTCAACGACCAGTCTACTAAGTCAGTGAGGTTTTACACGGACCTAAGGAGCGTTACCCTCAGGTTCAAAAACTTCTATATGCCCTCCTCATGTCTTCGAGGAAACTGCGGCATTATTTTCAGACGCACAAACTAGCTGTGCCTTCTGAGTTTCCCTTGGGAGCGATCCTCCAGAATAGAGAAACAGCGGGATGCATGGCAAAATGGTCAGTTGAACTTGGGGCGTTCGACATCCATTTCGTGTCCCGAACGGCCGTTAAATCCCAGATCTTGGCAGACTTTGTCGCCAAATGGACAAATCCTGAACCTGTTCAGGATCCCCAGTACGATTCCCACGACCAGTGGACGATGTACTATGACGGGTCACTTACGATAAGTGGCTCGGGGGCTGGGGTGGTCCTGGAATCTCCTACCGGAGAAACCTTAAAGTATGCCATACAATTAAACTTTCAGGCCACTAATAACGTGGCAGAGTACGAAGGTTTGCTAGCTGGTATACGAGCCACAAAAGCGCTCTCGATTCGACAACTACTCATAAGAGGAGACTCTCAGCTAGTCGTGAATCAAGTCGGAAAAGAGTACCAGTGCTCTAATCCGACCATGTCCCGGTACTTATCGGAAGTTCGAAAGTTAGAAAAGCACTTTTTGGGCTTTGAGGTACAATTTATCCCCCGAAAGGATAATTTCCTCGCAAACCAACTAGCTCGCTTAGCTTCCTCTCGATCCCTGGTACCGAAAGGGGTGTTTCTAGAGCAGCTTCAAAAGTCGTCTGTAGTTGACGAACTAGAGACGCCTCCTATAGAAACAACCTCTCTAGAGTACGAAGATACATGGATGACACCCATTTACATGTACCTTCAGGCGGGTTCCGTACCCGATGACGATCTAGAAGCAGATCGACTATCCCTAAAGGCCAAAATGTATACTTTGGTTGAAGGTATCCTTAATAAAAGAGGAACCCAGGGGGTGCTCATGCGATGTATTCCGCAGAGCGAAGGATTAAAACTCCTTCACAACATACACGGAGGGATCTGTGGAACTCATGCTTCTTACAGAACACGGTCGGTAAAGCCTTTCGACAAGGTTTTTATTGGCCATGACCCTCTACGATGCGAGAGTGGTTAAAAGTGTGTACTGATGCGGTTCATAATCGACAAATACACCAATCGGCTCAGGCGTTGCAAACAATTCCTCTGTCTTGGCCTTTTGCAACCTAGGGTCTTGATATCCTAGGACCGTTACCCAGAGCTCCAGGAGGTTTCGAGTTCCTTTTTGTGGCCATCGATACGTTCACAAAATGGATAGAAGCTGAGCCTGTGACTGGAATAACAATGGAAGCGGCAAAATGGTTCATGATGAGATGCGTGATCACTCGATTTGGAGTACCAAGTCGAATTATCACACACAATGGCAAACAGTTTACAAGCGCAAAATTTCAGGAATTTTGCGACGAGTTGGGAACTCGTTTGTGTTACGCTTCTGTCGCCCACCCCTAAAGCAACGGGGCAGTCGAAAGAGCGAATGGCCAGATAATGAAGGAAATCAAGACCCGAGTCTTCGATCAGCTAGTCAAGCGCTCGGGGGCTTGGGTACAAGAATTACCTTCAGTATTATGGGCAATTCGTACGACACCTAGCCGAGCAACAGGAGAAGCACATTTCTTTCTAGTTTTCGGTGCCGAAGCCATGCTTCCGCCAGAACTAAAGATCAGGTCAGCACGGTTCGACAAGTTTAACGATTCCATTCAAGAACAACATCGAGCGGACGACATTAACCTGCTCGAGGAAAAGAGGGACCGGGCCTTAATCCGTTCGCGGATCTACCAACAAGCCTGTGCGATACTACGATCGTAAGGTCCAACCTCGCAGCCTCGCTGTAGGTGACTTGGTATTGAGGCTTATCCAATCCCGGTCTAATCGGAACAAAATTTCCCCCAAGTGGGAAAGTCCTTACACTGTGGTCGAAGTAACGCGTCCAGGATCGGTACGACTTGCAATGGAAGACGGCCATGTTCTCTAAAACTCTTGGAACATTGACCAGTTATGCAAATTTTATGTGTAACAAGCTTCTACCTATCTTTTAAAGTATCATGTTCTCCTTATCTTTTTTGTCTCTTTTTTGAATTTCACTTTTATTTTCGACCATTTTTCATATGCTCATTCCTCTTGTACACTGGTCGAAAAAAGGACAACACATATAGTCGAAGTCTCTCCTCTCTGCATGTGGTCCTGCCCGCTGGAAGGAACTTCCTAATGTCGCTTTATTCTTTACCAGTACAAAGCTTATTGAGCTCAGAAACATGGTTGAAAGTTGTTAAGCAAATTCATATCACCTTAGCTTATTTATTTATAAAAATAAACTAAGAAGAGTGCACTTTTTGAGATGCGTTCGACTACTTTTCAATTAACTTGGTTGGTTTTTACTGGCCGAAGGAAGAAACACACCTAGTCGAAGCTTCTCCTTTCTGCACGTGGTCCTGCCCACTAGAAGGAACTTCCTAGCGTCGTTTGGTTTCCTACTTTTGCTGCCAGGACAACTCCGTCAGAAAAAACGAAAACAGTCGGATGAATCCCTAAGGTCTTCAAGATGTTTGTTTTGCTCAAGTTGTCATTATTGATTTGATTAATCTGGTCGGAGATGGTAACATCACCTAGTCGAAGCCTTTTTCTCTCGCACGTGGTCCTGCCCACTAGAGGGAACTTCCTAGCGTCGATCTGTTTCCACTCTTTCGACTAGTGCAAGATAGTCGATACTCGAGAACTATAAGTCGAACAAACCTCTCTGTTTTTAGGAACCCTTTCTTTACTACTTTCTTAGTTTATTCCTAATAAACTAAGTAAGTAGTCGGGGGCTAGGATAAAGTTATAAACATGACTTCAATTCTTAATCTTAGTTTTTCCGAGTTATCATCTTACGAATTACTAACTACTCTACGAGATGATTCGCAAGAAAAATGGAGGAGAAAGGTGGAATCGCTCATATCTGGTCTGATTATTTCTTCCTTTTTCATTATCTTACGAGTTACTAACTACTCCACGAGATAATTTGTAGGAAAAAAAGAAAGGATCATATATTTATGCATCACCACCAAAAAGTCTTTACAAAACTGTGTTACAAGACTACTCTGTTAAAGGAGATTCTATTTGCATCTCCTCGGCGACCTTCTCACGGCCGATCGCATATCTTCGATCGACTTCTCCGCTTGATTGATGCGATGAAGTCGGCTTCAACGGAATGAGGATTAAGGTTAGGATCACGGGCCTTGAGTTTTGCTAAAACAAAGCTCACAGCTCCTTTGACCGCTTCCCTTATCGAATCATTCTGGTTGGTCTTCAGAGTAGATACCAACTCTTGCGAGTACCGACTGTTCCCCAATGGCACTCGTGATGCAGCACCATCGTGTCGTCGTGAGGAGCAACCCTCGACACGAAGCCCATCAGTACATTGTTCAGAAGTGAGATGTTATCTTGAAGATTAATCTTCATTGATTTCGTCTCCTCCTGGGAACGAGTCGAAGCCTCGTGGAGTTGTTTTATTTCAATCAATCGATCTAGAAAGAGTAAGAATTGATTAAATAAAACAATTCTATGAGAAGACAAAACAAATTAATAGCAGGTAAAATTTCTACTTACCAGCTAATTAGGAACCCAAGTTCTCAATTTCCCTATCTTTCTCCTTCACGATGCGGGAGATTTCACAAACAACTGAGGACTTCTCCTGGACCTCGATCCGGAGAACCCCTACCTCGGCCTGAAGGGCCTTGTTTTCGACTTCTTTTTCTACAAAAGAATGAGAGGTTAAAAGAAAAGGGGGGGAGGGAACCAAGATCAGAAACAGTCGTAATTACACGTACTGTTTATTTTTTCCTACAACCGTTGAGTTGCAGAGTTAGCCTCCTGAAGCTTCTTCAGGAGGTCGACGGCTTTATCCCTTAGCTTTTTTGACTTGGTTTTTTCAAAGTCGAGTGAATCAGCTAAGGTCTTTTCGTCACTCTTAAACCTAAAAGGGTAAAGGGAAGACGTGAACACACTAAAACAAGCGGTCGTAAGTTTTTCTATGGCCGATGAGTGGTCGTAAGTTATTCTACGACTACCCCCTAGTCGTAAGTTTTTCTACAACTAGCACCAAGTCGTAAGTTTTCTACGACAACCTTCTATGAGTACCGAATAAGTAATCAGAACGATTACGAGAATCGATTACTCACCACCTCTCTGCTTGCTCGCAGAGTACTACCTTCTCTTGTCGAAGCTTGACAAGTTGCCGATTGTATTCGCAAATCATAGCGACTTGCTCCACGGCTCTCTACAAGGGAGAAAAACGATAAGAGAAATAGATAAAACCATAAGTGAGTATTGATTAATACTTACGTTCATATTTGACCAAGCAAACATGGAAACTATTCGTGATGGATCCTTCAGCCCATCCATCTCCTCGACTCGTTTCCACCAGACCCCCATCGAGTCGTTCATTGTCAAAAACATCCCCACAATTGGGAATGTTGCTGGGGTGTGGAACTCGGTAGCGAGATCGGTAGGCAGAAGATCCTACGATAGAGTCAGGGCCAAAGAAATCAGAGCAAAAGTTGAAGTACTCTTCTTCTTCTGACTCGGTGACGGGAACACCACCTGGAGGGCCGGAAGGAACGTCCTCGACAACATCCTTACTGGCACGACGGTCGACACTCTCGCCGCCATCGACCTCCGGTATCTCCCTTGAGGCCTCTGTCGCCTCCCCTTCAGTCTCTACGACAGCCTCGGTTGTCGTAGCGACTTCGACATCCTCAGCGGTCGTAGCGACCTCAGCAGCCGCAACTTCTTCCGCCGCGGGAATGGTAGCCGGATCTTCAGCTACTACCGCAGTCACACCCTCGCCAGCTGAAGGAGTGACAACGGGATTCTCCATGGGAGTATCCACGAAATTTCAAGCGTCGGGCTAAAATCACAAAACGCAGAAGTAAGTCAACTCGTAAAAAACAAATAGTAAGTAATTATTACACTTATATTTTTTGCATACCTCTGTGCGCTGGACCTAACTCGAAACTTGGGAGCAACCTTCCCGACGGAAGATTTCTTCGACCTCTTATCAACCACCGCTGGTCGAGATGCACTCGGGACAACAGGGCTCGCCTCCTCCCGACCTCCTGGGTGGTCGAGATCAGTCTCGACCACCCTAAGAGCGCTACTCCCCTCGGCCTCAGATCCCACCGGAGCAGCGGTTTCCTTCACAAAAGACATGAAGTTCTTCTAGTTCTCCTTTTCTAGCTGTCTTATGAAGCCACGAGAAGCTGAAACTGCGAATGACTTGTTGTGGTAATAGAAGGGTACCTTAACCTTGGGGACCTTGCGCTTAAGGGCTAGGGTCTCTTCTTCTGCTCTCTTCTTCGCCATAGCCATGTCGCGACAAATTTAGCAAAAGGAGCAGGAGGAGCCGAACTTGTACCACCCTTATCGCCGACTCTTACCAGTCAACATTTCTTGGATGGAGGGGACTTCGCCGTCTCCGCCTGCGCAGTCGCCCCAATGACCACCAAATCAACTTCCTCGTCATATTGGCGGTTCTCCATGCCAACTTTCTGTTGAAAAAGAAAGAAAGTGGTCGTAAGATTTTCTACGATCACTAGCTGGTCAATAGTACGACCAGCTCAAAAGTCGTAAGTATTTCTACGACATTGTCTAATCGTAAGTCCTCTTACGACTACGTTCGGTCGTAAGTTTTTCTACGATCAGTATCCAGTCGTAAGTTTTTCTACGACAAACTCGTTAGTCATATATTGTTTTACGACAACAAAGCGCCTAAAGACAAAATCATTTAATTACCTTTAGGCGCTCCTCTTTCTCTTCTGCGGTCAAAACCGCAAGGATTTGAGGAGCCAAAATGTTGGCCGAATGCTTCTCGCAGATGAGCCTGACACGCGTGTCAACCTCCGCCTGCGGAAGATCTGCACACATAGACAGAACGATTAGAAGACTAAATTGGGATTAACCAAGGACAAAGCAGTTAGTTTTTCTACTCACCGTCCTTGTAGTCCCTGGTTGGGTCGTCCTTCCCCGAGTACCTCCACATGGGAGGAACTCGTGCCTTCAAAGGGCTTATTCGGCGTGTGATGAAGTCCTTCACCACGTGCCAACCGGTGAGCCCCTCCGACTTCAAGTCTTTGACAGCTTGAATATAGGGGGCTATCCGGTTGAGATTGCTGGGAGTCGAGTCCCAGGAAGAAGATCGCTCGGCGGCCTTTCCGGCGAATGAGAGGCTATCTTCCTTAGTAACCTACCAGTAAAACCACTTCTTCTTCCACCCCGGCCATGACGACCGGGTAATCATCTGAATGTACTCCTTCGACTTACCGTCGTGGAGCTTCAGACCGCAGCTACCGGCAATCCCGGCTTGACGAGCATTCGTAGTAATACTAGAAAAGCTCGAGATCCGTCGGAATCCCCAGGTAGGCCTCGCACAAGTACACGAATACGCTTAGCATCGTGATGGAATTAGGACCAAGATTCACTAATTCCACCCCGCAGTGCTTGAGCACGAGTGTGAGGAAGGGTGGCGAGCAATCGATGCCGCACTCACGATGCGCTGGAAAAGCGGAATTTGGCCTTCCTCTCCCGACGGCCAATGCTGCTCATTCGCCGCAATCCACTTTACGAGAAGACCCTCGGGGATCTTCTCGGCGATGACCAGGGCGGTCATCTTTGCATCATCCATCTTCGACTCAGCCCACTCAGAGACAGTCCTAGCCATTTTCTCTCAGGGCGGAAGAATTGGATTTGGGAAAGCTCCAAGCAAGTGTACGGAATCACCGACGCGGAAGAGACGAAAGCAACAAACTGTTGGGTGAAAAGGTAAGAACCCTAAGTTTTACCTCCATGGTCCGTTTTATAACCACGCGCCTGGAACGAAACGCCGTGGAATCCCAACAGTTGCCACCGCTTCGAAAATTGCTCCCACAGACAGACTTTTTACCTGCCCGTTCGAAAGTCCCGAGACACTTTTCACACCTCAAGTGAAATTACCATCTTGACCCCCGGGACAAATGAAAAGATGATCGAAAAAGTTTTGCTTCCGATTATAAGGTCACGATTGCTCTGAAGTCGTAAGATATTCTACGACTATCTTGCAATCATAATATTCTTAACAAATTACCTCGATCAAGCATATTTTTGGTCGAGAGAAACGTTTGTTGAAGAGTTTTTCCTTCAACGTTCCTCCTACGACCTCCTAGTGGTCAAAAGATCATCTACGACCCTTCGGTCAAGAAAGCTATTTTCACTTAAAGCTGGGGGGCTAGATGACGAGGATCTGATAATCCTCATTTTATTATTCCATAATCATGTAATATGACGTCACATGGCATACCCCTTAATATTATAAGGGAAGAGCAAGTCAGGTAGTCGTAAGTTCTTCTACGACTACCCCCTAGTCGTAAGCATTTCTACGACTATAGTGTAATCGTAAGTCCTGCTACGATTACGTCCGATCGTAAGTCTTTCTACGATCAGTACCCAGTCGTAAGCTTTTCTACGACTACCCCCCTAGTCGTAAGTTCTGATATGACCAGTTCTGCTACGACTTCCTCACGACTAACTGGGTCCACTCGTCATAAGGCCCCTTTAATAGTGAGAATCTAAGCAGTCAAAATACGTAGTTATGCCTAACATAACTACAGATAATTCTCCACTATCTTTGACTGATAATTGTTTGACAGCATGAGGAGGTTACTACTCCAGTAATTACTCTCATTATTATGCAATAATGAGCGACTAATTAGCCTGGAATGACAACGGCCACCACTGCGTAGTATAAATAAGTGTCTTTTAGAGATAGAGAGAGAGGGGGATTGGGAGAAAGAAGAGTTCAGTCAGTAGGAGCATGATAGCAAGACCCTCTACTGATTGTAATCGATATACCTAATACAAGATACACAGCAGTAGGGTTGTTATTCTCACCTGAGAAGGCCCGAACCTGTATAAAAATCCTCGTGTCTCTTTTGTCTGCGTGATCAATTGTGGAGATCCCCTGAATCAAACAATCTTTACGTAAGATCGGTTCTAAAACACCGACAGAATCAATTACAATGGAATAATTATTTAATTATATGCTGAGTTTCTTAATTACAATGGAACAATTTTTCAAATAGGTGTTCACCGTGTGGAATCATTCCACTTGCTATTTCATTTGAAAAAATAGCCCTTCACGATGATCGATGCGCATATAGCTAGCTTCCTCACTGGGTTCTTCCTCGAGCCTGATGCCGTCTCTGAAAGGAGGCAACTCGTCAAATTGATTATACTCTTTCTCATCCACGACATTCTCAACTTCGACAATCTTTCTTTTTCCATGAAGAACTACGTGGCGGTTCTTATTTGCTGGGTCCTTTACATAAAAAAACTTGAACAACTTGCTTAGCGAGTATGGATGGTTCGTCCTTGTATCCGACACATTTGAGGTCCACAGTAGTGACGCCATACTTATCGACCTTCACACCCTATGGAAGTTTGACTCAATGGCACCGAAATAGGGGGATCTTGAAAAGTACGTAGTTGAGCTCCCAAATCTCCTCTACAAACCCATAGTAGGAGCTCAACCCAGCGGTATTGAACTACTTGTGAAACGTGTCTATGCGAACACCATTGTTCTGGACTGTGCTCTCCTATCCTGAGCTGTCGCATAAAATGTGTATCAATTTATGTCGTATCCTTACTATGTCACAATTGTAAATTTTGGCCCTTTTGCCAACCATGGCAGCATATCATCACTTGATGATGGCCTCCCAGTGAGCACCTTTAATCATTCGTTGAACTGACAGTTGTGCTCTCTTGTGATCCAAACCTTCGACCGCCTAGATTCTGTTGGTGTACCATGTCTTTGTGCTCGTCGATGTACAGGGACACTTGGGTCATATGTTGTAAGACTATAAAATGGACTTGAGCGTACGCGTCGAAATCAGGAGTGATTGCTTTCATTCCGATGGTCCCGATACCCTCCAGCCTCCCCTCATGACGAGATGGAAGCATACCTATCGGTTCCACCTGAGCCATGTAGTCGACGTAGAACTCAATGACATCTTCAGTTGCATAACCTTTGATGATGATGCCTCCAGCCGAGATCGATTATGTACATAGGATTTGAGAATTTCCATATACCTCTCGAACGGGTACATATGACGTAGGAACATAGGGCTGCATATCTTTATCTCTTTCACAAGGTGAACAATGAGATTGACCATGATATCGAAAAATAACGGAAGGAAATACATCTCAAAATGACATAGAGTCGTCACCACCTCGGCCTACAGAGCATCTAGTCCTTCAGGATCAATGACCTTTTGAGCAATTGAGTTAAAAAAAATAACATAGGCCCATGATTGTCATTCGGACCTTGTTCGACAAAATACTTCTAATTGCAACAGGAAGCATTTGTGTCATCAACACATGACAATTATGAGACTTCATACCAATTAATTTCAAATCTTTCATAGAAACAAGTTTCTTCATGCTGGCGGAGTAACCAGACAAAACTTTCACACCATGTAAGCTCTAGCACAGTTCCTTTCTCTTGGCCTTGGACAGAGTGTAGCAAGCTGGGAGAAGGTACGTTCGTCCTTTATCGGTCTCTTTCAGTGTTAACTCAGTCCTTATGTTCATATCAACTAAGTCACGCCGTGTGTTGACACCATCCTTTATTTTGTCACGAATGTTCAGTAAGAAAACAATCAAGCTATCACATACATTCTTCTCCACGTGCATGACGTCGATGCAGTGGCGAACTTCTAAGTTTTTCCAATAAGGTAAGTCCCAAAAATTGATCACTTCTTCTAGATGTTCTTCTGACGGGTCCTCAATTTACTTTCCTTTCCAAGCACAACATCGATACCTTAACCATATTATAGACCTTTTTCCATCTAAAAGCCGTTGGAGATGAACCGTCATCCTTATTTCTGTCGAATTGTTTATTCATCTTGCGGTATGAGTGATATCTGGGAAGGAACCTACGGCGACGCATGTACACAGTTTTACGTGAGTTGTTCACCCACACACTTTCAGTATCATGTAAGCAGTGCAGACAGGCTTTGACTCCTTTTGTATAGATTAAGCCACACACTCTCGGTATCATGTAAGCAGTGCGGACAGGCTTTGGCTCCTTTTGTACAAACAAACATGCTGAAAATTTTATTTCCTTACTTATTTTAATACAATTACCCAAAATGGAATTTTTGGGGATGTTATATACACATAAATAATTTCCATCTTTCTCACACTCACTCTGGTTGGCAGCTCCTCTCCGTTCTCTGCAAAGTTTCGCCTCTATCAGCAAGATATGATTTATTTCCCTACTTGATTGCTTTGCTTGTCTCTACTCTCTAGTCTGTTAAGATGTAAGCGTTAGATTTTTACCGTTCTATTTTTTTAATCAAAGTAATATATTGTTAGATCTAAGACATATATAGTAAGTTGTAAGTTGGCAATTATTGTATTAAGCCAAACATGTAGTGCATCTGGATATGAGAGGAATTGGAGCATATATGAACATATTCATTCAAAGAAGAAAATAGACTAGAACATCAACTGTTTGAACGCTATCGTTATTGTATGAGTCTATGATGTCCCTTTTTGACTGACTTAATTTGTTGTTCAGAATTCATATTCTTTAATTATTATTGTTTTTTGTGTATCGTTGATTTTCCCTATTTTGTGTGGGGTGTGTGTGTATTAAATTTAAAAACATGTGGTGCAACCGTTGACCCACCGGGTCAGTGACCCGAGTCCTGGACCAGACCAATGTCTGCTCTGGATTTTATAACTATGGTTGGAGTAGGAAAAGAAATTGGTATCACACTTAAACTCAATTCGTTCACACTCAAACTCAACAATCTTAACCTTGAGATGAATTCCTCCGGTAGTCAAAACAAAATGTGATCTTCTCAAAACAGATTAGCATGAACACCTTGTGTGCCGAACATCCATAGGACTATTGAATGATAATAACTAAGTCTAAGCAAAGCTCAAACTTAGCAGTAGGAATTGACTTTGGTATCATATCAGCTAGATTATCATCAGTATTTATCTTGCTAACTTTAATGTCACATTGAGCAATGACACTTTGAATGTAATGATATCTGATGTCAATCTACTTTGTTCTCTCATGAAACATATGATCCTTCGTAAGTCAAATAGTGCTTTGACTGTCGTAGAATATTGTAGTGCAACGTACTTCCACAAAGTTCAGTAAACAAACCTCTTAGCCAAATGGCTTCTTTGCAAATTTTAGAAATAACCATATACTCTGCTTCTATAGTAGACAAGGCAATAGTAGCATGCAGGTTTGCTTTCCATCTAACGGCACACATCCTCTAACAGTGAACACATAACCAGTAAGATATCATTTCTTATCCAAACCTTGAGCAAAATATGAGTCCACATAACCAATGATTTGGTAACACCCTGACTCAACACGAAGCCTAGAATCCTACTAACTACACTATCTATCAATTTTTTTTTACATCATTTTATAATAAATTACAGCAAGCATCTCAATGATAAACCCATCCACGGGTCACATGAAAACAAGTAATAATGATATAACAACCATAAATAATTAATCATTAGGAAGCATAGCAAGATAATCCAAGAACAACGCAAAATCAATCGAATAAAGTCTATTGAATGAATATTCAACTCCAACCTATCATCTTAAGCCATTCAAAACTATCAAGTCCTAAATATGACTCATTGCTCTATAATCAAGGTTCTCATGTCTATTGAAACGAGTAATTGAGTGTTGGTTTGCGGTTCTAAGTGCACTAGCCTTTCCCATGTGGAATACCGTCAACGGTCACCTAAAAACAACAATAAAGCAAAAGTGAGCCCAAGACTCAGCAAATACATAATAAAGCCATAAACAATAGTTTATCAACCATAATCAAGGTTATCATCATAATCAAGGTTCTCATACTTAAATAAATAAGTCATATTCTAGATAGATAAATGTGCACAATTTGACAATGTACTTCATATATGCTAATGCGCCATCATGCTCATGCTCATATGCAACTCATCAGTTGATACCGGTATAGCGGAGTGTTCACCGTCGATGACACACTCTATCTTTCACTCCCGTGAAATCTCCACCAAAGTAGGATTTTATCTAGAGCACTCCGGACTATTCATGTATCTTTCTCATCGACCTCACCGGAATAGTTACATGACTTTCTCACCGACTTGGCTCGTGCAACTCATATCATGATGAATGTAAATGATGCAACATCTCTAATTATTCATCAACATAATTCATCTCATTAACTTAATATCTCATTCTCAATAACTCAATATCATAATCTCATTCAGCCAATATCATGCATAAGAATAAGCTTAATGAAAGCATAATAAATAGCATGATAAGTAATATCAATAACAAGGGCAAACAACCCGTTGTTCATTACTATACCATGTACTTGCCTCAACTGTGTGACTAAGGGTGACGAGTGGAGGGTTTGCCCCCTGATTCACACCACCACCTGGGCATTCATAAAACACGCTAAAAGAAATAATCCAAGAGTAGTACAACATTACAAAATAAATAAATAACACCGCTCCTAATTGCAACCCAAAACAACCCTGATTTCCTCTCTGAAATCTGTTCTATCCCAAAACAGAACAACTGAATTTCAAAAATCATAACTTATGATCTACAACTCCAAAAATTATGATCTTATATTACTAGAATCCTTGAGACGATACCTACAATTTTCATGGATACCAAAACTTCAAAATAATTCATCCTCTATTTTTAATCTACAAGTTTATTCACGCTGCCTGAACTCGATGAACTGATTAGGATGATAACTTACAAAAAACATAACTTACAATCTACCCAACCAAAATTCGCGATCCAGCACTCTAAAGAAAGCTAACAAAATTTTTCATCTTTTATCTAACTAGAGCAAGTTCTGATTTTGAGTCTAACTATTCCAAATCACCCTCGCAAAGCTCTTCCCTAATCTGGACGAATCTGGACATAAAGTTCCTCTACTTTCCCAAAGACAAAATGATACATGAAATGAAAAAAAATGATTAACCACAGGCACTTCTAAAAGTTCCAGATCATTACCCATGGAGACGTGAAGCTGAACCACGATTTCTCTTTTCTTCCCCCTTCCTTCCTTTCTCCTATTCTCTTCCTCTTTCCTTCACTTCTGGCTACAAGGCAGTAGGGAAGATGGCGCCTGGGAGAGGAGGAGCAGCAGGGGGTGAAGGTTACCGTAGCACAGCGCTACTGTAGTAGTGGGTGGCTAGGGTTTGGTGTCCCCCCTTGCCTTCTAGTGGGCTGCAGGCCCACTCATGGGCCTTAGGCCACTGTTGCTGGCTCCCACGCTCTTGAATATGGGTTGGCGGCCCATTGCTCTTCCAAAATTCTGAATTTTTCTTTCTAATTCTATTTAATTTTATTACTAATCACTTATTTGTTTTATGTTTAAATGAGATATTACATATTCCATCTTTAGTCTTTCTAAACTGTAAACAAGCATTAGATGTGCCCCGCAAGTATATATGAAAATCCGTTAAACTGTTTTCCAATGCTCTTTGTTAGGATTAGCAAGTTGTACTGGCGTATGAAACTCTAGACACTGTGGACATGACACTAGTGAAAGTTTGAAATGTGTAGGTAATGCATGTTGAATTGATGAAGAACTTTATCAATATACCATTTCCAACAAAGGTATAATTTTTCAAACCGTCTCTCTCTGGTAATTTCTGTACTAAGAATCTTATTTGCTCCACTGAAATCCTTCATCTCAAATTCACTGCTCTATTGCGCATCAACTTTGAAATTTATGCCTTGTCTTTTGCAACAAACATCATATCATCAACATATAGAAACAAATATATAGCCGAACCATTAACAATCTTCAAATAAACAAAGCTATAATAATCAGATATTTTGAAATCCCGAGAGATCATAAAGGAGTCAAATCTCTTATACCACTACCTAGGTGATTGCTTCACACAATAAAGAAATTCTTCAACTTGCATGCATAGTTCTCATTTCCTCGAAAGACAAAACCTTCTGGATGCTCCATATAAATGTCTTCCTCCAATTCTCCATGTAAGAACACATTTTTCACATCCAATTGTTCAAGCTCATAATCATATATAACCATTATGTTAAGTAAAGTATGAATGGAACTTTGAAATCAATACTTGGAATTTGGTTGTATCCTGTAGCAACAAACCTTTCTTTGTACCTAACATCTTCGGTTTGTGAAATACCTTCTTTCTTTTTTATGATCCATTTGTAGTGAATGACCTTTTTTATCAATTGTCAACTTGATCAGCTCCCAAGTGCCATTTTTTCTCAAGAGATTGCATCTCATCATGCATGATAGCCATCCATCTCTCTAAATTACCAGAAGAGATAGCCTCTGAATAAGTAGAAGGTTCCACGGTACCTTTAATTTCTTCTACCACATTCAAAGCACAAGTAACAACATCAGCTTCTACAATCAATCTCTTTGGAGCTTGAATATTTCTTTTAGGTATATCAACTACAATGCAATGTTATGGTGGTTGAAAGACAACATGAACATCCTGTATATTTTTCTTTGTGGCTTCTGGTATAGATCCTAAATCAATAACATGCTCCACATGCTTCACAAAATATGGTCAAACTCTTCTGAAATAATCATCAATGATGATCAACATGTAGCCAACACCTCCAACTGATGGAATGCGAGATTCTCCCCACAATCAGATTGAACATAATCCAATATGCCTTTTGTAGAGTGAGTTGTTGTGTTGAACTTTACCCTTTTTTACTTGCCGAAGACACATTGTTCATAAAACTTCAACTTGTCGATGCTTTGACCATCAAGAAGTCCTCTTTTTCATAACTCCACCATGCCAATTTCACTCATATGCCCCAGACGTATATGTCAAATATTAGTAGTATTAGAATTGAATGATTTATTAGAAGCAATAGCAACATTACCTGAAATTATAGTATCTTGCATATAATATAAGTTAGCAACTTTCGTATCACCTTTCATCACAACAAGAGAGCCTTTAGAGATCTTTATAACTCCACCTCCACCGGAATACTTGTACCCTTTAGCATCAAGAGTACTCAGGGATATAAGGTTTATCTTCAAGCCTAGAATGTGTCGAACATCTTGATCTGTATAGAACCAATACCTGCAATCCTGAATGGTGAATTATCACCTGTCAACACAGAACACTTAGCGTAGCTTCATAATTTACGAACCAATATTAGTTTGGACTCATGTAGAAAGTGCGAGCCGTATCAAGAATCCACTCACCACTGGTTTTAGAATTTCTATCAAAGGCAATGAGAAAATCTCCATTAGAATCTTGCTTACTAACAATGGTTGCTTTAACATCATCCTTTTCTTGATCCTTCTTGAAATTGTTATTCATTTTCTCTTTTTTCTTTACCCACCACCACTCAAATATATCGTATCCATCTTTCTTGCAATACTTGCAAGACTTGTACCCATCTTTGGATTTTGATCTTCCTCTTGAATCATCGCTTGAAATCCTCTCTTGTCGTCGGCGATGGACAACCAATTCTTCTGTATGCGAATTAAAATTTTCGTTTGGAACCATGAGTTTCATCTTTTTCTTAGCATGCAGTGCTTCATAGACTTTATTAAGTATAAGTGTATCTCAGCTATATAGAATAGTATCTTCGAATACAGAGTATGAACTAGGAGCGAGCATAAAGACCCAAATCTTTATCATCATATTTTACCTCCATAAACTCGAGATCCAAGACTACTGCTTTGAACGTTGCTAGGTGGTTCTATAATGATCCGTCTTCAGTCATCTTGTGCGAATGAAGTTTCTGCTTGAAATGCACATTATTGGTCAAATCTTTGGTCATATAAACTACTCTAGTTTCAACCATAATGTGGCGACGATCTTTTCCTTCAAAACCTCCTACAAAATATTATTTAATATATGAAGATGAATCTAAGATAAGGCATCATGATATTTTCTTTGCTTCTACTCAAGAGACCTTACAACAGGTATCTTATCGATCCCTAATAGAGCATCATCCAAATCGAGCTTTGCAAAAATAACTCGCATCTTGACTTGTTATAGAGAAAACATCATGACTCAATCCAGTAGTAGAAGATCATAATTTAGAGTCACCATGTGGAAGAAATCGTAAATCTACTCGTGCAAATTTGTGTGTACTTAGCAAAGAATTGTCAAAATCTTTGGTACACTTCTGTGTACACGAAACAATGAAGAAAGAGTTGCTGGTATGCTTGCTCGTGTGCACTTAGAAAATCGCTTTGTGTGTGTACGTAGCAATTTTCGCTGGCATGAATTCAAGAACTTAAGCTAGCCGACCGAATCTCTGTCTACTCCTTTTCGAGTTTATTTTTTCTTTGCAATCAATTCTGCTCTACCTGGACGCTTTTTCATTGCAATCAATGTTGTTGTACTGCTTTTTCTCTTTCTAGCAATCAATGATGATGTTGGTTTGCTAGCTCTGTGATCTGTCTGCAGTGCTTCCTGCTTTAATCCGCATGGAGAAACAATTGCTCCTTGTCTTTAACACGGTGACGGCCTGTCACAGCCCCAACTAATTAAATTGGATTAATTTGTATTTCACTAACATGCACTATCAAATTCAAAACATTCCCATAATATATTGTACTTGGAAAATCTAATTTGAGGTGAACATACATATCAAAATTCGCATTTCAATTCAAATCAGTGATAAAAAGTTGTGATCATCATCTGAAATCAATTTATTTAAATACTACACTAATTATTAGGAATTAATATAATTTTTCCCAAATTTTTGGGACTAGTTTGAGCCTCATTAAAATTCAAACAACATTTATAGACATACAACATGTTTGAATTTAAATATCACAAACTATATTATGAATAGTAGGGTTTTATAATTTTTATGGGAACTATATACTCCCAGGAACCCCCACAAATTATTTGAGGATTTTATGAAATTTATTTCTATTTATAAAGCTCTGGTCAAAGTAGTAACTCTAATCTAATTCTCGGTCAAAACACTAAACCAAACCGCCGATCTTTGTTCCTCGGGCTCGAGTCTAACTTCGGTGAAGTGACTCGGTCGAGTCCACTAAGTGCACCATGCGTGAGCGCCGGATGAAACATCAACGGCCCGAATTCATACCGCTTCACCAACCGAACCACTTAACTCTTTTGAACCTCACCCTTGGATCTAGATCTAGCGGTCCACGGTGGGCCACGTTTCAACCAGCGCAAGCGAGGAGACGCGACACTGTGGGGCGTCTTTGCCGGCATCATCGTCTTCCTCCCGTCGCGTCGCTCGGGCATCGGTACCGCGCGCGCGGCGCTCGTGGTGCTCGTCGACACCGTCAATCCGCCGCATCCGTTGGCCACTCGGAACCACCTCCTCTTCACGCCGCCTCCATTGCCGTCATCGCCGGGCATAACACCCCCTCAAGCCCTTCCTTCTCCTCGGTTCTCCTCGGTTGTGACAGAGGAGAGGAAGCTAGCGAGCTCATTTCTCTGTAAGCTTCCCACCTCCCGGTACCTCGGCTCATCCTTTGCATGCCTTGTCCATTTTTGCTAATGCGAGCTCTCTCGTTGCTTGTAGTTCTTGTTCCCACATCGTGCTCTCGGCGGCTCTAGAAGCGCACCATGGACATCTTCAAGTTTTCTTCGTTGTCAAGAGGTTTTATCCTCCAACCACGCGTCACCTTGTATGCTTTAGCTCAGATCAAAACCCTCACCTTGTTTGACAATGCACGACAGGCTTAGTGCAATTTGAAGATTTGATCATTTTCGGCCTAAGGACACCCGTTCATCTCCCACTTCAAATCGGTAAGCCTTTCTTCAATTCTTTGCTCCTACAGCATGCCCTTAAGATCTTGAAGCTATTCCAAGCATTCACGGTCTTGGTTTTGCTCGGGATCTCCTCAGTCGTGGCCGTTTTGTCACCGTTCTTCTTCTCGGCGCCAGCGCAGCTCGGCATCTCCAAGCTTCCCGAGCACTCTTCCTTGCTCGGGTAGCCTTCTCATAGTCCCTAGGACCACAGGCACTCGCTTGTTTGTCATTGCGGAGCTTCTTTATCTGCTTGCGCCGCGTAGCATCGCGCCGCTCCACTCGGCTAGCCGCGTGCGAGCCGGCTTAGCCGTCGAGACCACTTCCATTGGGGCGCAGATCTGTTGTGCACCTAAGCATGCTCTTGGTTCACTCCGTAGTGCGCGTAAGCGCCGACAAGCCGCCGAACAGCGGGCGGTGGCGTTTTGCCGTGCGATTGGGGCGACCACCGTAGCTTAGTCATTTGCCGCGTTAACCCAATCATTAGCTTTTAAACCTGTCTTAGCCGTCCTAATGTGTAAACACAAGTGGGACCTTGCACGAAATCTAGCACTGCGATTTTTAAAGCCACGAGTAGCGTGTGGACCGGGGCATTAAACACGTGCTAAGAAAAATCAAATGAGCGGAATCAATCGGACGTCGGATGCGAAAGGGGCGGGTTGGATTTGTGAGACATTCGGACCGTCCTATTGCGCCGATCGTGGACCGTTGGATCTTGATCCAGCGGCTGCAATCGTAGCCCTAGACGCACTTTGCCGCCGCAGCGCCCGCGCGTGCATTGGCGAAGCGGGCCCAGTGGTCAATGACGCGCTAGCGCTGCACTCGGTGAGAAAAGTAGCTAATGTTTGTAAAATCCAAAACCCTTTTCTTACACCTTTGAAAAATATGTATAACTTCTAAAATGTATAACTAAATCATTTCAACTTCAAATTGAGTGAAACCACTTCTGGAAATTTACATTCTTAATGGACTTCCTATCAAAATTAGTTTCATACGTGTCTCTGTAGCAGAGGGCTTAATTGGAAATTTATTCATTAAAATCATTATCTCTACAATAGGAAAATGGACTGAAATCTTTAAAAATGCATAAGTAATTATTAGATACTCCAAAAACAGTGAGACCACTTTTGATAATTTTCATTTTCAGTGAACTTAATTCTAAAAATTGTCTCCATGTTACCTCTGTCACAGAAACTATTTTGGGAGAATATACTCCTTAACTCCATTATTTTTTTTACTATAAAAGGCTGATAACTTTGAAAATCAATAACTAAATCATAAAAACTCCAAAAAGGACAAACTCAACTGTTTTTAACTTATAACAATATTGCCTATTTATCCATGTGATCCACGTACTCGCCACTGTTCTACAAAATTTCACTTCATAATTAAATTACATAATGACGGCTTATTGAAATCTGAAATTCAAACCATTATAACTTTCACATGCTAAATCAAAATGAAATAAATCTTTCACCAAAAATCATTTAAAATCATGACCTAACTACTGTAGAAAAATCATGCATTTTTGAGCATTTTGGTTTTTGAGTTGTTTTTCTCGGTATTTATTGAATGTTATAATTATATAGATCCGAGCATATTGATATCGACACTTACGCCACGAGAGCGAGCAGCTACTGTACCAGCAAGGCAAGCATCATTTGAACTTTCTTTTGCATCATATTTGATCCCAGTTTTGGTTAAGATAGTGCCATGATAATTGCTTGCATGCTATTTTTGAATTATATCAATATTTTTGTGATGTATAGTTTAGTTATGTCCTATGCTTGAGGTTAATCTTGAATTATGCCAACCCCTATATGCTTAAGACAGGATGTGTGAATTATGGGTTATAGAATTGCTTAGCCATGCAAGTCTAGATACGGTGAGTTCGATCGTCAGGAATAACTTGCGGTTTTGGGATACACACAACTCTTACCATATGTTTTTACTTCAGATCTTTGTAGCTGTTCTATGAGTTAAACTTTGTCATTTTTAAATGAAATTTGGTCGGACAAGTGTTGGTTAGTGATGGTGCTTTGTGCACGAGCATTGGGTAAGTGGAAGGACTTGTCGGACAATTGAGGACCGAACTTTGTGCGTCGTTAATTCAAGTACACTCGTCTGCCACACACGGGTTGGGAGCCGTATGGTTAAGTAGGGGAGGGTTTTATTGTGTTAAGTCCTTGGTGGTGTAAGGGGCATAGCGACCGTGAAATCCTATGTTCTTTGAGGAGCCGATGTAATCCTTTATAGTGTGCAAGGGAGCACCAATTCTTTTGGTTTTGATTGCATCGGTATTTCCAATATAACTTTGTGAGCCCCCTAGCAAGTGCTATCAGACGCTTGTACTAGGCAAGGAACCATCTCACAAGGGGGACTTAGCCCAATAGGGCTTTCTTCTGAAAATGACTATATCTTGATTTACAGTAGGCATACCATAGGAAGTGTGCTATTTCGGAGGCCTCTCGGAGGCTTACGGGCTAATCAAGTCGTGTGGGTAAGTAGTACACCTGCGGGGTATAAATCTATTCGAATAGCCGTGTCCACGGTTATGGACAACCGCTTGAGTTCGGGAGTTACTATTGTTAGACTTTTAATTAAAATTGTGGTTGAACTTGGTATTCGTCATGAACGGGATGTTCATGTGTTTAGTACATCAAGGTGGGCTGCCACTTTGGTCTTTGTATGATTCAATTGTTTATTACTACAATGCTTTACTACATGTTTTACTTCCACTTCAAATCTGATTTTAAATGGGCACATGAAAAACTAGTATGTGTAGGATGTTAATTGTTGCGTCTCTTTCGCAAAACTAAACCAATATGAGCCATCCTTTGAATAATCCTTATGCATAACTATTTTTATTTGTGTAAGACTTGCGAGTACACTTGTACTCAGCCAGATGTTTGCTGGCCTTTTCAGGGGTCCCCACACGGCCTCGAATTCGACAACAATTTAGATTGCAACTCGCGAGACGCAATAAGAATCGTTCCCCAAATCTCCCGTGATTTGATACCATTTGTAAATAATGCACAGAAAAATAGGAATGTGAGACACAAATTTTATGTAAAAAAACCTTTTTGAGAAAAACCACATACACACGAAGACAATATCACTAATGAGGATATGTTTACGATGAAGTTTTTACTCTTCCCTACAAGGATATATTTATAGTGGTATATAAAAGACTCCGTATAGAACTAGAACTATTAGTTGGGGTAGGAAACAGAATTCGTATCACAGTTAAACTCAAATCGCATCACACTCAAACTCAACATGCAATTGATGTATTTAGATTCTTTTAATTTCAAGATGAGCACACACGTACACCACAGACAAATGCATCCCCCTAACACACATCTAGAAATTACGGAAGCGCGGGCACATGTTTCCCAGTTTGGCATGCTTACCATGTACTTGAATATGAGTGAGGATTTGTGGGAGAGGTCATATTACCACTGTCCACCACTGTAATGCCCCGTTCTTCCCGGGTCAACCCTCGCCGGACCCCCACCCTCTCCCCCCGTCAACCCCCCCCCCCTTGCCCGGACCCCCCCTCCCCTCCGAACCTCCTCGCTCGCGTGCGCTGCGACCGCCGCGCGCCACGCCACCTCTCGGCGCCCTAGGCACATGCGCCTCCCAGCGCCACGCCAGCGTCATCATCACCATCGCCGCCACGCCGTCCTTCTCCTCGCCGGACCCCCTCCCCGATCTCCTCGCGTCGGCATTAAAACCGGCGCCCTCCTTCTTCTCCTCCTCCCCTTTCACCCCACGGCAAAGAACCCGAGCAAGAAGAAAAGGAGAGGAAGAAGGAACGAAAGCCTACCTCGCCGTTGCCGCCGCCGTCGTCGCCTCGTAGTCGTCGTCGTCGCCGCCGATCCTCGGTGTCGCCGTCGCCGTCGCCGCCGCTTCGTGAGTTCCGCCGCCGCCCCTTCGTCGCGAGCGCCGTCGCCCGAGCCCCTCACCACACGTCGTTGTCGTCGCTCTTTCCCTCCCGAGCCGCTCCTCTTCCCCTCCGCCGCCTCCTTCCCCCAGCGCGCCGCGCGCCGCGCGCCGTTCCCTCCCTCTTACGCGTCGCCGCCCCCTTCCTCCTTTTCTTCCGGTTTGGCCGCGCGCGCGTGCCGCCTGCGCAGCGCTAAGCGCTGTCGCGGGTGTTCGGCCAGCGTGGTGGGCGGGCGATTTTGTGCTTTTGGGCGCGCGTTTTTCTTTCTTTGGTTTTCTTTTCTTTTTTTTTTTAATTCAAAAGCTAGACTTCAAAATTAATAACTCCCCATTTTAGCTCCAAAAATTATGAAATAAATTTCTAAAAATTTCTAAAATCAAGATCTTGCTAATGGCATAGGTCTTGTTCAATTTGAGTTCATTTGGTTTACTTGTGTATTTAATTGCTCTCGTTGCTTGTCGTTTATTTTTGCCGGTACCTGCTTGCGTAGATTTGGAGGCAGGAGACCTCCACGTCGATCAAGGACAAGACTACTCGGACTCTCTCCCTACAACCAAAGCGAGTCAATACTTTGATCATATTGAGCCTACATTTTATGCAAATTATATTCTTTTAAAATAGCAAATTGCATGCTTTAATTCTTTAATCAAATGTATGTTAAAGCTTAAGGTAGTTAATACCCATTTGTTGAATAATTAATTACTATGCCATCCTTGACAACTTGAATCCCTTAACCATTGTCACCTAGTAATTATATGGTAATACTAGCTATAGGTTGTACTTAGCGACATGCTAGACTTGCTTAAATGCGGGACATTAACGTGTCCTAATCATCATCATTTCAAACATAAAATGATTTGGCGGTCATTGCGGGTAAATGGTGAGATGGTTGAATTGTTGTATTTTACATCTCAAAAACCCTAAGCGCTAATACCCGTGCAGGCGGATGGTAAGATGGTGGAGTGCGGATGTAGCACGAGAATGGCGGGAATGTGGTTGAGCCGTCCGGACAACCCTAAGGACTTAATCTTGTCACGACCTCCTGTGTATACCAAGTACAACCACAAGTGCGCAACAAGCTGCGACTTGGCTTAGTACATTTATCAAATCTGAAAATCATCTCTTTGGAGGGTTAAAGGAGGCACAAGCTCTGGGTATGTCGGGCTTGGATGGGACACCGAGTCAAGGGTGAAGTTCGCGATCGGCGAGGTGTAGCCACGCTACGCCGATCGTTGAGTGGACATCCGCGCAGCGTATGGGCATAACCCCATATGGGTGAGGCGAGGAAGGGCGAGATATTTAGAAAAGTTATTGTGACAACCTCTCGACTACGACTACGGAATCGTGTAGGGCAGCGAGTTAATTGTCTCTTGTGGGTAAAGTGTACAATCTCTGCGAGTTACAAACTGTTTAAGCAGTAGTGCCTACGGTCAAAGCGGACATGGGAACTTAACTTGAGTTAGTTCTATTTCAAAAATCTTGTGGGTGGTATGAAAATTGTGGCGGGCTCACCTAGCCACGAGGATTAGTTATTCACGGGTCTTGTACCCGGTGTCGTTTAGTGGTGGATGTAACCACAATCAAAATTAAGCATGAAGGTGGAGGTAACCTCTGTGATACAAATATTGCACAATTTCTCTCTTTATCTAAAAATGAAATTGCTAAAAATGCTAAGTGCTAGGAATTTGTACTTATGATATTTAAAGTATTGCTTTCGCAAATAAAAGAACGAGCCATCCTTGTAAGCCTTGCATGTATATCATTGCATTGTGTATTGGCTCATGAGCACGGTAGTTGTGCTCATCCTCGCTCTCCCAAACCCTTGGATGGCTGATGGAGGAGACTATGCTTACTACGAGGAACGAGTTGATGGACAAGAAGCGATGAAGAGTAGTCTAGGATCGTAGTCTAGGCCTCGGCGATCTAAGTTGACTCGTTGGTACTTGCGTACAACCGATATTACGGGTCCTTGGGTAATATCGATCGTACAGTGCCCGATCGCTTACTGTGAAGAGATGAGCTCTACCCTTTGCTTCGCTATCGCTTTCGGTGTTACGTATTGTAATCAATTTGGCTGATCATTTTGTTGTAAAACTTCGACCCGGCGTGGTCTATGTCACTCTGTTGTTTGTAATATTGATACTCTAGTTCACGCCATGTATGAATGATTCGACAATGCTGTGAGTGCTATCTCTTGATCGAGGAATAGCGGCGTTTTCCTGAAGGATTGGATTAGAAAATCCGGGTCAAACAGAGTAATGTCGAGCATCTGTTGTAGAGTCTTAGTTAGATTGGTCGTTGCCTTAAGGACTTTGATCTTATTTTGAAAACTAAGAAAAAGCTTTGCTAAAAATATAGAGTATTTATTGCTTCTACTCTTCACTCCTAGTCTGTACTTATCTTTATTTCACTTGAGTTTTACCTGTCTTTGACCTCCTCTTGTTTTCAAAATTTGTAGATGGCTACCCGTCGTCGGATGGCCGTGGGACCTCCTCGTTCACGGAGAACGAGGAGGCTTCAGCGGACATACTTTGCCGGTGATCTTTGTACCTTGGTTTTCCCGTCGACCTCGTTCCGTGGTAGGATGGCGAGATCGAGACCGCGAGTCTGGGCGATGGAGGTGTACCTCTCCGCCGGGGTTGGCGAGTTCACTTCCTTCCTCTTGGGGCGAGGCACCGGCGTAGCCATCACGGCGCCATTCGGGGCGCCGCGCGCGTCGCTTCCACCCTTTGTGTTGGAAATGCGAGGATCTCTTCTTGAGTCACCCATACGCTTCTACCCGTACCTCCCGGATGAGGCGTGTCGGCAATTTTCGACACGAGGCAGCGACCCCGCAGCGCGGCGAGTCCGGCTACGCGGCGATGATAGCCACCATCACCGCTGCCATGGATGAGATCGGCGACCGGACACTCCTCACCGCGGCTATGCCCACTCCGACACCCGCCGAACAACATGATCGAGAGTGATGAAGCTCACTCCGCTGCGATCGAGAGAGGATCTTTGCGGTGCGAGAGAGAGGCGCGCTCGTGCGAGTTAGCACGCCTCGAGCGCCGCTCTCGTCCCGCCCGGCCGGTTGCACCTATCGTCGCCCCGTCCTCCCGGTGCGAGCCGGCGTTCCCGCTTGAAGGACCCGTCTCGACTCACGGCGCATAGCGGTGCGCCGCCGCCCGTCCGGCCGTCGCCTAGGAGAGTCGGCCGTGGGCGCGACCCGATCCACCGCGGGTTTGTGAGTCGATCGTGGGCGCCACCTCGGCCGTTCACGTTCTGCTCCCGTTCGCGAGCTTGATCGAGCCGTTCGTTCGCTCCCGAACAGCTATGCGCTTTGTGGTCGGTCCGGTAAGCATTGTCGATTAGTTTAGGTTAGCTAGCAGTGCTTGCTGAGCAGTCTTTTGGGTTGCAAGCACTTTTGTTTATTTTCTTTTGTAGACGATGTGTTTGTATTCTGTGTCATGACTTAGCTTAGTGTATAAGCTTTGTTCGAGAGTCATGTAACACTTAACCCCCTTATTATAGTGTAGCCGCTCTAGGCTTTGTATTGTACTTGCTTTGTTCTTTTGTTGGTTTTGTTCTTGTCTGTGTGTGCCTTAGAGGGCTAGTGAACCCTCATATACTCCCTCTAGTTCTAAGCTTCAGAGTTTCTTCAGGATGCCGCCAAGAAGAGCCTGCTTGATCAGTGGAGCCTTCGCGCAGGCGAGGAGAAGGCGTGGCGTGGTCGTGGCCAAGGCCGAGGCGAGCTGCCTCCTCCACCACCAGCAAACCCGACAATGACCCAAGTCATGTTTCAGTGATTCAATTCTCGAGCGTTACTAAACAATCGTGATGGACCGGCCGATCGCAACTCCAAGCTAGCGACTTCCTCGGGACAAGACCTCTCACCTTTCTGCGGCCAATGAACGCTAGAAGTGAAGGCGGCTCGAGGACACGAGAAGAAACCGTCTCGCCCATTGCTCAAATGAAGACAAGGTGGATTTCGCCACCCATCGGTGAAAAGCGTTGCCATTGCTGGTGGGAGAATTACCTCGCCGCTTTCGGTGATGAGAATCTAGAGGAAGAAGAAGCGAGGAATAGCGAGTCGTAGCATCTACGATTGGAGCCCCACAAGATCCATTGCCTCTGCGCGCGCAAGAAGAAGTTGCGAAATACAACAAGTGAAGTTGAACCGCATGGCGGCCGATTCTCGGGAGAATTCAAGGCGCTTCGGGGCCAACCGTACCAGTGGAACAATGAGATTGAAGAAGAACGAATTGAGCTCTCAAGCGGTCGGATGTCGATAAATGAGTATCTAACCAAGTTTAACCGACTTGCTCGCTCGCCCCAATGATGTAGGCGATGAAGAAGAAAATCGACCGCTTTGTTGAAGGAATGCGTGAGGACATGAGAGGGCGGCTTATCCTCCATGATTACTCTAGCTTCAGCGATTAGTTAATAAAGCCCTCATTTGTGAAAATGAGAAGAAAGCTGCGGAGATTAGCGCAAAGGAAGATGTCATTTCAGAGGCCACAAGGTAGCTTTCCCGAAGCCTACATTCCAAGGCGACTCATCTTTCGGATCGTCTGAGCCTCTTCTCGAAAACTCAAGTTTCCACCCGCGTCCCCAGGAAGTGGATTCGGTGCTCTCGCCCGGCAACAACGGCGGCGATCAATCCGGCAGCAAACCTCCTTTGCCGCTTGTGGAGAAAAAGGACACTTCGCCAATGTTGTCCTACCGTCGAATGCTCGGCAAGACTCAACACGGAGTAACGCCGGTTCAAGCGGACCCGACCCCAAGCAAAGTCGCGGACTTCACGAGCATCAAGGTCTACACCAACACAAAGCCACGGCGTGTGAACCACGTCACACCGAGGAAGCTCAAGGTGCCTCGGGAGTACTAATGGGTGCGTTCCTGTTAATTCGATACCGCACAAGTTTTGTTTGATTACGGAGCTTACGCACTCTTTTATTTCAAGAAAGTTTGTCGAAGGCTTAAGTTGCCAACCTATAAGTTAAAGAAACCCGTGGTACTTAGCTCACCGGGATCCTCTATGCTACCTCGATCGGTCAGGTAGAAATTGCTATGGAACATTAGGATTCTAGCAAACCTTACGGTGCTAGAATCTCAAGCATTTGGATATCATCCTAGGGATGGATTGGTTGGCCAAGTATCAAGGATTGATAGATTGCGCCATGAAAAGTGGTGCTCACCAGAACCAGAGACCACCATAAGAGTTAGTGTGGATCGTTCCTCTCCTTTGAATAGAACAATCCACCACCTTGGAGAGTTGTCCCTAGAGACAACGCTTTGTAGTTCAAGCTTACCCGATGTCTTCCCGGAAGAATTACAGGCATGCCACGAGACAGAGATGTTGAGTTTGTCATCAACTTGAAGCCGAGGACAGCCCCAATTGCTAAGAGACCATCTGAGAATGGCGTGCGAACTTGAAGAACTTAAGACACAAATTGAAGACTTGCAAGACAAAGGTTTCGTTAGACCTAGTTCTTCTCCACAGGGTTCGCCGATTCTCTTTGTGAAGAAGAAAGATGGCACCGCCCGATTGTGCGTGGACTCTGAGCACTCAATGATGTGACCATCAAGAACAAGTATCCCTTACCTCGCATCGATGACACTGTTCGATCAATTGGCGAGAGCATCGGTTTTCTCCAAGATAGACACGAGGTCGAGGATACCATCGACTTAAGATCGGGAATGAGGATATTCCTAAGGCGGCTTTACCACCGGTATGGCCTTTATGAGTTCACCGTCATGCCGTTTGGCTTGACCAGCGCCGACCTACTTCATGAACCTCATGAACAAAGTATTCATGGAATACTTAGACAAGTTTGTTGTCGTGTTCATAGACGACATCTTGATCTATTCAAAGACCGATGAAGAACATTATGAACACTTGCAATTGGTCTTAGAAAAGCTTAAAGAGAATCATCTTTATGCCAAGTACGGTAAATGTGAATTTTGGCTTCATGAAATCAGTTTCCTCGGACACATTGTATCCGCTGGAGGAATCGCAGTTGATCCATCCAAGGTAGCAGCTGTAATGGAATGGAAACAACCCACATCGGTGACGGAAGTGCGTAGTTTTCTCGGCTTGGCGGATACTCTGACGCTTCATTGAAGGATTCTCAAGCTTTCCAAACCAATGACCCATCGCTTAAAAAGGAAAAGAAGTATGATTGGATGAAGCTTGTGAAAAGAGTTTCCAAGAATTGAAGAAGAAGTTAACTTACGCACGATATTGATCTGCGGATATACATCAAGACTTGAAGTCTATTGTGATGCATCGCGCCAAGGTCTTGGTTGCGTACTCATGCAAGGAGGAAAAGTTGTAGCTTATGCTTCGGACAACTCCGTCATACGAAGACAATTATCCAACTCATGATTTGGAGTTAGCGGCGATGAGTGCATGCCTTAAAAATTTGGCGGCATTACTTGATTGGAAATCATTGTAATATCTACCACGGACCACAAGAGTCTCAAGTACATTTCACCCAATCGGACCTCAACCTCCGACAAAGAAGATGGTTGGAATTAATAAAGGATTATAACTTGGATGTCCATTATCATCTGGAAAGGCTAATGTAGTTCTTGATGCATTAAGCCGTAAATCCTCTCTGATAATGTCATGATTCAAGAACACCAACTTTGAGCTCTGCAAGGAATTTGAAGCCCTCAATCTTGAGTTAATAGAGCAAGGCACACTAGCCTTTGTAGAGGCCCATCCCACTCTAGAAGAGCGGATCAAGGCCGCTCAAGAAGGACATTCAGAGTCCAGATTCAAGCATCTCATGGCAAAGGAAAGGCCCCTAAGATGTCGAGAAGATCGTGAGGAATCTATGGTATGGGAAAGCGTCTCTTTGTTCCCCACGGAAGGAACTCAAAGATCGATTCTAAAGGAAGCTCACAGATTGCTTACACCTGCACGAGCGGCACCAAGATGTACCAAGACATGAAGATTTTGTATTGGTGGCCACGAATGAAAAGAGATATCGCCGAGTATGTAGCTTGTTGTGATGTATGTCAGCGAATCAAAGCTGAACATCAAAGACCAGCCGGATTGCTACAACCCTTACAGATCCCTCAGTGGAAATGGGAAGAAATCGGAATGGATTTCATTACCGGTCTACCTCGAACTAAGTCCGGATGTGACTCAGTGTGGGTTATAGTTGATAGATTGACTAAAGTCGCCCACTTCATCCCTGCGAAGACAACTTACAAGGGAGACAAGTTAGCCGAGTTATACATGGCTCGTATCGTGTGTTTACATGGAGTACCCAAGAGAATAGTCTCCGATCGAGGTTCTCAATTTACCTCGCATTTCTGGGCTAGTTTGCATGATGCCCTTGGAACACACCTTACCTTGACCTGACCTATCATCCATGAACCGATGGTCGACGGAAAGAACAAATCAAATCCTAGAAGACATGCTTGAGCTTGTGCTTTGGAGTTTACAGTAGGCGGGAAAATGTCTACCGTATCCGAGTTTGCATACAATAATAGTTATCGATCAAGTTTGAAAATGTCCCCATTTGAAGCACTCTATGGAAGAAAATGCGAACTCCTCTGCATTGGTGAGAATCAGTGAGGATATATCTTTGGACCGATACTCTCAAGCAAGTGAAGAGAAAGTTCGACTAATCGAGATCGCCTTCAAGCGGCTCGGTCTAGGCAGAAGAGTTATCGCGACAACCGTCGAAGAGACTTAACCTTGAAGTTGGAGATCTTGTGTATCTCAAGGTATCGCCGCCGTGGAACCGAAGATTCAAAGTTAAAAACAAGCTCGCACCAAGATACATAGGCGTTCGATCACGCTAAGCGTGGAGAAGTTGCCTATCGGCTAGAGTTACGAAAGTTTGTCGGCGTCCACAACGTGTTCCATGTTTCTCAACTAAAGAAATGTCTCGAGTACGAAGAAGCGGACTCCTTCAAGCCGTCGCACTTGATAAGGATTTGACTTATCGGAGCACCGATCAAGATCCTCGATGTCATCGAAGCGTACAAGACGTCAAGTCATCCGCCTTTGCAAGGTTCGATGGAGCCATCATTCGACCAAAAGCCACACGGGCGCGAAGATCAACTTAAGCTGGATTTCCGTCCACTGTTCTCGGGCGGCTCGAATCTCGGGGTCGAGATTCCGTTTAAGGTGGGTAGGTTTTGTAATGCCCCGTTCTTCCCGGGTCAACCTCGCGGACCCCACCCTCTCCCCGTCAACCCCCCTTGCCGGACCCCCTCCCCTCGAACCTCCTCGCTCGCGTGCGGCTGCGACCGCGCGCACGCCACCTCTCCGGCGCCCTAGGCACATCGCCTCCCGCGCGCGCCCGGCGTCATCATCACCATCGCCGCCGCGCCCGTCCTTCTCTCGCCGGACCCCCTCCCCGATCTCCTCGCGTCGGCATTAAAACCCGCGCCCTCCCTTCTTCTCCTCCTCCCCTTTCACCCCACGGCAAAGAACCCGAGCAAGAAGAAAAGGAGAGAGAAGAAGGAAGGAAGCCTACCTCCCGTTGCGCCGCCGTCGTCGCCTCCGTAGTCGTCGTCGTCGCCGCCGTCCTCGGTGTCGCCGTCGCCGTCGCCGCCGCTCGTGAGTTCCGCCGCCGCCCCTTCGTCGCGAGCCGCCGTCGCCCCCGAGCCCCCTCACCACACGTCGCTGTCGTCGCTCTTTCCCTCCCCCGAGCCCGCTCCTCTTCCCTCGCCGCCGCCTCCTTCCCCAGCCGCGCGCCGCGCCGCCGCCGTTCCTCCCTCGCGCCGAGTCGCCGCCCCCTTCCTCCTTTTCTTCCGCCCGGCTGGGCCGCCGCGTGGCATTGGGCAGCGCTAGCGCTCTTGCGAGTGTTCGGCCAGCGTGGTGGGCGGGCGATTTTGTGCTTTTGGGCGCGCGCGTTTTTCTTTCTTTGGTTTTTCTTTTCCTTTTTTTAATTCAAAAGCTAGACTTCAAAATTAATAACTCCCCCATTTTAGCTCCAAAAATTATGAAATAAATTTCTAAAAATTTCTAAAATCAAGATCTTGCTAATGGCATAGGTCTTGTTCAATTTGGAGTTCATTTGGTTTACTTGTGTATTTAATTGCTCTCGTTGCTTGTCGTTTATTTTTGCCGGTACCTCGCCCGCGTAGATTTGGAGGCAGCGGAGACCTCCACGTCGATCAAGGACAAGACTACTCGGACTCTCTCCCCTACAACCAAGGCGAGTCAATACTTTGATCATATTGAGCCTACATTTTATGCAAATTATATTCTTTTAAAATAGCAAATTGCATGCTTTAATTCTTTAATCAAATGTATGTTAAAGCTTAAGGTAGTTAATACCCATTTGTTGAATAATTAATTACTATGCCATCCTTGACAACTTGAATCCCTTAACCATTGTCACCTAGTAATTATATGGTAATACTAGCTATAGGTTGTACTTAAGCGACATGCTAGACTTGCTTAAATCAAGGGACATTAACGTGTCCTAATCATCATCATTTCAAACATAAAATGATTTGGCGGTCATTGCGGGTAAATGGCGAGATGGTTGAATTGTTGTATTTTACATCTCAAAAACCCTAAGCGCTAATACCCGTGCAGGCGGATGGTAAGATGGTGGGTGCGGATGTAGCACGAGAATGGCGGGAATGTGGTTGAGCCGTCCGGACAACCCTAAGGACTTAATCTTGTCACGACCTCCTGTGTATACCAAGTACAACCACAAGTGCGCAACAAGCTGCGACTTGGCTTAGTACATTTATCAAATCCACGAAAATCATCTCCTTTGGAGGGTTAAAGGAGGCACAAGCTCGGGTATGTCGGGCTTGGATGGGACAGAGTCAAGGGTGAAGTTCGCGATCGCCGAGGTGTAGCCACGCTTCACGCCGATGTTGAGTGGACATCCGCGCAACGTATGGGCATAACCCCATATGGGTGAGACGAGGAAGGGCGAGATATTTAGAAAAGTTATTGTGACAACCTCTCGACTACGACTACGGAATCGTGTAGGACAACGAGTTAATTGTCTCTTGTGGGTAAAGTGTACAATCTCTGTGAGTTACAAAGCTGTTTAAGCAGTAGTGCCTACGGTCAAAGGCGGACATGGGAACTTAACTTGAGTTAGTTCTATTTCAAAAATCTTGTGGGTGGTATGAAAATTGTGGCGGGCTCACCTAGCCCTGAGACTGGTTATTCCTGGGTCTTGTACCCAATGTCGTTTAGTGGTGGATGTAACCACAATCAAAATTAAGCATGAAGGTGGAGGTAACCTCTGCTGATACAAATATTGCACAATTTCTCTCTTTATCTAAAAATGAAATTGCTAAAAATGCTAAGTGCTAGGAATTTGTACTTATGATATTTAAAAGTATTGCTTTCGCAAATAAAAGAACCGAGCCATCCTTGTAAGCCTTGCATGTATATCATTGCATTGTGTATTGGCTCGCGAGCACGGTAGTTGTGCTCATCCTCGCTCTCCCCAAACCCTTGGATGTGCGATGGAGAGACTATGCTTACTACGAGGAACGAGTTGATGGACAAGGAAGCGATGAAGAGTAGTCTAGGATCTGTAGTCTAGGCCTCGGCGCGATCTAAGTTGACTCGTTGGTACTTGCGTACAACCGATATTACGGGTCCTTGGGTAATATCGATCGTACTGAGGTGCCCGATCGCTTGCTGTGAAGAGATGAGCTCTACCTTTTGCTTCGCTATCGCTTTGATTGTTACGTATTGTAATCAATTTGGCTTTGATATTTGTTGTAAACTTCGACCGGCGTGGTCTATGTCACTCTGTTGTTTGTAATATTGATACTCTAGTTCACGCCATGTATGAATGATTCAGCAATGCCGTGAGTGCTATCTTGATCGATCCAGGAATAGCGGCGTTTTCCTGAGGATTCGGATTAGAAAATCCGGGTCCGACAACCACCGGTTGCGTACGGTGAAAAAACTCTAAAGGGCGTAACATAACCGGTTGCCTACGGACCACGGTGTAACACAAGTACGCGCGGCGCGGCTAGGCTAGAGCGTTTCCGCCGAATAAGCGACACCGCGCGGGAGTGGCTGGGCCTAGGAGGGAGTGGCCACCGGTTGGGCGGCCTGCCAGAATGGCCGAAACAGCGCGCCTTTATGCTTTGTCTAACTGGATGCCTATCGGCCCAACGAAAACTCGGTTCTTCTCAGGAGGAAAAAATGCAACGCGCAAATCGCTGTTTATTAATACAATCAGTCACGTTCCATTCGATGGGTTGTACAAACCAGAAGAAATCAACGTAGCACACCAAGAAACAAATGCAATAAGTAACTATCCTGCACGACACGTACCAAACCATACTATCTCCTCAGACTGACTTAACCAATTCACAGCTTGGCTTACTTCCTCGGGACAAGTGGCGGCACGCTCTGCTCGTTCCGGAAGTAGTCGCCGGCATCCACCTTCCCCTTGGTGATCGCGAGCCTCTTGAAGTTTCCCCCGAAGTACTTCTCACCCCACACCTTGCCGCTCTCGTAGCTCGTGACGCTGCCGACCACCGCGTTCTCGCCGATGTCCAGGTCCCGGTAGTTAACGTACGCCGCCCGCGGGTTCTTGCTCACGAACGGCTCCATGTAATTGTACACGGCCCTGATCCAGTTGGGCGCGTCCGTCCCGTTGCCCGTCCAGAACGCGACGTACTGGATGTTGTACAGGACGCCGCTCCGGTGCGGGTACGGCGTGTCGGCGCCGGCGATGCTGCCGACTCTCCCGCCGTGGGGCTCCAGGATGATGAGACCCGCGCCGCCGCCGTTGAACCAGGGGAAGATCTTCTCCCACGAGTCCTTTGCGATGGCCTGCTTGACGTAGTCGGACTTGTTCTTGGTGAAGGTGCTCAGGCCGGTCGTTCGGTTGAGGAGCACCTCCACGGGCGTGTTGGTGTTGCCGTAGTTGATGTAGACCGTGGACTGCAGCCAGCTCATCTCCCGGCAGTCGGCGCGCGTCATGCCGAGCTCGGGGAACCGGGAGCTCATCACCGGCAGGAGCTGGTCGCACGTGCCGAGGTACAGGGACTGGAACAGGGCTTGCCGGTTCTGCACGATCACCCTTATGCCGAGCTCGTCGGGGAGGGCCGGCGCGATCGTTTGCCATTTGGTCACGGCGTCGACCGCGCCCTGTTCCATGGTCTTTTGGATGTTCAAGAAAGTCACTGTCGGTGGGACCGGCACGAGCTTCACCTTCCACGACAGCACGATGCCGAAGCTCTCGCCGCCACCGCCCCGGATGGCCCAGAAGAGGTCCCTCCCCATGGCCTTCTTGTCCAGGAGCCTCCCGTTAGCGTCGACCAGCGTGGCGTCGAGGACGTTGTCGACGGAGAGGCCGTACTTGCGCATCATCATGCCGATGCCGCCGCCGCTGAAATGGCCGCCCACACCGATGGTCGGGCACACGCCGGCCGGGAACGCGAGCCCGGGGTTCGCCTTAGCGACGGTGTAGTAAAGCTCCCCGATCGTCGCGCCGGAGTCCACCCACGCGGTGGCAGCCCGCCGGTTGACTCGCACGGCGCGGAGGTTGATGAGGTCGACCACCGCAAACACCTCGGGGCGCTCGGACCGATACGAGAGCCCTTCGTAGTCGTGCCCACCGCTGCGGACGCGTACGCGCACGCCATGGCGGCGGCCGCAGAGCACGGCGGCCTGCACGTGGGAGGCGTTGGTGGGCGTCACGATGCAGAGCGGCCGCACCGTGGTCGGCGTGAAGAACTTGGGGTTCCTGATAGAGGACACCAGGACCGACGTGAACGACTTCGAGCTCTGCGTGAACAAGAGCTGGCTGGGCACGTTCGCCGAGAGGCATTGGAGGAAATCGCCGGAGGAAGCCAAGGACGGGACGGGCACATAGCAACCGAAGAGGCAAACGGTGAGCACCAGTGCTAAGCGTCTGGACACGGCCATTTTTGCCGCTTACACGGCTACACTGACACGGTGCTTTATGTTTTTTTGGCATAAGCTCTTGGTCTTTATATAGCCCATAATAACGTGTAAGTTGCAGCTACGACTTGTGCTAGGTTGATGGAAAAGTCAGGGTCAACCGTTTCGGTGGTCGTCGTTCCATTGCGCTTTGCACAATCTATGGGTTACCTGCATGGAAGCCGGCTGGCCTGTCCTGACGTACAAGAGTCGGGTGTGCGGCCGGCGGTGTTTTGATTAGTTCCTTGCGAAATCAAGCATGTGAATATTGTCGGGGCACGGCATCTAGAGTTCCGGATTAGAAGTATACAAAGAACCGATACAATGAGTCAATGACTAGTCTGTGGTCATTCAGTTGTATTGTTCTTGCCGAAATGCATTACGCTCTGTGGTTGAAGCATGGAATCGGAGGAAGTGCAGGATAGACGTGTAAAATTTTGGTAGTCACAAATCACAAGTATGGGTTGAGAGTTTGGACAAAAGAATCGAAAGTAATCAGTGCCAAGCGGCAACCTCAGAAAGTTCGAACCAACTTGCAAGTTGCAATGCCAACATGTTGCCTTTGGATCGAGCCAGCGAGGCGTCGGTACATATCATGGTATGTGCGTACTTTTGGGGCTTACAAGCCACCAAGAGGCTACTTAATTTCGCACGGGAGACATTGAGTTCAGAGAAGTCAATCAACTTGTATAGGTGCGTAATGTCATATATCGATCGTATGTACGGCATCGCGTGCAAACTATAGTGGAAGTTTCTGTTTCTACAATGCCGTCCCCACACGTCAGCCGATGGCTTGTATTGCCCTCAACTTGCAGAGCCAAATGGCCAAACGTACGTAGTCTCCCTAAAGCATCAGCGTGTAGTTGTAAAATGCTGCTCCAAACGGCCAAATTAAGGACCCGTTTATAACGTGGAAACTGAACTGCTTCCTCTGAAATTTCAACGAGCCCTAAAACAAGGTCCAAGTAGCCGCAGTTAATTGTATACAGCTTTGAGCCTCCTAGAAACATAGACGGAGTTGTGTATAACTCGAGTACTTCTGTATGTCCTACAAGGTCGCAACTCAGCTGTAAGATGTAACGCAGACATGCACCCATTGCATTTGCTTCTTATAGTCAGATGTGGTTTTTAAAACAAAAATAATATTATTTTAGAAAAAATTACAAAAATAAATAGTCAACTTTTTTTTTTTACAAAATTAGGCTACTATCGCCATTTAAAATGACAAAATTGTCCTGTCACCATTCCAAATGGCGACAGTAGCCTAAAAGCAGTCTCAGAGATATCCAACAAAATAGCAATGCATACATAGAAGTTAAACAAAATATTAGACTTTTAAAAGTAATGGGATCAAATGGAAATGATCAAACTGTTTGCTCGCTTGTCGTTGCTCAAATTGTTGCAGAGGATCGCTCTCAAAGCTCAACCCACTCTTCGTCACCTAATCGCATAAGCAAATAACACGATTTAAAAGCAAATAGGGCAATAAACCCTAATCACAAATATTGAGCAAAAAGCATCCAAATGACACAAAATTTATACACAAGGTAAAATAGGAATAAACCTAGACATAGAAACTGGGAAAACCTAATTTGGATTTGTGGTGCAAAAGATATTCCCTAAAAACCTATTTTCACCATAATTAGATACTGTAGCAAAATATTTTCTAGAAAGATTTTGAAGCTGAAACTTTATGGTAGCTACCTACTGGTATAGTGATAAGCCATATAAAATGTCAGGTCATTTGGAGTTATATTGAAAGAGTTATGATTTGTCTAAATTGTTTAGGGTATTAAACTAAAATATGATCCTTATGATTTTTAAAAACAGTAAAATTTGTGAAACCAATTTTCCTAGCAAATACACTAGTAGTGGAAGCTAATCCAATCGGATTCATACAAAAAGGATCTATAGATTAAAAGCTATGCATTTTACAAGTTTGCTAAAAGTTCTGAAAAACAGTATTAAGTTCACTTATTTACTATTTTTGAAAATGGTTTTCCAGGTTTGATCATGGTCTCTAATTATTTTTCCATTTAAGCTCAAGTTATAATGAAGCTAACAAAATTGGAATCATCTAATTTGGACTTACAATGAAAAAGATATGAAAAAGAGAAAACACCTACTCACTTCAGTTTTGAGACTTAACCATTTTTGAAACTCTGTTGGTTTTCTGAAAATTTCAGATTCTAGTATTGGTTTTCAAATTGATGGTTATTGAAACCTAAGTGTTCAAATGGGGGGGGGGGTTTGAAGGCACAATTTTGCTAACCATTATATTAACCATGACAATGATCTATTTGCCAAAGCTAAACCTCTATTTTCAGATTTTGCCAAGCCATGAACCAAAGATTAATTGCATTCTTGATGTGGGTTAGCACTAGGGTTTAAGGGTGGGGCCCACTGGACAGAGAGAGCGAGAGAGAGTAGAGAGCAGAGACAGAGAGAGGGGCAACCAGAGGAGGGCTTGGAGAGGCGCTCTGGCCGGAAATGGTGCCGCGAAGGAGCGCGCGGGGTTCCAGTGAGGGCGAATGGGTTGCCACCGAGGCATGGACTCGATGGGTGGCGGTGGCGCGGCCGGAGGAAGCGGCAGCGCACGGCGACGGTGAGTGGCGGTCACCGCGGAGGTGAAAAGAGGACGGCGATCGTGGGTGCGGTTGGGGTGAAGTTAGCACGCCGCATGAGCATGGGGAGGTCCAAGGAAGCTTACCATGCCGCCGAGGACGAAGAGGGCCAAGGAGGCCGGCGACGGAGACGACGCGCGCCGAGGAGTTCCACGGCGGCAGAACTGAGAAGACAAGAGCGCGAGTGAGCTATCGGGATGGTAGAAGGAGGCGAGGTGGTGCTCGTGGATGGAGGGAATCGAAGAGGAGGCGCCGAGCTAGGTCGGCGGCGGATTGCGCGGCGGCCGAAAGGGGCGGCCGACTTAAGCGGAATTGAGCTAATCTACAGGTGCTCGAGCATACCGGAGGCTCGTGGAGCTCGATGGAGACGACGAGAAACCGGAGCGTGGCGGAGGTGCTCGCGACGACGCCCGGCGGGCGGGCGAGAGAGGGTCACCGTGGCAGAACTCGAGAGAAACAAAGCGCCAGTGAGTGGTGCTCCGAGGTAGAGGAAGGTCCGGGGATGTCTCGGAGGAGAGGATTGCCACGGGGATCATCGACGGTGAAGGTCCGGTGAAAATGACAGAGGCGGCGAGCTCGGCTATCAAAGCGACCGAGCGAGGAGGAGCAAAAAGGAGGGCACGGGAGGGTAGGGAGGTGCTTATAAAGGCGGAGGGTGCTCCACCGGGCGATCTAGCCGTTGGCGGGTGGTTGGCGGTGGCAGAGGGCAGGTGAGCGGCGCGGTGGCGTGCGCGGGCGAGCAGCGACCGCAGGAGGAAGAAGGCCAGGGGAGAAAAGGTGATGCAATCCACCGCTCGTTTAAAGCGGACGGCCACGCACCGGCCGGTTGGGGCGGATGGGTTTAACCGCCGCGATCGCGGGCCGCTCAACACCGATCGGACGGCCCACGCAGATCCGCTCGAGCCTCGTGCGGCTAGGCGGTTGGGTCGAGTCGTAAGGCTCGAACCCGAGAACAAGATGTCGTCCGAGTTTGAATTTAAGAGCTGAGATTTTTGGGGATTTAATTGAGGTATCAAATCAACTCCAAAAATTATGAAATTTTAACTGGAGCTTATCCACTCGATGATTAACCTTCCATAAAATTTTCAGAGATTTTTATGTAGTGCATTTTTCTCAAGAAAATTCAGAAGGCTAATTCAAAGGTTTGACCAAGGTTTGACTTGCCTCTAAAATATTTCAAATAATTTTCAAAAATTATGAAATAATTCAGAGGTGTTACCAAGCAACCCTAGAACCCAGGGAAAATTATTACCAAGGGTTTAACAAAAGATTTGACCAAGGAGGTTGTTGACTTGATAAATGAGGGTTTTGATTTTGAACTTTCCAAAATTCTTTTACAAGAATTCCAGAAAAGTTCCAAAAGCACAAGGATGTAAGAAAAGTTTTAAATCACCCTCATTTTCTTACATTTGAAACACAAGTTGAAATTTGGGATGTTACATGTTCGATAGCATCCTCGTCGTCGAATCCTTCATCTTCTGACAATGCTGTGTAGTCCCGGTCTTCGAGATCCATCCGTTGAACTAGGGTTTCTAGCTCCTTACCCTTGTTAGCAAGCCCACTAGCTTGCTTGACTGAAGGAGCTCCTTCCATATGGTTGTCATCGACAGCATCAGCAATACCCAGACCTTCGGCCATTGTGTGCGCCACGCTGTGGCTGGAATCCCCAACTTCTTCTTTGATATCACCACCACCTTCTTGTTCAGCTGCCGATGCAGGAGTAGGCTTGGCATATGCCTGGGCTAGAAGGACAAATCCCACCGTTCCTTCCTCACCCTGCGTACATATGTTTGCCACGTCCTTATTCGCTTGAGCTGCACTAACTCCAAATATGTGCTATATGATGCTCGGTTGGTAAGACAACTCAATCTCAGATCATATACAACATGGTACAAATCAAATGTGTGGAACTATCACCGCATCACAACGCTCCATGTACGCTGCTCTAGTCTTGTTATGGTCATAATCGCCAATTGGAAATCAATCCCCTCGGGACTCTCAAGAATAATCCCCTGACCATAGTAAATTTTGAAATTGACGTATTGCACCGTAAACAAGATTTACGTAACCGTACATATAAAACTATGTAATCCATTTGGTTAAAAAAAATTACGTTAGCTTCTCTCCTCCCCTATGATCCTCTCCATCCCCCCTCTTTCTCTTTTTTCTAGATGACAATACAATTTCATTATTTCAAATGATGACAGTAGTCTAATTTTGTAAAGAAAAAAATGACTATTTATTTTTGTAATTTTTTTTTTAAAAAAATAATATTATTTCAAAAAAAAACGTTGGTGTTTTCCATAGTTGTAAGTTGTAACGCAGACATGCACCCATTGCAGCTGCTTATTATAGTCCGATGGGATGTTTGTGTTTTCTAGCTTGCAGCATACTTACTTTGACCATTCAAGCAGTCGACGAAGCAGGTTAATGTATAAACAAGCTGAATCAAGATACCATGCATATATGCTGAATTTGACTCATCTGTAATCACTTGTCTCTACAGCCTGCTCCAGCCTCCAGGTAATATCTCAATACTCAAATTATGAATTTTCGATTCATGCAAACGCAGATTGCTGCCTTTTCAAACTGGTCTGTTCGACCATAGATGAGATATCATGCAAGATTAGAGCGCGCGAGACCTGGGATGTCACTTGGACGCCAAAGCCGCAAAAGACAAAGTAGACCAAACAAAAAGGTGTGCCCATGATTTTACCTTTCAAGTAATCCACAGATCATAAGATTAAAGATCTTCCGTCCAAAACTGACTGAAGCAATAAAACTAAGCAAAATAATCTGCTCCGACATTGCACAACGTGGATTAAACCTTGCAAAGTGATGAACTCATCAGTGAACATAACATGTCTAACGGCTGAAGCCTACACATCGGGTTTTAAGAGGTATTAGCCTGGGCCTTGTTGAGAATAACACCTTCGTACTTGACCTGGAACCACTTCATGGCATCCTCCTTGGTCACCCTGTGCTGAATTCCAACACGGGACTTGCACCTGCGGCGGCGGGCAACACGATACCCAGCACGCTCAAGGACGACATAGAAGTCCATACCATAAATACCTGTTGATGGATCGTACCTGCAGAAGATAAACAGGAAGTTCAGCCATGTCATACAAGAACAATCCGAAGGAAAAAAAGGAATATGGAAATATCACTTAGCACTAGCAGTTCCTTATGTTTGTGGTGCAAATTTTCAGTATGGGAATATCACCAATACAAGCATGGTTTGCTTTCAATGCATCAGCAATCAAGACAGGAGCATAAATAAGCACTGCCGAGAAACATGGTGTGTATGGTAAATGAAACAAGAAGCTGAAGAGTGTTTAAATTAAATAGTTTCCATATTTCAAAAGAAAAGGTTGAACACATGATATGATGTTGATAGTGTTCAATGACGTGAAATCCTGAATGCACTAAACCATAGTAGTCGAGAGCCATAACTGCCATTGAGCTCAAGTCAAGAAAAGGATATTATTACAAACCAATGTGATCGATACTTTTAAAAAGTTTGGGCATTGCTGTCAGCTGAATGCAAAAAATACTGTCAACAAAGAAAGAACTATAAATGAGAAACAATATTTAGACCTCAAGAGTTAAAAAGGTGCATCAATAGACCAGCAAATGCTAGGCTTCAGATGGTACGAACAATTAATTCAATTCATTGGCCCAAGATAACTCTTTAAATAAGCTGTGAACTGTGAAGGCACGTAGTATAAGCAGCATTAAGTTGTGGAAAATAAGAAAATCATTACTCAATGGGATATTGACTTTCAAAGTTACATGAAATAGTATTATGCAAAAACTATGTATATCAAAGGAAAATATGACTGAACTATTTTAGGTTCTAGCAGAAACAACAATCTTATATTGCCAATCAAAGACAACAAAGCTAGGGCAAGCTCAAAGTTATATTCCCATGACACACTGTAAATTTCAATCAATTATGAACAAAGGTTGAATATCTTACTTGATGCCAAGATCAATGTGCTCCTGGATTCCAAAACCAAAGCACCCTGTGTCACTAAAGTTTCTTCTCAGCAGTTCATATTCCTTCACCTTTAGTCCACTCTCAAGAAGCTGCATTGCCTTCTCACCCCTTACAGTTACATAGCAGGCAATCTTCTCATTACGCCTGATACCAAATGAGCGGACAGTGTATCTAGCTGAAGAATGTGGACAACAACAAAATGTAAAACAAAGGAAAAAATATTCTAGCTGTTATGAAACAAGAAAACAAATCTGGTACAAGAGAAAGGTAAATATACCCTTGGAGAACACTGGTGACTGTCCACTCAGTTGCTCCAAGACCTGCAAGTGTGGAAGCAAACGTATTTACTGGTACTAGCTTAAGGTAAGAGTAATGGCATCAACTACAGTGACCAAAATCTAAAACACTATGATGCATGCTTGACCTTTCAGCATACACAAATTAAAACTGTGGTTCGCAGTTAGCCTTTAGGCTACATATGTGATTAAAGCAAACAGCTCAATCCATTTTAGGCAGAGCAGCCTAGGTTAAATTATACCACATCCTTAAAAATGCTTTCCATTTGCGACAGAACCATAAAAAGGGAAAACGATTAGTAACCACTATCCAGCTTCAACAACTGTGATTTACACTAGAACAATAGACAAGCTTTGATGTATACACAGCATAAAAATGTCCTTGTCTCACGAATTTTACAAAATAGCAATTACAAATCATGCAGATTGAATTCGTATTCTGCAGTCAATGATCTACATTCCTACAAAAAATATCAATAGGTTATCCTATAAGACGTCAGGGCACTTATCTGAAGTCTAAACAATTGACTACTGACAATTGAGTAGCTCGGCGAATACTTGTACAATTGGCTACTGACAATTCAGTAGCTGGGCAAGTACTTATTAATTCGTTCAGTTGTTGTGACAATAAAACGAACAGCGTGCTAATTTTAAAATTTCTTCGCCCCGACTTCATCCTTGCACTACCAAGAATCGCTTACTTTGAACATATCAAGGCTTAATAATACAAACAACTCTGAGCTCACATCACTACAATCAAACCAAGATGGTAAACTACCTAATAACGCACTAACGCTTCAGGTTGTATGTTGCAACCATACAAAGCTGATTTGCTGCTCATACAACCGCAACAACCTGAACACTTGTTCGTGCAAATATCTTGATACGAAAGAAGGGTCCCAACCTTGGAGGCACGGGTGAGGCGATCTCCGCTCTCTCCGACGGAGATGTTGAGCACCAGCTTCTGCACCTTGATCTCCCTCATCGGGTTCGACTGCTTCTTCTCCGACGCCTGCGAGAGCACGCATGGGCACACCGGCGCACACAGAGGTTAGCTTCATGTGCGCATCAGGGAGCGTAAGTCTGGGATAGGAGGGAAGGTGAGAGAGCCTGACCATGGAGGAGGTGGCAAGGGCGACGGCGTCTTCTGCGTCGGCGGCGGGGTAGGGAGGAGAGGATCGGGTGCCGAGGAAGGCGGCGGGAGGTGGCGGCGGGGGATTAAAAGAGGGAAACCCTAGAGTCTGGGTGGAGATGGGAAGGAGACGAGGGGTGTTGTGTGGTCTGGCTCCTTGAGGGATCATGGGCTTAGTATGTCGGCCCAATAAACAATCTGGGCTGTGGTTCCTGAACCCATCCGTACACAATCCTAAAATAGTGCCCTAAGTTTGGGCCCAGGTCCAGCAACACTATGAATTAGGCCCAGATCGAAAACTCCAGCTCGGCCCGAATTTTGCCCAGGTCTACTCACAAACTTTTATGACAAGCTGCTGTTCATGTCTTTCTGTAAGGAAAAAATTCTGTTCGTGTACGAGACGAGGAGGCATTCCCAATCCCAGGTGTCGACACGACGCAGGCACATGGCAGATAGAATCCACGTAAATCTTCATCAGGCCCAGTCAGAAAAATATCCACGATGGCTTCGTCGGTACCTCTCTGAGGTGCGCTCGTTTTTTTTTTTGGATGAAATGGCAAGAGAGTTGCCACTGTCGCATTAAAGAAAGGAGTGGTTCACAAGTTGCATAAACCAATAACCAAAAAAAGAAGAAACGTTGATCGCAAAGGCACACCAGTAAAGACGCAAGATGGTGTCACCGTTTGATCATCTGTCCAAAAAAACACACCTTTTCTTTCTGCTCTCCACAGCTGGTAACTCTCCCTCCGGATAAATTGAGTTGTAGTGCACCTCAACCCAAAAAACTCAAGCATATAAATCTTTTGGATTTCTGAAAAACAGGGAGAAATTTAATGTAGCACGTATCTCTGAATGATGTCAGGGTTGAATATCTGCACCGTATGAGTCTGCAGCAGCCTTGTAATATAACGTGGTCACCCCACTCTCCACTCTTCGACATCTTCTTTAGATATTCTCTGTAATCCATAGGGGGCATATCCAGCATATATCTCAGGGTGAGATTTAAGATGCTCCACCACGTGTTGCCGAACAAATCTATGGTGGTCAGGAGTACGATAAAATTGATTCAATAATGCGCGAAAACGTCTGTCCGTTTTGTGCCCTGATGTAGCTCGGTGGTTAGTTTCCCCGGGCCGAAGCCAAAAATTGATTGTCAAGGCATGCATCACAGCCGAAGAAACCTGAACTTTGATTCCCCCAAAAGAGTTCCTACGCATGAGCCCTGATGGAGACGTTTCCTAAAAAGCAAAACCATGATGGAACTTTGTCCCAGCCTGGGGGAAGAAAACTTGTCAAGTTCGTGCAGAAATTCGAGTTGTTTTGTATGACCTACCGCACCATGTCCACCCTCCGTTGCTGCATGGTCCCGCTTGAAAAACGAGCAAACGGGAAGGCTCTGAAGTTTGAAATTGTGTCGATCCATCTTGGCGCCTGAGAACTGTAGCTCGACAGACTGAAGCTAGACAGGTCTGTTGTATTGGTAGTGTGCTGCGGCGATGTCCCGGGGAGCATCACCCTCCATGTGCTTTGTCCCCTTTTTGGCCATAGCAGTGGCCCGCGAGCTGAACAGGGCATTGTTTTCGCTCTGGGTCTTCAGACTAAGGATTGCGCCCTCCGTGTCGCAGTGCCGAGCAAGCTGTCATGATAGTGCGATGTCTCCTATCGGTAAATAGGCTGTCAGCTTTATCGCCGAGCTTATTATCTATGCCTTAGCTTCTTTGATGATTGCTACTTTCTCTATCACGTTGTTTCTTTGATGTTGAAATATCCTTCTGTTTCTCTCTTTCCAGATTTGCCATAGCATCAGGATTAACAGGGAGCCTTGCCCTTTCCTAGTGGTCATCACTTCTCTCTGAGATCTTTGCAACCACCAATCGAGGATGGTGTCATGCACGTCCCATTGTGTCGAGATATGTTGTTTTCTTTTGCCCATGTTGCTACGGCACTCCAAACTCTTTTTGCATAGGTACATTGCACAAAGAAATGAAGTGTTGTTTTTGGGAAGTTTGTGCATAGGGGGCACCACAAGTCTTTTGGCATGTCGTGTACTGTTAAAATATCCGTAGTTGGCAGCCGCTCCTGGATAAACAGCTATGCGAAAATTTTACACTTCTATGGCACCCATATTTCCCATATGATGTTAGTATAGGGTTTTTCTATCGATCCCAGGAACTGAGCCTGGTATGCTGACTTTGCCGAGTAGTTCCATGATGGTGTCCATTTCCATGTTATATCATCTGGAACTTCTGGTGTGAGTGCTAGGCGTGCGATCATACTATAAAGAGTCACATAATCCAGCAGATGGTGCTCTGTAATCTTTCTCCTGGGATCAGCTATCCATTTGTTTCCTGAAAGCGCTTCCCGTACCGTCCTATTTTTCCTTGCCGCAATATTGTAGAGATTTGGGGTCAAGTTTTTCAACGGCACATTGGTTAACCACATGTCTTTCCATAAATTCGCCTTGTTTCCACTTCCTAGGGAAATTTTGGTGGATGCATGGAACAGTTCACGATCCATTTTGTATATCGGCAATTTTATCCCATTCCATTTTTTGTGCAGCACACGATATTCCAGATGACCCAACACCCCCCCCCCCCCCCGCATGTGTCATCTCTGCTCCAAAACCAAGCCCTGCATTATTTGTCAATCTGTTTTCGGGTCCACGCTGGGAGTTCAGCCAGTGTCATATGGTAAATAGGTATGGAAGTAAGAACCATCTTAAGCGTTGTTAGTCTTCCAGCACTTGATAGCATTTTCCCTTTATAGCCTACAAGTCTCATTACAATTTTGTCTAGGAGGGGCAGCAGATGCACTTTCCTAAGCTTGCACAGTGAGAGCGGGGCCCAGATACAAGCACGGCATGGACCTCTAGATGGTTGGGAAGGTTTGCAAGATGGTGTCTAGGTCTAGGTGTTGGTAGTGAATCGGTATGACCGTGCTCTTGTTGATGTTTATTTTTAGTCCTATGATGTCTATGTCTTCCTTGATCAGTGGCATGAAAATCATTGCATCATCTGCATATAGGGATAGTTGTGCCTTCACCATCCTTCTGCTAAGAGGTGACAACAAACCTTGGCTTGTGGCCGTATGTAGCAAGCATTGCAAGGCATCAATCGCCAAGATGAAAAGATAGGGAGATAGGGAATCCCCCTATCAAAAACCACACTGATGCTAGATCTTTGGTCCACGTAGCCCATTAAGGATGATTGCACAGTTGGACGTTCCGAGAAGGATAGATATCCATTCTCTCCATCTTGGTCCAAAACCCCACCTGTGCAGCATGTCAAACAAGTGCGGCCAAGATACCGAATTGAAAGCCTTAGGGATATCCAATTTGATGATGAGAACTGGTGTCTTTGAACGAAGAGGAAATTATCTTGTATGCACGTCGTCTTAATGAAAGCGCTTTGGTTCACATAAACTAATTTGTCCATATGCTTTGAAAACCGCAAGGAAAGCACCTTGGTTATCAGTTTTGCCATGATATGTATCAAACTGATCGGCTTGAATTCTGTCATGATGATGGGTTGCTCCTTTTTTGGCAGAAGTATTATATTTGTCGTATTGATCTTCGCAGGTGCATTCTGTTGAGGTTATAAAACTTTGTAAAAACTGCCATAACATCTATCTTGATTATTTCCCATGATTCCTTGTAGAAAGACCTAGTGAATCCATCTGGTCCTGTCATGCGTCATCTGTTTTAATGCCGCTGTGATCTACTATTCGAAAAAAGGTTGTTCCAGTTGATTTAGGTCATCTCCTTGTCCCTGGTTCGGCCGGATGGAATCCCAATAAAAAACGACGGTTGTCGGCTTCGCTGTTCTGATAATACACGTGAAATACTGAAACAACGCTTCCTCTTTTTCTGCCTGGAGGGTGTACGTGCTGGCCGCATCCGAATTCCGAAAGGACACGAATGAACTTTTTTCTTCTCCTTGAGTTTGCCCTGGAATGAAATTTTTTTGTGTTTGCATCTCCTAGTTTCAACCATGAGATGCTAGACCTTTGTCTCCATGCCATTCTTTGTATTGCTGCTAGTCCGAGAATTCTTATTTTGAGGGTCGAACGCAACTCTTTTTCCGAGTGTGTGAGTTGTCTTAGCTCATGTGCTTTGTCTAGTTGTAATAGTATCTCAAGAGCTATATGCATTTGTAGCTTTGTATTGCCAATCTTTGACATGGCTTATTTCAAAACCTGTTATCCTGAATGGATCCGGCCTCAAGCTGCTGCCACCTCCTTGCCCAGCGTGACAGGTCCTCTGCGTTGAGCCCTAGGGCTAGCATGTCTACCTGCTCCTTGCCCTCCACGCCAGTGAGAACCTTAAGGGCATGGATGACCTCCAACTCGAGGGGCTGGCTGAAGATGGCTGTGAGCGTGTCCTTTTTGGCACTGACGGTGCTCTTCCCAATCTTGTTTAGAAAGGCCATCTTTTCCTGAAGGAGCATGGTAGCCTACTGCACCGCCCCCACCCAAGGCATGAATTTCTTAGCTGTGAGGCGCATGCTACGACGGATTGCTGTGGTGACATCAGGTACCTCTTTTGGCGCCAGCGGGGGTGGGCCGAGGAGGGAAGCCGAGCAAGGGTGTGAGAGGGACACCTCCCGAGGCTCCCCTAAGTCCTACGCCGCCAGTGGGTTCTCAGGTTCAGTGGAAGGGGGCAGGTAGTCCGTGGAGGGATAGAACTCCAGAGAGGCCACCCTGCCCTCGGCTCCCAAGGGGCTCCATGACAAGGTCGCCTCAAGGATCATGGGGTCCTCGTGGAAGACTTCGACAGTAGCACCGGATAAGGGTTTGTCCAGAAGTGGGTTGTAGGCAACAGGGCCTAGAACTGCGGCCACGATGCCAGTATGATCGTTTGGTGCTTGGCGCGGCATAACCGGCCCCAAGGCGTGCTTGCAAGGCTATATCGGGGCCACCTTCTTAAGAGACAGCATGAATCTACTAGGCAGTGTTCTTGTGTAGCTCCGGCCTTTCTCGCTCCCCCCTATGGAGACGCGGCTTGCATCAATGCTAGCATACCGGCGGAAGTGCCCCGCTAGGGAGCGTGATCAGCCTCTATAGCCCTGGCGAGAGGGTCCGCCCCGGGTTGCCTTGCCTTGCGCCGGTCGCCCTCAGACGAGCTCGTGTGCACGATTTTCGAAGAAGAATTGGGTGTGACCTGCTCTGTCGTCGCGACCGCCGTCGTCTTCCCTATGATCTCGCGTTGGGCCAAGCCTGGAGTAGACGTCCACCGCGGGCCTTCTCGGTTGCCTTTCAGTTTCGTTCGACACCCCGGTGGTCCAGAAGAAGTGAGCGCGCGTGGGGTACTTGTCGAGACTCCGGGCTTTGAATATCCGAAGCACTCGTGTGTGTATCATACTAGTCTCATGATTAGTAGCTAGCGCACACAACTCCAACATTGATATCACATCCATACATTTATATGTAAAAAAATAAAACTAAATGGGTAAATAACTTAAAGGATTACAATATTTACATCATAAGGTCTGACCGACCAAATAGAAGCTTAAGTATCAAGAGTAGCAAAGAAACAACGGAAACAAAGTAATATGAGTTCAAAATTCTAGCAGCATGCCCATTCAACCCTCAGGCAACCGACTAGAGACTAGCCCTAGAAAGACCCATCACCAAACCCACCAGTTCCGGGTGAGAAGAAGACGTCGTCTGGCGTAGGCTCGTCATCTAAATCTGAACAACAATTTAAGCAAAATTGAGTACGTTGCGTACTCAGCAAGATTTGTAGTGTATTGCAAAATTTTATATAGATGCAAGGCTAATCAAGAGATGAGGCTCTAAACTACAAGTTATTTTTGCATCAAGCAAGTTTTATTTGCAATATCAATACGTAGTATATTGCAACGAAAATTTCTAAGAGCTGGTAAATTGGAAAAGGACAGTAAGTAAGTAATTGAATGAATAACAACAACTACTCGCAACCTTCCTCGGCTGCGAGCAACATTTTATTTTCAGCCATAGACATGACACTAAACTCAAATATAAACAAACAAAACATTTCCCATGTTTACCAACGAAATTGTTTTTACGAAACTCAAGACTATATCTAGCAATACTACACTTAGCATGCTCATCACCACGAGCACAACTATTTAAATAGATTTACACTCTACAAAGCGGTACAACTTTACCGATAGCATAGAAATTCTCTAGTTTGTTTGGCATCCGTCGATACCACCGCTCAGTACCTTTGATAAGCAGTCTAGAGCACATGTCGAAGTCTTTACATCATCTAGTCCTACCCTTGCACTAGCCCAGCGAATGAATAACCTAACTTCACCCAGGTACACCCCCGTCTCAGTGAGGCATTCGCAGTTATGTCGGCAAGCTTTGTGCCTAACACTTCATTGAAGGGAGACCCTTCGGACATGCTTACACCGGTCATGCCCGCACTACTACGACCTACCAACGTGCAAGGCTAGTTTTAAATCACTTAATTAGCTAATGATGTCCCATACCAACACATATGGTTGTACGCTTACGCTTAGGTCGAATATACCGGCGTTCAGTCCTTAACTGACCGGGCAAGAATCTCCCTCCATCTACTTGTTTGACTCCTCTCTTACACTTCTCATAATATAATATAACTCGTCTACGTCGAAAACTATGTTTTTATTTTATTTTTATACAAAATAACATAGGTACACCCCTCTAGACTTTCTTTTCAAAACTCCCAAATTCATGTTCATCACATCGTTCTTTTACAAGTTTAGAAAAAGACTATCGCTCTAGTAGGCATTTGTGCGATGTTCGCACTTAAAACTCCCAATTTGACATTATCTATTGCCTAAACCATATCCTAATGGCTACAATAGTAAGGGAATCGATATTTCAAGGCAAATTCATGCATCAATTAAGATTACAACTACCGTTATCCCAAACATATCAATTTTGCATCAACATACATGTATGCATAATAGATTTTTTTAAAAAAATAAGTACAATAATTGAAATAGTAGGATCAACATGATCAAAGGGTGTACTTGCCTTTCTCTAGTTGCCCTAAATATGAACTCGAAGTGATGTCGTGAAATTCGTTCGAACAATCGATTTCTAATCAAAAGAGCCAGAACCAAATTAATTATAATAAAATAATTTCAACAACAACAAAATCCAAATCTTTTTGTATATTCAGACACAACATGATTTTATATGAATTTAGAAAAATGAATCATCCTATTTGGAGTTTTATACAAAAGTTATTAATACTTTCATTTGGTTCGGCTTGAGAATTCCAGGAAAAGAAATGGGAGAGAGAATTCTCTCTCTGACAGGTGGGGTCCATCTGTCATGGGCTCAGTCCATGTGAATAGTGTATGGACCAGAGATCCACAAGCACTATGCTGGTCCACGAATGTGGTCTATACTGTAAACTTAAAGTGGTGGGGCCCGATTGTCATAGGCTCATAATCAAAACCGATTTTAATTATTTACTACTATTAATTCTTGGGCTCACACGTCAGTCTAACATAGTGTCAATTAATTCAATCCTTAATCATGGTGGTGGCGACCTAGGGTGCAAACCAACCCAAATTAATGGTAGGGGAAGCTAAGGGGTGTTGCGGAGATGCTTTGGGTGAGAAGAATTGGCACGGGGCTCACTCGACAAGGAATGGCGGTGGTGGAGGCGTTTTTGGCCGTGCGCGAGGAAGAAGACGATGGAAGGTGCTCCAATAGACGAAAGACAAAATCAAATGAGGGAAATGATCATCGAGTGTTGGAATGTGTCGTGGCGCGGTCCACAATGGAAGAGTCTCACCAAGTTGGCCGGGGCGATGAGTGGAAGCGACGGTCGCATACTGAGCGTTGCCAGACGCGAAGAAGAAACATGCATTCATGGGGCTTCGACTGTACAGGAAGAGAAAGATGACGAGGGATGTAAAAAGGACATCGAGGAGGTATAAAGGGACATGAAGAAATGGGCCGGAGTCCATCGATGCGATCGGGAGGCTTGGCGAGTGTGGGGACCCCGGTAATTATCTCCATAATACCGAGATTAGACAAGGTCTTAGGGACATAATCACGGGTCTCCGGTAAATGAATTCCAATTTAACTCTATCCAAGTGAGAGGCTTAGCCGAATGCTGAAACCTCAACGATCATGCCTGTTGCTCGCTGCGGCGCTACATGATTGTCGATTCTCTTCGATTCGAAGCACTACACTTAGTGAGTTAAATGGGAATTCATCAACAACGAGTATGACTTATATTGGCTCCCAAAATCAACGACCAATATACTCATACTCTCATCCAACGTTGATTACATCATACAACAAGAGATCAAAAGACATACCGCATAATAGTCAAAGTCTACGACTTATTACATACCAGAATGGCCAAATTCAAAGTAAAGTATCAAGTAGCGTGAAGCAAATAAATAAAGCAAAAGACCCGTAGTGGTATGCCCATCACCCATCGACAACCGATCGGGGTTAAATGATAGCACACTACTCGTTAGTGTCACCCAAGTCCATACTAACAAGATCGTCGGACTCATAATCTTCCTCACTTTGAAAAGGCCAAAAACATCCGGGTGAGTACAAGTGTACTGCAAGTCTTACACAAATAAAATTAGTTATGCATAAAGGTCATTCAAAGGGTGGCTCATATTGGTTTAGTTTTGCGAAAGAGACGCAACAATTAACATCCTACACATACTAGTTTTTCATGTGCCCATTTTAAAATCAGATTTGAAATAGAAGTAAAGCATATGAATAAGTAATGAACTGAGTAACAAATAAAGCATACAAATGGCAAAGTGGCTTCCCACTTTGATACTACACAAACATGAACATCCCATTCATGATAATTACCAAGTTCACTCACAATTTTAATTCCAAGTCTAACAATAAGCAGCCACAAATTTCAAGCGGTTGTCCATAACCGTGGACACGGCTATTCGAATAGATTATACCCTGCAGGGGTGTACTACTTTACCCACACGACTTGATTAGCCCGTTAGCCTCCAGATGCCTCCGAATATAGCATACTTCCTATGGTATGCCGGCCGGGTAAATCAAGATATGGTTGTTTTTAGCAAGAAGATCTTATTGGGCTAAGTCCCTCAACCCAGGGCTCCTAGGAACATAAGACGTTACGGCCTCCATGTCCTAGCGGCCCAAAAGGAACATAGGATTTCACGGTCCCATGCCCCTTACAATTTCACCACCGTGGGACTCAACACAACAAAACCCTCCCCCTACTTAACCATACGGCACCCATATACCGCGTGTGATAGCACGAGTGTTGCTTGAACAGCAGGTACCCAAAGTTCGGTCCTTAATTGTCCAGATAAGTCAACCACATACCCAAATCTCGTGCACAAAGCACCATCACTAACCAACACTTGTCCAAACCAAAAGCTCATTTAAAAAGACAAAATTTAACTCATAAAACAGATACGAAGATCTGAAACAAAAAAGTATATAATGAGGGTTTTGTTTATCCCATAATTGTTGGGTTATTCCCGATAATCAAATACCGGTTCTAGACTTGCATGTCTAAGCAAATCCGAATAATATAATCTCATACATCCTATCTTAAGCATTTTAGTATGGGAATAATTCATGGATATCCACAATGACAAGATAATAGGATGTGTCTAACTATACATCACAAAAATAGCGACATTATCAAAATAGCATGCAAGCAATTATCATTGCACTAACTTAACCGAAACTGGGATCAAATATGATGCAAAAGAAAGTTCAAAGGATGCTTGCCTTGCTGGTACAGTAGCTGCTCACTCTCAGTAGCGTAAGTGTCGATATCAATATGCTCGGGATCTATATAATTATAACCTCAAATAAATACAGAAAATGACTCAAAAACCAAAATGCTAAAAAATGCATGATTTTTCCACAGTAGTTAGGTCATGATTTTAGATGGATTCAGGTAAAAGAATTATTCCATTTGGAGTTATGAATTGGAAGTTATGCTATTTTCAATTTCAGGTTTCATTAACCCTAAGTTATGTAATTTAATTATTTGGCCAAAATTTGTAGAATAGTGGTGGGGTAAAGGATTACATAGGTAAATAGGTAATATTAATACAAGTTCAGAATAGTTGAGTTTGTCCCATTTGGAGTTCTTATGATTTAGTTATTGATTTTCAAAGTTATCAGCCTTTTATAGTATAACAATAATAGAGTTAAAGATTATATTCTCCCAAATATAGTTTCTGTGACAGAGGTAGGATGGAGACCATTTTTAGAATTAAGTTCACTGAAAATGAAAATTATCAAAAGTGGTCTCACTGTTTTTGGAGTTTCCAATAATTACTTATGCATTTTGAAGTTATCATCCTTTTCCTATTGTAAAATAATGGTTTTAAATGGATTAATCTCCAAATATAGCTCTCTGCTACAGAGACAGGTTTGAAACTAATTTTAATATAAAGTTTACTAAAAGTGAAAATTTCGAAGTGGTTTCATGCGATTTGGAGTTAAAATAATTTAGTTATGTATTTTCAAAGTTATTCCTATTTTACAAATTGTGCAAATAAACTGATTTCGAATTTACTAAAGTATTTACTACTTTTCTTACGAGGCATACGCTAGCGATCAATGACTAGCGGGCCGTGAATAGTGCACTTCTCAATTTTACTCGATTTAAAATTGCGTTCTAACATGTGGTCCCATTGTCGTGAGTAGATCCACCGGACTAGGTCTATGCACACATGCGAGCGGTGGCACTTACGCCGCTGGTCCCACATGTCGATGGCTGCGGTGCTTCCTTTAAGCCTCACGGTTTACGTGCGCGGGCCCATGTGTAGCGACTTATTACTACGGCTAAGACGGCATTTAATGTTAACCAATCATTAGGTGCTTTAATGACCGAATCATGGTCCTAATGATCTTGCTACGGCGTCGCGGCGACGGCAATGGGCTTTTGCCCGCGCTTCATCGGCGACTTGCCGGCGCGCGTGCGCCTGCAGCGGCGCCGACCAAGGGCATGCACAGGTGCAAAATAGTATTGTGCTTCTAATGGTAGAAGGCTCGATGACTAGGTCGGCCTCTACCGGCGACCAGCCGGAGTTGAGCGGCGACGCCCATACTCTGAAAAACGAAAATGGCAATACGTCGCTCCATGGCGCAAACAAGCGGTGCCCGAGGTCCTAGGGACTATGAGAAGGCTACGAGCAAGGAAGAGTGCTCGGGAAGCTCGAGGCGGTGAAGGCTGCGTCGTGCACGGAGAAGAAGTAAGCGGCACGGCCGCGAGAAATGGATACTCTGAGCGGATGGAGCAAAATGAGTGATTGGGTTAGCTTAAGGATCCTATGTGGATCTTTGTGAGCGAAGAATCGACAAGAGGCTTACCAAAGCGAAGTAGGAGATGAACAGTGTCCTTAGGCGAAAATGGTTCAATCTTGGATTCAGCGAGATCACATCGTGCATTCAAGAAATTCATTGAGGGAAAGTCTAAACAAGCTAAAGGGCACAAGGTGACACGCAAATCTTAGGTCGATACCTCTTGACGCGAAGAAAGCGCGAAGGTGTCCTCGGGCGTGCTCGCCGTGGTGGAGCACGAAGATGAACCGAAGCTACAAGCAAAGAGAGGAGCTTGCATAAGCAAAAATGGAAGCGGTGAGGAACAACAAGAAGAGAGATCACCAGAGGAAGCTTACCCAGTGAGGAACACGGAGAGCCTCCTCTTCTCGATCAACAGAGAAGAAGTGAGGGAGAAAGAAGGGCTTGAGGTGATAAAGCCATAGAGACATTGGGGTGGGGCGGTGCGAGATGCCGAGCTCTGGAGTGGTCGATTAGGCGGTGACACGGCGGCGCCTCGGCGTGAAGCGGCCTTTCGGGCGAGGCGTGGCGGTCTTTGCTCGCGCGCGCTCTGTCGCGAGGAGGAAGAAGCGACTGACAGCGTGGGTCCGGGCAGTCAGCGGCACAACGGGGCGCGGCTCGGTGCAACACGGGGATTAAATCGGGACCGTTGGATGACGAACAGACGGACGGATCGAGATGGGTTCAGACAGTCAACAGGTGATGAAATCTGGACCGTTGAGCGAGGATCGGACGGTGCATGTGACGGTACACTTAGGCAGTTGGGCTAAGTCCGGTCGCCGAGTCGGACTCGAGTCCGAGGAACAGTGCTAGCCGATTAGGGTTGAGTTTCACTGAGAATTAAATTTGGTTTACTACTTTGACCAGTGCTTTATAAATAGAAATAAATTTCATAAAATCTTGAAATAATTTGTGGGGTTCTGGGAGTATATAGTTCCCATAAAAATTATAAAACCCTTACATTCATATTAAAATTTGTGACATTTAAATTCAAACATGTTGTATGTCTATGAATGTTGTTTGAATTTTAATTAGGTTCAAACTAGTCCCAAAAATTTTGCAAAAAGTATATTTATTCATGAGAATTAATGTAGTATTTAAATAAATCACTTCCAGATGATGATCACAACTTTTTATTACAGATGCTAAAAGAAAACCGAAATTTGAAGTGTATGTTTATATGAAATGAGATTTTCCAAGTACAATATATTGTGAAATGATTTGAATTTGATAATGTATGTTAGTGAGATTCTTTATAATCCATTTTAATAGTTTGGGGCTGTGACAAACCCCCCCCCCTTACAAAAGATCTCGACCCGAGATCTGGGTGGAGAAGAATTAGAAGGTTTTCATTAGAAGTTATAATTTATGCTGTCTTGATTTCCTTCAAAGATAGTGTTGACATGTTGATTTGTTTTACCTTTCCTTTCTTGATACGAAGGCACTTCATGTAGAGAAGAGGTCTGGATATGCCGCTCGCATCCGGTCTTCACGTTCCCAAGTTGCTTCATCTTCCGTGTGGTTGCTCCATTGGACCTTGACGAACTTGATGTCACGATTCCTCGCCTTGCGCTCGGTTTCTTCGAGGATACGAATCGGGCTCTCTCGATAAGATAGATCGGGTTGCAAGTCGAGTTTGTCCAGCTCGGTTGCTTCCGTTGGGACTCGAAGACATTTCTTGAGTTGGGAGACATGGAAGACGTTATGCACGTCTGAAAGTGATGGTGGCAACTCCAACTGGTATGCCACCGATCCCAACTTAGCTAGAATCCGGAAAGGTCCAATATAACGAGGTGCTAATTTACCTTTGATTTGGAAGCGACGTACTCCTTTCATAGGAGAAACTTTAAGGTATACATGATCGTCCACTTCGAAACTCAACTCGCGACGACGACGGTCGGCATATGACTTCTGACGTGATTGAGCCATCCTAAATCGTTCGCGAATGACACGAACTTGTTCTTCAGTATCTTCCACCAAGGTTGGGCCATAGAATGGCCTCTCCCCGGCTTCGGACCAGTTCAAGGGTGTTCTACAAGCTCTCCCATACAATGCTTCGAAGGGTGACATCTGAATGCTTGATTGGAAACTATTGTTGTAGGAGAACTCCGCAAATGGCAAACACTTCTCCCAGTTTTTGCTATTGGACAGTACACAAGCTTGGAGAAGGTCTTCTAAAATCTGATTCACTCTTTCAGTCTGTCCATCTGTTTGCGGGTGGTAGGCGGAGCTGAAAGATAGACTGATCTCCATCGCTTTATGTAAGCATCCCCAGAAATAGGATGTGAATTGAGGGCCTCTATCGGAAACTATCACCTTTGGAACACCGTGGAGATAAACAATTCTTGCAATGTAAAGCTCCGCTAACTTGTCCCCACGGTAGGTGGTCTTGACAGGAATGAAGTAAGCAACCTTCGTCAAGCGGTCTACAATTACCCATATAGAATCAAATCCAGCTTTAGTTCTAGGAAGGCGGTGATAAAATCCATGCCAACTTCTTCCCATTTCCAGCGGGAATGGGCGGGGATCTAGAGTACCGGTGGCTTCAAATGCTCACCTTAACTCTTTGACATAGATCACACTCGGCCACATTGTGCAGCGTGCGCTTCATTCGGCTCCACCACGTTTCTTTTTCAAATCTTGATACATTTCGTACTCCGGGGTGGATAGAGAATTTTGAGTTATGAGCCTCCTTGAGAATCAATTCTCTCAAGTGGCGATCAAATGGTACCACCATACGGTTTCCAAACCATAGAGTACCTTGTGCATCTTGCTTAAAACATTTAGCCTTGCCTTGTTTCATTAGTTCTAAAATTTGAGCCATACGAATCGGTTTTACAGGCTTCCTTAATCTGGTCCTCAAGTGTGCAAGTCACATTGAGGGCTGCAAGCGAACCTTCTTCAACTATTTCGGTGTAGGCCTTGCAATGCGGCACATAAGCCCGCGAGAAAAGGAGTTACCGACAAGCGATTGCATTGAGATTTTACGCTCAATGCGTCGACCACGACATTAGCCTTCCTGGATGATAATGGAGTCCCATATCATAATCCTTAATCAACTCAAGCCATCTTCTTTGTCTCAAGTTCAGTCGGCTTGGGTGAAAATATATTTAAGGCTCTTATGGTCGGTGTAGACCTCGCATAGCGATTCCGATGAGGTAATGTCGCCAAATCTTCAAGGCATGAACTACTGTGCGAGCTCTAGGTCGTGTGTGGGATAATTGGCCTCATGGGGCCTCAATTGCCTCGATGCGTAGGCCACCACTCGACCGTCTTGCATAAGTATACAATCGAGTCCATGGCGAGATGCATCACAGTAGATATCAAAGCTCTTGTGAATGTCTAGCAGAACAAGCACAGGAGCCTCCGTCAGGCATTCTTTCAGGGTTTGGAAGCTTTGCTCGCATTCTGCTGTCCACTCAAATTTCTTTTCTTTCTTTAGAAGTTGGGTCATAGGCTTTGCAATTTTAGAAATTCTTGATGAACCTCACGGTAGTATCCGCAAGTCCAAGAAAACTACGAATGTCAGTGACGCTCTTGGGTTGCTTCCACTCAAGGACATCTTGCACCTTACTAGGATCAGCAGCGACACCGCCCTTAGATAGGATATGTCCCAAGAAACTAACCTCTCGAAGCCAAAACTCACATTTCTTTGAATTTGGCATACGGTGATGGTGGCGAAGCTTTTCTAACACAAGTCTCAAATGTTGCTCGTGCTCAAGATCAGACTTAGAGTAGATGAGGATATCATCAATGAAAACTACTACAAACCGATCCAAGTATTCCATGAACACGAATTCATGAGGTTCATGAAATAAGGTGGGGCATTAGTCAAACCAAAGGACATGACGGTGTACTGCATAAACCGTAACGAGTAGAGAAGGTGGTCTTGGAATGTCCTCGGTTCTAACTTTGTCTGATGGTAGCCTAATCTCAAGTCAATTTGGAGAACACAGAGCTCCACTAAGGTGGTCAAATAGGTCATCGATCCATGAGCGGATACATTCTTGATGGTGACCTCATTCAGCGGACGGTAGTCAACACACATCCGTAGACTCTTGTCTTTCTTCTTGACAAAGAGAGCGGGCATCCCCAAGGCGAGGAGCTAGGCACGATGAAACCCTTGTCTTGCAACTCCTTAAGTTGTTCTTTCAATTCGCTAGCTCATTGGGCGGCATCCGTCTGACCTTTTGAGATGGGCGCGGTCGGGTGCAAGCTCAATGACAAACTCTACCTCTCGGTCGGGGCATACACAGAAGTTCCTCGAGAACACATCGGGATACTCACTCACTATTGGTACCTCCTGCAGCTCGAGAGAGGTACTCGCTTTAAAGCATAAAGGTGAGAACTACCCACAAAGGTGCAAAGGCGACTGGATGCCGTCCTCGCTAGTCACTGAAATAGACCCTGGGCACAATCAATCTTCCCGATTCTTAGATAACCAATCCATCCCTAAGATAACATCGATGCCCAGAACTTATCACTATTAAGCTTCTTTGAAAAGTTAACATTTTGTATTTTAATTTTTACGTCCCCGCAGACTTGATCGGTGTAGAAAAGCGACCACAGGGATTGAATATGATAAGGCGGGTGAAGTGTATGTATCTTGAATTGGTTAACTTCGCAGCATAATCGTTTTTAATAAATGAATGAGATGCTCGAATCAAATAAAACCGATCGCAGACACGAATTAACAAGTAGTGTACCTAGCACAACGTCAAAGCGTCGGTCGCCTCCTCTCTTTGAGGCGTGGTTGACGCGACCACGTGCATCTTTGGGGTGGAGTAGGTGCTGCCCTCGTGGTGGTGGCGGTGGCCTTCTTTGAGCTGGGTGGTGGTATTTGGAGCGAGTATGTCCGGGCATCCTCGGCGCTGCCGAGCAACTGCGGCATAGTGGCCCTGACGGCCACAGTGGAAACAAGTAACGCCGGGCTTGTATGCCTCGCCAGTCTGTGGTCTCTGGCCCCCGCTGTGCTGCTGAGCTGCCAGTGGAGAAGGTCGTGGAGGTGCCACAGGAGACTTCGATGGTGCTGAAGCTGGGGCACGAGGTGCTGAGGTAGTCTGAGTGCGGCACGGAAAGCGCCACTCGCCACTGCCGTCTGTAAAGCCCTCCTCCTCTTCCTTGACTCATCCACTGTCATGCTCTCATGCTCCACCACTATCGCCTTGTTGACCAGATGCTGGAAACTCCTGAAATCATGTGCAGCTAAAACAAGCCGCAACTCCTCGACTGACCATGGAAGAAACATTCCGCGACGGCGTTTGTCGAGGCGTCGTCGAGCATACCGCCAAGTAGTTGAAATCATGCAGTGCTCGATGATTGTCCTCCGCCCCGCCTCAAGGCAGGAAGGCTGCTGCCGCTTGATAAGCGGCCTCCTCCGGTATATGGGCCTCTCGGGCGCGTCCACGAACTCGTCCCAAGTCGGGCGTGGCGGTGGCTGCATGGCGAATAGCTATCCCACCATGCGCTCGCACGCCGCCATGCCCGATAGGCGGCAAACAAGACTCTCTCAACTCCGGTACACGCTGCGCAATGTTCGCTTCTTCTCTATGTTGTGCGATCGGTCCTCTGCCTCCATCGGGTCCTTGCCGCCCGCAAGCGTCGGAGGGTTGGTTCGTTTGAAACTCGGCAAGACCTCCGGACGCTTCGGTGCGGGCAGCTCTCTGCCGGACCGGGAGCTGGAGCGGTGTTACGTATGATCGCCTCAAGCATCCGGGTCTGGTCCATCCGGTTGCGCTCAATCATCATCATAAACTCGACCATGGATGGCGGCGGAGGGAGCACCTCCTCAGGCGGTCCGCCCTGCTGGGACGGCGGCTGAGAGGGCTCGCCATGCTCGAGCGGCCTGCTGGACGATCGTCACGATCGTAGAAATCGCTCAGGGGTGCTAGACGTGGTGCCCTAGACGGGGAGCATCTGCCGCGCAGGGCTCCTAATCGTGTAGTCGGTCCTGTCATCCTGTATTAGACAAGGATGGTTAGTAAATAAGATAAAAGCCATTATTTAGCTATACATGCACAGTCGATATCAAAGAGCATGAAAACTATAACCTCAAATGGAACACCAAACATTAAGCGACATAAAACCAAATCGATACAACTCCGTACATAAGCGCCCGCAGGCTTAAGATTACAACTGAAATATTCGACATCTACTATTCTATTACATAATTCTAAGGATACAAGCTCAAACATAGAGCTCCCTGCCCTACAGCCTAGATATTATTCCGGTCAAAGTTCACCGGAAAGTCATCGAGCAGGTGGTATCCAGGGGATCCTGTGTCTTCTGGGTCTCCCGGGTTGGTGAGGCGTAAGGGGGATCCTACGCCGATGATATGGCCCCTACTTCAGGAAGACGATAGTCCGGCGACGCAGAAATGTACGGTGAAACCTCATTAGCGCCATACAGCACATCCGGACGAATGAGGCTCATGTCATGCATAAGCTGCAAATGCTCTTGAGCTATAATGAGACGACGACGCGTCTCCCATAACTCATGCATCATGCAGCGATGCATTTGGTCCATTACGTGAACCAATCTCGCCAACTGCACGACTTGGGGTCCTCCCAAAGCGGATCCTAGCAAGCGAGTTCACGTCCCTAGCGCGCGCGCGCATCGGAAAAGTGATCATATGGGGCAGGCTAACTCTGTCAGTCGTAGCGAAGGCGACTCATGGCCACCAAAGCCACTTCTTGTAACGCCATGGCCTCGAAGTACCACGCGCTGAAGCGGTAAGGTATGCTCCCGTGACTTGTCTAGCAACGATATCTATCAACTGCAGTAAATTCCTCCATTCCCGGTCCTCGATCACGGTAGATGGAATAAGTGGGCTGATATGTGAAGTTCGCCCTCCACATCATGTCTCATAGCAACGCGGTATCCATCCACTCCTTGACTTGAGTTTCCGGACAAGGTGCGAGGGTTCATCTAAAGGCAAGAAGGCAAGGTAAGTTAGTTTCATACACCAAAAGCAGGATAAGGAGAGAAAAGATACTAAGATGGATAAGGAATAAAAGATATTCTTAACTTAAACTTTCTGAAAATACTTTGATAATTTGCAAAATAATTTGACCAAGGGACTTACTAACTTAACGCCGATGCTACCACTAACCTCTGATCAACCGGCTCGATACCAACGCCGTGGGGACCCGGTAATTATCTCCATAAGACCGAGATTAGACATGGTCTTAGGGACATAATCACGGGTCTCGGTAAATAATTCTAATTTAACTCTATCCAAGTGAGAGGCTTGGCGAATGCTAGAGCCTCAACGATCATGCGTATTGCTCCTTTGCAGCGCTACATGATTGTCGATTCTCTTCGATTGACACTACACTTAGTGAGTTAAATGGGAATTCATCAACAACAGTATGACTTATATTGGCTCCCAAGATCAACGACCAATATACTCATACTCTCATCCAACGTTGATTACATCATACAACAAGAGATCAAAAGACATCTTGCATAATAGTCAAAGTCTCGACTTATTACATACGGTACGAGTGGCCAAATTCAAAGTAAAGTATCAAGTAGCGTGAAGCAAATAAATAAAGCAAAAGACCCGTAGTGGTATGCCCATCACCCATCGACAACCGACTGGGGGTTAAATGATAGCACACTACTCGTTAGTGTCACCCAAGTCCATACTAACAAGATCGTCAGACTCATAATCTTCCTCACCTGAAAAGGCCAGCAAACATCTGGCTGAGTACAAGTGTACTCGCAAGTCTTACACAAATAAAATTAGTTATGCATAAAGGTCATTCAAAGGGTGGCTCATATTGGTTTAGTTTTGCGAAAGAGACGCAACAATTAACATCCTACACATACTAGTTTTTCATGTGCCCATTTTAAAATCAGATTTGAAATAGAAGTAAAGCATATGAATAAGTAATGAACTGAGTAACAAATAAAGCATACAAATGGCAAAGTGGCTTCCACTTTGATACTACACAAACATGAACATCCCATTCATGATAATTACCAAGTTCACTCACAATTTTAATTCCAAGTCTAACAATAAGCGACCACAAATTTCAGCGGTTGTCCATAGCAGTGGACACGGCTATTCGAATAGATTATACCTGCGGGTGTACTACTTTACCCACACGACTTGATTAGCCCGTTAGCCTCCGGATGCCTCCGAATATAGCATACTTCCTATGGTATGCGGTACGGGTAAATCAAGATATGGTTGTTTTTAGCAAGAAGATCTTATTGGGCTAAGTCCCTCAACCCAGGCTCCTAGGAACATAAGGCGTTACGGCCTCCATGTCCTAAGCGGCCCAAAGGAACATAGGATTTCACGGTCCCATGCCCTTACAATTTCACCACCGTGGGACTCAACACAACAAAACCCTCCCCTACTTAACCATACGGCACCCATATACCGCGTGTGATAGCACGAGTGTTGCTTGAACAAAGAGTACCCAAAGTTCGGTCCTTAATTGTCGGATAAGTCAACCACATACCCAAATCTCGTGCACAAAGCACCATCACTAACCAACACTTGTCCAAACCAAAAGCTCATTTAAAAGACAAAATTTAACTCATAAAACAGATCTGAAGATCTGAAACAAAAAGTATATAATGAGGGTTTTGTTTATCCCATAATTGTTGGGTTATTCAGATAATCAAATACAGGTTCTAGACTTGCATGTCTAAGCAAATCCGAATAATATAATCTCATACATCCTATCTTAAGCATTTTAGTATGGGAATAATTCATGGATATCCACAATGACAAGATAATAGGATGTGTCTAACTATACATCACAAAAATAGCGACATTATCAAAATAGCATGCAAGCAATTATCATTGCACTAACTTAACAGGCGGGATCAAATATGATGCAAAAGAAAGTTCAAAGGATGCTTGCCTTGCTGGTACAGTAGCTGCTCACTCTCAGTAGCGTAAGTGTCGATATCAATATGCTCGGGATCTATATAATTATAACCTCAAATAAATACCGAGAAAACAGCTCAAAAACCAAAATGCTAAAAAATGCATGATTTTTCCACAGTAGTTAGGTCATGATTTTAGATGGATTCAGGTAAAAGAATTATTCCATTTGGAGTTATGAATTGGAAGTTATGCTATTTTCAATTTCAGGTTTCATTAACCCTAAGTTATGTAATTTAATTATTTGGCCAAAATTTGTAGAATAGTGGTGGGGTAAAGGATTACATAGGTAAATAGGTAATATTAATACAAGTTCAGAATAGTTGAGTTTGTCCCATTTGGAGTTCTTATGATTTAGTTATTGATTTTCAAAGTTATCAGCCTTTTATAGTATAACAATAATAGAGTTAAAGATTATATTCTCCCAAATATAGTTTCTGTGACAGAGGTAGGATGGAGACCATTTTTAGAATTAAGTTCACTAAAAATGAAAATTATCAAAAGTGGTCTCACTGTTTTTGGAGTTTCCAATAATTACTTATGCATTTTTGAAGTTATCAGTCCTTTTCCTATTGTAAAATAATGGTTTTAAATGGATTAATCTCCAAATATAGCTCTCTGCTACAGAGACAGGTTTGAAACTAATTTTAATATAAAGTTTACTAAAAGTGAAAATTTCCAGAAGTGGTTTCATGCGATTTGGAGTTAAAATAATTTAGTTATGTATTTTCAAAGTTATTCCTATTTTACAGTGTGCAAATAAACTGATTTCGAATTTACTAAAGTATTTACTACTTTTCTTACCGAGGCATACGCTAGCCGCAGTCAATGACTAGCGGGCCCGTGAATAGTGCACTTCTCAATTTTACTCAGATTTAAAATTGCGTTCTAACATGTGGGTCCCGCTGTCAGCGAGTAGATCCACTGGACTAGGTCTATGCACACATGCAGACGGTGGCACTTACGCCGCTGGTCCCACATGTCAGTGGCTGCCGTGCTTCCTTTAAGCCTACGGATTTCTGTGCGCGGGCCCATGTGTAAGCGACTTATTACTACGGCTAAGACAGCATTTAATGTTAACCAATCATTAGGTGCTTTAATGACCGAATCATGGTCCTAATGATCTTGCTCGGCGTCTCTCCGCAGCGTCTGACAGCGGGCTTTGCCCCGCAGCGTTTCACCGCGGCTTGTCGCCTTGCGGCGCCACGGCGGCGCCGACAAGGGCATGCACAGTGCACAATAGTATTGTGCTTCTAATGGTAGAAGGCTTGATGACTAGGTCGGCCTCTCTGGTGACGGCCGGAGTTGAGCGCGCTGGCGTCATACTGAGAAAGCGAAAATGGCAACACGTCGCTCCGCAGCGCAAACAAGCGGTGCCCGAGGTCCTAGGGACTATGAGAAGGCTACGAGCAAGGAAGAGTGCTCGGGAAGCTCAGAGCGGTGGGGTTGCGTCGTGGCCGGAGAAGAAGTAGCGGCACGGCCGCGAGGAAATGGATACTCTGAGCGGATGGAGCAAAATGAGTGATTGGGTCGACAAGGATCCTATGTGGATCTTGTGAGAGCGAAGAATCGACAAGAGGCTTTCCAAAGCGAAGTAGGAGATGAGCAGTGTCCTTAGGCGAAAATGGTTCAATCTTGGATTGGCGAGATCTGTCGTGCATTCAAGAAATTGATTGAGGGAAAGTCTAAACAAGCTAAAGGGCACAAGGTGACGCGCAAATCTTAGGTCGATACCTCTTGGACGCAAAGAAGGCGCGAAGGTGTCCTCGGGGGCGTGCTCTGGCCGTGAGCTGGAGCACGAAGATGAACCAGAAGCTACAAGCAAAGAGAGGAGCTTGCATAAGCAAAAATGGAAGCGGTGAGGAACAACAAGAGAGAGATCACCCGAGGAAGCTTACCGGTGAGGAACACAGAGAGCCTCCTCTTCTCGATCAACAGAGAAGAAGTGAGGGAGAAAGAAGGGCTTCGAGGGGTGATAAAGCCAGAGAGACGTTGGGGGTGGGGGCGGTGCGAGATGCCCGAGCTCGGGAGTGGTCGGTTGGGCGGTGACACGACGGCGCCTCGGCGTGAAGCGGCCTTCGGCGAGGCGTGGCGGTCTTTGCTCAGCGCGCGCTCTGTCGCGAGGAGGAAAAGCGGCCCGACAGCGTGGGTCCGGCGTCGGCGGCACAAGCGCGGCTCGGTGCAACACGGATTCATCGGGACCGTTGGATGACGAACGGACGGACGGATCGAGAGATGGGTTCGGACGAGTCAACGTGGTGATGAAATCTCGGACCGTTGAACGAGGATCGGACGGCTGCATGTGATGGTACACTTAGGCGGTTGGTCTGAGTCCGGTCGCCGAGTCGGACTCGAGTCCGAGGAACAGTGCTAGCCGATTAGGGTTGAGTTTGACTGAGAATTAAATTTGGTTTACTACTTTGACCAGTGCTTTATAAATAGAAATAAATTTCATAAAATCTTGAAATAATTTGTGGGGGTTCCTGGGAGTATATAGTTCCCATAAAAATTATAAAACCCTTCTGTTCATATTAAAATTTGTGACATTTAAATTCAAACATGTTGTATGTCTATGAATGTTGTTTGAATTTTAATTAGGTTCAAACTAGTCCCAAAATTTTGGAAAAATTATATTTATTCATGAGAATTAATGTAGTATTTAAATAAATTGCTTCAGATGATGATCACAACTTTTTATTACAGATGCTAAAAGAAAACCGAAATTTGAAGTGTATGTTTATATGAAATGAGATTTTCCAAGTACAATATATTGTGAAATGATTTGAATTTGATAATGTATGTTAGTGAGATTCTTTATAATCCATTTTAATAGTTTGGGGCTGTGACAGCGAGCGACGGCGGCCATGGCCGGCACTGACCTTCGGCTCCGAGCTTGAATGGAGCACGGGGAAGAGAGAAATGAAGAGGGGAGGTTAGTGAAATGGAGAGGGGGAGGCGACACACTCGATGCTCTGGTTATATGGGGTGAGAAGGGCAGAGTAGTCGCAAGAGCCCGCGAGAACCGGTGGCGACTTGCTCTAGGTGATGACGAGGGAGGCAGCAGCCATGGGCATGTGACTGGGGCAACACATGGACGTGGCATGGGCGCGGGGAGAAACTGTGGGCGCAGTCCAAAACCGGTGGTGAGGTGAGCTGCGCTGGTGCGGTTGCTCTTGAGCGACATGGGCGCGAGCAGAGCTGACAAGCAAAAGCGCTACCTCGTGTGGAAGAAGAAACCTAGAGGTGGGGCCGGGCTATCAGTGGAAGAGGAAAAGGAATTATGTTTCCAGAATTTTCTGAAAAGGCTGTGGTATTTAGTGGATTTTTAAATATATATACTGAGCTCCAAAAATAATGAATATTTTTAGGGAGGCTCATGACACAATGTAGATCATTGTATAATTTGTCTACGATTTTTTTCTTCTATATTTTGCTACAAAATTCTTTTGAGCTTCTATTTTTATTATTTGACTTGAGGAAAGTTTCAAAACATGCTTTAAATATTTCCCATTTTATTGACAGTATAATTACACCAAGTTTAGATTTTTAATTATCATCTTTTGTTGCAATTTATTTTAATTCTCAACTAGGTTTGTACTTTCAAGAATTTGATTCTTAAATTTCTCAATTAGACAAAAAGTTTTGCACAAAGATCTAGAAAAACGAATGTCAATAAAATGCATCAAATAGTTTTTCTAAAAAACTTCATATTTTCACACATTTGAAAATAAGCTTAAATTTTTAGGATGTTATAGAGCTACCCCCTTACAAAGAATCTCATCCACGAGATTTGGTTGTCTGGGTAAAGAAGTAGGGGAACTCGGCTTTAAGGCGGTCTTTCCGTTCCCATGTGGCTTCGTCTTCGGTGTGGTTGCTTCACTGAACTCTTAGCATCATGATGGCATGGCTACGGGTATGTTGCATAGCTTCGTCTAAAATTCGTATCGGGTGTTCCCGATAAGAAATGTTCGTTTGGGGATAGATGCTTTCCAACTGAGTGAGTTCAGTTGGGGTATGAATGCACTTCTTGAGCTATGATATGTGGAAGATATCGTGCACATCCGAAAGTTGAGATGGCAATTCCAACTGGTATGCTACCTCACCTTTCCTTTCGACAATTCGGTATGGTCCGATGTATCGAGGTGCCAGTTTCCTACGAACTTGGAAACGGCGGATACCTCATAGTGGTGAGACCTTGAGATAGACAAAATCATTTACTTCAAAGCTCAGATCACGACGATGGTGGTCAGCATAACTCTGTTGACTCGACTGCGCTTCCTTCAGGCGCCCTTTTATCACATCAACGTGTTCTTGTGCTTCCTGGATGATGGTTGGTCCAAAGAATTGTCTCTCGCCTACCTCAGACTAGAATAGAGGTGTTCTACACTTTCTCCTAAGAAGTGCTTTGAATGGAGACATTTGGAGGTTGTATTGGAAGCTATTGTTGTAAGAGAACTCTGCAAATGCCAAACATCGTTCCCAATTCGTGCTGTAAGTCAGCCTGCAAGCCCACAACATGTCTTCCAGATTTTGATTCATCATCTCAGTTTGACCTCCTATTTGTGGGTGGAATGATATGCTAAAAAATAGCTCGGTTCCCAAAAGTTCGTGCAAGCTATCCCAAAATCGTGAGGTAATCTCAAAATCGCAAGGTAAACTAAGGACCTCGATTAGACGTTATTATCTGGGGTACACCATGCAAGCGGACAATGTTGTTCAAGTAGAGCTCCGCGACCTTAGCTCCCTTGTAGGCGGTGTTAACCAGAATGAAGTGAGCCACTTTAGTCAAGCGGTCGATGTTGACCCATATCGAGTCGTGCCCATTTCGGGTTTTCGGCAGGCCGGTAATAAAATCCATGCCAACATCATCCTATTTCCACTCGGGAACCTGTAGAGGTTGAAGCAATCCCGTTGGATGCTGATGCTCCGCCTTAACGTGTTGACACACATCACACATGGCTACATGCGCGGTGACGTCTCACTTCATACTAGGCCACCAGAATTGCTTCCAGAGGTCCTGATACATCTTGGTTTTTCCGGGATGAATGGAGAGTGGAGAATTATGAGCTTCTCTGAGGATTAGCTCCTTGATTTCGTGATCATTCGGAATACACAGCTGCTATCCGTGCATAACCAATCCACTCATATTCTCGGAGAATTCTAATTTTTTGCCTTATTGTAATTTGCGCTTGATCTCGGCGACTGCTAGATCTTTGAGCTAAGTAGCTTGGATCTGAGATTCGAGGGTAGGTTGTAGTACCAAGGAAGCAACATAACCTTCCTCGGCCACTTCTAAATTTAGTTTCTGAAATTCTTCATGCAACACCAGTTGATTTGCTTCGATCGAAGCGCTCATGCAGTGAAGCTTCTGGCTAAGGGCATCGGCTACAACATTGACCTTACTAGGGTGTTAATGAATTCCACCTTCGTTGCCTTAGGTTTAGATCCAGCTGTATGAAGAAATATTTTAGCCTTTTGTGATCATTGTAGATTTCGCACTGATTGTCGATGAGGTAATATCTCCAGATCTTGAGAGCATGAACCACGGCTGCTAATTCCAAGTCATGTATTGGATAATTAGCTTTATGAGGCCGCAACTATCTTGAGGCGTAAGCCACTACTTTGCCTTCTTGCATCAACACACAACTGAGGCCATGGTGGGATGCATCACAATACACAGTAAAGTCTTTGTGTATATCGGGCAGAGTAAGCACTAGGGCTGTTGTGAGCCTTTTCTTTAATTCTTGAAAGCTCTCATCACATGATGCTGACCATTTGAACTTCTTCTCTTTCTTCAGAAGTTGTATCATTGGTCTTTCGATTTTGGAGAAGTTCTCGATGAACCGGCGATAATATCCAGCCAAACCAAGGAAACTTCGGAATTCTGGAATGGTGCGGGGCTGTTCCTAGGCTAGGACATTTTGAACCTTGCTCGGGTCCACAGTCACACCTCCTTCAGATAGAACATGACCTAAGAAACTGACTTCCTTTATCCAAAATCCACACTTACTGAATTTTGCATACAATTGATGCTCACGTAGCTTGTCAAGCACCATACGCAAGTGCTGCTCGTGTTCTTTTGCATTCTTGGAATAGATAAGAATGTCATCGATAAAAATCACCACGAACTAGTCCAAATACTCCATGAAAATCTTGTTCATAAGATTCATGAAACTTGCGGGAGCATTGGTAAGTTCGAATGACATTACGATGTACTCGTACAAACCGTAACGGGTAGTGAATGCAGACTTTGGAATGCCTTTCGACCTGATCTTGAGTTGGAAATATCCAAGCCTCAAGTCAATCTTGGAGAAGACATAAGCACCATTCATTTGATCAAACAAATCATCAATCCTTAGGAGGGGGTATTTGTTCTTGATAGTGACTTCGTTCAAGGAATGGTAGTCGATGCGCATCCAAAGGTTGTCATCTTTCTTCTTCACCAACAGTACAGGGCTTCCCCATGGTGACAAGCTAGGACAGATGAATCCCTTGTCCAATTGCTCCTTGAGTTATTACTTCAACTCAACCAACTCGTCGGATGCCATTCGATAGGGTAGCTTGGACCTAAGTGCTGTTCCGGGTATTAAATCGATGACAAATTCCATGTCACAGTCCGGCGGCATCCCCGGCAATTCATCCAAAAACATGTTGGGGGTATTCAGATACCACGGGAACCTGAGTAAGCTTTGGGATTGAGATGAAATTGAGTGTGGGTGCTACGATGGAGTGGCATGTGTGGAGGGGGAAATGATCTGTTGTGTGTCAGAGTTGACGAGAGAGACAATCAGTTCTGCACAATCGATTACTCCCTTGTTTTTAGCTAGCCAATCCATCCTAAGAATTACATCTAACCCAGGTGTATCTATCATAATGAAGTTGGCTTTGAATCCTACCTCATTGATTTCAATTTGAACATCTAAACAACTGAGTTTTGCCTTCATGACAGAACCGGGCGAGTAGACTACCATGATGCTCATAAAGGTGTAGTTTTTATGTGGTACTGTATGGCAAACTTCTTAGAGATGAACAAATGAGAAGCTATAGAGTCAAATAATGCCAATGTAGGTACTGAGTGAACGAGAATTGTACCCGTCACTACATCAGGCGATGTGTCGACCTCTTTGGCGATTGTATGGTTCAGACAACCACTTCTGAAACCTTGCGCCGGTTTGGGGGCTTGCTGTCCTCCCTAACCTCGTGAGGGGGTCTGGGGTCACTACTGGATGCCAAGGGGTTGAGGTGGGGGTGCCAAAGACTTCTTCTTCGGGCACACATTCGCAAAGTGCCTGTGCTCGCCGCAACCAAATCAAGTGGCATCTGCTGCCCGTTTTGTGTACCAGACGGTGTCCTCCATGGTTATACTACTGAACCATGGCTTGCTGAGGGCAGAGACCTTGGGCTTAGAACCTCGGAGGTGGTGGTGCCGAAGGACGTGCGTTTGAGGGTCGCCAAATGCGCTGTCTTGGCGTGCAGCTGCTTGCCGATTTTTTAACAAGCCATTTGCGTTTACAGCTCTCCACCACAGAACAGGTGCTATCCTCGACCCAAATGGCCTTGTTGATCAAGGCCTGGAAGTTGGGGATGTCATGGGTAGCGAGTGACCATTTCATCTCGTCGTTGAGGCGCTCCCTAAATAGAGTCACCTTCATTCCTTCGTTCGGTATCTCGGAAGTAGCGTAGCGGGCAAGATAGTTGAAGCAATGGAGGAACTCCATCACTGTCAGGCTCCCTTGTCGGAGTTCATAGAACTCCCGCTTCTTGATGTCCATAAGACCGGGGATATGGGCATTACGGAATGCTTCCTTGAAAATAGCCCAGGTGAGAGTCTGGCCCTCTGGAAGGATGGCATGATGATTTTCCCATCAGGTAGCTACCACGCCTTATAGCTGATAAGATACGTACAACACCTTTTCCTCATCATTGCACTGGGCAATGAACAACTTGCTCTCGACGGTGTGAAGCCAGTCGTCGGCTTCGAGAGGGTCAACTGCTGATGAAAAGGTCGACATCCGAGTTCGCATGAACTCAATCCTAGATTGTGGTTGGTTTGTAGCAGCTCTGTTTCCTCCTGCAACAGTGTCGAGGGTGGTGGTGTTTTGCACCAATTGCTAGAGTAGAAGGGTGTTCATATGTCATTCTTGCTCAATCATGGCCAATACCTGTGCCATGGAGGGTGGTCGCGGTAGAACTTTTAGACCTTCAGTAGAAGTAGGCTGAGGTTGCGCTCCGCTTGCGTGCTGATGTAGAAGGATGCAACAGATTGGGAGGCGGAGGTTAGGGACCTTGCCTCCTAGTTGTTGCGATCTGGGGGTAGCTCTCATTGCCATGAGCTCACAAACAGAGTGTGTTACCGGCATCCTGTTCACACATTGCATAACTTTAACATACGTGCGCAGGGTGAGAGGGAACAAGCACAAGTTAAGTGGGTCGGTAGGTAACATCATCCCATACTAAGGTAACTTGTCTAATCTAAAAATATACATGTTTTTAAACCACATGGGCAGCACACATGAATTTTAACATACTAGTCAAATATTACATGGTTCGCATGCCCGTTGCTTAACATTACGAAAGAGGCAACTAAACCATCATAAGCAACAAATTATACATCAAAATGTTACATAATTTCAGCCTACAAAATACCCAAAAGTTCTCACACTAAAGTTCTACAAGTGAGCTCTAGACTGTTTGCCTCTGTCTAGTCGTCGCGGTCGCAACGTGCAGCACCGGAAGACTCCGGGGCAGTGGAAGGAAGGGTCAAAGTACTTGACCTCCTCAAGCCTGTTGTGGAGAAGACGGTGTCACTGTACCATCCGCGAAGGCTCCTCCATCCCTGCGCAAAGGGCCATCACCCGACAGTGGTGACTAAATTAGAGGGAGCATGAGCACTGGGAAGTCATGTGGAGCTCATCGGGGCGATCGGAGAAGGCAGGGTGGTGCCGAGGCGACCTGGCGACACAAACCTGAGGTGGTGCGGTGGGTTCCACGATGGTGGCAACCTGGGGTGCAAACCAACCAAAATTAATGGTATGGGAAGCTAAGGGGTGTTGTGGAGATGCTCTGGGCAAGAAGAATTGGCACGAGGCTCACCCGACAAGGAATGGTGGTGGCGGAGGCGATTTCGGCTGTGGGCGAGGAAGAAGACAATGGCAGGTGCTCCTGCAGACAAAAGACAAAATCAAATGAGGGGAAATGATCATTGGGTGCTGGAATGTGTCGTGACGCGGTCCACAATGGAAGAGTCTCACCAAGTTGGCTGGAACGATGAGTGGAACCGGCGGCCGTGTACTGAGCACCGTCGGATGCGAAGAAGAAATGGGCATTCCCAGGGATTCGGCTGCAGAGGAAGAGAAAGATGATGTGGGATGTAAAGAGGACATCGAGGAGGTATAAAGGGACATGAAGAAATGGGCCAGAGTCCATCGATGCGACCGGGAGGCTTAGCGAGCGGCGGCGGCCATGGCTGGCACTAACCTTTGGCTCCGAGCTTGAATGGAGCTCGACGCATGGCTCCTGCAGGTCACACAGATCTAGACCGGGCGGCATGGGATTGAACGGTGAATGATTGGGGGTGTTTGTGGGTAACTAGGCCATTGCAGGTGTGGGCTCCGACCTGGGAGGGGTGGCCGCCGGTGCCGAAGAGGCCTCGGTAGGTGGCTAGTAGGGTGGTCGGCTAGGTCGCGTGCGCTGGCATATCAAAATCACACCAGCAACAGAGCCACTCCAACCAATCATGCATACCCCAGCTCATTCATACACCAAATTTTAGCACCTTTCCTAAGTTGACCTAATATCTCTGACATGGATCCACGTCTTTACGGATCCCCACCCATTTTTTAACTAGCGAAAAATGGGGCTGCTGAAACTTGGGTGATCCAGGTCGTTTAAACAATGTTGCATCAAAGCAATTGGCGGCAGCAATGCTTTCTGCAACTCTGCAAGTGGTGGTGGGGATGATGCTTGGAATAATTTAATACCACCTGGGCTGGAAACAAGAAGGGAGTAGGAAAAGACGGCTGGGCGCATCCAACGCTGTGCTGATAAAGGCAGAGGGCATCTCGTTGCATGTTTCAGGGCCACACAAATAGAATAGTATCTACGTTTCCTTTTCATGGGTTCGCTTTGGCATCACCGCTGTATATATGTTTATGCTGTGCATGCAGATGCAGGTGACCAATTTAGGTTCGTTCATCTCAATCGAGCGCAGCAAATACACGTTTTCGGAGCTCAGTAAATACTTGGATCCTGATTGTTTCTTGGTCATCCCTGCTTCCGTAGTTTCTTATTTGTTCTGTAGTTTTTGGCAGCAACCTATGCTTGGCTAATAATTATGTCGAGAAAGTGTAATGTACTGCTCATGCCATACATGTACTCATACATCGGATACTATTTGTTTGTAATTAGCTGCCTCTGGAAATAAACTATAGAAACTAGTCCACAACTCTGCTTTTTATTTTAAAAAAGTCCTTATATGCCATTGAGGGTTGCCCACTTCCCTGGCATGCCACTAATCACTTCCCTGGCATGCCACTAAAAATTTAATGCTTTTCTTAACTGCCACCTCAAAACTTTTTCCTACTGTTTGAGTATGGGTGACTCATATCCTAACCTACTAGGACTTGAAAATGTATTCTATAAAGATTCCTATCATCTTACTTCTTTTTAGAGAAGAACTAGGGAGTACTATATAAAACCATGAGAGGTGGTTATAGAGAACTCAAGACATAGATTAAGTCGTCCAAAGCAAGATGCACACGAGATGATTAGAGGCTAGGTTATTCTTTAGCACTAGATTCTTGTATAGAACAAGGATTCGCCGATACTAAAAGGATCGAGAGGATTGTGAGAGAGCGACAATCTCTTGTACTCTTTTGAGGTTGTGTTAAGGGATTTAAGAATTAATTGTAGGGGAGGAGAGTGGGTTGGCCAAGGCCCAAGCCGAAGCCAAGCCGAGTCTAAGGTGGACTCGGCAAGGTGGGGGGCGAATGCCCAATAAGTATAGAGGGGAGAGGCCGGCTGCCCTAACCCTAGCCGTCTCCTGTGCCCAGCGCACCACCCTACCCTGTGCGCCATGTCATAGCCGCATCCTCAGCCCCATTCGCCTCCCTACCATGCTGCCTACGCCTCCCAACCTTTTTCTGCCGCTGCTAGCACCCTACCGTGGGCCTCTGATGCATCAGTTGTGCTACTGCAGCCAAGGAGGATCAAGGGAGAAGAAATAGGAAGGCCAACTAGCAGGAAGAGGAAGAGGAAGGAAGAAGAAGGAAACTAGGGTTTCACGATCCAACCTTGTTCGTAATCTAATTTCATGGGGAAATGATCTGGAAGTGTTAGATTGATGTTTATTCAAGGTTTAGAGTAGATTGATCGTGGGAATCAGGTAATTCGTTATGCCCTGCTTTTATTAGTTGTACTACAGAACCTTGCAGAGGAGTTTTGGGGTTTCTACGTTCAATTTCATAACTTTGCCATGTTAGGAAAGTTGTATATAATTTCTTAAGCTTTCCATATAGTTCAAGGTCATTAGATTGGGTTAAGTGGTTGAAAACTAATGGCCTCAGGAGCACTGTTGTCCAGAACTCCGTCGCTGTTAACAACAGTCGTGTAGAGTTTTTTTATTATGTGCAGTAGATGATGGAATTAAATTTTGGTTATAACTAGGTATATTTATATAATTCTCTGTAATTTCTAGAAGTGGTATGGTTTGGTAGTTTTCATGTGGTAGAAAAAATACTTATAAAATTGTGAATTTTGTTGTTTTGTAAAGTTCCAAATTGACCTTCGGGATTGAAAACGGGGAACTAGATGGCATAATCAGAGAATTAGCATAACTAGGAAATCATAGAAAATTTTGTGTCGAGTCTAGAAAATATAGAGTTTGCTATATTTGGGTTCCATAAGTAAAAGTTATGGACGTTTGATCACTGGGATAGTGGGTAGGTTGTCAGGTGAAGTTGGGTTAATTGTATCGGATTTATGCGTAGGAATGATATTGAGTTGCTTGATGTTTGTGTACTGTCGTGGTGTGTTTTTAGATGGATTATTGATCTTTAGTTCAGGGAGTGTTGTTTCAAGTTCGGTGTTGCTTTTGCATTGTCCCAACTTTCGTGGCAAAAAGGCGAGTGCATGGTAGAGCGGTAGACATCGGTTTGTTTGCCATCGTCTTTACAAATAACTTTCCATTACTTATGCTTATTTAAATGCCATGATATAACATCATGATATAATGATGATATGATATAATGATTATGACAAGATATGTTAATGGCATGATATGGTAATGATGATAATGGATAATGGAAAAGATGTTGCATCATTTGCATGCATCATGACAAGAGTTGCACGAGTTAGGTCGGTGAGAAAGTCATATAACTATTTTGGTGAGGTCTGTGAGTAATGTTACATGACTAGTCTAGAGATCTCTAGATAAAAACATACTTCGGTAGGGACTTCATGGGAGTAAAGGTATAACATCTCAAAATTCAAGCTTTCCAAAATCTTTTATGTAGATTAGGCCCCTGAAAAATTTCACCAATTTTCCTTGATTTAATAAAGCTTAATTGGGAATTTTGAAATTAAAACTATTTAATTTGATTAATGTAAACTTCAATTAAATCCAAGGATTTTTCTTGTATTTTTCCAAGTTTGTTTGGTATTTATTTGAGCTCATTGAATTTTCGGTATTTTCTTAAATTCAGAAATCAACTTCCTTCTTTAATCTTCTTGTGCCGAATTGGCTCAGTCCATTCCTTTCTCTCTCTCCGCCGACACATCTCCTTTCCACCTTAATCCTGGCCCAGCCCTACCTTCGCCCGCTCCACCTGTTAGCCTGCCTGTTAGCCTAGCCACAGCCACTCCCCTGGCCCACCTGCCAGCGCCACGCTGCCTCCACCGAGCGTGTCCACCCCAGACTCCTCCAGCGTTGTCTTCACATTCTTCGCATCCGGTCATGTCCGCGATGCCCGAAACCATGCCGTCGTGTTCCCTGTTGGCTCGGTGAGTCCCTATTGAATTCAACCGTGTCACACCATATTCCACTCCTTGATCTATCTTTCTCCTCTGGTGATCTCTTGTTTCGTTCGCCGTGCACCGAGATCAACTCCATCTCTATCACCTTCGGCCGCCGCCCTTCATCGCCCAATTTTTCCGCCTCTGGTGAGCAACCGCCACCATCGTCTCGACCATCTCCATCCATGCGCTTCCCTTTCCTTCACTGGAGCTTGGCCGTAGCACCTCGCCGCTGTGTAAGCCGTCGCTACCGCTGCTCACCCAAGGTCGCCGCCGGCGATGTGGACCACGTCATCGTGTTCGCCTTATCGCTCTCGTATGAACATGCCCCTCCTTCGCCTTCGTCGTGGCCGTTGCCACCGGCAAGCCATTGGGCTCAAAGCGCCGCCGCCTCATTAATACCACGTCTTCACCCCTCAGCATCCTCTACCACCTAGTCGCCACCTCTTAACACCTCAGCACCAAGCTGCCTCGTCATCGCCCATCTGGCAAGATCTAAAACCATACCCCACCTCTCTTAGATGTGTGGACCCCATGCGTCAGCCACTCATGCCATAACCTTATAACCACCTTTCGCTTACATGCGGCCCGCATGTCGTCAACCCCTCTCCATGAGCTTGATCCACCGTCGACTAGAATCTCTCCGTGGACATGGTCCATAGACTAATGGCCCACGTGTTAGTCCCCTATTCCTTTTTCCGGAATTCTTTTAATTCCCAAAGTCCATTTTATCCAGTGGGTCCCACATGTCGTTCTCTTAGATATTTTCCAAAAAATCCCGAAAATAAAGATTCCAAGAATATTCCGCGGCCCCACTTGTTAATGACTCGGATTCTCTCTCTTTTCTTTTTCTTGATTTTCTTTTCCGATCAAACTTCCGAGAGCTCGTTCTTCCTCAAACGAACTCCGGTTGAACACATTCATGTTTCTAAATTAATCTAAAAGCAAGCCCTACCTTTCAGTACCATTCAGTTTCAATTAGGAGTTTGTTGGATTTGTCCTTTTGGATTTTGTTTGTATTTGCGCTTTCTCTCTCGTTAGACGTTGATGTTCCGAAAGTGTCCGAAGGAGTCGAAGGTCAAGGAAGTCCAAGATCGAAGATAAAAGAATAACATCATTGTTATTGCAAGGCAAGTTGTGCTTTGATCATATTACACCTAGTTTTACAAAAATACTTTGATTCAAATTATTGCATCGCTAATTCAATTATTAAATGTGTAACTTATTTTGGGATTAGTTATGCAACCCATTGCCTATGTCTCCCTTGTGAATTATATTGTCATGATCATTTGTCAACCTAGCTTAGTTAAATTATTAGTTGATATTATCATAGCACCAACATGGTATAGTTAGACACGATTAGTATACTTAACCTTGTAACGGGTCATTGATATTATTTTAAAATATTAGGTGTCGGGACCCGGATTTACACATTTGAAACCCTCTGTGAATTCTAAACAGTCTCATGATCAGTAGCTAGCTCACACAGTGAAAACATCTGTGAAATATCATCCCTCCAATGGATTAACTAAAAAAGTAACAAAATAGCAAATTGTAATAACTGAAACTTATGGTCAACATTAACTTAACTTGCCACGCAGGGCTTAAGAAACAAACAAAACTCTTCCAGCGGAAAAGAAGCTTGGGGTGGCCATTCGACATACCCATAGGTAATCGAGTGAAGAACACATCCTAGTTCATAAAGTCTTCAAAGAACTCCTCTTCATAGAACTTTTGAGTAGCTTGATCTTCTTCAACTGAGCAGCAAAGTTTAAAATTGTGAGTACATAAAGTACTCAGCAAGTCGTAGGGAACAGTATGCAACTAATATTCATGAAAGGCTTGATCAAAGGAATAGTCATATGGTTCTTTTGCAGAAAGCAAGAATTGGTAGTAAATACAATAAGTAGATTGCAAAGCGTAATTGAAAAGACAATAAATAAATAAAGTAAACAATTTTTTTGAAACAACTAGTGAACCTCCCATTCACTTCCCAATCAAATCACCAAGTAAGCATTTCATCCACCAAGTTAACATAAAATTCACCAAGTGAACATCCCATTCACCTTTCAACAAGTTTTATAAAAATTCTACCTCTCGTCTAAAATCCCTAGGCGTTGTTCATAACCGGGGATATGACTGTTTAAACAGTTTTAACTCTGCAGAGGTTGTATAGCTTTACTCACAAGAGATAAGTCAACTTATAATGTCTGTTCACACACTTTCGTAGGTGCGCGACTAAGTGATTATCACAAGGCCTTTATAAAGCTCCTTCTCAACCCAGTTCCGCCCGCTAAAGTTTTAACACTGAATGTCATCACAACCAGACAGGGCCCCCTCTTGCGCCTTTGTGAATATCCATTCCGGAACTCACGCCATCAAAAACAGAACTAGAGTTAAGACATTACTAATTAATTAGTCAAGTTCATCCCATACTAGACATGTGGTTATACGATATGGCCTAGTTCAATGGCGCACAAAATTAGGTCCTTGACAATTCACCCAGGAGAGGCTACCTCATCCAAAAAGTGCTAACTGCACCCCCCTTTACTGCACAATCACTCGCTTGAGCATGAAATCATTTTGTTTAACCAAACCAATGACAATCCCTGCCATGACACACAATTTTATAACAACAATATCACATCACAACTTGTACAACAGTAGCATTGCACCACAGTTGCACAATAGTGGCATTGCACCACAATTCTATATCCCATTAAGTCAAATTAACATTATTGAGCATGTGACATGAGCCCATCGTACAACTAAGAATGATTTATATCTCTATGATAACCCATGTTAGTGATACAAATATATCCAACTAGTAATGACCATCCTATGGTAACAATGGATTCATGGTATTCAAACAGTCAATGACGACATAATGACAAATAGGTGATTAACTACTCCCAAAAGCAGTTGATATAAAAGTAGCATGCAATTTGATAAAAAAAATATACTTTTCAAAACATAGGTTCAATATGATAAAAAGATTATGATTTGCCTTGGCCTTTCTCAGTTACCACTCTTTGGTCCTCAAACCTTGCTCCTACTCCTCAATGAACGAAATACAAATAAATTCAAAAGAAAATTAAATTAAATAACATACAACAAAATCAATTATAAAAGAAAAATATCTATTTTAGATGAATTTAGGAACTTGAACAAGCTGAATCAAAGTTCGGACGAAGGAGAACGAACTTTCGAAAGATTATCAAATTGGAAAATTGCTATAAAAAGAAAGAGGAGAGAGGGTGCTACGGTTGATAAGTGGGCTCTACAAAATTTCTTGATTTCTGAAATGAAATAAAATCCAAAAAAAGGCTTGAGAGACTAACAAGTGGGCCATGGTTTATGGACCAAGTCCACAGAGGTGGCTCTAGACTACGATGGACCGGGTGCATGCCTTGACTGGATGACATGTGGGCCCACATGTCATTGGGATGGGTTTGGGGTATGCCACATGTACTGCCATGCGGTTGATGACGAGGATGACACGCGGGAGCGAAGCTGGCGTGGTGCTCGGTTGGAGGCGAGGTGGCTTGCCACGACAGCGGCGACGACGAGGGTTGGGATCTGGGCAAAGGCAACACGGCAAGGACGGTGACACGGACGATTTTCATTGGCAGTGACCACAGCGGTGGCTGCGAGAATTGAGGCGAAGCGACGCGCAACGACGGTGACGATGGAGCAGCGGGTTCCAGGAGATGACGAGGCGAGCACCACATAGAACGCGAGGAGGCAAAGCTAGGGAGGTGGACGGTGATGCTCAGGACTCACAGACGGCAAGGCAATCAACAGTTGAACGATAGCGGTAGACAATGGGGGCCAAGCGAAAAAATAGGCCGGCGGTGATAGGAGTTGGGCGGGGAGAAAAAGAAAAATGGCCCGAGGGAATTTTCAAAAATTCAAAACGCTTTTGAGTTTCACAAAAGATATTAAATAAAAATCGAGCTTAAAGAAATAGCAAATAAACTCCAAAAATTCCAAGAAAATTTCAGAAAATACTATGGAACTCAAGAAACACAAATAAACGGTTTTGAATTAATTGAGATTTAGATTATTCACATTAAATGGTTTTAATTTCTAAAAATTCAAATTAAGCTTTAACTTAAGCAAGAAAAATTCAAATGGTTATTTTTATTTTAAAAGGCTTCAAAAGAACTCCAAATTTATGATGTTACATTAGGCTCATACTTGACTAAGTGATTATCGAACATTTTTGTGAAAATGTTGTGTGTTATATGTTGTCACCTATTGATAGCATATGTTGCACCTAATCAACAGGATGGGGAAAATATTTAGACTAAGGTAAGTGGAAAGTCTTTATGGCATGGTCGACTTTGTGATTGGGAAATGTGAATCTCGGAGACTTAGTATAGTTTGGCAGTCTCTCCTTGGTTAATTAAGGAATTAACTTTGTGTGTTGTTGAACTGAGCCATATCGTACTACCACAATCCTGGTTTGGGGCAAGCCTAGCTTAGTAAGTTATGCAGTCTCGATATTGACTACTCAGGGGGGTAGGTTAAGAGCTCTATGATGGGTGGAGGTGTGGACTACTTGGTAGGGTCAAATCTATGGATGGTTTGTTGTTTACGTGTCCAACGGTGTGCGTTGGGCCAACGAGTTGAGTGAAGTTTGGTGCGGTTGTATACACATCGGGAGAGTCAATTGTTGAGATGAAGTTTTTAAAATGTTTTGTTATGATTTATTCTGATCAAGTGATCGTATCTTGTGGGTAAAGCTGTACAACATGTGCAGAGTGTTAATAACCTATTGAATAGCCGCGTCCTCGGTCATGGACTTGCTTGGTGATTTACCCCATAGATATAAAAACAATGTGGAAGGGAAAGTTGTGTGAAAGAGTTAGAATAAGCTATGTGAACTTTGTGAAAAGTCTTGTTTACTTATTATTACTACTGTTTTAATTTACGCTTTCAATCTATTATTCATATTCCATTTAAATCGTTACTTTTTGCAAAATAACCATAGTAGTCATTTCCTTTGGAATAAGCCACCATCTATAATTGTATTTTGTGGTACAACTTGCTGAGTACTCCATGTACTCACTCTTGCTATAAACAATGTTGTTCAGTTGATGAAGACTACATTAGTTCATTGTTGTTCAACAAGGTCAACTTCAAGGATCGTGGAGAACTAGGTCGTGTTACCCTAGTCGATTGCCTATGAGCATATGGATAGACTACACTGAAGTTATTTTATTTCCTTCCGTTGTAGCTTATTTGAGATATTCACCTTCTAATGTATTAATTGTAAGCTTCAACCCTAATGTCGCTACTCTGATAATTATTATTAATTGCCTATTTCTTAGTTATCTTTGCATATGGAATGGTATTTCATCAATGTTGACATTGTGTGCACTAGTGTGCTCCTGGATTAGTGCAGTATACACAAAGGGTCCAAATTTGCATATTTGGGCCCCCGACAGAAGGGTAGAGTAGTGATTCACTAACGGATAATCATTCCACTATACCGGTATCAACTGATTGAGTTGCATATGAACATGGAGCATAATTGAGCATAAGTTACTTGTGCTAATTAACTACATGAGAGATTATGTGATTAATTCAGTATGAGCATGACAATGTTAATGATTAAATTGAAGGATAAGATGTTTGTTTATTGTTCTATGATGTAGTTGTTGGGTCTTGAACTCACTCTTGTTTTGTTGTTGTTTCTAGGTGACTGATGAAGACGACATGCATGAGATAGAGTAGCACATGTGCATCACATGCAATTATCACACAAACATTCTTATTTAATTTGCTTTCACTAAATCTAGAGTCATAATACTTCTATTTAGAACTTATTATTAGACTTGGTTATTATTAGTTAATGATTGGAACTTTGGTTGATTTAATAATAGTTTAATTATTATTACTTGTTGTCATCCTATGTGCAGGGAGCATGGTGCCGACGTTTCTCGGACACATGTGTTCCGAGCGTTTCTCGAGCGCGTGTAACTTGAACGTTCCTCAGGCGCTTGTGACCTGAGCGTTCTTGGTGCATGTAACAAAGTTGTGAAAGCTAATCCTTTATGCATTTACTTTGTTAAGATTGTGGTTCTGTGACCCGTTGTGGGGGTTTTATTCCATGCAATTCTTACTGGAATTATTGTTATTCATGGTTTAAATTGTTAGTGAGAGTGACTAAAGACTGCCGATATTTTCACAAAATTCCCATCTTGCCCTCAAGGAAACTATTAGCTTGTAGGCCTTATGGTAATTAATTTGGGGATTAAAACAAAAAAGGCTACTAGCCCCATCTATCATAGGAACCAAGGGTGGGCGGGTTGGCTCAGTGGACATCACCGGCAATGAGCCATGGCCGGCGGGGCGGGGAGATGGGGAGTCTGAGGGAGGTCTCGTAGTTGGTGCCCGTAATGGGCAAGCAAAGGACAAGCGGCGGCGACATCGTGTGGCAGTTGTGTGGTCGAAATCAGATAAGATGACCTTGGTTAGACCTGTCCAAATAGGTCATGCCTACCGAGCCGGCCTGAAGCACGACACTTTTGGCCCGGCTCAGGCACGGCACGGTCCGACACCAGCCGTGACGGCCCGACCCAATGCACCTTGTTGTGCTTGGGTCACGAACTCTGGGCAGGCACGGCACGACACGCACAATATCGTGCTTGCAACGACACGGCGTGCTGCGGAGGAGGAAGCAACAAGTGGCGGTGGTGGGCACCATTTTTCTATATGGGCTAAACGGACTGACTCTGGCTCGTCGGGCTAAGCAGGCCTAGGGCGGTACGACACGGCTCATGAGCTTAGTATATCATGTCTAGGTCAGCGGTTGAGCCTACAGGCTGATACGACATAACCCGTTTAACTTACAAGACAGCCGGGCTGTGTCTAAACATATCCGTGTCAAGCCGCGTCGTATCACCCGTTTAGACACCTCTGACCTTGGTGATGGCACCGTGACGGCGGGAAAACCCATAATTTTGATGCAACGACTGGTTCCACCGGAACTATGCAACTTCTTTTTTTGTTGTGAGGAAATGTAAAACTCTTGATGGACCATGGTCCAACATGTAATTTTTGCTACAGACAACTTCCCTTTGCCAAGTAGGGCCAGACTCTCTGCTGACACTTGCGAGCCGAACTGTAGCACTTACAGAGAAATCCGTTGCGTGCGTTGCAGTTCACATGTTATAACTGCGCGGCTGCGCTGAATAGTTTAGGGCTCCAGGAACACGTGCTAACCACTCACCGATAAACAAACATATGATACCATCGATCGCCATGATTGTTAATTAACCTCCATGAAAGAAGAATCTTGTGGAGGATGCGAGAAGCATCGGATCGTTAATATGGAATCATTTCATAACCCAAATTAAAACGGCTGGTCAGCAGCCTTTCTGTCCCTGCACCAGATTTTGACAAATCAACGGCCAGCCCCAAGTCTTGATTGTTCGTCCCAAAGATTACCATGTCAACATGACCATGATTCATGGCATTATGGAATCCTTAGCTTCAAAGCAACCGAAATGCTTTCTTGGCATTGACACGAAACCAATAATCAGATCAGCCTGTGTGCCTCAAATCAAATCTTCTTCACATTCTTTCACATTTCCTTTTTGTTGGTTGCAAAAAGTTTTCAGTTCCATGTTCCAAAACCCAGAATTGTGATGAATACATACAATGATACATACATTTTCAAAAGCTACTAGTAAGGTGCCATGCGTTGCAACGAAATTTCAAAAGAGAGTAATACATATCAGTAGACATGATCATAAATCGTATAATAAATATCAATTTTCTTTCACACATATAAATTAACCCGCTTATTGTTTACCTTTGGAAGTTAAAGTTGATGCCAATTTCCCTCCCCGGCGTGCTGCCCATTTCCAACTATTGTCGGCTGACAAGGAAGAGACCTACGTGTCGATTGCCACCTTCTTCCACCAAAAACCCAAGCCACGATTCGGTTCTTATGGCCATTGACCTCTGCCGCTCTCACCAGACATATTGCGGCGAGGAGGTGGGACACCGGAGGAGAAGGAGACGATGGCGGCATCGTGGTGGTAAACGAGAAGGCGGCGGCAATGCTTTCTCGGCTGGTGCGGAGCAGGAGGTGGCGGCGGCGGCAGCGCAGGAAAGATTAGGATGAAGAGGACACAATGTGGTGAACTCGAGAAGGCAGCGCAGTGCAACAAGGGAATGACACATTTGTCGTTGCCTCTTCCTCATCCGCCGTCGCTGCTACCCCTCCCTTTCCCAGCGCTGCCGCTTCTTCTCTAAGGTACCACCTCCTCCTTCCCTCCCTTCCCTCTTAGTGCGTTCTCCTATCCCCGACGTCGCCTCACCTCCCTACTACCTCCTCCTGTTGCCGACACTATCACCCCGCACTGTCACCTCCTACGTTGTCGAATCCTCTTATTTTCATGCACGCCACCGTTACAACCTGCAGACTGAGTGTCGGAGGGGGTCAAAATCTCTGAGCCACGAAGCGAATATCAGACGAGCACAGGTGGCGAGTCATAGCACGAGACAAGAAGGATTGGTACGACAACAAATTCTGGTGTGTGCATATGTAGAAGAAGTAAGACGGCGACGGTTTAGATGGTTACAGAAGAAGTGGGGGTATAGATATATTCACAAATCATAGAGGATGGCGATACGAGATCTTGTCTCTATCAGATTGAGTTTATAAGTTGATGTAACTTGATGAAAAATTTGAAAAAGGTGTATAGAAGAAAATTCTAGATTGGTTTTCATAAAGGCAAATTTGCTCTAATCTATCGCGAGCCGACTTGGAGTCGCCGGCACAATGCCGATCAATAGATTACATGAAAGAGCGGATGTTGATTGCACGGTAGATCGTTGCATGTCTAAGAATTAAATTGCATAGCATAAACAGTACATCGCATGCATGAACAGTACAAGAAAAGAAAATCAATCACACGCCGCCTGCATGCGCCGTGCTATGCCGCTTGAACTCGTGTACACGCTGCCGACCACCCCGCCGCGCCAGCCGCAAGACGCCATGACGCGCGCCGCCGGCCACTCGCATAGGTCGCATAGCGCGCTCCGCAAGCCGCGGCCCAACATCGCCCGCGACGGGCTCGCGCCCCCAAGAAGAAACCGCGCCGCGCGCCGCCGCCGTGCGCATCGGCCGCCATACCACCCGGAAAAGAAAGGGGGAAAGAAGAAGCAAGGAGGAGCCGTCGTGGCCCTGCAAGGTCACCACCGGCGTAGCCCCGCCTTCACCCGTGCCGCCCCCAGCGCCGACCTCACACCCACCGGCCCGCAGCCACCTCGCGCGCCGTCGGGTCGCCGCCTCCACCCCGCCACACGCCCGTCCTCCGCCGGCCATGCAGCATCCAAAAGCAAAAGAAAAAAAACGGGAGGATGGAGGATGGAAGAAAAAACTGTTTTGATTATCTGTGATTGTTTATATTGCTTTTAATCACTGAAAATAGCAGTAAATCATGAAAAATGCATAGAAAAATACGGGATCACGAACCAGGAGTTCGAAGAGCATTGTGAGAATTTTGCAACCATTTTATGCAGATTACCAGCAGTAATCCTTTGAACTTTTTGCATGAATATGAAGATGACTGGCATCACGAATCAGAATTCAAGAATCGACCAAGATGGCGTAATTTTTATAAAATTTGTATCAGTCTTCAATTCTGTGGTAATGTAATCACGGATGAGCAGAAGATCGAGAAGACTCTCTACCTTTCACCCAAACGCGGTGCAATCCGCACACAACTATCGTCAATACGGTTACAAGTAGTATGCCGAATTAATTGACATCATGCAAGTTGCAGAAACTCAAGATGATGTTCTAAGAAAGAACTACATCTCGCAGCCACCTAATAGCAATGTTGGTCATGAAGCCACTGCTAGCAGCTACAAGGTGATGAAACCTCTCACGGATGAGAAGAGCAAGAAGGGTAAGGTAGTGCGTCGCATGTTATTGATGCTTTTCAGTCTAAGAAGAAGGACAAATGATAGCATGAGGCACACTCGCCATTGTAGGCACAGAGGATTCACACCCATTAGTTGCACTTATGAATGTGGGCGACCACCATGTACTCCCATCATCTCTCCTTTGGATATCGCAGCGGCCGCAGCCGTAGCTACCCAAAAGGAGAAGATCACGCATGGAGACGATTGAGGCAGAAGTTCCTGAATACCGATTCGATCTAGTGCACGATTGCACTTGGATTTTTTATAGAAACTTGCGCTTGTAATTGAAGCGTAACTTTGAATTATTGAATAATGGTTGCAAGCTCTAGGAGAGCAAAGCATTAAATCTTATTATGAGTCCTGCAAGACTTATTTTTCCGCCTTTATAATAGCAAGTTACGCTCGATATCCAAGTATTTTATTTATGTGTTGCTTGTTTTCGCTACATATTAATAAAGTACATTATATTAGAACGCGTGTGGCACCTATGGAGGAAGTGTGCTTAGCATGAAGTGGCACAACGAATACTATCTTGAGAAAACGAAAATTTTTCGATGATCGGCAAGAATGTTGGTAGTCTTATGATGACAAATGCAAAGCGATATTTGTATAATAGGCTCAGGAAGGACCATAATTATACTTCCAATGGGTACAACATTGGTCATTGAAGAAGACTTGTTGTACCCAAAATCGACTAGAACTCTCAAGGATATTTGCGCTAACAGTTTCCATGTAGAGACTAAAGAAGAATATGGCATGTAATAATACATTCATTACAAAGCGTGAAGAAAGTGAAAAATGGCATTAGAATATCTTCCTTCATATGAAACTGGGCTATACTACACTAATATTAAGGCACCTGCAGCCTATACTGCCCTGGAAATCGAATTTAGAAGCTCTGAACTTATCTATCTCTGGCATGATAGATTGTGTTGCCTAGGTCTTAGGATGATGAGAAATATAATTAACAATTCATAAGGACATAATATGAATATAAAGAATTTCCCGAATCTAGAAGATTTTGTGTGCCCGCATGTGCCAACGGAAATTAATTATTAGACCTTTGCTCAAAGCGAAGGATGAAGTCTCGCATTCTGGATCGTATCCGGGGAGACTTTTGCGGTCCTATACACTCGTAAGGGTCAATTAGGTATTTTATGGTGCTCATCGATGCTTCCTCGTAATGGTCGCACGATGTTTATTGTCTATGAGAAACCATGCTTTTGCAAAGCTAAATCTCGCAGATAATTAACAATTGAAAAATAATTTCGATCATCACGTGAAGTCCATCCGAATGGACAACGCCGAGAATGTACCCAAGGCATCCGATAATTATTGTATGAAAATGGGAATTAAAGTTGAGCATTCTATACCGCATATCCGCACTGTAATGGACTAGTAGAACTTTGAAGAATTGTAATTTACCAACTATATGTTGGGGACACGCATGATCCGCCGTAGCAGCTCTCATCAATTTTAGACCGTCGGCCTATAACATCTATCCAACTATGCAACTAGCGCAAGGGTCAGCACCGAAAACTACTCATCTTCGCAGGGTTGGCCGTAAGGTTTATGTACTTATACCATCACCGCAGCGAACTGCAATGGGTCTTCTCCGAAAGTCTGGGATATACGTTGGTTATGAGACAGCATCCATAATCAAGTATTTGGACCCTATGATTGGAGATTTGCATAATGCCCGATTCGCTGATAGTATATCAGATGAGATTAGTTTCCCGTCATTAGGGGGAGGAAATCAACCCTTGATAATAATATCGGGAAACAATTGAAGTCTAGAAGACAAATTGAAGTCCAGAAGATAATTGAAATCTATGCATATGACCCGCGCACTAGTGAAGCAAATAGAGAAGTCCAGAAGATAATTGAAGTCCAGAAGATAATTGATTTGCAAGTATTAGCGAATCAACTGCCAGACTACTTTAGTGATTTGAAGAGCGTGAATAAGTAGCATTTGCCTGCAAGCAATGCACCGGAGAGGGTTGAAATACCATTGAAGGTATCCCTAATCCCGCCCGAGGCCTCGTAATAAAGGACGAGAACTCCGGCCCTCGACTGGCAACCGGGACGCCGTGAAAAAGGATAAGAAGGACTTGACACACCATCACCAAGTGCCCCGAACTGTAAGAGGAGCCGCTTGAGACTGCATCGGTATGGAACCTTCGTAAAAGGCATACGCACTGAACATCCCCATGAAGGGAGACATCAAGATGGATGTGTGCACACATCGGAGCCAAAATTAAAGGGACTTGCCCGCAATTAGAAGCGGCGGTGAGCAAGTAGAAGCATGAGAAGAATCGCCTTGAAGAAATAGCTATAAAATTTATGACCTCTGGAGAATCTTTGAATATGACAACAAACCAATGTCGATATATACTTTGCAAAGAAACTTGCCACAATCATCAATCTTGATTCGAGCTCAGACGTCATTAATGAAAGAAAAGATCGATTGAAAGAAGGCAGTAGAAACTGAATTATTCTCTTTGAATAAAAGAAGGGTATTTGGGCATGTAAGTCGTACGCCTCCCCTTGTGGACCCCGTAGGGCATAAGTGGATATTTGTTCGAAAGATAAATGAAAAGAAGCAAAGCTCGTTGTATAAGGTTTCATTGAACATCCAAGAGATGATTATGAAGAAACCTTTTTCCCCGATCATGGGCAGAACCCCCTTTAGATATTTATCTCAATGGCAGTGAACTTGAAGTTAGAAGTGAAATTGATGGATGTGGTACCTGCATACATTTATGAAATATTGGATTCGGACATTTATATGAAGATACCGAATGTATAATCGTCCAACCAAAACAGAGCAAATAGAAATATGTACAAGTAGAAACTCGTAAAGTCATTGTACGAACTTAAGCAATCGAGCAGAATGTGGTATAATCGCTAGGCGACTTTCTATGCAAGAAAGGCTACACGAACAATGAGAATAATCTCTGTGTATTTATACGACGATCCCGTAATGGACTTTGTATAATCTCGAGTATGAAGATGATCTCGGAATATCATCAAAACCACTGAAGGATATTAGGAAAGCAAGCTCTACCGAGTCGGAGTTCAAATGAAAGATTTGGGTAAAACCAAATATTGCTTAGGCTTGAGCTTGAGCATGTCCTCAAGGAATATTAGTACATCACCAACCTACACTCGTAAGGTGTTAGAAAGGTTCGACTTTGCAAATACATACCCTTTGAAGGTGCCAATGGTCGGAGATCTTTGCAAAGAAGACAAAGACCCGCATGCACCTAAAGAAGAGGGAGGAAGTCCGGGACTGTAATTCCCACACTTAAGTGTAATAGAAACACTCATGTATTGAACAAACTGTACTAGATCTGGGCGTTGCATTTGCAGAAACCTACTAGCAAGGTATAGTGCGTAACCTACCAAAGGCATTGGGTGGAATAAAGGACATCTTCCGATACCTCTAAGGAAGCAAAGAACTTGGTACATTCTCACAGAAAGAACAAAGACTTAACTATGAATGGCAATGCAGATAATCGGTACTTGTAGGACCCGTATACGTACCAAATAGCAAAATGACTATGTATTCCTATGTGGTGGAACTGTAATTCCATAAAAATCGTCTCAACAGAGTCTTGTACCGATTTGACGAACCACTCGAAACAATAGCTCTACACGAGGCCTCACGAGAATGTGCTTGGTCGGTGGATGATTCACCACATCCAAGAATCATGTGGATTGAATGCCGACTAACCCCCACTATTATCTATGAAGATAAATGCACTTGTGTTGCACAAGTACGATGAGTTATGTGAAGAATCCTCTCACAAAGCATATCAACCCCAAGTTCTTCTATGCTCATGAATTGCAAAAGATGAACGTGATTTAAAAATCGCATACTAAGTCATGTGAGAATCTTGCATTTATTTACTAAGTCATTTCCAATAGCCTAACTTTGAAAGATGCATATGTGAATTGGAATGATGAGACTTAGAGAAGTGTAGAATTCGGGGAGAACCTTCACGAACTCATTACTAAAGCTTGATCACTAAGATCGAGTACCCAAAGAATGAATCTAGGAGATTAAATAAAATTGGGTGGATTGTACGACGAGTTTTCCAAGTTTCTACTAAGGTTTTTAATGAGGCAATTCGGTAACACAAAACGTGTATCATGTACTCTTTCTCCAAATTTTTCCCACTGGTTTTTATAGAGTTTTGACGAGACATGGACATGAAGGATGGGTGCCAGGGGGAGTGTTGGGAAACTATGGCCCGAACTATTAGCGGGCGAGTCGAGCCTATAAACAAAGTGCTATTCATGAAAAGATTGATCGATGGATGAAGGAATAAAGAGAAGAAAAGACACCTTCCACCGCGCGTGATAACTCCTCCTTTTACTTTTATTAGTTACGAAAGTAAAACAAGCTAATTAATCAACTTGAAGAGACGTACATGCAAATCGCGGAATATTTACACTTGATTTTGTCACCAACTCTAATGGTCAAAACCATTACCGGACGGCAGAGGCCACGGTGTGGGCCCAGAGCCGGAGGTGCTCCTTGAGGTCGGCGCCGTCGCGGGCCGCCGGGATCCTCCAGTTCCTCAGCATCCTCCTCACCTCCTCCTCCTCGTCCTCCCACGCCTCCGACAGGTACGGTCTCCTCGGCGCCGAGGCCAAGGCGGCCGCCGCCGCCGCCGTGTCGCTACGAAATTCCTCCTCGGCGGACGCAGCCGCCATAACTTTCTTGGCATCCTCCTCCGACCGCCGCCGCCGGAGCCCCGGGAAGATGGACGCGAGCTCGGCGTCGACCTCAGCGTCGGAGAAGGTGAAGCCGAGGTCCCGCAGCCCCTTCACCTCTTCGAACTCCAGCTCCGACATGCTCCGCCCGCGCCGCCGCCGCCGCCTCCCCCCCGGCCGCCGCACCTCCGGCCTCCTCCGCTCCGGCAGCGGCTGCGGCGCGGCCAGCCCGTCCTTCCCGGAGAGGATGGTCTCGAGCCTGGCGCGGTGGCTGTTGGGGATCTTGAGCGGCTCGAGGCCCTCGAACGCGGCCGCCGCGACCTCGTCGCTCCGCGACCGGCGGTGCCGCAGGCCGGACGGAGCCCGCTGCAGCTCCCTACTCTTGCTCTCCACCGGTGCCTGCTGTTCCTCCCCGCGCTGAGGCGGCGGCGGCGGAGACGCCGGTGTGGCCGCAGGAGGGGAGCACGAGAGAAGCACGAGGCGGTGGAACCAGTAGGCGTCGAACAGCGCGATGGCCTCCTCCGCCGCCGCCGCCGCCGCATCGCGCGGCTGCTCCATCCGGGGAGAGAGGGGGCGAGAGTAGGTGTGCGCGTTCGGTTTCGCGTCGGGATTGGTTGTGGCGTTTGGGCGCGGCGGCGGGCGGGTTCTATACATACCCGGTCTAGCCTAGCGCGTGTCGGTCGGGGGTGTTATTAGAGATTTAGAAGGTAACAACACTACATACACGGGGAAAGGGTGGTCCGGGTCAGCGACTCATGCGTGCGTGCCTGAGAAGGAAGTTTCTACTTGCGGGGATACTTGGCTACTTGGCCGTTCCGTACGGGTATTCTACCGCTTTGCGTACGTATGTTGGCATGGCTGCTGATGTATGTGGCTGTGCCATGTACGAAATCTTTGTGTGGTAATTACGTCACGTGGATTGGCAACAATAGTACTCCAATCATTTCGTACAAGTGTCCTATTTCACTATCTGCGTAGACGTGCAGCACGCGCTTGTGCTGTCTTTGCCGTTTTCGTTTGAATGCGAAAGGGGTCGTCGGAATCAGAACAGCGATTCCAGTCCCCTGACAACAGTACCGTAGAAACAATTAAACATCTACTGTAGCAACTACGCTCAATTTGATAGCTAAGGAAGTTGAGGTAAAGGGCATTGTGCGTCTCTACCGTTGCTAGTACTACCAACGGCAGCGGATCCCAATATGGGGGCTGTCTACGAAGCTCTAGTTTCAAATTTTTCTAACTCAAAATTCTGAACTTCTACCTGAAGATTCCATTTTTGAGCTTAAGATTGTGTTTATCATTTGTCCGCGTTCGATCTGACTTTCGAGCTCTTGTTTATTATCCGTTCGCATTCGATCTTACAACTGAGGGAAGTCAAGGTAGAGGACATTGCGCACCTCTACCGTTGCTAGTTGCATCTGTCGTTGCTAGTACTTGCAACGGCAATGGATCCCAATCCGGGGACGTATACGAAGCTCCCGTTTCAAAATTTTCTGGCTCAAAATTCTGAACTTCTAGCTCAAGATTCCACTTTTGAGCTCAAGATTTTGTTTACCAACAGACTCAAAAAACTTTCACCATATGGATGAAGAAGTCGTGAGGCAGCAACTACGATGAATCCCACGACAGTTCAACATCACACAATGACGAGACAATGAAGATGTTGGAGCTGCACATAGGCCAAAGCTAGGCATGGCTAGGCGCCCGGAGGCAGCGGCGAGCTTGCCGACACTGAGGACGGAAGCGGAAGCGCTACATTGTTTGTGTGGCTCGATGTTGCACCAATAGATGTTTTGTTTGAGGGATCACATCATTCTAAGATGGATTGGTCTATCGTAGGATCATCCATCAAATTTGGTGGGATGACACTAGAGGTGTTCGTTGCCGATCATCCATAAAATTTGTTGGGATGACATTAGGGGTGTTCATTGACGGGTTCTACGGTTTTGCCCAAATCGGAGAACGGGTCAAACTTTCTCAATGACAACCCCATCAGCATGCATGTTTTTCTCGCCACGGTACCGAAGGATTCCGTCACGGTGAGACCACCACTTCCTGTCTCTGTTGCTGCGCGCCACCACACCTCCTCCTCACCGCACCTGACACCCACGCCACCGCACCTCCTCGTCACTTCTCCCTTCAGGTCGCCACCAGTGAGGGTGTCACGCATCGGTTGTGCCGCGCGACCACGCCCACCCCACCACACCTCCTATGCCTCCTCGATTTGAAAGTTTTTGAGCTTTTTATTTGAAAGTTTTTTTTATCCTACTTTGAAAATTTTCCTATCCCATTAGGAAGTTTCCGATCCAGATGTGAAAGTTTTCCAATCCGATTTGGAAGTTTTCTATTTGAAAGTTTTGCATCCTGATTTTGAATTTTTTTTAATACTGATTTGAAAGTTTCCAATCCGATTAGGAGGTTTTGAATTTGTAAGTTTCGGATCCCGATTTGAAAGTTTTCAAATCCAATTAGGAAGTTTTGAGAGGGAGAATGGAGTGGAGAGTGGGCATCGACGGAGAAGACGGAGCAGGGGCCTTGGGTGGTAGGAAGACTAGAGTGGGACGTGCCGGGCCGCATCGTGTCGCATACCGACCGGCCACTCGCCGTGCGTGCGCGCGCCGCGCCGCCCACCTCGCATTCGGTCCAGCCCGTGCACGCCCAAAGCCCATCGTGCCGTGGTCGCGCCGCGCCACCAAGCCAAATTTCTAAGTAACTATTGACGACGGAGGCGCGCGCGGCGCAATGACCGCCATCTTCATTCCTCTCGCATGGCCGTGTCGCCCATTAAAAACCTAGTTAAAATTGAATTAATTGCGTAAAAACATGGGCACGAAAATATTTCGGGCAAATGTGAAATTTTCTTAATATTTTACAAATACAATGTTATCGCCTCGTTAAAACCTTACGCCCTGAGTGGGGTTCCCGAGTAAGGAAAAGAGTACAGTAACAATATGTGTACATACCGACTACTCATCAATATCGAGATCGCTTATGCATTCAAGGTCGCCAGACGCTGCGCGATCTCAAGATCCTCCAGTTGATGCTGTTGCCGCTCTTTAGCCAATTCCCAATCCTTGGCGCATGTGATTGCCTCCACCATCCTAGGCGTGAGGGATGATCTTCTTTCTTCAATTATTCTCCCTGCCATGCTGAACGTTGCTTCTGAAGATACAGTGGACACCGGCACCAATAGAACATCCCGTGCGAAATGTGATAGTACAGGAAATATCCGCTTGTTGTTCTTCCACCACTCGAGTAAGTCTATCTTTCCACCGAAAGATCAGGATCGATGTTTGCAAAATCATGCTCTAGGTAGTGGTTTAGCTCGAGACGTAATTCGCTTGGGGTCGCTGAGGTCGAGAGGACGAAGAACTGGACTTGCCCTTTAGTTTCTTCCACAAGTGGGATGTCGCTTTTCTTTCCTTGTTGCGCTTGTTGGGAGGCCTCCGATCCCGCCATCGCGAATTTGTCATAATACATACGGAAAACACGAAAAGTTCATCTTTGACATGTGCAAAAGCTTCGAGTAATCAAGATCAAGACATTCACCTATTCCTCCATACCGATCTGCAAACTCGACAACTTTTTCGTAGGATCGAAAATGATAGCAAAGCAATACACATGTGAAATAGACTCAAAATATTTAGTAAATTTTTTCTCCATTAGTGCGACAACATGATTTAAAAGGGGATCATTCCTAGATTTGGCAATCTTGTCTGCAATTAACCAAATAAATTCTATAACTAAGCAAGAAGTAGGGTAATAAACATCAGATAACATCTTTGTTGCTTTATAAAAAGGTTGTAAAAACTGTCAAAAATGACTAGCAATCTGCCAATCTGAATTGGTAACTACCAATTCATTTTTTTCAGAGTTAGCATTGACAAAAACAGATATAATATGTTCGTACCCTTGTACCTTCTTTAACACGATGTAGGTCGAGTTCCACCTCACCTTCATGTCAAGACCGAATTTTCTTGGCTCCTTCCCATTGGCTGCGTAGTACTCCGCGAACGTGGCTATCACTTGTGGGGAATTTGTGAGGTAGCGAATGGCGTCGCAGACATTGTTCAAATATCCACCAATCGCTTCCATACCGTCTTGAACAACAAGGTTCAAGATATGGCATACGCATCTCTGGTGGAGAACATAACCACCAATATACGTCTGCAATCTTGGGGTGAGGGTGTTCATAGCAGTAGTGTTCGTTGATGCGTTATCAAGAGTGATAGAAACAATCTTATTATCTATCTTAAAATCATCAAGTACGTAGTATACGCCAAGAATAGCCTCTCCGTGTGTGATTCGTTAATTGGCTTAAGCCCTATGACTCTCTTGTTTAGTTTGTAATTATCGCCTAAATAATGGGCTACAACACTAAGGTAGGCACTTCTCGTGTGATGATGTCCAAATCTCCAAGTTATAGCAAAAGAGAACCGAACTTGTAGGAATTGTTCTTTTAGCTCGCTAGTTGCTTATGATATATTCGTAAAATATCGATGTAGTGGTTCTCCTACTAACATGTTGGTACCGTGGGCAAAAGCCGCGTTGGATCATTTTTCAACGCGCGCTTTCACCCATCCTAATCGGTTGATCTTCCGCAACAATATATCTAGCGATTTCACACGCGTAAAGCGGGTTGTATACCCAAGTACTTACAGAGCCATCGGCCTCAAGTTTAGCTGCGCTTGTACTCCTCCCCGGCTCTAGGCGCCGATCTTGCGCAAGCATGCCTTGTAGTGCTTGGTTCAAGTGTCATGTCCCCGCGGTTGCACGAGCGCTAATTTAGCTTGACAATAATTACATGTTGCGATATCTACCGCTTGGCCGCCATGGATTTCCTAGCTCCGTGTCATGTGTTTCAACAGTTCGCCTTCGCCCGCACTCGCCAATGTTGCCGCTCAGGACGTGGGGAGAACTCGAGTCCCCATTAGCCCGAACCGCCCGGTACTCCTCGTAGCCCTCCGCATCGCCCATATGACGGCCATCCATGCCGTAGTCTCCCATGCTTGGCGACAATCGCAAGCATCAACGGAGTCGGAGCCGGAGGAGGACTAGGGGAGCGACGACGAGCTACACTAAGTCGCCCGCTGTCCTTTCCGTGCTCGACTCTCAGTAGCATACCGCTCGGGAGCTCCTTGGTGCTCCACTCCTGGCAAAGATAATGGATAGATGGTGAATAAATGGGGAGAGTAGATGGCTGTTGAAGAAATGAGAAGAGTAAATGAATGAAGAAGAGATGAGCGTAGATGGCAAATGCTCGGTGAGAGTTCAGTTTTATAGGCACGGTGAGTTGATTCCGAACGTTGAGATTCCGAACGTTGCTTCGATCGTTGAGCTTCCAAACGTTGCTCTCACTATCTTTTTCCCGTGATTCCCTCTCCTGCCTTCCCAATACCAATGAGTAATGACCATGGTCATCTTTTTCCCGTTGGAGAAAGCAGATAGAGACATAGAGTGCAACTTTATTTGGGAATCCAATAATCCAATGCACGGTCAATTCTCCTGGCATATCACTGACTCACTGAGTCCCCTGACCGCCTGACATTGACCGGACTAAAGCCTGCATTGCATTATTGCATACACCAAACACCAAAAACTTTTCTAATCTCATTCTCCTCGTTCCTTCTTCGGTTCTTCCAATCTTCAACTCCCAACGCCGACGCCTGCACTCCTACCGAGCGCGCGCGCCGCCTCTCGCCTCTCCGCCTCCCCGCTCCACCTCCCCGGGCCTCTCTCTCCTCCGCCCTCCCCGCTCCGCCTCGCGCGCTCCACGCGCGCTCGTCCACTCCCGGCCCTCCGCCGCCACCCGCGCTCCACCTCCTCGGGGCCTCCGCCGCGCCGCCTCCCCCGGGGCCCTCTCGCCTCTCCGCCTCCCCGCTCCGCCTCCTCGGCCCTCTCCGCTCGACGCTTCGTGCTGTGTTTCACGGCGGTGCTCTCATCGACGGATTAGCGGCGGTGCTCCCATGACATCAAGACGGGTCGCGGAGCCGAGGCGAGCGGCGTGGCGGAGGAGGCAGGCGCGTTGGCGGCGGAGGCGCGGCGAGGCGAGGGCGCCGGAGCGCGCGAGGTCCCGAGGAGGCAGGACGAGCGCGCGCGTGGCCGCGGGGCGCGGCGGAGCGAGCCGCCGCCACCTCCTCCTCGCTTTCCTCTTTTCCCTGCGGCGTGCGGTCGTGCGGCCGCGGTTGGCGTGTGGCCGGCCAGCACGCGACGCTCACCGCCGCGCCGCGCCATCGCGCCGCTCGCAGCCCCAACCGCCGCCGCGTCGCATTGCGCAACCCGCCCGCCACGTGGCGTGCTTGGGCCGTGCTTGGACCGTGCCGAGCCGGCCGGGCCTCGGCGGCACGGAAGGACCCGGCCCGACTCCCACTCTAGGGAAGACGACGCACGCACGGCTCCACGTGGCGCTCTCAGGGACGTGTCTGTGACTTGCTGACCTTAAGGACGACCGTAACTTAGCAATCCCCATGAACAACTGCTTTGACCTACGTACACTTAAGTAAATTGCTAGGCGAAGATTTTATAATCTAAGAAAACCAGATAGATTTTACCCATAACAAAATAGACAAAATTGTATGCGAGAGGGTAACGTCGCCACGTCGGTATTACATCAAAGTTCATACAATGATAGGGCTTGGTGCATCCCACGGAGTATAGAGAATCCATGTCAGGCAGGCACCAACAAAAAAAGGACGAGACGCGAGCTCAAAACCAAACCATCCATGTCGTTTTGTTGATAATCAAGTGACCTGGTCGAGGAGGACCAGGCGGTTGCTTTCTTGCGGAGTCATCCATGTTTCCGGCGAATGCACGGTACGAGCCGGACCCCAGCTCAGCTGCCCATAGAGTACAGCTAACAGTTGGCCCATTGTTATCATCTGCGCACCTGCCTCCTCCCTGTTATTATAATTTTTAAATAATAATTAAATCAACAATAGTATATATACTAGGTATATTTGAGATTATAAACAGTACTGTGATCATCAACTCAAATATATCTATCTTATATATTGTTTAGGCTTAAATTTTTTTGCTTATAGCTTAAAACCAGTTTTTTGACTTAATTAGCTTATAAGCTCTTAGGTTTTAAGCCAAGATATAGTGTTTGATAATCTAGCTTTTTTATAAGCTGTTTGCTTTTTGAGCTGTGCGTAGGATAAAAAGTCTGAATTGCCCTTAAGGATTTGGAGGACCTGTTTATGCATGTATTTAAACTTATTTCTGCATAAGAATTGAAAATATGGTGATACATGCAAGTTTTTTTTTTTTGCCTTTATTTGATTGTATGGATGTACATATTTATTGATTCAGATGTTGTGTCAGTCTGTTCGAATAAAATTAGCATTGCTTCTACTCACTTGATTTCGACAGTAAACACCAATAATAAGGAACCATACCATTGCTTCCACAAAAATGAACTTGATTTTGACGGAAAGTAATGAAACACACATATAGCATTTCAACAGTATCAGGTAACAAAGAAGGTCATAAAATTGTACTCATTCAAGCTTCCATGACAAATTGCACTCAAGCATTCAAGAGATCATTATATCATTTTCCAAGATAGATTATTTATTACATCATTGGGAATAAATCGGCTAACACCAAATAGTACCAGGTTCACTGCAAATTCATGACCAAATAGTACCTAGTCGTTCCTTTTCATCAGGCAAATTCATGACCAAATAATACTCCTAGGAAATGTTTGTCCTTCGGCATCAACCTTTGAAAGTACAATAATGAACTACACTAGTAAAGTAGATTAATGTCACCGACTGCATAATTCAACCATGACAAAAAAATAGAGGAAATCACAAAGCTAGTAACCTGATTAATGTCACCAACAGCATAATTCAACAATGTCACCAACTGCATAATTCAACAATGACAAAAAAACAGAGAAAATCACAAATCGGGCGAGGGGAGGTGGTGTCAAGCGAGGGGAGGAGGTGGCGGCGATGGCGAGGTGAGGCGGCGGCAAGCGAGGGGAGGCAGCGGCGGCGAGCAACGGGAGGCAGCGTTAGGCGAGGGGTGTTGGCATCGGGCTGGGTAGGAGGCGGCGGCAGGCTGAGGAGGAGGCAACGTCGGGCAAGGGGAGGCGGCAGCGGCGGGCAACAGGAGGCGACGGCTGGGGAGCCGAGCCCTAGTCTACTAGGAGAAGAAATTCCGGGCAGGGGAGGAATGAGAAGAAAAAATGAAAGGATTTGAACTTATATACGATGGCATTTGGTGGGTAATTTTATTGAAATTTAGTGGCAAATGGTTATTCTATCCTGCAAAAAAAAAAACACCCCTCTCATGGCTTATGGTTTTTAGGCTTAAACTTTTTATAAGCTAGATGAAAAAGCCACATCTTTGTTTAGGCTTAGACTTCTTTTGCTTTTAAGCCAAAGAAAAGGCCTAGACAAACAGGGTCAAAGCCTAGAATAAGAAAGCTACTAACAGAAGTAGGCATCAATATCATTACATGACAAATATCTAGGAAGCAAGGCCTACACTGCTACAAAAAGGCTAATACTGGACGCCTCATCACAGACGGTTGACCAAACCCATCAGTATTACATGCAATCATAGACGGTTTTGGTTTAGAGACCATCTGTGTTACTGGCTACGCTAAAAACCGTCTTTGAAGAGATAATATCACAGATGGTTCATAATAAAAACCATATGTGAATTATCACAAACAATTCTTAACAATAACTGTCTATGATATTTCTACATATCACAGACGGTTTTCAACAGAAAGCCATCTGTGATACCTCACAGACGGTTCTTAACAATATCCGTCTGTGATAGTACTACATATCACAGATGGTTTTTGTTGAAAATCGTCTGTGATAATTAACTCATCACAGACGGTGCGTCATTTTGCTCACTTACTAATCATCCGGTGCAGTAGTGTAGCTCCTCAACAGAGTCTTCTTCTCCATCTCTGATGCTACAGTGTGTCAATCGTCACTACATGCCCGGTTTGAGTATCGCCTCACCTCACTGAGCCCGCTTGTGTGGTCCATTTTAGCTATTGTCACCCACGCCGAGCTGTCACCGTGGACCTCTCTGTCACCGCCGCCGCCATCAACGCCAACTCTTATCTGGTGAGTCCTCGACCCCACGAAGGTCGATTTTCCCCACCTATATGTTCCCCTAAACCTATGCATGTGCTTCGTTTCAGTTTATTTCCACCGAGAAGACCTGTCACTGAAGAGCTTACCGCCGTCGCCTCTGTTCACCGACAACCAACTGCCTTGGACCTTCCCTGACTTCATTGACACCTTCCTCGTGATTGAGGTGAAATACTAGGGCATAAACATTCTTTGTTGCAAAGCGTAAGCCTCAGAAAATACGCTTTCGAAGTCACCCTTTTATTTATTTCCAGGGTTTTCAATACGAACCGTGTGATGGACTGAAGCTGGATATACGCTAATAACCGTGTGAGTGAAGAGTGCATTAATGATGTGTTTGCTTTTACAAGAGCTGCCGAGGAGGATATGTTGAATAAGGGGCGGAATATATGTACTATCCATGCATTGACTGTGAGAATCTAAAGATGTTTAAGAACCAAGCGCAGATTGAAGCACACTTGATTCGAAGGGGTTTCAAAAAGGGGTATACACGTTAGACCAGTCACAGTGAAGAGAAGATTATACAGGAAGGTAGTAATAACGATATCGCTGATGAAGTCAACGATATGCTGCCGGATGATGTCGATTGTGGTTCCAATTCGGATAGGCTGCATGATGACAATCTGTATTAGATGCTTCGTGATGCAGAAGTGAACTATAGTGAGAGAGAGTTTGGTAAATTCGAGGGCTTGATGGAGGACTCAGGGAAGCCTTTATTCCCGGGTTGCATGTCGGAATACACAAGGTTGTCATCCATGCTTGAACTGCTGAAATTGAAGGCAAGCAACGGTTGGTCCGACAAGAGTTTCACGCAGGGGCGGATCTACAGTGTTCCTGCAGGGTGCACAGGACACCGGGTCCAAAAATCAATTTTCATTAGATATAATCATGTATATGTAGTATGGACTGTGAGGACCCCAATTTATTTGGTTTGTAATGCTTAACCAACCACCTGGCCCTAGCATCACAAATCAAATAAACTGATCCTCGAGATATGTATACTTCCCAGAAAGCAGTATACACACCCCGGTACAAAATTAGACATCAACTCCATTCCACACATAGAGTCCAAACACAACACTACCAAACGAAAGATAAACAAATAGTATAGTTATTACAGATAAAGGCCGACAGGCCAAGATACACAAATAAACAAGAACGACAGTGGAAGCAAAAGTGCCATAAGATGGCTATAAACAAAACCAATCAGTGTGCCTTCAACCCACAAGGCATCTGACCGGACCGCCAAGTCTAGTCGTCACCCACGGCTTACAAGACAGACTCAAGTGAGGCCCCTGAGGCTCACCTTCCTCCTCTGCAACAAAAACATTAAGCAAAACACCTGAGTACAAAGATTGTCTTTGTACCCGCAAGACTGACGTGTGAACTAGCGCACTGCTCATATGCTACATGCGAGCTTATTTGGTGGAAGTCATATGTCTCATTTGCATAAAGCCAACTTTATTTGCAATAATGTAATACGATTTAAAGGCAAGTTTGCGATTCATTTCTTGTTGAAATAATCTGAAATAAAGATAGATACAAGTAACCACCTAGAGGTGACTACCCCAATAGTCACCACAATAGCACGAATCCCAGATTCGTACCACCCATCAAGTTTTAATTTAAATGTTGTAGTCTAACTCTTGGAAGACTTTGCCAAGCGTGTCCATAACCTAGGACGAGGCTATTCGAATAGTTTTAAACCCGCGGGTGTACCACTGCACTCCACACTTGATCGCCTTTAAGCCAAAGCACACTACCAAGGTATGCAAGACTGACTAAGTCCTACGAGACTTTTTCCAATATTGTGTATTAACTACGAGCCGCTCGTATGGATAGAAATCCATACGCTTACATGGTAAAGCGAAAAGACAACTACCCACTCAGATAAAGCTTTTCTGACAACTACCATGCTCCCACCTCCATCCCTCCCGCGACCCCTGCGACCGGAGCCAATACACGCCAAAGTACTAGGTCAAGAGAGGTCCCATATACTCTAGTGTGGTTAGCACGCGAAATGCTTGGTTCGATGTAACAAGATGTTCGGTCCTTGTTGACTCGGGCACCATTCGATCACACCCAACAGATCACACCAATCATACGGGTTGTGCCCAAGTCTAAATCATTTTATTTTTAGTTTTAGTTTTGCAATTAAACATAGCAAAAATGTGAAACATAAAGTTATAGTAGATTTTATGTGATCAAGGTTACCGACTAAAGTCGATAACCGCCCGATTCTACCGATAGCTAAGCATGTCTAAGCGGTTGAAATCGGATCTACTAAGTGACAAGGATCATCCAACGATCTCTAATCACAAAGAAATAACCTAGGCTCGGTAGTAGAGATCAATATTTTGTCTACCGGATATGCAACTACTGATTTAACTAATCAATTTAACACAAATTAAGCAATGCATACATACAATTTGAAACAAAATATTAGACTTTAAAATACCGATTTAACATGATCAAAAGCGCTTGCACGGTCTTTGTTGCTCAATATGTTGCGGAGGATCGTCCTCGTGGTTGCCGCAAATATCGGGCCTAACGATCGAACATAACAAACAAATAAGAACGAATAACACCGACAAAACTCAAACATTCAACAACATCAAACAAGCCAAAACTCACACAACAACCTAAGCATGAAATAACAAAATTTTAAAACAGGAACAAATCATTTTAAGTTATTAGCAATTTTCTATGAATTTTCTAAGCTAAAAACACAACAAGACACTAGTTAATTACTTAACAAATTTTCATGAACAGAACCAGATGTAAAACCTTTCCTAACAATTAGCATAACGAAAATAGAATCTTACTGAATTGGGTTCATTGAATTTGGACAATTATTGAAAGAGATATGCATTTTCTAATTTGGAGATTACATTCTACAACATTAAATTAATTAATGATTCTTACATGTATATAAGGATGAAACTAATTTTAGTAAATAGCACATTTAAAATGAAAATTAACAAAGACTGGTTTCATGTAATTTGGAGAAAAATTGAAATAGATATGAATTTTCTAAGTTTAAATGAATTATCAAAGAAACCGTAAAAGCATTTTTGAAATCAAAAGCATTTAATACTTATTCTACCGACACCGGCTAGCCCACGGTCTCGACAGCGGATCGACGAGGGCGCTCGATCAGTCAGACTTGACTCAGCTCGGCCGAGGGCGACGCCGACAATGGTTCAAAGAATACGCCTAACGTTCTCGGCAGACTCGAAAATGCGCTAGCTCATCCGACAACAGAGCCGCAGAGCTCGAACTTGCTCAACGGCACGCGGCGAGCCAAGCCCGCGATGCGGAAAAGGCCAAAATGGGATCCTCGATGCTATTGCGACCGACGACACCCGGCCAAGTCGGAGGTGACTGACGGCGGCGACGGCGAGGGGCGGAGTTCATGCTACGGCAAAGCGGCAACGACAAGCTAGCGATACTTAACCCGAACTAGCGTGCGCTAAAGCTATACTAAGGTCCCAAGAACTTACTAGGATGATGCGGAGGAGAGAGATTGCCGAGATGAGTGGCGACGATGAACCGAGACGGCGGTCAAGGCGACACCGAGGGGAAGCAACCCGAGCAAAGATAGGAGGGGACGAAGATGTAGATAGCTCGGGTAAGTGCACGGACGGTCTTTGAAGCAAGCAATCGACCAAAGGACCAACTCACCGTGATGAGGACGAAGACCCGAAGTTTTCGGCCGAAAGGAGGGAACTCAAAATTCAACGGTCCTCGCGAGTGAAACTCAAAATTAGTTGAGGGAATTCAAGAAGGGATCTGGAACACGATATGACGCGCAAAGAAGGGATGATCTTCATCGTCGCGAGGACGACACGGCGGAGTGGCACGCCAGTGAACCGAGTTTGCGCACTCTCGGCTGGAGCCAGGGAAGTAATGGAGGGTAGGAAGTGGTCTTATGGTGTCCAAAGAAGGACAAGGGAGCTCGTAGGGCTTAAGTAGGGAAGAGGCGAGGAATACGAGTGGCGACGCTCTCGCACCGGGAGCTCAAGAACGTGCCGACAAACCGTGAACGGAAAAGTGGGTGATTGATGTCGCGCAGGCACGGTCTCTCAGTGGAAGATACGGCCGAGGCAATGCGCGCAAAAACCGGAAGCGGTGACGGACGACGAGGCGAGGTGGCGTCACGCGCAATGTCGCCGGCACTCGGCTCTCATGCGAGAGGTAGGTGACGACGACAAGTGGGGCCCACCGCCGGCGGCAAAGCGGCGCGAACCGCAGTCAAGTGCGGCGTGATCAGTTGGTCCGACTTGATCAAGAGAATGTCGGCACTGGATCCGAAATGGACGGTTGAGATCCCCGATGCATTGGACCGGATCGATTGCATACGCCGCGACGTGGATCGCTCGACCGCATCGGACGGTCACGGTCGATTGAACTCAGCGATACGCTTAGTTGACGCGACCGAGCCAAGTGGTGCGAGTCGGACTCAAGCCCTGAGTTGAGTTGGGCCAGAGAGCATGTGATTTCGATTTTGAGTTTAAAAGCTGAGAGAGTTTGGGAATTTTTAGAGGTAGCTCTGAGCCCAAAAATTCGGAAATTTTTATGGGAGCTTACTGGAACAGAGGACAACCTTGTGAAATTTTTCCAGGAGTTTTCATGCACTATATTTCTCCCAATAAAATTCACAAGCTGCTGTCCAGAGGTTTGACCAGATTTCAAACTAGTTTGACTTGGCCATTCGAAATAGCAAATAAAATCTAAAAATTGTGAGATAATTCAGGGAGGTAGATAGGATGATCAAGATGATAGGAAAAATAATTTCAGAGGATGATCACAAGTTTGAAAGCTAAGAATTCGCTGACAACAATTTCCATTCACAAGAATTTAATTCTAGAAAATGGAAATTGCTAGGGAAAAATGTAGAAACTTTCAAATGATTTGAAGAGAAAACAAAAGTTTTTATTTCTCCTCAAAATTTTACATTTGAAATATAAACCCTAAGTTAGGGCTGTTACATGGACACTCCTAACCCAACATTAGAGGACACTCCAAGTCATTGCCCAGCCGAACGTGGCCCATCTTGCCTCAGGGACCCCTGGTCATTTTTGTTCTAGATCCGCTATTGGTTTCACGGCGCTGTTAGATCTCGTAGTAGACATGCTTTCAGGTGAAAACGAGTTGCCCAAACCCACCTACAGAGCCAAGAATATTATTTGTATATTGGGAATGAAAGTAGAAAAAATATATGCATGTCCGAATGACTGTATCCTCTACCGTAAAGAGTACGCAAATATGCATGTATGTTTGGTGTGCAATGCATCCCGAAACAAGCGTAAGAATTAATCAGATGACGGTGAGGGAATCGAGGTGAAGAAATGACCTCCTGCTAAGGTGGCGTGGTATCTTCCTGTAATTCCCCGTTTGAAACAGTTTTTTGCGAACCTAAAGGGGGAAAATTGATGTGTTGGCACTCGGAGGAGCGTAAGCAGGATGGAAAGCTAAGACACCCTATTAATTCCACTCAGTGGACAAACATCAATAGGAGGTTTGCAGACTTCGGTGCGAAATCGAGGAATATAAGGTTTGGATTGAGTACAGATAGAATGAATCCTTTCGGTAACATGAGCAGCCGATATAGTACTTGGCTCGTGACTCTCTGTATCTACAACATTCCTTCTTGTTGTGTATGAAGCGAAAGTATATTTTGTTGTTGATACTTATCCAGGAGCCGAAGCAACCTGAGAATGATATTGATGTGTACCTAGCACAATTAATGGAAGATCTAAAGATACTATGGATCGAAGGGGTACATATATGGGATGCATACAAACGAGATAACTTCATTATACACTCATTGTTGTTCTACACCATAAATAATTATCCCACCCTTATTAATCTGTTAGGCCAGAGTACAAAAGGGGCCAAAGCATGTACACACTGCTTAGATAATACTGAAAGTGTGTGGTTGAAGCACTCATGCAAAACCATGTACATACGTCACCGTAGGTTCCTCTGGAGGGCTCACCCATACCGCGGGATAAATAAATAATTTGACGGAGAGAATGAGGACAGTTCAGCTCCAAGGCATTTAAGCGAAAAATAGGTCTATGATATGGTTAAGGATTTAGATGTCGTGCTCGGAAAGGGACGTAAATCGAGGACCGGTGAGAAGAACATCTAGAATAAGAGATCAATATTTTGGGACTTACCTTATTGGAAGCACCTAGAAGTTCACCACTGCATCGACGTTATGCACGTAGAGAAGAATATATGTGACAACTTGATTGGTCTCTTACTAAACATTCGTGACAAAACAAAGGATAGTGTTAATGCACAGCTTGACTTGGTTGATATGGACATCAGACCTGAGTTAGCACCGACAAAGACCGATAAAGGATGAACGTACCTCCCCCTGCTTGTTACACTCTGTCCAAGGCCGAGAGAACTGAACTATGCCAGTGCTTGCATGGTGTGAAAGTCTCGTCTGGTTACTCTGCCAACATGAAGAAACTTGTTTCGATAAAAGATTTGAAGTTAATTAGCATGAAGTCTCATGATTGTCATGTGCTGATGATACAGATGCTCCCTGTTGTAATTAGAAGTATTTTGTCGATCAAGGTCCGAGAGACAATCATGAGGCTGTGTTATTTCTATAACATAATTGCTCAGAAGTTCATTGTCCCGAAGGACTAGATGCTTTGCATGACGAGGTGGTGACGACTCTATGTCATCTTGAGATGTATTTTCCTCCATCGTTTTTCGATATCATGGTCCATCTCATTGTTCACATTGTGAGGGAGATAAACATGTGCGGGTCCGTGTTCCTACGTAGCATGTACCCGTTCAAGAGGTTCATGGGAATTCTCAAGTCCTATGTACAAAATCGATCTCGGAGGGCAGCATCGTCGAAGGTTATGCAACCGATAAGGTCATTGAGTTCAGCGTTGATTACATGGCTCAGGTCGAACCAGTAGGTGTGCCTCGATCTCGCCATAAGGGGAGGCTCGAGGGTATTGGGACCATCAGAAGGAAAGCAATCACTCCAGAGATGAGAGCGTGTGCTCAAGCCCATTTCACGGTCTTGCAACACATGACTGAAGTATCCCCGTATATCGACCAACACAAGGACGTACTTTGGCAACAGAATCCAGAGCGGTTGGATGTTTGGACCACGAGACAGCACAACAGTCGGTTCAACCAATGGTTGAAGGAGCGACTCGCTAGAAAATCGCCAAGTGATACATTGACATGGTTGGCAAAAGGGCCAACATTTACAGTTGTAACATGGCAATGATACGATATAAATGGGTACACATTATATACGCATGCTCAGGATATAAAAAGCACTAACCAGAACAACGGTGTCCACATAGATGCGTTTAATACAGATGGGTTGAGGAGCTCCTACTATGGGTTTATAGAGGAGATTTGGGAGCTCGACTACATGCTTTTCAATATCCCTCTATTTCAGTGCTGTTGGGTCCATCTCCCATAGGTGAAGGTCGACGGTATGGCGTCACTACCGTGGACCTCGAACGTGTCAGATATAAGGACGAACCATTCGTACTAACTAACCAAGTTATTCAAGTCTTCTATGTATCTGTCCAGGCAAATAAGAAGCGCCACGTAGTTCTTCATAGAAAAAGAAGGATTGTCGGAGTTGAGAATGTAGTGGGCGAGGAAGAATACAATCAATTTGACGAGTTGCCTCCTTTCGAAAATGGCATAAGGGTCGAAGAAGAACAATGTGATGAAACTAGCTACATACGCGTTGATCATGATGAATGGCTAATTTTTAAAGGAGATAAGCAAGTGGAATGATCAATGAAATATTTATATGTCATATGTTCTGAATTTGCATTTATGTATATAAGAATGTGTCATATGTGAATTTGTATTTATGTATATGAGAATGTGTCATATCTGAATTTGTGAAATGGATGTGCTTGTTTCTGAAATGAAAGTGAATTGGATGTATATATGTACTTGTTGTGTTTTCACTTATTTTAGAGGACATGGCTAGTATTTCTTGAGGCTAGCCAATAATGACAAACTGTCTGTGATTATCTATTACAGACGATTTCATTTAAAGAACCGTCTGTGATACATTAGATATCATAAATAGTTCTATCTAAAGAATCATCTGTGATACATCAGATATCATAGACGATTTCATCTAAAGAACCATCTGTAATACATAAGATATTACAGACGGTTATTTATTGGAACCGTCTATGATACATTATATATCACAGACGGTTATTTATTGGAATCGTCTGTGTTGTTTATTTTCACAGACAGTTCTAATTCAGAACCGTCTGTGATGTCTAACCCTATTTATATTTGGACTCTAGGGTTTGTCGCGCCCCCCACTCAAACGATTAAGTTTCTCTAACATCCCTCCTCCCGCGAGCCCGTCGCCGCCGTCCTCGACGCTGCCGCCTCCCCGAGCACGAGCCGCCGCCTCCCCGAACCCGGCGCCCCTCCTCCCGAGCCCATCGCTATCGTCCTCAACGCCGCTTCCTCCTCAAGCCCGGTGCGCCTCCTCCCTCGAGCCCGCGCCTCCTCCCCGAGCACGAGCCGCCGCTTCCCCTAACCCAACGCCCCTCCTCCCCGAGCCCGCCTCCTTCCCTCCCTCGAGCACGCGTCGCCTCCTCCTCCTTAGAGCCCGGCGTGCCTCCCCTTCGACACTTCCCTGCTGCTCCGGTGCTTCCTGCTCATCCTCCCCTCGACACCCAAAGGTAACAGATGTCGAGTTGCCGACCCCGATGCCCCTTCCCCTCGCATATTGTTCAGATTGCTTAGTGGCTTTGATTGCCATCTGCTTCATGAGTATCACAACATTTCAATTTAATTACCTCTTTGCATTTTATATGTTCATATTGCAATGTGGTGTAGTGGGCTTGAGATGAATGCTCTGTGATGATAATACTCTTGTACTGAAATTATTTTGGTAATCGGGTTTGAACTTGAGCTCTAATTGGAATAGAATGCTTACTACTGTTGATTGATCTTTAGCATTTAGTCTGTTACTTTCGGTTGGTTAATTGGTTGAACCTCCAGGTTCTGTGATCCAATTCATAATACATGCTATTCTGTAAGTAGATCAAGTGTTGTTGGCTGACTTGGAGGATTTATATGTTTATATGTCAATTATATCATTTAATTGGTGTGTATACCCATACACCTAGAGAATCTTATGATAATATGTTGATGCGTATCAGAATTTCTATTTCTTGTGAAGATGTTGTCGCCTTACGCATCTGATGTGTCGTCCTCTGAAAAATCCAAGCGAAAGGAAAGAGGAATGTCGAAAATGCCCAAGAGCCAATTTACCATCACGATAGTCGATGCGTCTGGGACCCCTCTGAGTCCTCACTGAGTAGCGTCCGCATTTCAGACAACGGTTGGAATAATTGTACGCCAACAGGTCCAAATCACCTACAATTCATGGAAGGAGTTGACCAAAGATCAGAAAAATACGCTGGTGATGGAAATTTTATGATCGTTCTAGATCCTGGAACAATACTAGGCTTCCATGCAATGATACATGTTGCTAGAGGTGTGCAAAGCGTGGAGGAACTTCAAGAGCACGCTTATCAAGAATTACGTGGAGAAGGATCCGATGCCCATCCAAAAGTATCCGTTCATGGAGGTGTACGAAGAAGACGAGATAATTTCAGGAGTGAAAGTGAGGCGCACATGGCCCTCCAAGAAAGAACATGCACCCCACAGACTCGGCACTGCTGGGTATGCGGATAAAATCCCGCAATAGAGGGATCAGGATGAGCATGGAAGCTGGTTGGACGCCTCCCCGCCATTTGTCGGGATCCCTGATGAGTGCGCCCGACACAGGCTAAGAGTGAGGTTATCTACCATATCTTCAGGGGCCATCTCCTTTCCAAACCCCGTAGATGAGGAAGTGTCCTAGCGCTTGGTAAGATATCGAACTGCCTAGTTTGTAATTACTCGATAACTTCATAGGAAGTGAAATATCATGTCAGACTCTTATAGGAAGAGCTGAGTACTGCATAATCTTCCCAAGGCTCGTTATAGGCTGTTAGGGTGAGAGATTTACTCTCTGTAGCCCTAGAAAACAAGGAGCATCCGAGTCGCACGAGAGGCATTGGTCTTTATGTTCTATGAAAAGATGGATTCCCAACGGACTCTGGGGCGTACTGGAGTAGGAAGAAAGCCAAAGCCAAGCGCGAAGCATAGCTACGAGAGGAGATTCGTGCATCCTTTAGAGAAGATATGCGGGATGTCGCACGAGAGGAGATTCGTGCATCCCTCACAAATTAGTTGGAAGCCCCTGCCGCTACTGGGCTAGCCAGCCCCTCAAATGTCCGAGTAGTTGCGCGTCCAACCATAACATAGAAATCGATAACATATTTTCTATTGATGATATCTTGGTAATAATTATTATCCCTGGAATGCTCGATCCATTGATAGGCATGTTAGAGTAGCTAATTTTGTATCATTATGTAGGTGGCTACAGCGCAAGCTCCAAGTGAGATGTGCCTCCGTTGCCCTGGATGCTGCTTGGGTCAGCGTATCCATCCAGTGTAGGGGCCTTGCTGCATGGTGTAAATATTACGTCGGGTTTCTCAAAAGTGAATGTGTAAGACATTGAACTACCTAGTTTGTAATTACTCGATAACTTCATTGGAAGTGAAATAACATGTCGGACTCTTGTAGGAAGAGATGAGTACTGCATAATCTTCCCAAGGCTCGTTATAGGCTGTTAGGGTAAGAGATTTACTCTCTGTAGCCCTAGAAAACAAGGAGCATCTAGGTCGCACGAGAGGCATTGGTCTTTATGTTCTATGAAAAGATGGATTCCCAACGGACTCTGGGGCGTACCGGAGTAGGAAGAAAGCCAAAGCCAAGCGCGAAGCACAACTACGAGAGGAGATTCATGCATCCTTTAGAGAAGAGATGCGGGATGTCACACGAGAGGAGATTCGTGCATCCCTCACAAATCAGTTGGAAGCCCCTGCCGCTATTGTGTTAGCTAGCCCCCCAAATGTCCGAGTAGCTGCGCGTCCAACCATAACTTAGAAATCGTTAACAGATTTCCTGTTGATGATATCTTGGTAATAATTATTATTCCTGGAATGCTCGATCCATTGATAGGCCTATTGGAGTAGCTAATTTTGTATCGTTATGTAGGTGGCTACGAAGTGCAAGCTCCAAGTGAGATGTGCCACCGTTGCCCTAGATGCTGCTTAGGGCCAGGCGTATCCATCCGGTGTAGGGGCCTTGCTGCAAGGTGTAAATATTACGTCAGTTTCGCAAAAGTGAATGTGGATGGTGTTTATGCCAATTTTGAGATCGTCTAGCTAGAGATGCCCCCAAATGATGAGGTCGTGACTTTAGGGCAAGCCATTGGAGCATTCATCCAGTGGTCCAAGAGAGACATCTGTTTGGAGCTACCTGCACCGGTGTCAACTCGCAGGAAGTATCTGCATCGGAGCTACCTGCACTAGAGTTATCTGTACCAATGCGGCAAGGACTCGGTGCATCAGATGCATCTACACCTCGTGCTCGGTCGACCTCTAAAAAGCGAGGCGGCAAGGGCAAATTAAAGCAGCCCGATGATATCCCCTTCTTGTCGTTGGCCTAAAAATTCGTGCATGGCGAGCCATTGGTCGTCCTGGAAGAGGACCTCAAAACCCTAGGATTGGCTTCCCAGAGATTGCATGAATGGTACATGGAATAGGCCAAAAAGACAGGTGGACAACGGTGCTCGGGTGTCACCGTCAAGTTCAAGAAAATTCATTTTAACCATGAGATTCAAGACTGTGTCTTCACGGTGACCTTCGATGACGTGTTCTTACTCTTCAACCTCGAGTCCCTCGACGCCTCACTCATACGATGCTGGACACTGTAAGTGTGTACAATCACGGTCTACGTTCGTGTAATACTGATAAATGTCATATATAACTTCTAGCTTTTGTACACACACACACACACACACACACACATATATATATATATATATACATATATATATATATATATATATATATGTATATATATATATATATACATGATCGTAGAAACCCAATCAAGTAAACTATCGGTAGATTTCCTCGACCCATATTTGGTCTCTGAGCAATGCATCAATGACGATGCAACCTTCGTCGAGGAGTACATGGCAACATTTTTGCTGGATCATAGCGAGAAGGATTTCATACTTTTGCCCTACAACCAGGGGTAAGTGCTACACTAGTGGCTATACTTGTTGATTTGTACTTTATAAGAAACACGAACTTAGGTTTAATGACCATGGCAACATATACCTGTGTAGGTACCACTGGATTCTAATTGTAATTATACAAACATAGAACCTGGTAAGATACCTTGATTCTCTAAAGAGGTCTAATAACAACTTCACAGTTGTCAAAAACTTAATCGACAGGTAAACATATTTTCTCCATAAATAACTCTATTGTAGTCTTTCCTTCCTTTGCAATGACTAAGGCTAAGTTTTTCGAATCACGTAGGTCGTTCATTACGTTCTAAGCAAAGGGAGGGAAATACCAGGGAGTGAACTCACGACACGATTTCAAATTCCTGATATTCACTAGTACACATTAATCTTATATAACACTTCATAGTAATACCTCTCGAACTAACTAATTCTATTTTTGCAGTGCCACCAGCAGCAGCCCGAGCAACACCTGTGGATACTATATTTGCCACAACATGGAACTACTCCTCGGTTCCCCGATGATCAAAGATCCTCGGGTTTGCCAATCTTGCAATAATTATTTCATACTTATTAATTATATATGCACGACTTTAATCTTCCTAGCGACAAGTTGCGACCATCACTGAAACTCCGTTGGAACAGGCCTAGCTCGAATGCATTCGAAGACAGTTTGCGGTCTTCTTGATGCATGAGGTCATAAGCCCAAAAGGAAAGTTTCACAATTTAGATTGAACTTGATTGGGATAAGATTGAACTTTATGGAATATGTGTGCATATTTGTTCATGAATGGTTAGTTTCAGTTCATTTGAGTTAATTGATTTATGAAATGGATGCGTTTGTTTATGAAATGAATGTGAATTGGATGTGCTTGTTTCTGAAATAAATGTGAATTAGATATGTACATGTACTTGCTGTGTTTCTACTTCTTTCAGAGGGCATGGCTAGCATTTCCTGAAGCTAGCCAATAAACAAAAATAGATTTAGCAATACAAAAAGAATATCACAGACAGTTCTTTAGGACAAACCGTCTGTGATGCATCAGCTACCACAGACGATTTCATATACAAACCATCTGTGATGCATCACCTATCACGGATGGTTTCATATACAAACCGTCTGTGATACATCCAACAATCACAAATGGTTTTATCTACAAACCATCTGTGATACATAAGATATCACAAAACGATTTCATCTATAAACTGTCTGTGATACATAAGCTATCACAAACGGTTTCATCTATAATCCGTCTGTGATATGACTCAGAACCATCTATGATAGTATGCATCATAGATGGTTCGAAAACCGTCTGTGATGACCTCATGTTATCACTGACCCATAAACTTAGTCAGCTCATGAAACTGTCTATGATGATATTTTTGAACCATCTGTGAAGACCTTTTCTGTAGTAGTGCTAGCTACATCAAATGATATCACCGCGACTTACAGAGAATCGCTCTGACGAAGGTTGTGGTAGAGTTTGATGTGAAGAAGACAACGCACAGAGGATGATGGAGAATGAGGAAGCCGTGAGCAGTCGCGCGAACGCTTGCTAAAAACCTGATTCATCCCAACCCGTGCAGGATCACGAGGGATGTCAGCTTCAGAGACACTGCTCTCCCCATGCTGGTGCACGCAGAAGAAGGGATGGAGAAGCCGAGGTTGTGCAACACTGAGGAATAGGGCAACAGAACAATACTGATTCTGTCTCTTTTCTATTTCTTAGAGAGGCTATTCTGATACTGATGTCTCCCTCATATAGAACCAGCTTCAGCAGAAGAAACTGTTGTCATTGTTGTCATTACTTCAAACTTTCAGTTTCTAATTCGTATGCATGGTTTGAGGTGCAAAAAGAAGTTGTAGCTCCATAGCCAACTAAGCACAAAATCGTCAGACCATTCACGCGCATGTTGTGCGTGCAGCGTGCGATGGTGTGGCGTGGCGAGGTGAGGCTTCAACTAGGTAAAACCAACTCCACCTTATATATTGGTCTCCTCTCACATAGACTAGCAATATGGTACTAAACTTCTCACATTCCACCATGCATGAGGGAGCCTTTGAGATTTTCCTAGGATTTAATTAGAATATTGAATAGCCCAAGCCCAAAAACTCTAACAGTTATATACAGTAGATAGGAACAAGAACAACATGGAATGTTTGTTAACCAAGAGGACTCAACAGTAGCTACCTACCTACCATACTACCAGTAGAAGTACATACTAATTAACAGGATTTGTGAAGATAAGAGTGAATGAGAACTCGTGTTGTAAGGCAGGAAATGAGCTAAAGTCATAAGGTCCACATCCTTATTTTTTCGTGTTTACCAACTATTAGTTTTTTCTCTCCAAAAATTGGACTGATTTTTAACCCATGGATCAGCATCCAACAGATCTCCTTTCTGTCTTCCTAGTTCCCACACAAACCCACCCCCTACACCCATCCTAACCTAACCCCCTCCCATCCACCCAGCCGACTCGTGGTGCCGGCATTGCATGCTGACTTGCCACAGTTGTTGCTGCCTTACGTAGTGGCCACCAATGTTAAATAGAGGCGTCAATGTCGCCTTCCTTGTCGATCGTTGCCTTCCTACACCGTCTATCAGCACCACTACCACCATCGACAACCAGGGGCGATTCCAGCGGGGGGAGGGGGTTCATCAAGCTTCAGCCTACCCTCCATGCCGGTGATGAGGAGGGAGCTGGGACGGGGGAGCCGCCGCAGCGCTGCCGTTAGCCGGAGAAGGTGGGGAGCCGAAGGAGGCCGGGGAGGCTAGGAGCCGCCGAGGCCTGAGGAGGGAGCTGGCCTATGGGGTAGGGGAACGTCCGCTGCCCTGTTGGAATTAATCTGGGCTAGGCCCAAATATTATATTCTAATTAATTCTGGTAAATCTCAAAGGCCCATGTGCATGTGCATGACCTGTTTAGTCCCATATGGACAGATGAAGGGAGTTACACCACTTTATAAGGTGGAACGTGGTAGCCCTATTGTGGAATTGGAAAGAGCCAACACACGCGCTTGGCGCGCTCGCTCTGAGCCGCCGTGCCGAGCCGAGCCGAGCCGTGCCTGCGTGCGTGCGCGTGCCGTGCCGTGCCGCGCGTGCGTGTGTGTGTGTGTGTGTGTGTGTGTGTGCGTGTGCGTGCGCGCACAGCGTACGCGAGCGTGTCAGTGCGCGATTTTCTTTATCTATTCGAAAATCGAAATGCACGACGACTGTAATTGATGGTGACCTTTGGTCTTTAGTCTCTTTATTTTTGGCTATTAAAGGTTTGATTCGATGGCGAATCAATGGCAACCTTTGGTCTTTCTGATTCAATCGTTGGCTTTTCGATTCGCCGAATCAATGGCAATCGTTGGCCTTTCGATCTGTTGAATCAATGGTAGCTGTTGGCCTTTGGACTCCTTTCTTTTGGCTATTTAAGAGCGAAGTATGCGGTTACGGTTCCCAAGTTTTCACTTCCACAATCTGAGAATCACGGTTTGTTCGTTGTCTCGACGATCTCCATCCCGCGAGTCACGTATGCGGCCGCATGCCGGGAGAGCGAGCCTCGGAACCCCGTCCTCGAAGGCTTGCGGCACGAGCGAATAAGGTTTTGGAAGCGTTCGCGCGATCGCCGCTTCATCCTTTTCTCTGCATCGCACGACTACTACCACAACATCCACGAAGTTTCTGCTACATCTACATCAACCGAACAACTACTACCACGGCGTCCACTACGCCATGACTAACGACGACCTCACCAAGATTCCTCGCTTACTTCTTCTACTCCTTCCTTTGAAAGATGCAGGTATGCCTATCTCACGTTTGTCGTTTACTTAGTTTTATTTTTGTTATTGTTATGAACATCGAGATAGGAATGCTAGCTTCGTTCTTATAGAATCTAGTATAACTATAGTGTTCTTAGTTATAGTTATTTTCATGTTTTATCTAGCAAATTTCTGGATTAAAATACTTGAAAAATGCTTATATATATTGACAATCCAAAACCTTATTTTAGGCATTTTTCGACAATCGGCTTTCTTCGCGCGCTTAAACCCCATGAATTCGATGGTGCGAATTACAAGAGGTGGCGCACCAAGATGGTACTCGGCAATCGCCATGAACGTTTTCCATGTGGCAAAGGCAAGCTGAAGGAACACTTACTCGAAGCAGAGCAAGCGTTCGAGGCTGCTGATAACCTTTTCAAAGGTGCCGTGGTTAGTGTTCTTGGTGAGAAGTTAGTTGATGCATACATGGTGATCACAAATGGGAAAGAGATGTGGGATGCACTCGAGGCCAAATTTGGGGTTTTGGATGCTGACGATGGAATTGTATCTTATGGAGCAATACCATGACTATAGAATGGTTGATGGCCGTTCTGTAGTTGAGCAGGCTCATGAGATACAATCCATGGCCAAAGAACTAGAGCATTTCAAATGTGTGTTACCGGACAAGTTTGTCGCGGGAGGCATTATTGCCAAGCTTCCTCATTCTTGGAGGAATTTTGCTACTTCCTCGAAACACAAGAGACAAGAGTTTTCATTGAAAATCTCATCGGGTCTCTTGATGTTGAAGAGAAAGCGAGGCAAAAGATACACACATCGAGGTAATGAGGACATTCTAGTGCCAATGTGGTACGTAAAAAAATGGCCAAGCTCAAAAGTTCAAAGGCAAGAACAAGATCGCACAAACAACTAGCTTCAAGAAGAAGAAGAAGAACACAAAGGATAGTCCTTGCTTTGTGTGTGGCGAACATGGTCATTGGGCCAAGGATTGCGATCCAACGCAAGGGTGGGAAGAATCGGCAAGGGCGTAATTCTAAGTCCGCTAATGTTGTTATTGGTACTCGAGGCGGAACATCGGGGTATGGTAATTTACCAACCGTTCTTTCCGTATGTCAATCTACCGATTGGTGGATAGACATCGGTGCTAATATACATGTGTGTGCTGATATTTCATTGTTCTCTTCTTACTGTGTCACTCGGGATTCAGCCGTTCTAATGGGGAACGGGTCACATGCCACTGTTCATGGTGTTGGCACGGTCGATCTGAAGTTTACTTCGGGGAAGATTGTGCAACTGAAGAACGTGCATCATGTGCCATCTATCAATAAGAATCTCGTGAGCGGATCTCTTCTTTGTAGAGATGGCTTTAGGCGTATTTGAATCCAATAAATTTGTAATGTCCAAGTGTGGACAATTTGTTGGTAAAGGCTATGTGTGCGGAGGCTTGTTCCGCCTATCTCTTTCAGATTTATGTACTAATGTTGTGAACCATATTTTCAGTGGTAATGAGACTACTATTTGGCATTCACGACTTTGTCACATAAATTTTGGTTGCATGACGCGGTTAGCCAGTTTAGAGTTAATCCCGAAATTCATCTTTGCCAAAGGCTCTAAGTGTCAAGTTTGTGTGCAATCAAAGCAACCTCGTAAGCCTCACAAGGCCGCGGAGGAAAGAAACTTGGCACCATTAGAACTCATACATTCAGATCTGTGCGAGATGAATGGTGTGTTGACAAAAGGTGGTAAGAGATATTTCATGACTTTGATTGATGACTCCACTAGGTTCTGCTATGTGTATCTTTTAAAAACTAAAGATGAAGCTTTTCACTACTTTAAAATCTATAAGGCGTGTTTGAGAACCAACTTGAAAAGAAAATCAAAAGGGTTAGGTCCGATCGTATGGCGTAGTACTTTTCTAATGAGTTCAATTTATTCTGTGAGGAACATGGTATAATCCATGAGAGGACGCCTCCCTATTCACCCCAGTCAAATGGGGTTGCCGAAAGAAAGAACCGTACTCTAACTGATTTGGTTAACGCCATGTTAGACACAGCGGGTCTTTCCAAGGCATGGTGGGGGGAGGCTATATTGACTTCATGTCATGTCCTAAATAGGGTTCCCACAAAGAATAAAGAGATAACTCCATTTGAACAATGGGAGAAGAAAAGACTATCACTTTCATACTTGCGCACTTGGGGTTGTTTGGCGAAAGTCAACGTGCCAATTTCCAAAAAGCGTAAGCTTGGACCAAAAACTGTGGATTGCGTCTTTCTAGGCTATGCTCACCATAGCGTTGGATATAGATTTCTAGTGGTGAAATCTGGAGTACCTGACGTACTTGTCGGTACAATTATGGAGTCCAGAGATGCTACATTTTTTGAAGATATTTTTCCAATGAAAGATATGACTAATTCATCGAGTCAGGAGCCTGATACAACTCCTGAACCTGCCATTCCAATGGAATATTTTGAGCAAACCCCTGAGCAAATTCCTGAGGAGGAAGACAATGAAACTCTGAGGAAGAGTAAAAGACAAAGGACTGCAAAGTCTTTTGGTCTGATTTCATTGTGTACCTTGTGGATGATACTCCAAGTACCATTTACGAGCGTATGCTTCTCCGGATCTGAGAATCTTTGGAAGGAAGCTGTCCGTAGTGAAATGGATTCCATTATCTCTAATGGAACTTGGGAGATCACTGAGCGTCCTTATGGTTGTAAACCTGTAGGATGTAAGTGGGTGTTCAAAAAGAAGCTTAGGCCTGATGGTACTATCGAGAAGTATAAGGCACGGCTTATGGCCAAGGGTTATCCCCAAAGGAAGGCGAAGATTTCTTTGATACTTATTCACTGTGGCTAGATTGACCACTATTCGAGTACTACTATCTCTCGGTTGCCTCACACGGTCTTCTCGTTCATCGGATGAGCGTTAAGGCAGCTTTTCTAAATGGAGAGTTGGACGAGGAAATTTACATGGAACGACGGATGGATTTGTAGTAAATGGTCAAGAAGGAAAGGTGTGCAAGTTATTGAAATCTTTGTATGGTCTTAAACAAGCACCTAGCGGTGGCATGAAAAGTTCGACAAAACCTTAACATCCGCGGGCTTTATTGTGAATGAAGGTGACGGATGTGTGTATTCTCGCCATGGTGGGGCGAGGAGTCATTCTATGTGCGTATGTTGATGACATATCGATCTTTGGGACCAACCTTAATGTGATTAAGGAGGTCAACAATTTCTTGTCTCGAAATTTTGAGATGAAAGATGCGGGAGTAGGCGATGTTATCTTGAACATCAAGTCGTTGAGAGGTGATGATGGTGGAATTACATTGTTGCAATCTCATTATGTGGAAAAGGTTCTCAGTCGTTTTGGTTATAGCATTGCAAACCTTCTCCAACACCTTATGATCCTAGCGTGTTGCTTAGGAAGAATCGGAGAATAGCCGAGAGACCAATTGAGATATTCTCGGATAATTGGTTCACTTATGTATTTAGCTAGCGGTACCGGTTCGACATCTCGCTTCTTTGTGAGCAAACTAAGCCGGTTTGTTTCTAATCAGGAGATGATCATTGGCATGCTCTTGAGAGGGTAATCGCTATCTAAAGGGTAATATGAGTTATGGCATTCACTATACCGGGTACCTAGGGTACTAGAAGGTTATAGCGATTCAAACTGGATATCGATGTTGATGAGATTAAGGCCACAAGTGGATATGTCTTCACACTTGGAGGTGGCGCTGTTTCATGGAAGTCTTGCAAGCGGACCATCTTAACGAGGTCAACAATGGAAGCAAAACTCACGGCATTAGATATCGCCATTGTTGAAGCCGAATGGCCGTGAGCTCTTGATGGATTTCTTGGTGGTTGAAAAGCGCATGCGCTATTTCGATGAATTGTGACAATCGATGTGATTGTCAAAGTGAAACGATTCTAAGGATAATATGAAGGCATCAAGACATGTGAAGAGAAGACCAAGTCATCGGAAAAATGAGAAACTCCGAGTAATAGCTTTGGATTATATCCAAACGACTAAGAATCGCGAGATCCCTTCACAAAGGGTTTATCACGAAATGTGATAGACAATGCATCGAGGAGATGGGTTTGAGACCCACGTGAGTTATACCATAGTGGTAACCCATCCTATATGATCGGAGATCCCGTGAAGTAGGATTAGCGAAACAAGCTATTAGTTAGCGAGAGGAGAGTACCTTATAGACCCACTCCATTGGAGATGCAATTTTCTCCTAAATCGTATGGCGAGGTTGATTTTTATCTTAATGTGTTCGTGGCTTATTAAAGCAAAGATGCTATCATACTGAGCGATCTTGGAAGAACACACCTATATGAGCCCATTGCTAGTCACGATCTATGAAATAGGGTAATTTCTAGGAAGCTCATGAATAGGTCGAGTATGACTTATATGCTCCAACCCGCGGGGATGCCTCGGCGACCTAGTATCGATTAAGGACTTAAGTAAAACTTATTCACACAAACTGTCAATTCAAGGCTTAGTCCATTGTGCGATTGTGGATAAGTGTAACCATTCTAGGTGGATGTTCAACTTTAACGGTCTCCATCAAAACACCGGTATATTAAAAACAATACATCGTGGATCAAGGCATCGACATGTGCCATTGGGATGCGGTGGGGATTGTTGGAATTAATGGGCTAGGCCCAAATATTATATTCTAATTAATTCTGGTAAATCTCAAAGGCCCATGTGCATGTGCATATTTATTTAGTCCCATATGGACAGATGAAGGGGAGTTACACCACTTTATAAGGTGGAGCGTGGTAGCCCTATTGTGGAATTGGAAAGAGCCAACACACGCGCTGCGCCGCTTCGCCGAGCCCGCCGAGCCGAGCCGAGCCGTGCCGCGTGCCGTGCCGTGCGATGCGTGTGTGTGTGTGTGTGTGTGTGTGTGTGTGTGTGCGTGTGCGTGTGCAGCATTACGCGCGTGTCAGTGCGGCGCGATTTTCTTTATCTATTCGAAAATCGAAATGCACTGACTCGTAATTGATGGTGACCTTTGGTCTTTAGTCTCTTTATTTTTGGCTATTAAAAGGTTTCAGTTCTGATGGCGAATCAATGGCAACCTTTGGTCTTTCGGATTCCAACTGTTGGCTTTTCGATTCTGCCGAATCAATGGCAACTGTTGGCCTTTCGATTCTGTTGAATCAATGGTAACTGTTGGCCTTTGGACTCCTTTCTTTTGGCTATTTAAGAGAAACTGAGAGTACTGGTTCTGGTTCCCAAGTTTTCACTTCCACAATACGTAATCACGGTTTGTTCGTTGTCTCGACGATCTCCATCCCGCGAGTCACGTACGGTCGCACCGGGAGAAGCGAGCCTCGGAACCCGTCCTCAAGGCTTGCACGGCGAGGGCGAATAAGGTTTTTGGGAAGCGTTCGCGATCGCCGCTTCATCCTTTTCGCACGTGCATCGCACGACTACTACCACAACATCCACGAAGTTTCTGCTACATCTACATCAACCGAACAACTACTACCACGACGTCCACTCGCCATGACTAACGACGACCTCACCAAGACTCTCGCTTCTACTTCTTCTACCTTCCATCGAAAGATCCGGGTATGCCTATCTCACGTTTATCGTTTACTTAGTTTTATTTTCTGTTATTGTTATGAACATCGAGATAGGAATGCTAGCTTCGTTCTTGTAGAATCTAGTATAACTATAGTGTTCTTAGTTATAGTTATTTTCATGTTTTATCTAGCAAATTTCTGGATTAAAATACTTCGAAAAATGCTTATATATTCAGCATGCCCGTCGGTAGCCGAAGCCCAAAGGCGAGGTGAGGAGGGAGTCCAGGAACTGCCGAGGTCCCGATGAGCGGAGGAGGCAAGGGCCGAGGAGGCCAAGAGCCTCCTTCTGTCGAGTCCCGAGGAGGGAGCTAGCCAGGGGAGGGGAGCGATTGTCGCCCGCCGGTAGCCGAAGGAGGAGGAGGAGAGGGAGGAGGCGCAGTGGGAAGCGAGGTGGGCATAAGCTTGGGTTCTTGTGTGAGACTGATGAGTGTAGTGTAGGAGAACAGCGAGCAAGCTGGGCACTACTAATAAAATGACACTAGTATACTGGCTAGCTTGTGTGGTAGTCACTTCTTTCACTAGTGAGTGGTGAGAAGCAAGAAGTCTTGCTCAAGTGAGCAGCAGAGGCACATGATCTAGCCTCTTTGTGTGAGCATGGGAAAAGCTTTTACTTTGTGATAACACAATTGTTTGCTGAAATTTTTGTTTTACTGGCGAATGTAGGAAAGAAAGAGGGGGATTAAGGGGGAAGAATAAGATGAGTGTGTGGCATGCATGATGGTGTTGTTTGATTAGCACAGGAAATCCAAGGCATGAAATATCGTCGAATAAATTTGCCTCGTGAAACTCAGGATTCAAGTTAGCGCCTCAGTGGTATGGTTCATTTATTTTGAATGTTCATAATCATTTAAGTATAATTTACTATTGTATCACTAATTTTGTTAATTTTAATGTACATGTCGTTACCCAATGGAACCATATTTATATGTTTTGGAGATGCGCTTTCCATTAGCAAGGCCTTTTCCAGATCACGATTCACCAACTGGGGCACAAATGTAATACAAATCAAATGGTGAGAAAATCAGTCAATTTTACAAGCAAACTCTCAAATGACAAAAAAGTAAATCTTTTTTAATCAAAAGCATCCAACATGTAATGTCCATCGTAGTACCATATACAAATTTTAGAGCAATAGATACTATAAAAAAATAATAATTGTGTATATGTATGAAGTTTTGGCACCACCACTTTGTTGAACTATTTTCCTAAATGGCACTGTTTAGAACCGAATTAGCAAAAATAGGGTGCTCGCGGTCCGAAAGCCAAAAATGGTGCGCAATTCTGTCTGAGGGCGGCACGAATGCGCCCATGCCGCCACATCAGCCTCATCTGCACCTCCCTAAGATGAACAGCGCCGTCCATCCCTCCCTCGCGTGGAAGCTGCTCGTAGCCACCACGTCGTTGCTCCCGCCTCGTCCGTCGATGTCGAACCCGCGAGCGAAGGATCCCGAATTCTCTGTGTTCATACACCGGTCCAGGATTTCCAGTGTACACAGTCTCACAAAATGGATATCACAATCATATCATGAAATCGTAAATAACATTAAGTAATCAATTGTTTAATACAAATGAGTCTGAACAACAAATATCAAATATCAAATAAATAACATCGCGGAAGCATAATATAAGTGAGCCACACGATGCGCCATAGGCAATCGTCTGGTGTCGAAGGCCTACTCGTCCTGGTCCTCACCGTCGGGGAAAAAGTCTTCTCCTGAATAAGAGTTATTCAGCAAGGATGAGCACAACTTCCGTGCTCGCAAGCTACACCCAATACAGAATGGAAATACATGCATAAGGTAACAAGTGAATAAGGCAGGGGTTATTTTGCGTAAAGCAACATTTTCAGTTTAAATATCCATAGTAATTTCTAAGGCCATTTTCATATTATAACTAAAATCATATTTTAAAATGTCAAAGCTATAATGTGGATAACCTCCAATGAATAAGTGAAGGATCCCCTCCTACACATGGCGGACTGCCCAAAATTCCATAAGGATTAACCATCCTCAAACATTTGATAAACATTTTGAAAACCAAAAACAAATCTAAATTCAAGTGGCCTTGCTAGCATGTCCATGACCGCGGACGCGGCTATTCGAATAGTTTCTACTCTGCAGAGTTTGTACAACTTTACCCACACGAGATGATATGCTCATTATGTCGGCCAATACACGCTTCCGTAGGCGTGTGACTGAGCAATTATCATGAGGCCTTTACAATGTTCTGTCCTAGTGTACTCATGCCCGCTAAGGTTTCGCCTCTTTGGACTAACCGTCCTCCGGAAGCCCCCTCTTGCGCCAAGTGGGAATAAAAGTCTAACCGATACCCACATAATCAACATGACACAAATACACTAAAACATTACAAATTAATCAGCCAAATCCTGCCCATACAGGACATGTGGTGGTACGGTAGGGCATAGCAATAAGCGGCTCAAAGACCGGTCCTCAATTGACTTGGGCGTCTTCCAAAAAAACCCTGGGCTTTAATCTTAACCAGATTAAACCCGTGCATTAACCTGCACCCACCATTCCCAACCAATTCGCCCAAGTCCAAACCCATTTTTGATTTTATTTAGAGTAAAACCCTCTTTATAAATTCATGTGGTAAAAATAATACCATGTCAAGTTTGAAACAAATTTGTAAGAGATTTGGCTAAACCTTCCCAATTTCATAAGTGTGAACTAAGCCTGGCTAAGCATTTGACTAGTTTTGATAATATCTTGTCTATGGTGTCAAGGCAATCAAGTATAATATTCAAATTGGCCATACAATGAAACATTGGAGTAACTATATATAAAACAGGGCATTGAAATATTTATATAAACATATGCATGCATTAAATAATTTAAAAACTGAAAATAACTTAAAAATAGTGGGAGCAATATGATCAATGGTGTAACTTGCCTTCGTTGACGTCCTAGAAGTCTAAGTCTTCGGGTTGGTCAAACTCTCCGGAGTCGTCGAAGTCTAAACGCGAAAATACGACAAATTCAAATTCAAATTCAAGTAAATTCAAAATCATATCTCAAATTAACACAAAATTGAAATATTTTGGCTTAGTTAGCTAGATTATACTTTTATACAAATTTTTCAACGTGAATCACCTAATTTGGAGTTCAGATGCAAAAGTTATGAATTTTTGAAGTTTAAATCCATTTAAAAACCTAAATTCTGAATTTACTAGATTTTCTGGATTTATTTTTCTAAAGGAAAATAAACTTATTGCGCAAGGCTTACGTCAGCTCACAAAAATTGAATTTCGGCGAATTCTTTTCTAAAGAAAATTCTCGGAGTCATTGACATGTGGGCCCGAGGGTCAATGGACCCGGTCCACGGCTGGTCAAACGACCACGGTGAACCCGGTGTACCGTAATAGTGTACGGAAGGGAGGTGGTGTGTATGTGCGCACATGTCAGCCACGTGGATGACACGTGAGCGAGCTGCGTCAGCGAGAGGGTGATTTGGCGCCACGTGGCGCATGCGTGGAAATGATGTGGTAGTGCCACGTCATGCTGGCGGGTGGTGGCGCACGGAGACCAACGAACCGGCAAACGGCGGTGCGGCTGCCGGTGGCGAGGTGCTAGGGAGGAAGAGGAGGCGATGGGGAGCATGGTGCTTACCGAGGTGGTGCGAGAGCGTGAAGGTATCGCCGACGGCGAGGAGTTTGGCGGCGGCGAATTCGGGCTCGTGGCGGCGATGGAGATGCGGCGGGTTCCCGGCGAAGTCGAGGCGCGCATCGTGTAGGTGAGGTGGTGGCGAAGAAGACGGTGGGGTCGGGGTGGTCGGGGACGGCTTGACGGCGCCGGAAAAGATGAAGAACGAAGCTCCGGCCGAGGATCTTCGACGGCAAAATCCGGCGAGAAGAGGACGTGTGGGGAGGAGTGAGTGTGGGGAAAGGTTGAGTGAAGAGAGGGGCACCGGGCTGCCTTTTATAGGCGTCAGGAGGCCCTAAGGCGGCGTGGAGAAGGTGGGGGTGTGCGGTGGCGGTTGCGGCGTGGCGACGGTTTCGGCGAGAACGTGCGCGAGAAGAGGGGTTGAGGGAGGAGTATGTGCGGCGTGAGGTGGCGGAGCCGTTGCGCGCAACTACGTGACTAGAGAGGGAGCAGAACGCGGTAAAATCGGAGCTCCACGTCGCGAAAATGGCGGTCGTGCGGGCGCGTTCGCGCAGAGAAGAAGGGCGCGGGGACGATGGCCATGGGTGGTTGGATGCTGATCTGACGGTGCAGATGAGAAGGAGAGAGAGAGAGGTGCGTGGGTGTTTGATGGCCGTTCGATCAAAATCGAATGGTTCACAAAAGATGGGCTAAACAGAGTTATGAAGGTTAGGGAATCTGGGCCGTTCATCTTGGATCTGACGGCTCACATTAACTGAGACGTTTGGACCTCCCGAATAAGTATCACGATCTGGCCGTTGGATTTTGATCCAACAGCCGATGTCGCGTCCGACGAAGAGAAAAGGAAAGATGCGGGCCGTTGGATTTAGATCCAACGGTCGGCAAAGGTTGGGGCTCGGGCGCGTGCGGCTTGGGCCGTTTTGGGCTGCGCGCGGGGTGAGGGTTTGGGCCGAGGCTTTAGGTTTCGGCCCAAATTGAGTTTTGATTTTTCTTTTGATTTTCCAATTGTTTTAATTCTGATAATTCAAATAAGCTTTAAAAATGGCAAAATAATTCCAAAAATTATGAAAAAATTCACAGAAATTTCCTTATTTATTTGGAATTGAATAAAATATTCCCAACTGTATCTTGGCTTTTAAATTTGAAAAATAAATTTGTTTTGGCCTTAAATTATTTATAAAAAGCTTTTAAAAATTCCAGAAAATTCCACAAAAATACATAAATTTTAATTTCTACTGAAATTTAAAAATTGGGTTGTTACAATCGTTCCCGCGGACGGACAAGCCACCACATCAGCGTCGTCCGCAGCTCCCTGAGATGGACAGTGTTGTCCATCCCTCCCTTATGCGGCAGCCGCCAGTAGCCTGCCACGTCGCTGCTCTTGCCTCGTCCATTCTTCCTACGGACGGACAAGCCACACGCCTGCTTGTCCCTCCCTCCCGCCTACAGACGATGTTCCGTCCATCTGCCCCATGGACGGAGCTGCCTCACCTCTGCTTCGGACAAGCCCGCATTCGGATGTGCTGAAAATCGAACGTGTCTAAGACGCGCTGAAAATCGAGTGCGTCTAACTACTTGTACACTACTAGCTCCATAAGCAAATAGAGCAATAAAAACACAGGGTGGTTTCAAAGTATCAGGTTACTTTCTCTTTTCAAGGCTCGATCGATCGGTACATGCATGCATATGCATGAGTTGCGCTGAATTTTTTAAATAATATTATTTTAAAAGATAATTACAAAAATAAATAGCCGTTCCAAAAAATTACACAAATAGCCTCCTATCGCCGACATGGGCCGTCTTGCCCCCTGTCGCCAGTCCAGGTTGTTGTCGCTAGTTGAACTGGTGACAGCTTCCTGTCGCTAGTTGACCGGCGACATAATCCTGAAACCCTAATCAACTTAGTATGTTTATGATTTTCATAGATTTAGAACGGTACGAAATCTATTACAGTCGCAATAACATTTAGTGATCGTCGTATGTTGTTCTAGTGCGATGAATTTCTGAAGAATTTTGCGAGAACGTTTGAGGTATCAATGATTGGTAAGTATGGAGGTAAGTGATATTGCGATGGGCCTAGGAATTCATACACGGTGAAGAACTTAGGAGAAATGACATCTTGCATAACATTGGTCATGTACATGTAGTGCATATTATGTAAGGAATCAAACGTGAATTTGCCATTATTATCAAAACTAGACAAATCACACAGATATTACATAACATTCAGTAAAACGTCATAACACTTATTTTGTTTCAAATCAAAATGATAATTCAGAACATTGGCAATAACATATTACTATTGTCCGTGCTTTGTCGTGGCCCTGACCTCTATGTCCCCCATGTGGACTACCTCGAGTCGGGCGACCGAATGACATCCCTGTGACGACGTCCGGAGTGTCGATGTCTTCTTTGTACTGAGGATTTCTCGTGGGGCGTTTCTTGAAGATGTGTCCAATCTCCCTGCAAATGGAGCACTTCTTTGTACGACGTTCATCTTCTGCTTCATCTATGTCATTCCTGATGCGCCGTACCTGTCGCTGGCCAACCTTTTCCTTGAGCCTATCAATGTCTGCGGCCCAGATTAGTTGCCCCCAGGTCAGATGGCCAATGAAATGGCCAACCACGGTGCAACCATACATCTCTGTACTCCAGGTTTGCATCACCACCTCCTTGGTGAAATAGTCAGAGAGGTATTGGTCGGGATGTTGTGCCATCGTCGAGCATGCAGCCATGACATGGGAGCAAGGCCTATGTAGAAGAAGGGGCTTGTTGCATGTGCATATGCAACTACCGCGATGTAGCGTGCACTCATGGGTTACCCTCTTGCGGTTCATCTCGCAGCGTCCTTTATCCCTGCAAATTATCTCAAAACGAAGCTCCATTGTGCCCATCTTGAATGCCCGATGCATCTCACCCTTCTTGCTCTTCTCCTCCATGTACTTGGTGACCACGGCGGAGTAGAGTATTCTGTCATTTGCCATGACGAGCGACACATTGTTGCTTCTATCAACAAAGTAGTTCATCATACTGCGGATAATTGCCTCCACAATACCAACCAAAGGGACGCACCTTACGCCGCGCATGACCCAGTTGTACACCTCGGATAGATTTGTTGTCATGACCCCATATCGAGCACCACCCCTGTCATGTAGCAGCAACCACTTTTCCTTAGGCTCGTGCTCAATCCAATCTGAGAAGTGTTTCACTTGCACCCCCGTTCTCCTCGTCAATCTGGGAGCATCTGTGGGTAACTGTGGCAATGCTTCGGGGGGCTAGTCAGTGCTTGGGGCGGGCCTTTTCGCTACCTCCCTTCTGTGCATCTTGGTTCGCTCATCCAAAATCTTCTAGAGTGCTTCGAACTTGCGCTGCTGGTTCTGGTTACACAGCCACTTGAACAAGTTCATCAGGTCCTTGTTGTGGAACTTCTTGTAGAAGTTTGCACCCAAGTGCTTCATGCACCACCTGCTTTGTAGATCCGGCCATGGAAGTAATATGTTCTCTCCTTGTTGCAGCTGGGTTATTGCACGCAGAAGGCCTGCATGCCGACCATGTATGAGGCATACGTTGGAATGGCCTTGCACAATGAAATCCTCTCATTCTTCAGGAACCACAACCAGCTATCCGTGTTCTCTTTCAATGAAAATGAATGCCACTAGAAGAACTTGATTGTACCCGTCCTCGCTATTGCCGTCAGTATCTAGCCCTTGTACTTCGCAGTCAGGAATGTGTCATTGACGCACAAGATTGGACAGCAGTGCCGAAATGCATTGATGCATGGACCAAAGGCGAAGAATGCTCGTTAGTAGTACCCTCTTGTTGGCCTACTTCAGATGCGTGGCATCTTGAGTGTCGATATGAGTGCTGGGATTCCTGTCTTGTATAACTCGGAGTTGCCGGGGAGGTTGTGGTAGGAATCCTCGAACGTGCCGAACCTTGATTCCAATGCTTTCTGTTTTGTTCTCCAAGCCTTGGCATAGCTGATTGTGTACTGGAACCTTGCCTCAATTGCCCGAATGATGGATCATGGCTCAAAATCTAGATTATCCATGATCTCACCATACTTGAAGTTGGCGATGAAGCCTGATGACAGGTTCGGTGGGACTGCATTGACTCAGAAACGATGCTTGTGTGAGGGACCACTATAGAGCACTTCCAGTAAGTGTCCCACTTAGACTGAAATGCATGCACTCGCCAAGGGCATCCCTCAATGCCGCACTTCACATCGTAGCATCTTGGGGTGGACTTGACGACTATGAATGTGCGTCACACCGACAAGGCCCAGAATTTGGCCGCCTTCTGCATGGCCCCCTTGCATTTGTACATAGCTGCTTGCCTAAGCTCGCTCTGGCCGTACTCCCACGGTACACGGGAGTCTTCGTTGATGATGAGGTTGTCGAACTGGTATGTGTTCTACTCGGATGGAACCGCCTGCTGGTCCATATTATCCTCATCATCGGAACCTTCATCTTTTGACAATGCCATGTAGTCCCTCTCTTTGAGATCCATCCTTTGCACTACGGCTTCCACCTCCTCACCCTCGTCAGCAAGACCACTAGCTTTCCTGACCGAAGGAGCTACTTCCGTAGGGTCTTCATCGACAACATCAACAACTCCGGGAGCTTGAGACATTGTGTGCGTCGCGCTGTGGCTGGAGTCCCCAACTTCTTCTTTGTCATCAGCTCCCCCTTCTTGTTCAGCCGTAGATGGAGGAGTGGGCTTGGCATATGCCTGGGCCAGAAGGGCCAATTTTCACCCTCCCTCCCTCGCCATGCGTACATATGACTACTAGGAATTTGTTCCTTTCAGCTGCACTAACTCCCAATATGTGGATTGTGCTGCCCGGGGGGCAAGGCAACTCAAACGCAGATCGTACACATCACGATCCACTTGGAATATGTTGAACAATCACCGTATCATAGTGCCCCATGTACGCTGCTCTGGTCTTGGTAGTGGCTCGATCGCCGATTGGAAATAACGTAAATCAATTCCATTGGGACCCTCCATAATCGACCCCTGACCGTAGTAAATTTTCAAATTGGTAACGTCGGACATATTTGACGCACTGCACCGTAAAGAACATTTTTGGGACTAACCACATATCTAAAACTAGAGTTCCCACCAAAAAGTATTATGTAAAACATACTGCACTATGTAACCATACATCTAAAACTATGTAATCCATTCGGTTAAAAAAATTACCCAACAGGTGGGCAACCGGGCGGGCAGCACTTCGCTAGCTTCTCACCTCCCCTCTACTCCTCTCTCTTCCCTCCTCTTTTTTTTGAATAAAAGTGAGTCATGTGCTGAATTTTAGGGTTTGAAGGGGGGTTTTATAGGGTCACACTTCCCTGTCGCTATTTCAACTAGCGACAGCTACCTGTCGCCATTTCAATTGACGATAAGGAGATGTCGCCAGTTAATTCTTAACGGTGCAAAATATATTAGACTACAATAACATTTTGTGAATTCACACATGGTGCATAATTTTAAATAAATGACGCAATGATAACAACACGATAGTAGATTCGACAAGAGGGGTTACATGGCACGTAGGCTAACGAACCTAGGGCGATACATGCATTCCTTTAGGAAATCAGAAATATATGGGACATATGGACGTAGATGGTCAGACTACTGCATGGACCAGGGCCATTTGCCCTTTCTTGTGTGGTCGGCGTTGTACTCCTCGCTGGCCGCCTTGGCCTCGGCCGCCATTCCCTCTTTTTCTCACGTTCCCTCTCGCGAGCCTCACGCTCCCTACGCATGTACGCCTCGAGATGGGCCTGCGTCTCCCGCTGGATACGCTGGTTGTGCTCTTCGGTGCGACGCTCCTCCTTCCTCCTCTCGCGGTCCCTATTGGAGTCCCACTCCTCGCGGTCGAAAGTCCACTGGTCATGTGGGTGGATCTCTAGGTCGATCCACTTGCTGTAGCCACATAGCGGATCTAGGGACTACAGGTACATGGGAGAGGTTGTTAGTGCGGACTTTGAAAGAGCAATAGTACCAAAACATACTGGTACCTGTACTTATCGGCTGCCGATAGCGGCTCGTGTCCCAACGACGGTCGGGATAGTCGTAGAAGTAGTTCGCACAACCTCAGTAACGCATGCCCAGGCATAGCAGATGCTTGAACTTGAAGAACTTGCATATGTCCCTGCACCAACATAGGGGCAGCGTCTCCCCCTCGGGCAGGTCTTGCGGTGAACGCTCGATTGGGATGTTGTGGTATGAGTTGCTGTTGTGGGGCGGCGTCATTGCAGGGAGGCGACCTCCTTCCACGCTCCCTTCATTCCTCTCGTGCCGCATACTCCCTTTGCATTTCGCGGATCTCCTCCTAGTGCTTGTCCATTCGAGTGAGATTTTGTTGAAGTTTGGATGCAGAGTACGCGACGTGGAAGGGGTAGTACTTATATGCCGAGTCGACACTGCGTATGTGGCTGAATTCTAATTCGGTTGAGGGAAAATCATGTCCACGAGGCAGTGGCCCTGACTCGTCGGGTCACGTTGCTATGCAAAGCTGACTCGTCGGGTCACATCGCTGTGCAAAGCTGAATCGTCGAGTCACGTCGTTGTGCAAAGCTGACTCGTCGGGTCACGTTATGACAAAAGTAAGGGGGAGTGAAGGCGTAGAAAGAGGGTCATGTGGGGTGTCTCGATGCATAATCATACACGTGGTCGCGGTTTGCATGCCAAAAATAGGTATCGAAACATGAGACTAGCATAATAATAGTTGTGCAAAAATTAATATTTACATGGCATGACTGATAATTGGAGGAACAAATATCTACTGACGGCCCCTCTTGCGGCGCACCCTGCGTGCCGCCCCTAGCCTCACCCGGTGATGGGCCGAATACGTCAGAGGATCAGGCTGCCTCACAACCCGACTGGCGCGAGTAGTTTGAAGTGGTGTCGCGAGGGGGGCCTCCTGCGTCGACTGGATTAGTCCCGGCGCATCGTGCAGCTTTGAAGCCCCCATGGAGAACTGGGTGCCACGCTAATCCAAGAAGAAATCCTCAAGCTATGCTTCGTCGTGCGACAAGGAATCATCCTCCCAAGGCGTTTGATCTGTGAAGCATTACGTTACGCACTTAATCATGGCAAAAACCACGAAAAGGACGTTATGAAGGCAAGCAAGGAGGTCATACCTGCTAGCCCGAAGGCATGCCCTGACGACTACGCGTACTCCTACCCTGTGAATGGGTGGAGCTCAGGACCTGCAAGAGAAGATTGTCGTTAGTAACTAGTGCGGTTCAAAATAAAGAAGCATTATGCACGTAATCATGGTGAAAACTATGAAAAAGGACGTCACACAATCAAGCGGTGGTCATACCTGTTGGTACGAAGGCGTGCCCTGATGACTCCGCGTACTCCTGTCCCGCGTGTCTATGGAGCACAGGACCTGCAAGAGAAGATTGTCGTTAGTAACTAATGTGGTTCGAAATAAAGAAGTAGAAGTAAATGTCTCATGGTCACCTCCAGAATATCCCGTGGTGCTCCCAACACGGTGCTACAACAACACACCCACCACGTTTGGGGCAGGAGCCCGTGGCCATGAACCAACCTGGCTGACACCTCGTCCTCGCACTGGTCGGTCCACCGGGTCCCTCGGCGTGCGACCAGTCGCGACTTGGATGCCTCATCTCAACCTTTGTATGATCTGCTGTAGGACCCCCCTGGTGTCCCCCGACATCATGTGTTGTGCGGAGGTGGCCAACTCAAGAATCTCCCGGTGTAGATCCGTCTGCACAAGTGAACATCAAGTTGGAAACCTAAATCTAGCAAATTAAAAATAAAGTAAGGATCGTTCAATATGTACGGAGAGGTGGAAACAAGAGTCTAGCTGGGTGGGGTAGGTGTCAGATGTCGTAGCCTCATGTCGTGGTGGGTCGACCATGACCCGGACGTAGTGAAGCCTCGTTCGACTAACGTACCATTCCATGTACTTTGGGTACGTCTCGGGGTCGTAAGGAGCATCTGTACACCGGATGAGGTCTCCGTGCACGCCGAGCCAAGCCATAACCCAAGAGGACATCCTGTCCACCCAGGAGATTGTGCCACGGACTCCCTTCCTAGTGTACCTGTGGACGACAAGATAATTATTTGGTTGGCACGTAACGCACATTATACGAAAGAAGTAAAGCGTGAACTTACGCATGGACGTGCGCCGACACCCACGTCCCCCCCACGGGACTGGGACCTCCTACCGTAGACCAAGCTAGCGCATGACCCGCTACACCTGTTACTCCTCCATGAAGACATCATGCACCAAGGCTATCCGTGTGTACCAGTACAAGTAGTCTCACGTGCATAGGCTCGATAGTCCATGGGGCGTGTGTGCATCCACCCTCCCCTGGGTGTACGGTGTCCAGATGATGCGGTCATTCATCAGCTGATCAAACATCGCAACGTACTCCGGGTAGGACTCCCTGCGAAGTGATCGACATGTAGGTGACCTGTGGAATAGAACCCCGGAAACTTAGCACACGAAATTGTGATTACGATAAAAAAATAACAAATGATCATGAAACTAACCCGTCGGCGGCACCACACCGTGCCCATGGTCGGTCGGTCCACATCATCGCCTCAGTGTACAAGCTAATTGTGTACGCTGACAAGTCCACCTGTGGTCATCCGATCTGGAAGAGCTCGAAGGACCACAACTGCAAAAGTAGTGGGCATCCAAAGAGGATAGAGCTATCCTGGGCACAGTGGCACGTGTCGCACAGTGCGCGATACGTCACGCATAGCATGGCCGGACCCCAGGCATACTCCAGGATCTCGTTCACTAGCGAGTTTGCCAGCTCAAGTGTGTACCGGACGTAGTGCTTGTCGATATTGTTGCCATGGGACCCCAAGAATAAGACCCACCCAAACAGCCACAGCAGGTAGGCCTCGAAGTGCCTCCTAACAGTGACGGCGTCTGCGTTCTCCACCATATGCCCGGGCTGCAAGAAGACATGTACACATCAGCAAGGTTCACATATGAATTGATATGAGAGGACAATAGTTACAAAGACTTATGTAGAACTGGTAGATCCACCTCAATGTTGGCCCGTACGAGCTGCTGAACTCCGTGTACCCACTGCCCGACGGCAGCACATCGTGTAACCTCGCTAGAAGGTCTGTGCGCCACATGGCGGGATATCGTACGCCGCCATAGGGGAGCCAGTGCAGGGCAACACGATCAGGAAGCTGACGTCCTGAAGGATCGGTGCCATCTCCCCACACGGAAGGTAGAACGTGTGGGTCTCTGGCCTCCAGCGATCAACCGACGCCATCAGTAGGGCCCGATTGTATGGAAAACGCCTAGTGTCCTGGTCATCCTCCCACGTTGCCTCCACCATCCTCACTAGTGGAAGGAGGTATGCTCTCAACTTGTGTCGAAATAATTAAGAACAAACGTTACCGCACGTAAAATGCTCAGACCCCAATTGAGTGCATGAAAATCAAAACTACACGTACCTTAGAACCTAGTCTGCGTGCAGCCTCCATGCCCTTATGGGTGTGTTTAGCCGCAACGCGCCAAGCTCAATCGGCGCCTCGCCCTCCGGGGGAGCATGGTGTTGGTGATATGCCCTAGAGGAAATCATAGATATGATTGTATCACGTCTATGTTTATGAGTTATTGAATAAATGTTATTCTGTTCTTTGAATGAATCATTGGTTATAAAGATTAACAAGTATGCGACTTGTTGGTGAAGCTCTTTAACTTATATGATGTCGTTCTAAATGGTATCCTTGGTCGGATGTCACTGGTCAGAACACTAGCGACTCTACGACCAGCACATGTATTGATTGATGACCATGTTTCACCGGTCATAGATATGGGAATATCGAATCAATAATGTGAACGCATGTTAGAGAACATGGGGTTGGATAGACCCACCTTGAGACACTACTCAGATTGTTATGATTCTATGTGTCATTAGTTGGTCTCAAGCAATGATAATGTATAATGCTTAGACCTGAGATCAGCATGGTTCCCTACATGTGTAATAGCACTCTTAGGGGTTGCTAAACGCTACTCGTAACTAGGTAGTTATAAAGGTAGCTTTTGGATATGCTATGAAACATGCGGAGGGATGTGACTGGTCGGATATCGGATTTGCCCCTCCTAACATAACGGGAGAGATATCTCTAGGCCCCTCGAAGTGGTTGGATAAATAAAGTGCATGGCCATGCCACTCGTGGTCAAAGAGTTCGACTACATAAGGTTATCCGACACTTGATCGAGAAATATTGAATAGTCCATAGATGACACAACATCTCACCTGGAGTTCAAACTAGATATCGTGAGGCAAAGGGAGAATACACGAGTAGGTTGTTTAGTTCGATCAGTTACAAACTGGTCGTACGGAGATACGAACTGGTCGTAGACTGGTTGAACATAATCACAGAGTGGTCGAAACCTGGTCGTAAGGAGTTACGAACTGGTTGAGACTAAATACGAACTGGTCGTACACAGTTTCAGACTGGTCCTACTTAAGTACTAACTGGTCATAAACAGTTACAAACTGGTCGTACTTAAATACGGACTGGTCGTGACGAGATACGAGCTGGTCGTAAGTGATGAGGATCTGGTCATAGATCATGTTGCATTAAGGTTTGTCCGATATAATTTATGTGTATTCGGGAATCGTTATGTCCTGCTAGGGACCACTACGACTCGTGATCGGAAAAGGGTTTCTGAGTCATAACCGATTACACATAAACCTAACGGGTCACACACTTAATGAGTTGGAACAAACCAGTACGAATACGATTCGTCAAACGTGTTTGAATAGGATCCGTCATTGGCACTATATATAAGGAGATGCTTGAGGCTATTTGGGGACATGTGAGAGACGTGAGTTGCTCTATTGAAACCCTAGCCGCCATCTTCCTGAGAGAGCTCTGCCATGCGACTTGGTGCTAGCACATTGGCGTTCAGTTGTTCCTTCCCTGGACGTGTGGATACCGTAGAAGCGCTACTGCGGTTGCTGTTGCGCTTGAGAACGATCCATGATCTTCGCAAGGAACTTCAAAGGTTGTTGGAGGAGACGATCGACTCGCGAGGGTGCTGGACGATTGACTACGACTACTACACCGACGTGCTCTTCGTTGGACCAGGCTGCACCGACTCTTCTTCTACTACACTGCGCGTCTGGTAGTAACGATCTGTGATCATCTACTTGCTTGGCATCCTGGTTTATGTGGTAGATTTTTAAATTGTTGCTATCGTAGCTTACCCGTATCCCTTCACATGGTACTGATGCGGCTACGATGATGCGCGTCAATCACCGGGTCAAACAACTTGTAGTGGCTTACATCCATCATACCTAAAAAATAAGTACATGCATAGTAAAGATTACGAAACATGTACAAAAACCAAAATTATTACTTTAAAAATGTTTTTCCGCGTTAACAGAATAATTAGCACACAAAAATGTAAACCAAAATTAGGCTACTCAGCAATTTAAATAGATATGTAATAGGGTCTTCCAATTTAGAGGATATCTTCAGATATCTTCCGAGTGCAAATATAAACAATAAACAAAGTTCTTCCTAATTTCCTAGTTACGTAGTTTAAAATTAGTTTTCGACATTAACAATATAAATACCATGCAAAAATGGGAGGCTAAATAAAGCTGGGATTATTTTTTATATATTTGCAATAGGTGTCTTCCTATTTCTGCTATTTTATCCTAAATCGTTCGACTACTATAACATCCATAACATGTGTACGACGAACTACACTATCCACAACTCAAATAATGTAGTACATAATTTGAATACAATTATCTACTAAATTCTATGTCACTATTCTACTCAATTCTATACTAAATTCCACCGATACTATTCTACTTAATTCTACTCGCTATTCTACTTAATTCTATGTACTTAATTCTACTCGCTATTCTACTTAACTCTACTCGCTACATCATAATTCACAAAGTTGCAAAATAAATGTACCTACAAGATGTCCGGCCAACCAGATCTGATACTCTTATCAATCTCTGTCTCCCACGACGAACTAGCAGAGCTTCGCTACCTTTTTCTCTCTCTTTCTCCTCCTCTCTTTTGTTTTTTTGGAATTAAATTGACTTTTCAAGGAATTTTTCGGGGGTTTTATAGATGGCCTCTTGTTGCCAGTTCAACTAGCGACAGAAAGACTGTTCACTTCCTGTCGCTAGTTCGGACCGACAACAGGGCATCAACAGGGTTCCTATCACCAGTTAACTGACGACAGGAGGCCATTTGTGCGATTGTTGGGAACAATTATTTATTTTTATAATTATCTTTTAAAATAATAATATTTTTTAAAAAAAAATCGAGTTGCGCTAGCTAGTTCAGGATAGACAGACACGTACTACTACCGCGTTTAATTAGCTCATACCTACCACACATCAAATCAGCATACACATCTACTCGTGTTATGTTCGGAGATGGATGGAATGGCTCACGGTGTGTGAACTTTGTGGAAGGTCTCCTGCATTTTCCGGAATCCAATGAGCACTTCCCCGCATGCATTAGCGCATGGGATAGTGGCTGTCCGAAAGGGACGATGCCGGACATAGATGACATGCGCTACTAGAATCGTCTATTTTCTCAAGTGCTCATAAATTTTCCGAGTGTTTTGAATAATACACTCGGGAAGGTACCGAGTGTCTTACGAAACACTCGGTACGCGAATAAAACACTAGGGAAATTAATATTTCCCGAGTGTCGAAATTCGACACTAGTCGGACAGCGTTGACAGGAGCAACGGGAAAACTGATTTCCCGAGTGTCGTTCGTTACAGACACTCGGGAGATAAAACAATAGGTCGTGCCATTTTTCCCCACACCGCCGCCCGTTTTTTCACCCGTACTTCTAACCCCTAACCCCGTTCTCCCCAATCCCCCCACGCTGCTCTCTCCCCCATGACCAGCGGTGCTCCCTCCCCATCCTCCGCCGCCTCAGCCGCCTCCACCTCGTCTCCTCCCCCACCTCCGCCGCCTCCACCTTGTCTCTCCCCTACCTCGCCTCCCCTCGTCGTCGCCGCCGCACCTCCGCCTCCTCGTCTCTCCCCACCTCCGCGACCGGCGCCGCCTCCCCCTCCTCCACCGCCGCTGCAGCCGTCTCAAGCACTGTAATCGCCGCCGCCTCCTCGTCTGCCGCCGCCGCACCCGACGCCTCCCCCTCGTCTCCTCCCCCACCTCCGCGACCGGCGCCGCCTCCCCTCGCCATCTTCCTCCCGCCTCTCCGCCCCCTCCACCCTCGGATCCGGACCCGCCGCCCCTCCACCTCCTCTCGGATCCCGACCCCGCCGCCTCCTCCTCTCGGATCCGGACCCGCCGCCCTCTCCACGGCCGGCGCGCTCCTCCCCCGACCGCGCTCCTCCCCGCCCTCCACGCCTCCGCCCGCCGCCGCACTCACGCCGCCTCCGACTCCGCCCCGGCCTCCTCCTCCTCGCCTCTCCGGCCTCCTCGCCTCTCGACTCGCCTCCGCCGCGCCGCTCCTCCTCCGTCGTCGCCGCCCCGACTCCGCCTCCCCCGGCTCCCTCCTCGGCCGCCATCGCACGCCGCCTCGACTCCGCCCCCGGCTCCCTCCTCCACTTTGTGGACCATCGCCGCCGCCGCACCAGCGCCTCCTCCTCGTCTGCGCGCGCCGCACCCGACTCCCCTCGTCTCCTCCTCCACCTCTGCACTGCCACTGAGGTATACTACCCCCTTAATCCCTCTCTCTCTCTCCCTGCCCCCGGATGCTCTGTGATGAATCCTAGATGCTCTGAGAGCTATGATGCTACTGCTATTGTGATGTGTATGATGCTGCTGCTATTGTGATGTGTATGATGTTGCTGCTATTCTAGGTATCTGTTGTTATGCCGAAAAGAATAATGAACAAATTTGAAAGTATTCAACACCAAGATTGGAAAGGAACTAATTTGATTAAAAGCTGAAACCAGGAACTAGAGTGGCACATGATTGAAATCTGAACACAAGAACAAAAGTGGCACTTAAACAAGAAACTCATGCTAGCAACTCTAGCCACATGTTAGTATGACATAAAATTGGCAACCGCGGAAGCTATGTGAATACTCTTCTGAAATTGGGCGTACATTGTTTGGCTAAACGTCAGACCTTATAATTTTTTCGTATTGCTTAACTCTAATAATGCAATGTTATTAAGCATACTACAAAAAAAGGCCCTAGTAAGCATCAAGCATGCTTCTACAAATCAGCAAATTTAGGTTATACCCCTACAGAAACAAAAGCAATAACCTACTGTGTTGTGCTACTGTAACAACATTTAGAATTCGTTTCTCTCTGAAAACAAGCTTTATATTTACATATGAAGTTTCCTTCTAACTGATGTTTCACCTGAGCTGAACATACTATCTTGATATTTGTTTTCTCACATCAAATCATACTCCAAGTATAATTTGCTATGAGGTCAGATAGGCAACAGGTATAAAATAGTTTCTTTCTCGCCACAAAGTCACAAAAATTCAGAGCCTGTCCACCCTGTGTGTAGCAAGTTATCTCTCATCAGAAATTTAGAATAGAGCTCCTACTAATACCCAGAGAGAAAAAAAACTTTAATCCTAGCGAGGGACCAATGTAGCAGCGGTTCAGACTTCCTTGTTAGCATCATTTTCTTATATATGTGCATAATTGAAGATTTGATGTAATGATCAAGTTATAGACTGGCACTAATAAAGGTGGAATAACTACTTCGTGCTTCCCTCACTTCATTATCCATCTAGCAAGGAAAAAAAGTAACTTAATTAAACAGGAGCATGATGATATCTTGTTTCTGTGTAACACAATGACATAAAATCAATTCTAATATCTTGGATGAGCACCTACCAAGTTATCTACCAACTTTTTATGGGTATGCAGCCCTTCTTTGATCATACCTACATGTTGTCATGCAATGCTACATTAACGTGAAGCATGGAAGCAATTTGATGGTGAAGCATGGAAGCAATTTGACCGAGACTATGCACGGTTTCTTTGCGAGCCTCTAACGCGTTAGTGCGATTGCAACTGATGGGTTTAACCCATTTGGTATGGGGGCTGCGCCATACAGCTGTTGGCCTGTGTTTGTCATTCCCCTTAACCTCCCACCCGGCGTTTGCATGCAGAAGCAATACATATTCCTTTCCTTGATAATCCCTGGTCCTGAGTACCTAGGGAAGAATATGAGTGTATTCATGGAGCCGGTGGTGGATGAATTGTTACATGCTTGGGAACAAGGCATAGTGACATATGATCGGGCATTGAAACAGAACTTCACCATGCGGGTCGCGTACCACACATCCATGCATGACTTCGGCGTACGGGATATTCTGTGGGTGGTCTGTACAAGGCTGGAAAGGGGAAGAAACATGGTCGTTTCTTCATGGGTGCCGGGTACATTAGCACACCGACAACCCTCTCGGAGGTCCGATCCACGAGTGCTTCATCAACGGATGAAGTACACCTTCAAAGTCGACAGCAACCATCACATGTTTCCCAGTGTCAATTTTCTGAGCTTCAGGCGCAGCTGTGACAGGAAATTGAGGCTAGGCAGCGGTTGGAGCAAATACTCCTGCAGGTTAGTTGGAGCAAATAACAAAGTAATATGCAATATATATATATTCGTACTTGGCTAATGTATGGCAATGTGCAAACAAAAAAGCATATGGCACTCGGGACCGGGACTCCACTTCATGGCCCTCTGCCGGGGGAACCACTGCCTAACTTATCTCCTCCGGTTAGTAAATGCATACTGATTATCATATTGTTAGTCTCTTATGAGTGCTTGATTCAGAACACATTGAAATGACATGCAATGTAATTATTGGTCGCTACTGCAAATTCCTTATAATGCGATTTCTTATGAAAATGTAGGGAACGGCGGGATCAGTTGCTTCTACTGCTAATGTTGAACCTGCTGGTGCTAATGTTGAAGATCATGTGAATGCGTCCATCGCCGAGAGGCCACCACCAGGTGCTTGCTATTTTCATGATGTACTAAAAGGATAATTTGTATGTACAATACTTTCTATGAATTTGATGATAAGTGCTTGAGACATAAATGTTGATCAGTAGTTCACAATGACAACATATTGAGAGTTGGAGTTTAACATTTTAGCTTTGTGCTTTTCATGTTCTATATTGTTAGGTGCTAATATAGTTTCACTCATTCCTTTTCTGAAGAGTACATCATTATACTCAAATTTCTCTTGCATGTCTTTGTAGATGGCATAAGTAAATGATCAATTAGGCCACAAGCTAGCTGGCCCACACCCCAGGCATGCCCTTAACTGATTTGCCATGTTATTAGGTTGCTCATCATTATTTCGGGAATTTTTTTGCTTTGTCAATAGTTTGGTTAATTATCTTCTCATGTAATATCAATTCCTAACTTTTGTTGTAAGATGGCACTAATATTAAGTTTTGCTCTATTTGCAGAACTCGCAAAATGTTGCTTTTGTGCACATAAGATTGAAGCAGCAAATTCTGTGCATGTAAGACTATGAATTTACTATTTCGAATAGTTATATGTATCATGCCATCATTATACTTAATTTTCTCTTGCATGTGCTTACATTTTCGAACTTGAACTTGAATGTTGTGCGCTTGGGAACTTGAATCATGTCTTTTGTTTGTGGAATAGATGGATGGATGGATTATTTGATTGTTGTGGAATGGATGGATGGATGGATTATTTGATTGTTGTGGAATGGATGGATGGATTATTTGATTACTATTGAATTGTTGTGGAATGGATATTTGATTGCTATTGAATTGCTGTGGAATGGATTTTTATTGAATTTGTGAAAAATGGGTTCTGCTGTTTTGTCGTTTTCCCGAGTGCATTTTCCCGAGTGTTGACACTCGGGAAATTGACCAAATATTTCCCGAGTGTCGACACTCGGGAAATCGACCAAATATTTCCCGAGTGTCGACACTCGGTAAAATACACTCGGGAAAAACAGCCACGTGTCAATTTCCTCGGTTTCGTCGGCCGAAAGTCGAAAACGTTCCCGAGTGTTTTTTGAACCTTTTTCCCGAGTGTCGACACTCGGTAAAGATTCCCGTTACGGGCCCGAAGCCGTTCTGCAGGGTTTTCTCCCGAGTGTATAAGTAAACACTCGGGGAAGTTATATTTCCCGAGTGTTACACTCGGGAAACTGTTTTTGTCCCGACTAATCTATCCCGAGTGTTGTTTCCCGAGTGTTTATACCAGTTTCCCGAGTGTTTTTGGCACTCGGAAAAATCTGATTCTGGTAGTGATGGCGGCTGGTCCGTATAAACAGTACACATCTGACGGTCCGGGACGCGGACGAGGTTATCGTGACATAACCGCGCGCGTTCATTCGTCCATAGGACAGATATACGTGTTATTTCTGTGTTTTCGGTTGAAAAGAGGCTATTTATGCTAATGCGTCTCCTAATAGTGTCATTTGGGCAAAAGCCTTCAAAGGCGTGGATCTCACAAATTCGTTTTGTTGCTACACGGTAACACGGACCGACCCTTTCCTATAGTGGGGACAATTGGCTAGAAGAGTTTTATCTTAACTCTTAAGGCGTTACCTGCAGATCAAAGGATGAAATCCGGAAAACGATAGGTACCACACCAATTGGGCTATGCCACGATCGACAGTGATCACACTTCTAGTATCAGAAATGCACCCTCTTTTGCTTGTTCCCCTTCTGGATGATCCCTACCAGATTCGCCCTAACGGCACGGAGTCCGAATAGTCGCCTACTATATTCGGATCACGCGCTCGACGAGTGCCAGAGAATTGGACCGGTAGCGCGTAGGTTTCTTGGTACGCACTCTTCAACTCTTCAAAGGGGGAAAAAACTAGGACAAGACAGTGGTGTGCGACTGGTCAAGTCATGTGCCCAATGTGTTCCTTGTGACGTGGGGATGGCGATCGGAGTTTCGATGTACTATAGAAGGATGGTTGTAATGTTGGTTGTAGCGGAAATTTGTAGAAATTAATTTGTTGGTTATAATGTTTGAACAAAATTAAGGTGAATATGGTAGAGCTTAAAAGAATTAGAAGACAATGTAAATAAAAGAACATCTGTGACACTCAATTTTCAACCCAAAGGCTGTGAACAATAGGGGTGATGTGGTTTAACAAGAGAAGAGAGAAATGTCATTGATTGTAGTTAGTGAAGATTAGCTTGTTTAATATATATAGATTATGTTGGAATTAATCTGGGCTAGGCCTAAATATTATATTCTAATTAATTCCTGGTAAATCTCAAAGGCCCATGTGCATGTGCATGACTGTTTAGTCCCATATGGACAGATGAAGGGGAGTTACACCACTTTATAAGGTGGAACGTGGTAGCCCTATTGTGGAATTGGAAAGAGCCAACACACGCGCGCGCTCGCTCGCCTCGCCGAGCCGTGCCGTGCCGTGCGTGTGCACGCACACAGGCGTGTCAGGTGCGGGCGCGATTTTCTTTATCTATTCGAAAATCCTGACTCGTAATTGATGGTGACCTTTGGTCTTCAGTCTCTTTATTTTTTGGCTATTAAAAGGTTTCAGTTCTGATGGCGAATCAATGGCAACCTTTGGTCTTTCGATTCCAATCGTTGGCTTTTAGATTCGCCAATCAATGGCAATCATGGCCTTTCGATTCTTGAATCAATGGTAATCGTTGGCCTTTGGACTCCTTTCTTTTGGCTATTTAAGAGAAACGAGAGTACTGGTTCGGTTCCCAAGTTTTCCACTTCACAATCTGTAATCACGGTTTGTTCGTTGTCTCTGGCGATCTCCATCCCGGCGAGGCACGTACGGTCGCACCGGAGAGCGAGCCTCGAACCCCGTCCTCGAAGGCTTGCACGAGCGAGGACGAATAAGGTTTTTGGGGAGCGTTCGCGCGACTGCTCGCTTCATCCTTTTCTGCTACATCTGCACGACTACTACCACAACATCCACGAAGTTTCCTGCTACATCTACATCAACTGAACAACTACTACCACGACGCCCACTACGCCATGACTAACGACGACCTCACCAAGACTCCTCGCTTCTACTTCTTCTACTCCTTCCACCGAAAGATCCGGTATGCCTATCTCGCGTTTGTCGTTTACTTAGTTTTATTTTCTGTTATTGTTATGAACACTGAGATAGGAATGCTAGCTTCTGTTCTTGTAGAATCTAGTATAACTATAGTGTTCTTAGTTATAGTTATTTTCATGTTTTATCTAGCAAATTTCTGGATTAAAATACTTCGAAAAATGCTTATATATTCAGCAATCCAAAAACCTTATTTTAGGCATTTTTCGACAATCGCTTTCTTTGCCGCTCAAACCCCATGAATTCGATGGTGCGAATTACAAGAGGTGGCGCACCAAGATGGTACTACGGCTAATACGCCATGAACGTTTTCCATGTGGCAAAAGGCAAGCTGAAGGAACACTTACTCTGAACAGAGCAAGCGCTCGAGGTCATTGATAACCTTTTAAAGGTGCCGTGGTTAGTGTTCTTGGTGAGAAGTTAGTTGATGCATACATGGTGATCACAAATGGGAAAGAGATGTGGGATGCACTCGAGGCTAAATTTGGGGTTTCGGATGCAGCAAATGAATTGTATCTTATGGAGCAATACCATGACTATAGAATGGTTGATGGTCGTTACGTAGTTGAGCGAGCTCATGAGATACAATCCATGGCCAAAGAACTAGAGCATTTCAAATGTGTGTTCTAGGACAAGTTTGTCGCGGGAGGCATTATTGCCAAGCTTCCTCATTCTTGAGGAATTTTGCTACTTCTGAAACACAAGAGACAAGAGTTTTTGTTGAAAATCTCATCGGGTCTCTTGATGTTGAAGAGAAGGCGAGGCAAAAGATACACACATCGAGGTAATGAGGACATTCTAGTGCCAATGTGGTACAGAAAAGAATGGCCAAGCTCAAAAGTTCAAAGGCAAGAACAAGATCGCACAAACAACTAGCTTCAAGAAGAAGAAGAAGAAGACAAAGGATAGTCCTTGCTTTGTGTGTGGCGAACATGGTCATTGGGCCAAGGATTGCGATCAACGCAAGGGTGGGAAGAATCGGCAGGGCGAATTCTAAGTCCGCTAATGTTGTTATTGGTACTCTTGAGACGGGAACATCGTGGTATGGTAATTTACCAACTGTTCTTTCCGTATGTCAATCTACCGATTGGTGGATAGACACCGTGCTAATATACATGTGTGTGCTGATATTTCATTGTTCTCTTCTTACTGTGTCACTCTGGATTCAGCCGTTCTAATGGGGAACGGGTCACATGCCTTGTTCATGGTGTTGGTACGGTCGATCCAAGTTTACTTCGGGAAGATTGTGCAATCAAGAACATGCATCATGTGCCATCTATCAATAAGAATCTCGTGAGCGGATCTCTTCTTTGTAGAGATGGCTTTAGGCGGTATTTGAATCCAATAAATTTGTAATGTCCAAGTGTGGACAATTTGTTGGTAAAGGCTATGTGTCGGAGGCTTGTTCCGCCTATCTCTTTTGATTTATGTACTAATGTTGTGAACCATATTTTAGTGGTAATGAGACTACTATTTGGCATTCACGACTTTGTCACATAAATTTTGGTTGCATGACGTGTTAGCCGATTTAGAGTTAATCCCGAAATTCATCTTTGCCAAAGGCTCTAAGTGTCAAGTTTGTGTGCAATCAAAGCAGCCTCGTAAGCCTCACAAGGCGCGGAGGAAAGAAACTTGGCACCATTAGAACTCATACATTTGGATCATGCGAGATGAATGGTGTGTTGACAAAAGGTGGTAAGAGATATTTCATGACTTTGATTGATGACTCCACTAGGTTCTCGCTATGTGTATCTTTTAAAACTAAAGATGAAGCTTTTCACTACTTTAAAATCTATAAGGCGGTGAGAACCAACTTGAAAAGAAAATCAAAAGGGTTAGGTCCGATCGTGGCGTAGTACTTTTCTAATGAGTTCAATTTATTCGTGAGGAACATGGTATAATCCATGAGAGGACGCTCCTATTCACCCAGTCAAATGGGGTTGCGAAAGAAAGAACCGTACTCTAATCGATTTGGTTAACGCCATGTTGACACAATGGTCTTTCCAAGGCATGGTGGGGAGGCTATATTGACTTCATGTCATGTCCTAAATAGGGTTCCCACAAAGAATAAAGAGATAACTCCATTTGAACAATGGAAGAAGAAAAGACTATCACTTTCATACTTGCGCACTTGGGGTTGTTTGGCGAAAGTCAACGTGCCAATTTCCAAAAGCGTAAGCTTGGACCAAAAACTGTGGATTGCGTCTTTCTAGGCTATGCTCACCATAGCGTTGGATATAGATTTCTAGTGGTGAAATCTGGAGTACCTGACGTACTTGTCGGTACAATTATGGAGTCCAGAGATGCTACATTTTTTGAAGATATTTTTCCAATGAAAGATATGACTAATTCATCGAGTCAGGAGCCTGATACAACTCCTGAACCTGCCATTCCAATGGAATATTTTGAGCAAACCCCTGAGCAAATTCCTGAGGAGGAAGACAATGAAACTCTGAGGAAGAGTAAAAGACAAAGGACTGCAAAGTCTTTTAGTCTCGATTTCATTGTGTACCTTGTGGATGATACTCAAGTACCATTTCAAGCGTATGCTTCTCCGGATGAGAATCTTGGAAGGAAGGCATCAGTAGTGAAATGGATTCCATTATCTCTAATGGAACTTGGGAGATCACCGAGCGTCCTTATGGTTGTAAACCGTAGGATGTAAGTGGGTGTTCAAAAGAAGCTTAGGCCCGATGGTACTATCGAGAAGTATAAGGCACGGCTTGTGGCCAAGGGTTATACCCAAAGGAAGGCGAAGATTTCTTTGATACTTATTCACTGTGGCTAGATTGACCACTATTCGAGTACTACTATCTCTGTTGCCTCACACGGTCTTCTCGTTCATCGGATGGGCGTTAAGACGGCTTTCTAAATGGAGAGTTGGACGAGGAAATTTACATGGAACACCGGATGGATTTGTAGTAAATGGTCAAGAAGGAAAGGTGTGCAAGTTGTTGAAATCTTTGTATGGTCTTAAACAAGCACCTAGCGGTGGCATGAAAAGTTCGACAGAACCTTAACATCTGCAGCTTTATTGTGAATGAAGTCGACGGATGTGTGTATTATCGCCATGGTGGGGCGAGGAGTCATTCTATGTGCGTATGTTGATGACATGCGATCTTTGGGACCAACCTTAATGTGATTAAGGAGGTCAAGAATTTCTTGTCTCGAATTTTGAGATGAAAGATCCGGGAGTAGCTGATGTTATCTTGAACATCAAGTCGTTGAGAGGTGATGATGGTGGAATTACATTGTTGCAATCTCATTATGTGGAAAAGGTTAAGTCGTTTTGGTTATAGCGATGCAAACCTTCTCCAACACCTTATGATCCTAGCGTGTTGCTTAGGAAGAATCGGAGAATAGCCGAGAGACCAATTGAGATATTCTCGGATAATTGGTTCACTTATGTATTTAGCTAAGCGGTACCGGCTCGACATCTCGTTTCTTTGTGAGCAAACTAAGCCGGTTTGTTTCTAATCCGGGAGATGATCATTGGCATGCTCTTGAGAGGTAATGCGCTATCTAAAGGGTAATATGAGTTATGGCATTCACTATACCGGTACCCTAGGGTACTAGAGGTTATAGCGATTCAAACCGGATATCGATCTTTGATGAGATTAAGGCCACAAGTGGATATGTCTTCACACTTGGAGGTGGCGCTGTTTCATGGAAGTCTTACAAGCGGACCATCTTAACGAGGTCAACAATGGAAGCGTAACTCACGGCATTAGATATCGCCATATTGAAGCCGAATGGCTTCGTGAGCTCTTGATGGATTTGCGGTAGTTGAAAAACCTGCATCGGCTATTCGATGAATCGTGACAATCGATCGTGATTGTCAAAGTGAATTCTAAGGATAATATGAAGGCATCAAGACATGTGAAGAGAAGGCAAGTGCGTCGAAAAATGAGAAACTCCGGAGTAATAGCTTTGGATTATATCCAAACAGCTAAGAATCTGGCGATCCCTTCACAAAGGGTTTATCACGAAATGTGATAGACAATGCATCGAGGGAGATGGGTTTGAGACCCACGTGAGTTATACCATAGTGGTAACCCATCCTATATGATCGGAGATCCCGTGAAGTAGGATTGGCGAAACAAGCTATTGGTTAACTGAGAGGAGAGTACCTTATAGACCCACTCCATTGGAGATGCAATTCTCTCCTAAATCTGTATGGCAGGTTGATTTTTATCTTAATGTGTTCTGTGGCTTGTTAAAGCAAAGATGCTATCCTACAGAGCAGTCTTGGAAGAACACACCTATATGAGCCCGACTGCTAGTCACAGTCTATGAAATAGGGTAATTTCTAGGAAGCTCATGAATAGGCCAGGAGTATGACTTATATGCTCCAACCCGCGGGGATGCTGGCGGAGCCTAGTATCAGTTAAGGACTTAAGTAAAACTTATTCACACAAAACTGTCAATTCAAGGCTTAGTCCATTGTGCAGTTGTGGATAAGTGTAACCATTCTAGGTGGATGTTCAACTTTAACCGGTCTCCATCAAAACACGGTATATTAAAAACAATCTTGTGGATCAAGGCATCGACATGTGCCATTGGGATGCAGTGGGGATTGTTGGAATTAATCTGGGCTAGGCCCAAATATTATATTCTAATTAATTCCTGGTAAATCTCAAAGGCCCATGTGCATGTGCATGACTGTTTAGTCCCATATGGACAGATGAAGGGGAGTTACACCACTTTATAAGGTGGAACGTGGTAGCCCTATTGTGGAATTGGAAAGAGCCAACACACGCGCGCGCTCGCTCGCCGAGCCGAGCCGTGCCGAGCCGAGCCGAGCCGAGCCGTGCCGTGCGGTGCGGTGCGGTGCGGTGCGGTGCGGTGCGTGTGTGTGTGTGTGCATGTGCATGTGCATGTGCGCGCGTACACAGGCGTGTCAGGTGCAGGCGCGATTTTCTTTATCTATTCGAAAATCGAAATGCACTGACTCGTAATTGATGATGACCTTTGGTCTTCAGTCTCTTTATTTTTTGGCTATTAAAAGGTTTCAGTTCTGATGGCGAATCAATGGCAACCTTTGGTCTTTCGGATTCCAACTGTTGGCTTTTAGATTCTGCCGAATCAATGGCAATCGTTGGCCTTTCGATTCTGTTGAATCAATGGTAGCCGTTGGCCTTTGGACTCCTTTCTTTTGGCTATTTAAGAGAAACCGAAATCGGTTCGGTTCCCAAGTTTTCCACTTCCACAATGAGAATCACGAGTTTGTTCGTTGTCTCTGGCGATCTCCATCCCGGCGAGGCACGCACGATCGCACCGGAGAGCGAGCCTCGGAACCCCGTCCTCGAAGGCTTGCACGAGCGAGGACGAATAAGGTTTTGGGAGCGTTCGCGCATCGCTCGCTTCATCCTTTTCTCGCTACATCCGCACGACTACTACCACAACATCCACGAAGTTTCTGCTACATCTACATCAATGAACAACTACTACCACGACGTCCACTACGCCATGACTAACGACGACCTCACCAAGACTCCTGCTTCTACTTCTTCTACTCCTTCCACTTTGAAAGATCCGGTATGCCTATCTCGCGTTTGTCGTTTACTTAGTTTTATTTTTCATTATTGTTATGAACAACGAGATAGGAATGCTAGCTTCGTTCTTGTAGAATCTAGTATAACTATAGTGTTCTTAGTTATAGTTATTTTCATGTTTTATCTAGCAAATTTCTGGATTAAAATACTTCGAAAAATGCTTATATATTCAGCAGATTAGAGGCCGAGCAGTGGAGTCAAATGGCATCTAGTGAGAACGATCAATGCGAGTACAAGACAGCCTTCAAAACGAAGGCATGTTAAGAGCAATACAGCGTGCTGCGAAGGCATGTTAGAGTAGTAATACAGCGTGCTGATGCGTGCACCAACTACCAAGTACTAACAAAGTCATTACAGGAGAATTCCATCACACTAAGGGCCTGTTTGTTTGGTGTGCTTTTACGGCGGCTTAGTTTGTCTTTGCAGGCTTTCTCGGTCGTGAGTGAGCTTGTGCTTTTACGATTTGGTGTTTGGTATCGGCTTTTAGGTAGGCTGGCTGCAGCTTCCGAGATGTGAAATGTCTGAAATGCCCTTGAGGACCACAATAACTTGTTTGATGTCGTTTAACGCAATTAACAGCATTTAACGACGACAATTGACGATATTTAACGACATTTAACGACAAATGACAATATTTAACGATATTCAACGACAATTGACAATATTTAACGATGTTTAACGACATTTAACTATATTTGACGATATTTAACAATAATTGACGATATTTAACAATATTTAACAACATTTAACGACAATTAATGACGACTAACGCAATTGACGAGGCATTGACAATAAAAGGAACATGCATTAATGGATATAATTATAAACTACTTCTGAGCAAGTTTCACTGATCCTCTAGATATCAAATACACCTTACCAACCTCAATTAGGTCATAAAACTGCTCAAACAGAAAATTAGGTCACCTTACCAACAACATTTAACAACATTCGACGATATTTAACAACATTTAACGACAATTATTGCAATAAACGTTTATTACAACAAATAATTATTGCAATAAACGTTTATTACAACAAATAATTATTACAAACAATTATTACATAAATAATTATTACAAACAATTAATGCCCCCTCCACTTTTTTCCGGGCTTGGGACCGGCATCGGCAGTGTTAGGCACTTTGTTTAAGTCTATTAATATCTTCATGAAACAACATCAAGTATTTACAAAGATAATCAATGTCACAAATATTTTCATGGATTCACTAGCAATAAATATTTCATGGACAATCAACAGGTTATGATTTTGGTCAATCAATGATGCAACAATGCCTATCCTAATAACATATCCATAAGTTATACACACAAATGAGCTGGAACTTGTAGATTGAACCATAGATTACCTCGAACAAAGCTAATGCTTTCATCAACACCATGGAGCTAGTGCTATAGATCGGCATAGTATCATGTTCTAATCGGTTTTGACCATGAGTTCTAGCAAGAATCCATTATTCATCATCTAAGAATAAATAGCATGTGCGGGATCTCTACATTCAGCTCTTGCATGAGGTAAACAATGTAAACTATCTTTTCAGATGTTAGTAAACCAAACCAGATCACAGAACTATGAACACTAATCAGAACTACGTATACAAGTTATAAGTGTGCACTTCACAAACAATTTGACGACTCAGTTTTATAACCATGTAGATCAAGATTGGTCTAACAATAGCATAATCTAACATCAGATCTTCAATCCTCTCCAATAGCATATGTCTGGACACTGGAAACAAGAAGGTAATGTCAGAATCCAATACGAAAACAAAAGTATAACTATCTGATTAGCTAAATGAACAATGGTGCATTGAATCACAATCTGAACACTGGACTCAATCTGAACATTGAGCTAAACATTCAGAACAATTTCATCGCATGCAATGCATTTCATCACATGAACACCAAGCAATTCATGGACTGGTAATCAAGCAATTCATTGATTCATGAATCAAAATGCACCCTGCTCCTTTCATGGACTGGTAATCAAGCAATTCATTGATTCGACGGTGGCGGTGGTGGCGTTGTGGACTGAGGGAGGAGGAGAGGGAGGGCAGCGGCGACTCGGGAGGTGGAGGAAGGAGGCGGCAGGGGAGGGAGCCTGAGGAGGAGGGGAGGGCGGCGGTGGCTCGGGAGGTGGAAGGAGGAGGAGGCGACGGCTCGGGAGGAGGCAGCCGGGGAGGAGAGGGACTTGGGCGGCGGGGACAACAAAGGAGGCCGGGCGCGGGGGAGGAGGATGGAGCCGGAGGAGGAGGCGACGGGGGAGGGAGCCCGAGGAGGAGGCGCAGCCGTATCGGGGGACGACGGAGTCGGGGAAGGAGGCACCGCATCGGGGGAGGCGTCGCCGCCGCAGAAGGTGCGTCGGGGAGGAGGGAGGTGGAGGAGGGAGGAGGGAGGTGGAGGAGTGCGCCGGGGTTGATCCAGATCCAGATCCGGATCTCGGGAGGAGGAGGGGTCCCGGGAGGAGGCCGGCGGGAGGAGGATCTTTGGGAGGAGGGAGCCGGGGAGGAGGTGGGACGACGCCGGCGCAGTAGGAGGTGTGGGCCGGCGAGGAGGAGGAGGGGCGCGGGGGCGCAGGGGGAGAGGGGAGGAGGAGGAGGAGGGTCTCGGGGGCACGGGCGAAAGAGGGGGGAGGGAGCCGAGCGAGTGGGCGAACGGGCCGGTCGGCCGGAGGAGGGGATTTTATGCGATGGCATTCGGCGGGTAATAATCCATGAAGTCTAGGGGCAAATGCGGAAGGGGGGTGGTGGGAAGCCGCGGAAGCCGGCCTGCGGCGGCTTTTGGCTTTTGGCTTTCTAACGTGTATGTAGAAAGCGGCTTCCGAGAAAGCCGTTTTGAAAAGCCAGCCGTTTGGTTCGGCTTCCGGCTTTTTTGGCCGAAAGCCGGAAGCCGAAGCCGAACCAAACAGGGCCTAAACAGTTAAACCAGAAAAACCACATATGTTTCATCTTCGATAGCCTTTGGGTTCATCTGCGAACATATTTATCGATCTCACAAAAAGAAGATGTGTGTACTTCATCTGCCAACATATTTATCTCACAAAAAGAAGATGTGTGTACTTCATCTGCGAACCAGAAACACCGCTCTGTTTGGAATAGAGGATTTTCATAAAAAACCTCAGATGAATTGTCCTATTTCCCGCCAATTTCTACATTGCAAACAAACCTCTCGCAATTTCTCTTCGCGCGGATCCTAAAAACATGTAGGCCGGCTCGTATAATTTGGGAACACTGATTTTCAGATACAGTACTCGTCGAAAAGCAACTTGCGTGTCATCAAGGGCATTAGCGCATTACTGACCTTTCGTCAAATTCGTGTATACATCGCTCTTCGCGGATATGAGAACGACGAGCTCCACTGACCCACGAGCTATGACCCTTAACTTCATTAAGTACGCTGAAGATGTCAAAAGGAAGACGGGCGGTGTGGCCGACAATGCTGATCAGGCGCAACTTAAACAAAACGATGATAATGATCTGTGATTTGGATGTCACTACTCACTACCCATCTGATCGATGATGATTGAGGGCAACGTCTACCTAATCAAATGCCAACAAGGACACCCATATATATTCATACCATATGTACTCCCAGTTGAGCAGCCAGTTGCTACTTGCTAGCTTGCCCTGCCGGGGAAATCATGGAATCAACGAAGCGATGGAGGGAAGAAGATAGTTTTAGCTAAATATGGTGCACGTGAAATGTAAGCATCACACGTCTGCGCAGTGCAGCTTCTCGATTAACTTGTCGCGGATCGCTGCGAGAGGGGAGGAGCCTGACGATGACTTCACAGTGCTGCAGCGCGTGTAGTTGGGTCCGTTAAAAGCGAGAATTTCATAGAATTACTACCGATGTGATTGTTTCATATGAAATTATTGCGCTTAAGAAAAGAGTTCCAGTGTAAGGGTCGACACTACAAAAAAATCCAAAGCAAAAACTACTCTACTTATTTTCATGAGAAATTTTTTAATTTGTCATCTAAAGTTTGCTGTTTTCCTAATATACCATTAAAAACTGTGTCTTCCTTCTGTGCCACCGAGAATGATCTTTTTGTTCCCTTCGTGCCACTACCGTCCATCTTCAGCCAATGTGGTATTAAGTGAGCTGCGAAAAGACCAAAATACCCTTCTTTCTCCTCTTCCTCATGTTTCCACTCTCTTCTTCCTCCCTCGTCCCATCTCCCTCCTAATCTGATCCACCTAGAGGCCAGATCCACCTGCCACTCCATCTGCCCCCTAGACCCCGGCACGACAGATCAAATCCGCCTCGCCCCGGCGGCCAGTGGCCATGGAGAGTCCTCGACATTTCCCCTCAATCAATTTCGGGTTTGGTCGACACGAGCACCGCGCGCCATTGTCTTCCCCAAGTCTGGGCGAAAGCCGCCGCCTCCACTGCCATTTCTCCTATGGTGAATTTTGCGTCAATTCCTTCCTCATCAAGCACTTATTATCCTTCATCTTTCACCCTAGGAACTTGGTTTGCTTCTCTTCGCCCCAGATTGCTGCCGTCGTCGAGGCCTCGAGGGGTCCTCGTCACCACAGTTCGTTGTTTCCCGGCCTCCTTGCAGCTACCTCCGTCGTCTACGTATATGAGTTCTACTCACCCTCCTGATGCTCATGCTCCCCTTAGTCTTGCGTCCTCCTCTTCCACTCGGTGATCTCATCCAACTTCGGATGCCGGGTACAGTCATGAGCGCACCACCATGCTACTCCGACCACACCACCACCATCCTTAGCCCCTTTCGCGCCTCGGCAACCTGTTTTTGAGGTCCCCTCCACCTTACTGCTACCCTTGCTGTCGGCGAGCGCCTAGAGTTGCGTCGCGTGCGAGACTGGTGGTGATGCTGCTTGCGTTCTTGAGGGGCAATATGGCCATTTCCACAAAACGCTGACAAGCCTCGGGGCGTTAACGACCAGCGGGACTAACTGACGTGACGGAAATGGTTTATGGTATGTACAATGGTACAGACAGCTGCTGTTTATAACAAATCTTCATGTTACCTATAGACAGCACTAAAGACAACTTATACAATGGTTGTGGTGATACAGTCGACTACAAGATTGTAGACAACACACAATCTTTTAATGCTTTTCTTGTTTCTGGTGCTACAGTCGACTACATGATTATAGACAACATCTTTCTCTCTCTTCATTCTCTTTTATCTACGTCAGCAAAAATCCTACGTGACAGAGGTTATAAACAGCTGATATAAGCCCATTGTACATGCTCTTAGAGGTGTTAAATCTATAAGCACATGTAGGTTCAATTTATTCCATAACCATCACAGGCATAACAGATCTAGTCATGTCAACCGGGAAAAGAACATGAAGCAGATCTAAAGCGGAGAACATGACCGTTACGCATCGATGATTCTGCTCGATCGGTTTGTCGATGGTGACACCGCAGTGCGGTGTGGATGACACGGTCGATGACAATTCGCGCCGAAAGCGTCGAGGAAGACGAGCGAGCTACAAACAGCGCCGCGTGAGCGCTTCCCAAAACCTTATTTGCCTCTCGGTGCGTAACTTGGCGGCGGTTCCGAGACCGCTCTCCGAACGGCGGTACGCCGCGAACGGGACGAGTAGACTACGTGGGACGACGCAGTACAATGGAAGAGGCGAAAACCTAGATTGATTTCTCATCTCGTATGGAGGCGGCGATTCGATATTTATGGAAGAATCGGGGCGTGTGATCAAGGCGCTGACGTTCTCCATAACTCAGAATCAAAGCGGATTAGTCTCAGAACCGATCCGGATTCACCGCCACACAAACAAAGAAAAGATAAAACGCAAAGGAAGCCCGATCTGCAAGCTTTGACGCCGATTTTGGCGGGCCATTCACGCAGTGCCGTGGCGCCGCGCCACCCGCCGCTTGCCCGGCCCCGCGGCGAGGCGAGGCGAGCGCGCGTGTGTGTTCCTCTAGTTCTCTCCACACATGCCTCAAGTGGCTAGGAGTGCACCATCCCTTTAAGGTGGTCTTCCTCTCCTAGAACTAGCAATATGGTACTAAAGTTCACATGCAACCTTCCTTTGCATGAGTGGGTCTTTGAGATTTAATTTAGGAATTATTCTTCTTGTATGGGCTTGGCCCACATAATCCAACAATCCCCACCGGATCTCAAAGTCCCACAGATTTGCTCAATTCAATGTCTTGTTTATATATCAGTGTTTCGATGGAGACCAACTAAGGTTGAACATCCAACTAGAACTCCAAGCTACACTTACTCACAACTTGAACAATGGACTATGCTTTGAATTGCAAGTTTGGTGCAAGCAAGTTTCACTTGAAGACTTAACTGATACTAGGCCGCCAGTAGGCTACCCCTCGGTTGGAGCATATAAGTCATACTCCTTGGTCTCTTCATGAGCTTAGTAGGATATTTTCCCAAAATCTTCATAGACTGCGACTAACAGTCGGGCTCATATAGGTGTGTTCTTTCAAGAACGTTCTGCAGGATAACGTTTTCGCTTCTGAGAGCCAATAGAACACATTAAGGCCTTAACCAACCTGCCTTGCAGTTTTTGAGAGTATTGCATCTTCACATAGAGAGGGTTGAAATTACTCTCCTCCAGTTAACTAATAGCTTGTTTTTCCCAGATCCTAATTCACGGGATCTCCGATCACATAGGTTGGGTTACTACCATAGATAACTCACATGGGTCTCATACCCATCTCCTTCGATGCACTATCTATCACATTTCGTGATAGTCCCTTTGTGAAGGGATCTGCCAGGTTTCTATCTGTTTGGATGTAATCCAAGGTTATAACTCCGGAGTTTCTCAATTTCCTGACAGACTTCAATCGTCTCTTGACATGCCTAGACGATTTCATATTATCCTTAGAACTGTTCACTTTAGCGATAACGGTTTGATTATCACAGTTCATGAGGATAGCTGGCACTGGCTTTTCCACCGTAGGTAGATCCATCAATAGATCTCGTAGCCATTCTGCCTCAATAATAGCAGTGTCTAGTGCCGCAAGTTCTGCTTCCATGGTTGACCTCGTCAAAATGGTCTGTTTGCAAGACCTCTATGAAACAGCACCACCACCAATAGTGAAAACATATCCACTAGTGGCTTTGATCTCATCAGCATCAGAGATCCAGTTGGAATCACTATAACCCTCCAGCACCGACGGGTACCCAGTATAGTGAAGTCCAAAGTTCGAGGTACCTTTCAGATAGCGCAACACTCGCTCAAGTGCCTTCCAGTGATCATCTCCTGGGTTAGATGTAAACCGGCTCAACTTGCTCACAGCAAAAGAGATGTCTGGCCTTGTACATAAGTGAGCCAATTATCTGAGAGCATTCCAGCTGATTCCTAGCAATTTTCTTATTCTTACGAAGTAACACGCTAGGATCATAAGGTGTTGGAGAAGGCTTGCTATCAGAAAAACCAAAACGGCTCAAGACCTTTTCCACATAATGAGATTGCAAAAGTGTAATCCCATCCTCACCTCTAACCAATTTAATGTTTAGAATAACATCAGTCACTCCCAGATCTTTCATATCAAAATTTTGAGACAAGAATAATTTGACTTCATTTATCACATTGATGTTTGTCCCAAAAATCAGGATGTCATCCACATACAAGGAGAGAATAACTCCCTCACCCCCACCATAGCGATAGTATACACATTTATCTGCCTCATTGACAGCGAAGCCTGCAGATGTCACTGTTCTATCGAACTTTTCATGCCACTGCTTAGGAGCTTGTTTTAGACCATACAAAGATTTCAACAGTTTTAACACCTTGCCTTCTTGACCTTCTACTACAAATCCATCAGGCTGTTCCATGTAAATTTCCCCATCCAGCTCTCCGTTAAGAAAAGTTGTCTTAACGTCCATTTGATGAACGAGAAGACCATGTGAGGCAGCCAAAGCAAGTAGTACTCGTATTGTGGTGGGTCTAGTAACGGTGAGTAAGTGTCAAAGAAATCTTCGCCTTCTTTCGAGTGTAGCCCTTGGCAACAAGCCGAGCCTTGTACTTTTCAATAGTACCATCGGGCCTAAGCTTCTTTTGAACACCCACTTGCATCCTCTGTGTTTGCACCCATAAGGTCTATCTGTCGGCTCCAAAGTTGCATTAGTGATAATGGAATCCATTTCACTACTGACTGACCTCCTTCCAAAGAGTCCGCATCGGAGGATGCATATGCTTCTAAAATAGACTTGGGAGTGTCGTCCACAAGGTACACAGTGAAATCATCACCAAAGGATTTGGTTATCCTTTGTCTCTTGCTCCTTCTAGGAGCTCCACTGTCATCCTCCTCATTGACAAGTTCATGTGTATGTTCAAAAGGTTCAGGTGGTGTGATTGAACTAGGAATTATTTCAGAGGGTTGGCTAGTAGTGTTATGTGTATCCTTCATTGGAAAGATATTCTCAAAGAACGTTGCATCTCGAGACTCCATAATTGTACCAACATGCATGTCAGGTACCTCAGTTTTAACTATAAAAATCCTATAGGCAATACTATGATTAGCATATCCCAGAAAGACACAATCCACAGTCTTAGGTCCAAGCTTGCGTTTCTTAGTTATTGGCACATTGACTTTCGCCAAGCACCCCCATGTACGCAAGTAAGAAAGTGATGGTTTTCTCCCAATCCATACCTCATATGGTGTTTTGTCCTTATTTCTGTTAGGAACTCTATTTAATACATGATTAGACGTTAGCAAAGCCTCCCCCCACCATACCTTAGGTAAACCCGCAGTTGTCTAACATGGCATTCACCAAGTCGATCGGTGTGCGGTTTTCCTTTCGGCAATCCCATTTGACTCGCGAGAATAAGGAGGCCTCTCATGTATAATGCCATGTTCCTCACAAAATAAGTCAAATTCGTTTGAGAAATACTCTCACCACGATCGACCTAAGTCTTTTATCTTTCTGCTTAATCGGTTTTCAACTTCGCCTTATAGATTCTAAAATAGTCTAAAGCCTCGTCTTTCGTTTTCAATAAATACACATAATGAACCTAGTTGCATCATCAATCAATGTCATGAAATATCGTTTTCCACCCTTCGTTAACATTCCATTCATCTCGTAAAGATCTCGAATGCGGGAGTTCTAGTGGTGCCAAATTTCTCTCTCGGCGACCTTATGAGGCTTACGAGGTTGCTTTGATTGCACACGGCTATGGCATTTAGAACCTTTGGTGATGGAAACGTTTGGAATTAAATTCATCTTTGGCCGAGACATTAAACCAAAATTAATATGACATAGGCGTGAGTGCCAAGCGTTGGCCTCATCATCCACACCGCCACAAATATGGTTCACGCTTTATTGCGAGAAATCTGAAGGGAAAAGCGGAACAAGCCTCCGCACTCATAGCTTTTACCAATAAAATGTCCATGTTTAGACACGACTACTTTATTAGACTCAAATACCAACAAGCCCGTCTCTACATAGCGGAGCCACTAACGAGATTCTTGTCTATAGAAGGGACATGTTGCACGTTCTTCACCGCACGATCTTTCCGAAGTAAACTTCGGATCTACTGTGCCAACACCATGAGCAGTAGCATGTGACCCATTCCTCATTAGGACGGAGGAATCGGGCGACGATAAGAGGAAAATAACGAAATATCGGCACACACATGTACATTAGCTCTGTATCAATCCACCAATTGGTAGATTGACTAAGCTGAAAGAACGATGAGGTAAATTACCATACCAGTCCATCTCCGGTCTTGCCAATGGTCACGTTGATGACTTAGAAGTCCATCCCACAGTGCCTTCTTTCCTTTGCGTTGTGGGCACTTCTTGGCCATGTGACCAGCTCACCGCACACAAAGCAAGTTCTATCATCACGATTGTTGTTCTTCTTCTTCTTCTTCTTGAAGTTGGTTGTCCGTTGGACTTTGATAAATTTCCTTTGTTCTTGCTTGAGGGTTTTGTACCACATTGGCATTGGACCGCCTCCATCACCCTTAGACAGCGTCCTTTTCCGAGCTTTCTCCTCAATTTCAAGAGATCCAATCGGACTCTCAACATAGTGCTCTTGTCTCTTGTGTTTGAGTCTTTGTTCGAAATTCCTCCATGAAGAAGGTAATTTCGCAATAATGCATCCACCACAAACTTGTCGGGTAAGGCACACTTTAGGAGTTCGAGTTCCTTGCCAATGGACTGTATCTCATGAGCTCGATCTACTACAAAATGGTTATTAACCATCTTGTAGTCATGAAATTGCTCCATGACATACATGTCATTATCGCATCGAGAGCACCGTATTTGGAATTCGATGCATCCCATAACTCCTTTGCGTCTGTCATGTGCATATACACCTCGCCTGAGACGATCAAGAAGAACACTAAGAATGCATCCAACAAAGAGAGTAGTGGCAGTCTCAATTCTTTCGCAAAGATCAAGAATACCTTCAGCTTGCCATTACTAACCCGAATACATTCATAACGATAAGCCACGAGTGACCACGATCCGCCATCTCTTAAAGTGCACACCGAGAACTTCTCCGGCCTCGGGCATCGGCAAATCCACCATAGTAAGACCACGATTGCCTAGAATAAGGTTTTTGGATTGTTAAATCTATAAGCACATGTAGGTTCAATTTATTCCATAAATTAATCATGACATCATGCACGCAAAATAACATAACCATCACGGGCATAACAGATCTAGTCATGTCAACCGGAAAAAGAACATGAAGCAGATCTAAAGCGGAGAACATGACCGTTACGCATCGATGATTCTGCTTGGATCGGTTTGTCGATGGTGACACTGCAGCACGGTGTGGATGACACGGTCGATGACGATTCGCGGCCGGCGTCGAGGAAGACGAGCGAGCTACGACAAGCGATCGAGCGAGCGCTTCCCAAAACCTTATTCGCCCTCTCCGGTGCGAGAACTTCGGCGGCGGTTCGAGACCGCTCTCCGACGGCAAAGGCACGCCGCGAACGGACGGAGTAGACTACGTGGGGCGGCGCGATTACAATGGAAGAGGCGAAAACCTAGATTGATTTCGTCTCGTATGGAGGCGGCGATTTAGTATTTATGGAAGAATCAGGACGTGTGATCAAGGCGCCTGCACGTTCTCCATAACTCGTAACCGAAACGGATTAGTCTCGTAACCGATCCGGATTCACCGCCATACAAAACAGCAAAAGATAAAAACGCAAAAGCCACCCGCCCCGCCCCGCCCGGCCCGGCGAGGCGAGGCGAGGCGAGGCAAGGCGAGCGCGCGTGTGTGTGTTCCTCTAGTTCTCTCCCACACATGCCTCAAGTGGCTAGGAGTGCACCATCCCTTTTAAGGTGGTCTTCCTCTCCTAGAACTAGCAATATGGTACTAAAGTTTACATGCAACCTTCCTTCCTTTGCATGAGTGAGCCTTTGAGATTTAATTTAGGAATTATTCTTCTTGTATGGGCTTGGCCCACATAATCCAACAAGAGGGACACAAAATTTCAGACCCTCGGTACAGAAGGAAACTTGATTTTCTTAGTGGTAGATTAGAAAACTGGAAATCTTTAAATGGCAAATAAGGAATTATCTTTATTTTTATTTAATAATCCTTACGTGGTTGTTAGCATTGCAAAAACAGTGAGGTGGGAAGGACTAATCATCCTATCCTCCACTAGTGGAGAGGCCGAATCACTGACATAAGCACGGATATTATGGGATCTGAGCTCTATATAAAATGTCACCGTGCAGAACTTTAGCGGCCGGCCGGACTGGTGTGAATTGTCAGCAAGACAGCCACTTGCCGTCAGAAACGTACTTAAAAATTCACACTGTTGCGATAATGCACTAATGAAGCTTCGATGATTTTGAAGCAAATTAATAAATTATCAAGTGAATCCACGTGACTTGCAAGGGAATTTGTTAATCTGTTATATTTAAACCATCTTTTTTTTCTTTACTTTAAAAATAGACCAACAAATAGTACTGGTCCTGCTGCTATAGCTCCCTTGAGATCTGTACGGACCTAATCTTTTTGCACAATCACAACAGTGGCATCCTTGCTGCTGGATCAGAGTTGTTCAACTATCATCATTAATTCATCAGGATCTATTATGAATTTTCAATTCCTAAAAATAAATTATTAATGATTTATCATTAAAGATAAATACTAGTACATTTGAAAAGCAGGGGCTTCTGGAATCCATTGATCAAAAGCACCAGATGGTCCAGCTTGACTCGCTTTCGTCATGTCATGGGCCAGCCCTTATTCTGCTTGGGCCGATTTCGTTGAGCTTGTGATTCTTTTTTTCCTTTGGGTGATGCAGCAGAAACTGGCGAAGTGTGTAATTTACGTACACATGTACCATAGTCACTCTCTTGATTAATCTTTTCAAAATATCTCCAAGTAGCAAAAGTTCCTAGTAGAAGTATACTTAATTAAGATGATTTATTCTTAGATGTTATCCTAGATGTTACGCGGCCTTTCGAGGACCCAACAGCTCTCCACTTTAACTAGATGCTCTCGAGTCTTTGACTTCAGATGGAGGAGGCTCGCTCCCTAGCTTAGCTAGGAACTAGGAAGCATGAGAGGAGAAGATCCAGGAGAATGTTCTGCCACAAAGCACAATTTCACATCGACAAAGCACATCTCACTCACACATCATTTGCACACGGCCCATCAGTCAATGGATGTGAGCAGAACGTTGATGCCATTTGTACGTGCGAGTAGTTAAGTACTCGTGCACGGATGGTTTAAAGCATTAAGCATACTCGCCTAATGGCATATACAATAGTACACACAGTTGCTGCCTATAGCACCTTTTTATGTCAACTGTAGACAGCACTAAAGTCAGCTCATACAATAGGTTGTCTTTATGGATCACACAATCTTTCGTAGACCTAAGAAATATGGTTAGATAGCTTTTTTGGTTCTGGTGATACGGCCGGCTACAGGATTAATTGTAGACAGCACATTTCTCTCTCTTTATTCTCTTTCACTACATCAGCTTAAATTCTATATAACAGAGACTATATACATCTGATGTAAACCCATTGTATATGATGTAAGAAACCATTCTGAACCTTATTTAACCGACTTATACCACTTCGAAGTTCGAACAGATAAATATCTAGTTTTCAGGTAACCTTGCTACTTTGCTAGTATGCCACATAACCTTGCAACATGGGGGTAGAGCTAGAAATTCGACGGAGGGGGCATATAGTAGGGGGGAAAAATAGGTCGGTAGCACCCAATTCAGCCCTAAATAGAGAAATAACATCCAATTTACGCTTAACTGCCTTGTGACAGCACGAACACAAAAATTCTCGAAAATGACACTCCATGTGTAAAATCATATTTTTGCCTCGTACTGTTTTTGGAGGTAATCGCCGGAGAAGATTGCAAAGGGGCTCATGGCCGCCGCCCTACGGCCATCATGCTGCCGCCCTGCCTCACTATTGTTCCTGCGTCGTGCTACTGCTGGCCTACATGGTTGTCACTGATAGCATCATGAGGCGATCGTAGCAAATACATATTTAGATGTCATGTGCAATCCAAATTTATACATAAATAGATGACAAACAAAGTTAAAATATGTAATATATATTAAAGATAGTATCTTAATAATTGATAGTGTGTTTCAAAAGCCCAAAAATATACACAAGTAGTAATTTTAGGATCAAAATTAACTAAATTAGTGATGTAAATCATGACAGATGTACTAAGGTACCAAGGATGCGGCCTGCTTCAGCCCCCTCGCTCCCACCCCCACGGTGGATCCGTCACTGGCTGTCACATGTCACTGCACTCCAGCGTCGCACCGCCTCCCACTGCTATGTGGCTTCATCACCGTCAGTGCACCTCCATGGTGCCACTAGCCTACTCCGCCATTGTGCCAGCGCCATGCCGGTTTGCTATTGTGCCACCATCATCATGTCGCCGCCCTACTGGCCTAGCCAAAGTTGGGGTAGGAAGGGGTATTTGTGTCTTCTTGAAAAATTTATGATGGAATATTCTCCGAGATGTTATTTTTGGAATTTCCGACCTTCGTGATGTTATTTAGCAGCAAAGTTTTTATGTGATGTTATTTCTCTAATTCTGACCTTTTGCAGTGTTTCTAACCTAATTATCCCCATATAATAAGAGTTGAGCATCAAGGGCCGCCAAATATAATATTTTTTCTATTTTTAAATGACAAAAATGAAGGGTACATAGGAGTTCATTAAGGAACTGAGCCTAGCTCAGTTGGTGGGAAGGTGTGGATGTACACCTCTACCACCCAGATTCAAGTCCTCTTTGAGGCGAATTTGGGTGCCTATTATGGTTGTGTGCATCCTTAGTTGGTGCAGAGACCGGGAGTTGTACTTTATTTCTAAAAAAAAAAGTAGGAGTTCATCAAACATTCAGTTCCTCACCCGTCACCGGCAACAAGAGAAATGCTATAATACCCATCAGCTTTCATCCTCACTTGACTTGAAATGAATAGCTTTGACTTGAAATGAACAAGACTAAACCCACCAATACAAAAGATTGAAGTTGCATCTCATAGAAGTACATACATTGCAGAGATATCATTCTACATCACTAGCATGCGTATTCTGAATGTACACATACTAAGCTAGCAACAGCAAAGGGCTAATATATGTGCTACATTCTACATCGACAATCCTAATGGATTGCAAACGTGGATTGCTGGGCAAATCTCCTTTGGCAGAGCAAACTAGCTTAGAACAAATAAAGTAGGAGCAATTTGTTTAGTAATACTACACAAATACCATGAGTTGAAAAATAACATCGATGTGTCACTGACATGTGGTTTTATAGCCTAACTGTCATCCTCACATTAGATATTATTTTCTAATTTATACATCATTACAACATTACTGAGCAAATTTTTCCAATAAAGTAAAGCCCAATCACACTCTGCCCAAGGAGATATGGCCCGGTAATCCACAACTCGCATGCATGCACACTGCATTCACAACCGGACTAAGGCACTTTGCCGAGTGCCTCAGGCACTAGGCAAAGGCTCCTTTACACTCGGCAAAGGCTTTGCCGAGTGCGACACTCGGCAAAGGGCACTCGGAAAAAAAATAATCGGCAGCGCCTTTGCCGAGTGTTTTTCGGGCACTCGACAAGGCTTTACCGAGTGCGGGTTGGCACTCGGCAAAGAAAAGACCGATTCTGGCGCCGGCCGTTGTTGGCGGCCGCTTTGCCGAAAGTGCCAACCCGGCGCACTCGAAAGAGTTTTACTCTTTTTGAAAATGTCTTTGCCGAGTGTCGAATGATGGCACTCGGCAAAGTTGTTAAATTTTTTTGAAAATTCTTTGCCGAGCGCGCGTGGCGACACTCGGCAAAGTTTTAATTTTTAAAAAAATTCTTTGCCGAAAGTCGTGGTGATGGCACTCGGCAAAGTTTCCAATTTTTTGAAAATTATTTGCCGCGCGCCGTGGTTTGGCACTCGGCAAAGTTTTAATTTTTTTAAAAAATTCTTTGCGAGTGCCATGGTCATGGCACTCGGCAAAGCTGGAAAACTGAGATTTTCAGGTGCCCACATTCCCAGCTTTGCCGAGTGCCATGACCATGGCACTCGGCAAAGGACCTATTTGCCGTGTGTTACACTCGGCAAAGTGACCCAAAACTGCGTTTTTTATTTGTTTTTTACATTCCATCACGACAAACAAATCCATCCAAACATATATCAGATCCATCACATTCACGGATTCGAAGGCGCTTTGCTCTTCGCTTTTATATCTTTGTTGAAGAATGATAACATTACTCCTTTCTCCAACTTCCACCTTCCTCTAACAGAGGAAAAAAGGAAATGTGTAAACAAGAAGAACTTCCATAATGCACCTAACAAGACTAGACATTGATGGTGATGTGTCCGAATACGGTCGGTGCTAGAAACATGCATGATAACATAATCAAACCAGCAAAGCTAGCAATGTAGATATCTCAAAACAACACGAGTTCTTCAACGTGAACGCGAATCAATTCCCAGCACATCAACACAAGTTCGGGACCTAATGACGAAGAATAATATGGCGCGGTAATCGGCATAAACATCCGATAGAAACAATCACGAGTTCGGGACAATCGTAGCACAACGATCGAGTGTAGCTTTGGCACCAACAATGGACTTCTAGATGGCACGGTTGTTGCTTCATTCGAGATAGTCAATCGGACTTGACCTCCTCGCAGACCGACCTCCTGCGAGATAGTGCTCGCGTCCAAAGCGACCATGCACCCTGTATATACCGAATTAGAAGTTTGCCACATAAATTATATGCTCAGGAGACGGCACTAAAGCCAATTCCTTAGAAATGATCCAGTCAGCAGCTAGCACCAGAATCCTTGCAATAGGGACAGAGCTTTTGAATCACAATTCTGAAACTACTAGCACGAGAAAAAGGGTTCAGCTTATACTACCATGTTGAGCATGGATCAACCAACATGAAATTTTTGGTGAAACATAAACGACATGGAAAAATTTTGTACATAGTGGATATTGCCCCCGTTCTTCATGAAGGATACTAACCTTATTCCCTATTTTCACTAGCCAACCAAACATCAAGGAGATATAATCAGTGGTGTGGTTCATGTACAAATAAATGGTGGACTTCACTGAGTAGCTTTCATTGTAATGTTGATCATTTGATTTAGAGCAATTCGCTAAAGTGGTATCTCTTAACTTGAAGCATTTCTTAACAGAATAGTTTGATTTGGAGTATTCCTCAACCAAGACCATAATTGCTATTGTTCAAAGAAAGCTCTTAGTCTATTATGTTTAGGTCCATCCGAGCTCCTGTTTATAGAGCACACAGGAAGTTGAACTGGCATCTCTCTGCTCACCTCATTCTTTTACATAATAAACGGAGATTCCATTCTCTAATAAGATTTACAAGCATTAACCTATACCATTGTCAAGTAAGTGGCAAGGAGATGCAAGTATGCAACTAGACATCCACAGTAAACTCAATTTGAAAAATATATACTACCAAAGGATGAGTGTGAATGATATTTCATTAACTAGATCAACATTTCAAAGTATAAACATGGAGTTCATGAATGCTCTTCATAAATCAATAGCCACATGAAAATGTAACTTGTATTCCAGTAAAAATAGATACCTATAAACAGTATTGAGCATGTGCACTCCAACAAGATTAAAACACATTACAAATGTTAGGATAAATGTACTTATATGCGTGGTGAGGGTCCTAGGTGACTATTACTTTTGACACATAACCTTCCTAAGTATATTGATACGACTTTGTGTTAACTTGAGTGCCACTGCCATGAGATCACAATAACATTCCCACCACTGAAATTCGAAATCTTACGGAGAACCAAAGCTTTGAAAAGCAATCTTCTAACCTAATGTAGAGTGGCACCTTTTTGTTCCTAAAATAAATTTGAAATACTTTAAACTACCTACATGAAGACTTCCTTGAAAGCTTTAAAATAGCTTGAATGGGAAATTTTCCTCAGTTCAACAATTCCTTGATCAACTATTAGTCAACATCTTCAAGCGGTCATGGCAAAGAACATACGAGAATTCACTTTGCCAACACAATTGTTACATCTAGTGAGCTAGGTTTTAGTACAATATTGGTTATATGTGTAATCAAACTCAATTGTTCTGAAAGATCAAACACTACATCTGATTATCACTAGAAATCAAGAGTAACTCCACAATACCTTAACACAATTCTTCTTTTAAATTTCATACTTTCACTACATAGCCAAAGCCAAAACTAAGCAATGAACAATTGGATATTGTGATTCAAGTGCAATTCACATGAGCGAAGAAGCAAGCGATCACAGAGCATATGTATAAAATCAAAAATATTGATCACTAGAACTCAAAAATCAAAATCATTGATTTATACGAGGTATGGTAATACCGATCCAGTAGCGATAATGGCTGGCGATACTTCTTGTCTCGCACATCCCTAGCGGCGAATACCCCCACACCGGTATGCGTGGAGCCCGCTTAGTTGCCACATACCCATCGACGATCGAGCTCAAGGCGCCCACCGAGAAACTTGTCGCCGGCTCGTGCCGATGGCGAAGAAGAGCCCGCCACGAAGTTCGAAATCTCACCACTCACCACGTTATTGACCTTGACCCCACCAATGGGCGCCTCTGCGCGCCGAGGCCTCGGCGACCTCGAGTCCCAGCACGACACGGATCTTGGGGTTGGAGCGCCCGGCTGCATGATCTTGGAGGCGCGGAAGGTGCTGCGGCGGTGGATGATGTACACGTTGGAGCCGTGCTTGGTGAGGAAGTTGGCCTCCTCCATGGCGGAGTCGCCACCGCCGATGGCGGCGATGGGCTTGTTCCGAAGATAGAAGCGGCGCCGTCGCGAGCGCGCGCAGCGGAGATGCCGCGTTCCGTGAGCGTCGGACCGGGAAGTGGCGTCGGCGACGCGGCGCGTGGCGATGGCGACGGCGTCGGCGAGGCGGTGGTGAGTCGGGCGGCGTGGAAGAAGCGAGCGAGAAGTCGGCGGCGGTGACGGTCTCGGTGAGATGTTGGTCCCGGCGGAGGGACCTGGCGCGGCAGCGGTCCATGAGGTCGGAGCGATGATGCCGTCGGGAAGCGGGAAGTTCTCGGCGTCGGTGGTGGTGGTGAGCCGGCCTCCGCGGCGATGTCGTTGGCGAGCCACCCTCGAGCGCCGCGGCGGGCGGCGGCGCGGCGGCGGCGGTGGAAGCGCGGCGGTATGAGTGTCGGGTGTGTGCGTGTGTGCGGGTGCGTGCGTGCGGCAAAACTTTTAAGTGTTGAAGGTTTGCCGAGTGCGAGATCCGCACTCGGCAAACAATTTTCAAATTTTTAATTTTGTTTGCCGAGTGCCGAGATCCGCACTTTCGGCAAAGAGTTTTTAATTTTTTTAATTTCCTTTGCCGAGTGCCGGATATGGCACTTTCGGCAAAGAGGTTTTTTATATTTTTTAATTTTTTTAATTTCTTTGCTGAGTGCAGAGATATGGCACTTCGGCAAAGAGGAATTTTTCAAATTTTTTTAAATTTTTTCCCTCCAATTTTTTTAAAAACAACAGGACCTCTCCCCATCTTTGCGAGTGTAAATGCATGCGGCACTCGGCAAAGACCCTGCTAGAGTGCCATGTACGGCACTCGACAAAAGATTTTTTATATTTTTATTTTGGCCTCAAATTTTTTTGCAGCCCTACTACGATGTCAGGTACTCTATATTAGGATTTGGTACATTTTTGTGACTTTTGTTATACTTAGTTAATTTATTTCATTTACTAGAATTATTTGGAAAATGCAAATTTGAGCTCACGATGCATCGAATAATGGAATTTAATGATTCAAAAAATGATAGTCATGTTATTGACTATAGTGTGAGGCCGTATCGAGAGCGGACCGAAATTTGGACATCTTGTTGTGAAACATGGCCAGTGAACTTCGCGCGAAGTGTTTTAAATTCTATAAAAGCAAACAAAGTCGAAAATTATGAAACTTGTGGAGATGTCATGATATCATATGTGGAGGCTGTGATAAAAATTTGAGAAGGTTTCGTGCGTTGTCACGTCACGATGCTTTCAAATCGGGACATCTCCGGTGGGATATAAGTATCACATGTGGAGATGTCCTGGTTTGAAAGCATCGTACGTGACAACATACACGAAACCTTCTCAAATTTTTATCACAGCCTCCACATATGATATCATGACATCTCCACGAGTTTCATAATTTTCGGACGTTGTTTGCTTTTTATAGAATTTAAAACACTTGCTAGCGCAAGTTCACTGATCATGTTTCACAACAAGATGTCCAAATTTCGGTCCGCTCGATACTGCCTCACACTCGATCAATAACATGACTATCATTTTGAATCATTAAATTCCATTATTCGATGCACGTCTTGATTCAAAATTGCATTTTCCAAATAATTTAGTAAATGAAATAAATTAACTAAGTATAACAAAAGTCACAAAAATGTACCAAATCCTAACATAGAGTACGACATCAGAGTAGGGCTGCAAAAAAATTTGAGGCCAAAATAAAAATATAAAAAAATCTTTGCCAAGTGTCAGGTGCCATGGCACTCGGCAAAGGGTCTTTGCCGAGTGCGCCTGCACGACACTCGCAAAGATTTATTTTGCCGAGTGCCAAGCGGCGGCGCTCGGCAAAATTTGACGTCGGGCGGGAACCGTTACCTCAGGCCTCCTTTGCCGAGTGCCCCTTGCGAGTGCCTGACACTCGGCAAAGGTTGAATGTACCGAGTGTTAATCTTTGCCGAGTGCATGACACTCGGCAAAGAGGGCTTTGCCGAGTGTAGTTCTTTGCCGAGTGTCGCACTCGGCAAAATAGCTCTTTACCGAGTGCCCGATATTTGGCACTCGGCAAAGATTTTTGCACTCGGCAAAGGGGCTGTGTCCGGTAGTGATTGTAGATTGTACGTACACTCCTACACCTGGGGATCTGCTTATTTGGCTTACCTGATCATGGAATGGCTTGGTGCATCCAAGGTTCGAACTATTGGATATTTATATGCATTGCACAATGGCAATTGGTAGATTTAAGCTCGTGGTGCTGAAGCTGATGGCATCCGCATATCCGTTTATGCTTCTCCCTTTGCTTGAACACTTTGATGCCAAGCATATTTTTGCAGGCACCTGGGACATCTTCCTCATGTTTCACGTATGCATTCTTGCAATAGTAGGCATAAAAGATTAAAAGTTAGTAACATGTAACTGCCGTAATCTCTCCAATTTGTAGCACTCTTGCCGCTTTGCCTTTTCCATCGTCTCAACTGGGTTTGAAGGGTGACTTGTTTCCTCTTCTCCTTGTGTTATTGCGGAAAAGATCTCCAGTGATTGGCTTCCACTCTACATCTTTTCTGATGTATCTGCTGCGCCATTTCCCCGGTGTTTTCTGCAATGTTTTATAACAAAAATGCGGTACAAACCAATTGTATGTTGAGGTTAAAACTTAAAAAGAATAATAAAAAGATCAATGGCAACATATGGGATATTTTTGCATTAAGAAGAGAAAAGGTCTGGGAATAGCATGTAAATGATCCTGTCAATTTAGGACCCAAGATTAGATATGATAAAATGTTATGCGGCCTTTCGACGCCCGCAGCAGTAGCTCAACTTGCAGGCGGTGTATGCATGCTTTCTGTAAAGCTCAGTGCTCTGCAGAAGAATCAGATACTTACTAGATTCTTCAACAAAGGTAGCTTGTGACAGCACCAAATGGGAAGATCCATGGGGATGTTCCACGACAAAGCATAATATCAACAGGTCTCCATCACATGAAAAAAGAACACAATCTAATTGTGGTCCACTGAATGCATGTGTACGTGATTGGGAAAGTGGTTGCATGATTTGATAAAAGAAGATGATGAATCAGTGCAATTTTTTTTCCCATGAAAGATGTAACTTGTGAGCATTTCCAAATAATGCAATATCACTCCTAGGAGCAAATTTGGAAGTTTGCCATCTATGGGACATGTGAAAGATTAAGTACAATGTGTTACTTTATGAATTTTTATCCACACATAGGTATGGATTTCGGATCAATTATGTACTCAGTATGTCTTAGTCAATAGCACTTAGCAAAACATTTGCTACAATCAGAACTTGTAACTGCAACTGTATATGTTTTCAGTAACCAGTTTAATAGAAATGACAGAAATATAATAACTCAAAATGCTCAATTGTACCGTAAGTCTAGAACTAAACCAGTTTGCATCAAATAATCAGATATAGGATTCAATTTCTGTATCTATAGATGTAGGTTGGTCTCTAATGAAAATGTATCATCTCACATGTAGATACAAACCTCTTTTAGTAATCAGACTTCTTTAATAACTAGCAACAGTGACTAAAGGAATAAAAAAGCAAAAGAGATTTATACCTTTTGGATGAGATGGCAAGAGCACAAGGGTCATTCTCTTTCTATGGTTCAATTGAAAAAGAGAAGGAAAAATGGAAAGGTAGGGCCAGAGGAATACCTCTTAAAAGCATTGTCCTGATTTGGAGGCATATCCAGCAGCATATCCAGATTTTGCTTGCCCTATATATTTGCCATGGTAACATACAGCTGAAGTCAAGAAAAAGATTGTGCATGAAAGAATAACGTGAAGAGCAATTAACAACAGATCAATGGCCTTTCTCCAAAAGAAAAAGGTCAATGGCGGCTACGGAGTGTTCAGGGTGAGAATCACAGTGCAGTTCTCCTCTGGCATGGAAGCCAACATAGCAGTTGTTGGACCTATATGCTATCGCCGTCCCTGCCAAAGGAGAATTGCCCTGCCATTCAGGATAAACCCTGCCTGATCTTGCTATTTGTCACAGCACATTGCTATTTGCAGGCCAATGATGGAATGAATCATGCAATAAAGGTATTATCTATGTGAATCCTCTTAAAGCTTCTTTCTAAATAATTATTGTAGATAATGTTTTTAATAGTACTGCCTATGGTTCACCCCAAAAAAACATAGGGGAGTAGCATTTGTTGCATGACACTGTATTAAAAGCATATCAAGTTCAACAAGTCAAAGTAAAGTGAATGCTAAAAAACAAGTCAAAATGATGTGGAAAGGAAAAGTATTATAATCCCTCAAACAAAAAGAAATAAAATTATTGCTAGTTCGAGTAGTTTCCTTTTTGTGATTGATGAGTATCGGTAAGTTTTTGTTGCTTGCTGAACTTCTCATTCATCTTGAATCTTGATATCCATCATCTAAGCTTGTAGTTTTCCATCTTGAAATATAGAAGGGTCTACCATGCTGTTTAAGTGTTTCTCCATTGTTGGGTGTAGCCGTCAAGGTGCATAAGAGCATGTCATCTAGGTTTTACTACTCAAATTAACATTGTTCACTATAGTAGTCTTCTCTTTCTAAGTTATCTAACTATATGATGTTAAGTTCGCTCTCTATATTTTCCTCCAGCTCTGTCACTAGACGGAGCTTCTATAGGGGAAAAGGGGCCATGATCCCCTCCCTCTAGAAAAAAATTGATAAATAAGTAATCAGTTTTACCACCTAAATCAATACATTGTTTGCAAATTGACAGTAATAAGAGGACTGAGATCTTGAAAGCTGTCTTAACGGGTGGTTTGAGGTTAATCACTAGTGAATTGTAAACTAGCTTTGACAAAAATACCAAAGGGGTTCTATCAGGACCCGGATTTCTGAATCCGAACCCTTCGTGTATTTCTGTACTAGTGCTAGATCAAGCTAGTGCACATAGTTGAAACAGTGATGATACACAACCAAATCACGATTTGATATAAAAATAACAAATATTGTTAAACAAAAGAGTAATGACCTTATCGTCGAAGCTTATCATCCATATGCCTACATGCAATCAATTGGGGAAACACGCCTAGTACTTCACGTGTCCTAGGTCGTAGCCACATGTGTAGAAGTAATAATCCTCCTCGGCATCTTTGTAAACTCTTGAGATTTATTTGAGTGTAGCATGAGAGTACATAGAGTACTCCACAGGTCCTGTGATTAATACAATTACATAGATGTAAGACTTAACATTGTAGACTTTTTCTGGTTCTTTTGCATATAGCCACATTTTAATTTTTAATAGTTTTCACAAAGCATTCATTTGACAAAAGTAGTTGCAATAATTAAAACAACTATTTTACTAGTGAAGGTTCTAACCACCAACCACTAGTACCAATGTAACATCCAAAAATCCCAATTTTGGAAAAATATAATGAAAATAAATGGAGGAATAATGTTGAACATGTTTTTGAACTTTTGCATAAATCAAATAGTCAAATTACATGCAAATAGCAGATTGAAAGAATTTTTGAGAAAATACGAACACAAAAAATTCAATAACATTTACATAATGAACTAGACTATGTCAAGAGCCTCCACAAAAAAAAATTTGGAGCCATTTTGATAAGTTTATAAATTCTCCAAGTTCTTAGCCTTTTCTAGAAAATTCAAAACATAATTTGAATTTCCTGCCGAACCTTTGGGCTAAAACCCAACTCAGCCCATTTTGCTCGCACTCGCTCCAGCCCACGCCAGTGCCTCGCTCTCTCTCGCTGACACACTGGCCCCACTTGTCGGAGCCTTTCTTCCACCTTGCCTTTGTCTCTACGTGCCAGCGCGCCACACCCGCGCCTACTCCGCCCACGGTTCATGACTACTGCCCATAGAATCGAGCTCCAACTACCCCTGTCACCTCCTCCTGCCCTCTTCCATGCTAGCCACCCTGCTAACGCACCATTTTCCCGTGCGGAAGAAAAGACCGAAGCTGTGCGACTCATTCACGGCCGCATTTTCTCGCTGCTTCTCTCACACCAATCTCAGCCATATTTAAGATCCAAACTGCATCACAAACTCCTCAACTCGCTATTCTTGCCTCCCACTAAGAATCAAAACTTATCACGCTTTGATTCACCGAAACGAGAGCATCGTTCTTGATGCCAGTGAGCAAGCCTTCCGCCACCATTGCCTCGGGTGAGCTTCCTTGACCGCAACACCGTGTCATCAAGCGCCTCTCACTTCACTCATCCTTCTTCTTTGCTCAATGCAGCTCCGGGAGCCGTGTAGCATCAAAACACCATCATCACCCCAACTCCGGTGCATGCACCCGATTTGAGCTATTGCGTCCTCACCATTCCAGAAGGTTTGGACCTCTCTTGAGAGCATCATCACGTGTTCCGACACTCATTCAACTAATCCCCTCACTTAACGTAGGCTAGTTCGCTGTGAATCTGAGCCTCAGCTTCTTCTTCCCCATCCTCGACCGCCGCCGCCATTTTCGATCTTCCTCGAAGCTCGGTGAGTCCCTGTTCAATTCCTTGCGTCTACACCATCCTTAAGACTCTAGTGAGCTAATGCTACACTTCTTGTAGCATCTCCATCGCCATAAAGCGCAGCATCGTGAGTCTCCTCTATGCTGCTGCTATACAACGTCGCCAAGCTACTCCGGCCATTCTCCGACGCCATCAAGGACCTTGGTAAGCTTCTAGTAGTCCCTTAAAGCTATTTGCACGCATTAGATCGGTGGATTAGCTAGCGTAGTGTAGAGTTCCTTGTAGCCGCTTATGGCACCGCCATGGGAGATGGTGTCTCCGCCGCTCTAGTGACCATTGGTCCCCGAGCCACTGCCTGTAACATCTTTGTTGAACCAAGGCACACCATCTTTTGCCACTGATATGCTTGATTTGCGAAAACTATTTTGGACCCGAGGCACTCCGCCGCTTTTCGTCGGCATAGCACCATCTCCGTCCATCTCTCCGGCCTCCACCACCACGCGGTGGGATTGTCGTTGAGAGGGGAACCCATTTTGCCTATCCCCAACCCAAGTCGCTGCACCGTTTGCCGTCGGCGAGCTCACCATGGTGCTCGGCCATGCGCACACCCCTGCTTCTTTCCCTCTCACTGACAATGGGTCCCACTCGCGTTTAGGATTGATTTGATTAACACTAATGACAGTGGTTAAGTATGTGTAACACCCCAGGCCGACATGAGCCTGGAATATTACTGAAGAAGACATTAATAAAGCTAAACTAGAACAATCTGCTAAATTTTGGTAGAACCTCCCTTGTATAGTTAACTATACGGAGGTTCCAACAGATAAAATAATGTCATAACTAAATCTTCCAACGTTCAATATCATCACTAAGCATTAAAAACATGCTAATCAGCTAGAACATATGCAAAGATAACAAAATTACGTTACTAATCATTATTACAAATAACTCGAGGCATGAGACATAACCATAATCAATACTTAAGCAATTTCCCTATTTATTAAAGGACATTCTAAAAATTTGATCAAGTTTTAAGGGTGCGCGATAGTGTGTGAATCCAACTCAAGTCTATTCCCTCTCATGCATGCTGATCTCGCAACTGGTACCTAAAAACACAACAAAAGCAAGAGTGAGCCACAAAGACTCAGCAAGTACCAATAATGAAACATTAATTCACAAATACAACATCATCATTCATTACTGAAGCTTTACTCAAAAACATATCACATGCTTATGTAATGCAAATATGCAATGCACCTTTTTTCTCTTTTTCACTCTTTTGCGCATTACACCGATAATGCGGGTATGCAACCGTCGGCACGCACCCATGCCTCGTGCTCATAAGCGAGGACCAATTGCCCAATACTCCATAAGTAAAGGGGACCTCAAGCCCACAATCCACAAGTGTGGGGACCATAAGCCCATCGCTTTCATGATGGGGACCTCTTCTCAATGCCTATATTCCACAAATGTGGGGACCTCAAGCCCGTCATCTACATGACGGGGACCTCAAACATGCATTCTTGATCACCACGTGACCAGGTCTTATGTATGCTCACACAGTGCACATGAACAAATTCAGTTTTGCAATAAGCTCGAACAACATCAACACCGTACACGAATAACAATCATTCGTATCATAAGCATTCATCATCTTTAATCAGCATATCACACTATCAATCAACCACAGCTAATATATATATCAAATATTAGCATGTATCATAAACATTCATCATCTTTAACCAGCATATCACACTATCAATCAACCATAGCTAATATATATCGAATACTAGCAAGCACTGTCAAACCATTCATAATTACTCGACCAAACAGAGTACTTGCCTCAACCGCGTGAAAACGGAGGATGAAAAGAAGGTGCTACCTCCGGGACCAGTCCCCCCACCTAAATTCAATTAAAAGCATACTAAGACAACAGTAATGGACCAAGCAAACTATATAAGCAAACCCGAACTAGCAATAACTTGTATCGCGATCCCAACTCCAATTTCCTATATGCTGATCTGTCCCCTCTGGAAATAGTCGTGTTCTAAAATTCGTATATTTTAGCACAGGAGTCCACATGAGGTGTTCTTGGACTTCATTGAAAGGTTATCAAATTCCCCAACTAAACCTAGTTGGTGGGCCTTCCTTATTCGGCCATCTAATACCCCTTTCATGCCAATTAACAGAACGTCGATTTCACGTCAGGTTTTCTGGACAGCAACTTCAAACCACCATAACTTTCAGAATACTGATCCAAATTTTGCGTTCTTTAGCTTCCCTGAAAGCTACAACAATTATATACATTTTGCGTTATAGTGAGACCTCCCAGAAACTCTTCTAGATATCGGTTTAGGTCCGATTACTAAAATCTGTCAGAATCATAGCAGATTTGCAGAACAGCAGCGCTACGAAATTCATAACTTTTGATCCGCTCGTCCAAACGATGCGATCTTGTACTCTACGAAAAGGTATCGACGTTGCCTACAACTTTTTAGGAGGCGTCTAGGACAGATTCTTCTTTTAACCTCGTCAAAAACGTCGGCCAATCCTGTCTGCCCTAAACAGATCTAATACCGACATTGCCTAATTATCCAATTGCACAACTAATCGGAGGAGAATTGGGATTACCCTTGAAGAACCTGCTGTTGAACGCGATGAGCACCACCCCAGGCCACAATCTCTCCCTTTCCTTCCTCCCTTCTTCCCCTTCCTTCTTCTTCCTTTCTCTTCCTTGGCGGCGGCACCGAGGAGCTTTCTCCCTTCTTCTTGGTTGGCAGCGAAAGCAAGGGGTGGGAGGGTACTGTAGCTCACCATGGTACTGTAGCACGGCGGTGGCACGGTAGCACGCCTACTGTAGCAACCCTAGGGTTGCCCCCTCTCCTTCTTATGTGGCCCACTACCCCTTCCCCTTGGGCCTAAATGCTGTGGACCGGAAGCCCACAACCCAGGTTGTCCAAATTATACATAAATCACCTTCTAATCTCCTATTAAAACACTTATTTTTAATTGATCTTTCTCTCTAATTTATTTCTTCTCTCTCGAATACATTTGGGGTATTACATTCTACCCCCCTTAAACAGAATTCGACCCCGAATTGTTACCATGCTTAAACGCCAAAGAACAATCACAACTAGAATTTCCCACAAAACTCCGCACATGCTGTTTACAATACCGGATAATGCTTGTGCATGCGAGACTCCAATTCCCAAGTCGTTTTCCTCTCGTAATTATGGGACCATAGCACCCTGGCATAACTGATGTGTTACGCCTTAATACTTGTCCCAACCTTTCACGGGTCACTCAACGGACACATCTCGAAGGCATAGTCTTACTCGTGGGCCAACGGCCCTAACAAAATCTCAAGCCCCGGACCTCTCATGTCCTCTCTCAGCACCGGAATATACAAGATATTGCGTACTCCGCACAAGTACTCGGGACAGTCCTAGCGATACGCCAATCTAAAAATTCCTGTGACTAAGGAACCTATCCAACTCACCTTTGGTTAAACTTCCTTTTGGTACCGAAGTACACCGTCTGTACAAAACACACGGAACTCTTGTTTCGACTCTCAGTCGATCACTTTACCTATGCAAGCAGCATCTCCTTTAACAATGGACGCACAAAGAATTCGCATACCAACTCACTTATCCGAAGAACTCAACTGAAAACAAAGGAGTCATAATGCATCCAACTCAAACCATCTTCCCTTAGAAGAGCCCAATCCAAAATCAATGGATTTAACATGAAAATTTTTCCACTTTTCAAGTAGGCAGTTTAGAGATAAATGCCACATAGCCAAAAGCGAAATCACTCGAATAACCAAATTTAACCCTTTTTTCTCAACTAGATGGGACCACATATACCGACAAGAACCAACTCAAGTAGTAACTAACATTCGGCATAAACACATGGTTCAAATAAGAACTAAGGAAATATCTCACTATCCAAGTTCACACCCTTTCCACAATATTTCTTTTAGGAATTTAACTTTCTCTTAAAACATAGGATCCCAAATCATCGCATAATACCTTAACTCAATTACCTTAAATTGGCGACCTCAAAGCTATGTTCAACCGAGCACAAAATCCACTCTTATGCAGGGAGACTCTTCCAACCCATGATATCACACTCTAGCCAACTTCTCTACCGAATGAATTACTTTGACAACATAATTCCCAACGCAACTCAATATAGAATTCACCCACTATCACATCCCTCAATCCATTAAGGATAACCAATTTGAAATTCATATCACACACTCTCATTTACTATACCGAAAGGATACTATCAATGATGATCCCACTACTCGGAATCCACTCTTATTCTACTGTTTTTACACATAACAATTGGCAACCAAGATTCTAGCATAAAAATGCAAAGCCCAAATTCAACCTCCAAGACTCCTACAACCAACTTTTCGTATAAAACATCGAGAAAACTTCAGATTCACTCACTAGAATTCCCACACTCTAAACATACTCAAACATTATCATTCACATGTAAAATATTTTTCTCGACCAAATTATCTTTTAGAAGAATTCTATCTCCCAGAAGGTTATTCACTAAAACCAGGGCATACCTACCGACATCTCAACCTTACCTACTATTCCATCAATTGACATTACGATTAGATTACTTCGCTAATCCTACTCTCAATAAACTACACCGTCATAGATCACCTACTCAACCTTGCAAAATTACCCAATCGCGATATTCTAACACATTGATCAAGTTTCCAGACTTTTGATAATCCCAACATTCCAACATGATTGAAGGTTCTTGGATTATAATTTGCTATGGGTTCCACTAGTTGTAACACTAATCTGTTTATTTTAACGACAATCATTCCATTTAAATCCAATTCCTTCCAAGAGTTTTAGGACAAAACCAAATCACTTTCTACTGATCTTCCAATAGCTTGGCCCCCATAATTCTCACTGCGATCATTTACATGACCGCCACCAACCAATCGCCACATTACACCCTATAAGACCTTACAACCTAAGTCGGTTAATCTTTTCTTAATAGTAAAGAGCAAACAAATACAAGTTTTAACACACAAGGAAACACTACTCCTCACAGTGAGTACGAGACCAAGAGAAATAGTCAAATAGCATTGATCTCGAAACACAAAAGACGAGACTGCAATTGAGGGCACAAGTTCACAAGAGGGGAGTTTCAGACATCAATAAATCACAATAAAACACTGCTTTTGAAACTCAAGAAACGCTTAAGCGGCAACGATAGAAAAGTTGCAGGTTATAATCTTGAACTCTAACCTCAAATACTTATGGTACACCTTTATTTTTTTTTCTTCCCTTTAACAGAGTAAACAATTTCCTTTGTTTACATCACCACTTGCCAACCAAAGAAGAAGTACTTCTTAAACAATTCACATTAGTCACTTAAGAACCCATCAGAACAATCTCACGCCTCGCCTTTCTCATCAATTTCAGCCACCACATTAAGCATGAACTACCAAAAGCTCACAAAAGCAAAACTCCAAACTTTCTATTTAACTGATATTACGGGAGGCGGTCAAATTACCTTCTTTCTAAAAGAATCATCACCACTCCCACAAGTCACAACCCTTTACGGACAATCTTATTAACATGAAGAATAATAAACTATTAACAAGAATCTTTATCGTCAACTCTTTTAACATGGGCATGCAACCACAAGTCACATTCCTCCTGAGACACACATGCATAAATCATATTTCTTTTTCAACCCTTCACCTATTAGCAATGCTCACACTCATTTTGTACACAACTTCCAATCTAGCGGTTATCGTAGACATTTAACAAATTATACAATCATAGGAGAATTTATGATCCTTTCTCTATCTGCATTCCTACTAGCGAATATGAGACCATCAAGCAACCAATTAAAGGTAATTTTTCTGATTATTATCCACTAGGACAACAGTCAAATACATCCTTATCTCTCCTTTCCTACACAATTAGAGTTATCCATTGTGATCAAGTAATCCAACCGGTTTAATAACCTAAATTTTTTTAATGATCAACCTTCTCATCAAAGACACACTATTATCCTACCACTCCACCATCAAGTAAACAGAGATCGCCAATTACATCCCATCAGTTCATCCCTTAACGATGCTCAACACCATACCTTGATACATTATAATTGCACCTAGTAATTACATAAGATCAGTACTTATCCATGAAAGATAACTTCCAAGATGAATTTCCACTATGACACTAATCTAACACCTTCTAGACTTATCCATCCCAAAGGATTAGATTAATCCGATGTGTCCAACAAATCTCAATCTACCAGAGAAGATTACCAAATTTACCACCCATAGTGATCAAACTAGTCTCACCAGCATTACATACTTCTTAATAACCCTTTTGACCCCAATTAGGTATAGACATACTTTTTGTCACTACCCAACAGGTATTTATCCTAAGACAATATCACATTAATCAACTCCAACTCCAAAAATCTAGCCTAAGACCAGTCATACACCACGCTGCAGATCTGACTTGAGAACTCAAGCCTTATCAAAGAACTTCTATGTTTAAAACCTCTCGCTTAACATATTAGAATCTCACAAAAAGGATTTTAACCCCCTTCAAGAAAAAGAGGCATTGAGTTCAAAATTCGAAATAATCCAAATGAAATACATAAAGCCCAAGCTTTCACAACATAAAGAACTTGCAATAGAAAACTTTCAGCATCCCGAATACCAAGCGAATAAATGAATCAGATGTTCCAATAAGAAGGGCAGAACTCCCAAGACACAAATAGAGACCAAGTGAAATCTAAACAAATTTCACCATCCGCATCTAAACCTAGAATTGGTCTAAATCAAGCTCAAGAAGAGAACAACTTTGAACAACTTTCCTAAAGGTATTCACCCACCGTACCTGTAGTTATGGTACTCGAGGTAATCACTTCACTAACCTCATACTACGAATGGTGGTGTAACCTGGTAAAGCCCAGAGCCACAACCACGACCTCAACCTCTCAACAACAACTATAGTTACATAGCTATCATAATAATCAAGTCATAAGCATTCATAATCAATTCATAACAGCAATGATCAATGCGACATAACAGAAACGTAAATGCAATGCTTGACCCATTCCCATCCTGCTGTGCACCAGTGTGTCAAGTTTATTAACCATTTCAAAATTTTAACAAATTAAGTTACCTAAGTCGTTAATCCATTCACCACGGACCTACCGCCCGCTCTGATACCAACTGTAACACCCCAGGCCGATATGAGCCTGGAATGTTACTGAAGAAGACATTAATAAAGCTAAACTAGAACAATCTGCTAAATTTTGGTAAAACCTCCCTTGTATAGTTAACTATACGGAGGTTCCAACAGATAAAAGAATGTCATAACTAAATCTTCCAACGTTCAATATCATCACTAAGCATTAAAAACATGCTAATCAGCTAGAACATATGCAAAGATAACCAAATTACGTTACTCATCATTATTACAAATAACTCGAGGCATGAGGCATAACCATAATCAATACTTAAGCAATTTGCCTATTTATTAAAGGACATTCTAAAAATTTGATCAAGTTTTAAGGGTGCGCGATAGTGTGTGAATCCAACTCAAGTCTACTCCCTCTCATGCATGCTGATCTCGCAACTGGTACCTAAAAACACAACAAAAGCAAGGGTGAGCCACAAAGACTCAGCAAGTACCAATAATGAAACATTAATTCACAAATACAACATCATCATTCATTACTGAAGCTTTACTCAAAAACATATCACATGCTTATGTAATGCAAATATGCAATGCACCTTTTTTCTCTTTTTCACTCTTTTGCGCATTACACCGATAATGCGGGGTATGCAACCGTCCGTCGCGCACCCATGCCGTGCCGCAAGCGCAGGGACCAATTGCCCAATACTCCATAAGTAAAGGGGACCTCAAGCCCACACTCCACAAGTGTGGGGACCATAAGCCCATCGCTTTCATGATGGGGACCTCTTCTCAATGCCTATATTCCACAAATGTGGGGACCTCAAGCCCGTCATCTACATGACGGGGACCTCAAACATGCATTCCTGATCACCACGTGACCAGGTCTTATGTATGCTCACAAAGTGCACATGAACAAATTCAGTTTTGCAATAAGCTCGAACAACATCAACACCGTACACGAATAACAATCATTCGTATCATAAGCATTCATCATCTTTAATCAGCATATCACACTATCAATCGACCACAGCTAATATATATCAAATATTAGCATGTATCATAAACATTCATCATATTTAACCAGCATATCACACTATCAATCAACCATAGCTAATATATATCGAATACTAGTAAGCACTGTCAAACCATTCATAATTACTTGACCAAACAGAGTACTTGCCTCAACCGCGTGAAAACGGAGGATGAGAAGAAGGTGCTGCCTCCGGGACCAGTCCCCCCACCTAAATTCAATTAAAAGCATACTAAGACAACAGTAATGGACCAAGTAAACTATATAAGCAAACCCGAACTAGCAATAACTTGTATCGCGATCCCAACTCCAATTTCCTATATGCTGATCTGTCCCCTCTGGAAATAGTCGTGTTCTAAAATTCGTATATTTTAGCACAGGAGTCCAAATGAGGTTTTCTTGGACTTCATTGAAAGGTTATCAAATTCCCCAACTAAACCTAGTTGGTGGGCCTTCCTGATTCGGCCATCTAATACCCCTTTCATGCCAATTAACAGAACGTTGATTTCACGTCAGGTTCTCCGGACAGCAACTTCAAACCACCATAACTTTCAGAATACTGATCCAAATTTTGCGTTCTTTAGCTTCCCTGAAAGCTACAACAATTATCTACATTTTGCGTTATAGTGAGACCTCCCAGAAACTCTTCTAGATATCGGTTTAGGTCCGATTACTAAAATCTGTCAGAATCATAGCAGATTTGCAGAACAGCAGCGCTACGAAATTCATAACTTTTGATCCGCTCATCCAAACGATGTGATCTTGTACTCTACGAAAAGGTATCGACGTTGCCTACAACGTTTTAGGAGGCGTCTAGGACAGATTCGTCTTTTAACCTCGTCAAAAATGTCGGCCAATCCTGTCTGCCCTAAAAAGATCTAATACCGACATTGCCTAATTATCCAATTGCACAACTAATCGGAGGAGAATTGGGATTACCCTTGAAGAACTTGCTGTTGAACGCAATGAGCACCACCCCAGGCCACAATCTCTCCCTTTCCTTCCTCCCTTCTTCCCCTTCCTTCTTCTTCCTTTCTCTTCCTTGGCCGGCAGCACCCGAGGAGCTTTCTCCCATCTTCTTGGTTGGCAGCGAAAGCAAGGGGTGGGAGGGTGGTACTGTAGCTCACCATGGCACTGTAGCATGGCTACTATAGCAACCCTAGGGTTGCCCCCTCTCCTTCTTATGTGGCCCACTACCCCTTCCCCTTTGGCCTAAATGCTGTGGACCGGAAGCCCACAACCCAGGTTGTCCAAATTATGCATAAATCACCCTCTAATCTCCTGTTAAAACACTTATTTTTAATTGATCTTTCTCTCTAATTTATTTCTTTTCTCTCGAATACATTTGGGGTATTACAGTATGCTAAGTCGCTGAGATGTGGGACCGACTGGAAAGTTAATCAAAAATCTAATTAAAAACGTGTTTAGTAAATGAGTCACTAACATGTGCGACCCATGTACTGTTTTTGGTTTTAAAACCGAAAGGCTGATCTGTGGATCCCAGCTGTCAGTGGATCATTTAGTTAAATAAGTAATGAGTCTATGACATGTGGGATCGCCATTGGTTTATAAATAAAATCAAGAAAATAAAACACGAGTCACTCACACATGCAAGTTAATAAAATTGAAAAATAGAAAAATGAGGAAAGTCGCTTTTAGTTCAGAGGAAAATATGCTTTCTCTATTGGAAAGCATAAACCTTAGAAGAACTCAAATGAAAATACACTTTCCCCGTTAGAAAGCGTAAACATAAGAGAATTCGCTTTCGACGTCACTCTTTTTTATTAATTTCTGGATTTTCAAAATCGAAGCAAATTCAAACATTAATAACTTTTGCATATGAACTCCAAATTGAATGATTTTTTCTAAATTCATATAAAATCATGCTATATCTTAATATGCAAAAATATTTGGGTTTTGTTGTTATTGAAATTATTTTTCTATTTGTGATTTGTTATCACTCTTTTGAATAGACGTTGATACCACGAACGATTTATTCCATGATAGTCCATCCTCATATTCATAGATACCATAGCAAGGAAAGCATCCCCTTTTACCATGTTGATCCCAATATTTCAATTATTGTACTTCTTTTTACAAAATCTATTATGCATGCATGTATATTTGTTTAAAATTGCTATATTCGGGGATAACGGTAGTTATATTCCTATTCAATACATGATCCTCCTTAAAATATTGGTATCCTTACTATTGTAGCCATTAGGTTATGGTTTAGGCAATAGATAATGTTGATTTGGGTATTTCACGTGCGAATATCGCACAAATACTTAGTCGGGCTCTAGATTTACTAAAATTAGAAAATTGATGAAATATTGAATATGGATTTGGAATATTTTGAAATGATAGTCTAGAGGGGTTTACCTCTGTTATTTTGTATAAAAATAAAAAAAAAACTTAGTTTATGATGCGGGCGAGTTATATTGTAATATGAGGAGTGTGATAGGTGTATCTCACAAGTAGATATGGAGAGATCCTCACCTGAGTCAATTATGGACCGAACGCCGATGCGACCAATCTAAGCATAAGCGTATAACCACATGTGCTGGTATGGGACAACCTTAGCTAATTAAGTCATAGAAGACTAGCCTTGCATGTTGGCAGGCCGCAGTAGTGCGAGCATAACTGGGTAGGTATGCTCGAAGGGGCTCCCTTCACCGAGACGCTGGGAACAAAGCTTGCCGACATAATAGTGAATGCCTCACTGAGATGGGGGTGTACCCGGGTGATCTTGCTATTATTTGAGTTACATACTTATTATTTCAATATCGGTCAACTATTTTTACAAATTTCGTTGAAAACTATTACATATCGATATTGCAAATAAAATTTGTTTAATGCTAAAAATAACTTTTAGAGTAGAGCCTCATCCTTTGATAGCCTTGCATATATTATTATGTTGCAATACACTACAAGTCTTGCTGAGTACAAAATGTACTCAATATTGCTTAAATTGTTAATCAGAGTATGAGGATGAGCCGATTCTAGACGACGCCTTCTTCACTCCCAGTAACGGAGGGTACGAGGATGGGCCTTGCTAGGGTTTGGTCTTTGTCGATTGCTTGAGGGTTGGATGAGCATATCGTTAGACTTTTGGGTTTGATACTTTTTGCTTTCGCTGTTTAACTTGCTACTTCTGATACTTGTTGTTTTATTTCGCCGGTCGACTGTGTATTATACACTTATGATGCAATCGCTTAAGCTAAGTACCATATTTATTTCATGTTGTATGTATATTGTGTATGGATGTGTATGCCAATACTGTGGATGTGTGTACTAGCCACTAATCATGGGACTATTACGGTACACATACGAGGGCTTCGAGTATTCCACACCCGGGGTCCTACAATTAAGGATATATCCGCCAAGGTTTGATGAATAGGGTTCCAACCACCCAACTGGCTCTAGCCGCCAGATAACTACCCGAGAGTTCCAACCACTCCTAGGTTTCAAATTTTATTTCTTTGAAAGAAAAACCAAAATCTACCATGTGAAAATGCACAATGCCCACCCTTGATCGTTGGCACAGCTATCTAGATAGTTTTACACTCTACAAAGGTTGTACAACTTTACCCACAAGAGATAATCAACTTATAATGTCGGTCATGACACACTTCCTTAGGCATACGATTAAGTGATTATCACGAGACTTTTACAATGCACCAACCCAACAAGACTCCTCCCGCTAAGGTTTCACCATTGAAGGGTTCCATCCGCCCAGTTAGAATCCCCTCTTGTGTCCTATGGGAAAAACTGTCTCCATTTGACACCCAAATTAAACCATCTGGCGAAATCTAAGCTAGAACATTGCAAATTAATCAGCTAGGTCACACCCATATTAACTTGTGGTTGTACGGTGGTGCTCGATTTGTATAGACACAAGCGTCGGTCCTTAAATGACTCGGGCGAAACTATCACCCGCCTGAACATACCATCCACCCAAGCCTAAAACATATTTTTCACCATTTTATTTTACTTTGTAAATCAGTGGCAATACCTATTGCCACACATTTCTCAAACTGATTTGTATAAAGTTTTATAATAGTTCCTATCCATAGGATGACGACCGATATAGCCTGTCTAAGTAATTCTACCATTCTAGATTAATCAATCGATAATGTAACCATTACCATGGATTTTCTATACTAGGGTGACAATGATTCATGGGTAACAACATCAAATGAAGGTAAATTCAAATTAGGATTAACTAATATTCCAAAGAATTGAATTCAATATTTTATACAAATAGCAATGCATAATAGTTTTCAAACAATATAAAAATAAATTTGGAAACATTAGGATCAGCATGGCCAAGGAAGACTTGCCTTCTCTAGTGGTAGTTGGTACCTCTTCCAGCTGCTCCGGGTCAACCTCAATGGTGTTGATGTCTAAACATGCAAAACGAGAGCAAATAAATAACCATAAAAAAATAAAATGCAAAAATTATAAAACTAGTACTGGTGGATAGATTATGAATTTAAATGAATTTAGGAAGAAGAACGGGATCAATCGAAACTCGTATGAAGGAGAACGAGCTTCCGGAAGTTTGGACAAGAGTGAGAATGCTGGAAATTGAGAAAGGAGAATATTCTCTCGGGATTTATTTAATTAAAAGTATAGGGAGTAATGAGTGGGCCCTTGGTCCATCGACCAAGTTCATAGAGAGTCTATGGTCCATAATGGACTAAGTTTAGGGAACATCGGTTCTGATGTGGACTAGGATTTTATGGAGTAGACTTGAACTGTGGGACCCAACCCTCATAGAGATAAGAGAGAAAGGGGATGACCCACATGATAGTGGTTTGCATTGCACTAATAGGTGGGGCCCGTGGGGAAAAGAGAGATGGTTAGGAAATGTGCTCGGTGGTGGCCATGGCTAGTGGCATCGGGTGGACTCCGGCGGTGGCTCAGCTAGGGTCCTTGTGAGAAAGGATGACACAGTGGTCTTGATGACGTGGCACGATAGAGCTCCTCGGCGATGATGAGAGAAGCAGCGGATATAACGGGTCAAGACGAAATCCATAGGGTAGATGGCGTAGAAGGTTGCTCATCGAAGATGGTGAATTTCAACGGCAAAGGCGCACGGTTGGTGGTGAAGATGAGCGGCTCGATTTCGACGATGAGGGTACGTCGGCTCCGATAGCCTAAGAGGATGTGAAGGCAGGAACTGAGAGCATGAGATCGGCATCAAAGGTGACGGCAGAGAACAAGTTCTCGAAAAATCCGCTGAAGAGAAAAATGCTCGACAAAGGACAATATTCTTAGGAATGTTTCCTCGGATTAAAATAAATAAAAGGTTGTAAAGATTGAAAGGTGGGGTCCACATGTCATTCTAATACATAGAATTATCCAATTTAGAAAGAAATAAATTGCGGTGGGTCCACATGTCATACACAAAAATGAACTGCCGGTTTATCTATGGTTTTTGGAAGAACTGACGAGCGGGTCTCGCTAGACAGTGGGAGAGAGAAACAACAGAGACACATAGAGAGAAGGGCAAACAGGGAAACGGGTGCAGTGGCTCCAATCAGCGATAGCGATGGTGAGTAATGGCTCGGGAGGCATGGGAGATGACCAAAATTGACCCACACATCTTCGGGATGGCGAGGGGAAGCGGGATCGCGGGTGAGGGCGCACGGCGATGGCGCTGGTGGGGATCGAAGCATGGGTGGATGATGGCGAGGGCATAGGCAACGCGATCTCTAGGGGAGTCCTTTGGGAGGAATGACACGATCGGAGGTGGTTTGAGACGGCGGGACGACAACAACCGGTGATGGGAAAGATGGTGGTGGCGATGGCGGCGCTCCACTATGATGCAACGGTAGACGTGGCGAAGTGAGTAGATAGAGGATGTCAAGGCGGTGCTATGGGTGGAAGGGATTAGGAAGATGCTCACCGAGGACGATGAATTCGGCGGCGGCGATTAGCTCGGCAACGAGAAAGACAACAAAATTCTGACAGCGAGCTGCGACTAATGAGAAATTGTTTGAGGGGAAATGCAAATTGGAGGGTGGAACACGAGGTGACGTGATTGGTTTCTCAAGGAACTCACTGGAGAGGGAGATCAAGTGGGCGGGGCGACGGTCGACTTCGGGGAAGATAACCTCGCGCAGTGGCGGCATGGCACAAGAGGCGGTGGGGGTTTGAGGAGTGCGAAGGGGTTGAACGTGGTCCAGGGACTCGACTTTATAGGCTCGATCGTGGAGTGGAGTGAGCGTGGACACGGATGAGGTCAACAATGTTGGTTTCAACTCCGGCTTTTAGGAATGCGATTTGATTTAGCATAAATGCAATGGGAAATCGTTGGATTGATTGCAGCAGTGATGGCACATGAATGCGTGTGGCAATAGCGGCCTCAATCAAATCGAGTGGAGGCGATGCGAACGACGTGGGCGTAGGTATGGCTTGGGTGCACACGGCGTGGGTAGAGCGCGCATGGTGCGATGCAAAGCGAAGCAGAGCAAAGGGGGCTAGGAGATGGGCCGATGGGCCAACTGGGCCAGGGAGAAAGAAAGATGTTGGGGCAGAGAGAGAGAAAGAGATGGGCTTCGTTCCAAGAATTGATGGGGAACACTTCAAATTCGGATTTGATTTTGATTTGAGATTGAGATTTGTAATTTGAACCTCAGATTGGAATTTGAATTTAGATTTTAAATAACTGCAAGAACTCCAAATAAATACCGAATGTTTTGAAATAATTAATTTGAAATTAGTTTTTAAAAGACAACAAAAATTTTATGTTACAGATTCTTAATCTTTCAATCTATATTTGTCAATGTATTTTTGTACAAAGAGTAATAATGAGCATGAGATGGAGTCTCCGACCCATGAGAACTTGGGGATGGTGAAGCTTGCGATGTGGTGTCTACGGATCGATAGTAATAGGAGGCAGTGGAGGAACCAAAATTAGAGATAACAAGGCCGATCGTGCACATAGTGCCACCGCCACCGCCGGGCGTCGTCATGTGGGTCCGCGACTGCCTAGTGGATGCAATCGCGCATTACCTCGGCTTCGTGTGAGCCCTTAGCTGGTTGCATGGCTTCTTTCTCTATCATTTTAATATTATAATATAATAGATAATGAACAAATAAGTAATACAATATAACAATATTTGATAAGAGAGACCAATAGTACTAGTGCTATCAAATTTTATTAAAATCTAAAGAGAAAAATACAAACTTTAAGATCATGAGGGGCCATGGCCCCACCAGCACACCCTCCCTCCGCCACTGATAGATCTACGATGTCGGTTGTTGTTAAGGTCTTGGAAGGTGCAGCGAGTGTGGAGGCTGATCTTGAGTACAACTTCGTAGACCACACAAGTAATGACCAGTGTATTTGGTAACACAGTGAATAACTTAAGCTCTTATATTCATTTGGCATCTACACTATTAAGCCCTTCGTAGCTATAGTTTTGTTTTTAGGTGAAATAAATATCTCTATAATGTTGCGATTATGCGATATAAGATTGTATTCATGTGTACATTTCCTATTGTTGATTCAGAATACACCAACACACACCATCAATGAAATGAAGATATAATCCACATTGCATGTTGCTCTCTAACAAATGAAGTCTATTCTACGAGACTACCAAACAAAACTAATGTAATGATGCAAAGCTGGATTAATTCAGTTACTAATTGATGTTTTTAAGGGAAAAGATCATTGCTCCTTAATTCACATGTCCAAAGCTAAAATTACTTATGTTTGAAATTGGAGGAATAAATGAAGGATACCAAAGTTGTCACTTAATACTCCTTATTTCATATGCCCATAGCTAAAATGACTTATATTTGAAATCGAGGGAATGTGTTTCTAGATATTCACATGGAAGTTAATTCAAGTTCGAAATTTTAGAATCAGTTAAAAGGCAAACAGTCCTGATATTTTCTTCAAATATTTTATATGTAAGTTACGAGCATATCTCCCTTGAGCCTCAGCAATATCAAGTTAAACTGTACACAGCGCGCTTCGATTCATTACAGCACACTATCCATGTGTATAGACCCTGTTTGGCTTAGCTGCTGTTTTTCTGAAAAGCAACTTTCGGCTGTGTTGTAAGACTGTATAGCTTCCAACTTCTGACTGAGCTAAAGAGATTTGGAGTTTGACTGTCTGATTTTTAGGTAGGTTGATTGCAGCTTCTGAGATAAGAAATATCTGAAATACCCTTGAGACAAGTAATGACTTGTTTGATGTTGTTTGACGGTAATTAATGATATTTAACGATAATTAATCCATACAGAAAGTGATTAATTACTCAAAAAACTAAATATGAGAACATTTCTTCCATGGACCATGGGACTGCCACTCTGCTAGGCTAGTACAATTCAACAACTCAGCATATCAGCTTGGTTTATCAGCAAACAAGTAACATATCAAATGATATCAGACAGTCAGACATACAAAGTTCTTGTACAGAGGGCTAACCAAACAAACGAATACTTCTTTCCTCTGATGACAGGACTGTACCATATAGAGCAATCTCTTTCTGTTGCTTTCTCTGGAACAAAACGATATCACTCAGAAAAACCAAGAGGAACCTGGAAGTCTAGTTCATCTGTTCATGTTATCAATGTGACGCAGGAAACACAAAGATGCTACATAAACTATTTGAAATGGCATTAAGCCCCTGCCCTTCAATGATGTCCCTAGCATTCTTGTTTGGTCAAAATCCTTGGGCAGTCAACTAGCAAAATATTGGTTTCCTAGTTCAGAAAATACAGCAGTGAACAATGTAGTAGTAATCCTTGAGCTAGAGGGCTGTTGGCTGTTTGCCATCTGCATCTGCGATTTGAACAGAACATTGCAGAATCAAAGAAAACATGGGTGCCTCAAGCTCAAAAGAAAATCAGAACATACCATCTGAGGTGTCACCATCCCGAGCGCGCATTATGTGTGCCTGCATTAGAATAAGGGGAAAGTCTAGGAGGTTCTAATCTTCCATTTTATGCTAGACTGACAACTGAATGATGAGCAAAATAATTTCAAAACAAGCTTCTTTCGTTACATCATAAAACACAAGAAATAAAGAGCACATGAAGTGAATTCCCATATTTTTCATCAATGGAACTCCAGGTGTACATGGCAAATATTTTATATCACACAAACATAATGCCAAATATTACCAACTCCCATGTAGAGCAAGGGTTCTTGGTACTACATGCAATACCTAGTCGTGCTACCAAAGCCGTTCATTGGCAAGTACTACATACAAAATGATACATATATCTTTCATCTATCATATCCTCATGCTACCAAAACCGTTCATTGGCAAGTAGTACATACAAAATGCTATATATATCTTCCATCTATCCTATCGTCATGCTACTAAAGCCGTTGCAATAGCGTCACGGAGGTCGATCATGTCAACATCATCCATAGCTGCTGTAACATCATGTGCCCTAAGGTTAGTGGACATATCCCCGTCCACATAATCTTCATTCCTCTCTGCACGAGCAAAATCATTATCAAGCAAAGCAATGCCTCAAATAAAATTATGCAAAGCCATTGTTGTAACGATAATTTTCTTTTGCTTGTCTTCATGATAACTTGGAATGTTCAGTAAAATACGTCACTTCGTCTTCCAAATACCAAACGTGCGTCCAATGATATTCCGAAGGAAGAGTGGTGAAAATTGAACATCTCTTTCAATCCAACCGGTGTACCACCATTTCGGAATTCAGGTACATGATACCTCTGATATCTCTTGCCTAAGAGGATCAACCACTGGACCAGGTGCATTGGTCACAGAATTCTTGCTACCATGAGACCTCTCCACAATATCCACCAAATGCTTCAGTTGCACGTCTTTGAACGTCTTCTTCGGCCTCTTCCCACTTGGTGAGCCATGGCCAGCTCTCTTCTTGCCCTTGTCCACATGTACTAACTTCTTCGATGCAGTGGTTCCCTTCGCACCCTGAAGCTCATCACCCTCACCCTGATGCTCATCACCCTCATCATCCTCAAGATTGACATGGGCGGCACCATCTGCTCCAGGGACAAGAGATGATTCATTTGTACAACTTGCACCATCATAAATGATGTCAAGCCTGCCCTCATGCTGCAGGGTGCTTTCTTGAACTTGGCACATTGTGGCATGGCCTGCGATTAAAGAAATGCAAAAATCCACGAAACTATTTGAACAATTGAATCTCTTACACATGCAACAACATTAAAGATTGCATACCTTAATCTGTTCAGCTCACCACTGATCACTTGCCTCAATGGATCCAGTCTTAGGATTAATGCCTAGCCCGATGCATGTTGCTTCAATGTCTTCCAATTGGAATAGTCCCTTTTCAAGCTGTCCCAATAGTTCTTTAATTACTTACGGTTGTACTCTTTATTAATACGTTCTTTGAACTTAGTCATAAGTTTGTGATACCCTTTGTTATTCAAACATTAGAAGGGTCTATTTTTTGCAAGCACCTCTTCCACGCAGATGTCAATGAACACTTCATTTGTGAATTTATCCCATATAGCAGTGTTTGCCGCTTGTGCTTTATCCATCTATAAGTGGCATGCATATAAGGAACAATACACCCGATGCTGAAATACGTATGGCTATTTCAATTGATCGGACAACTCAAGAAACAATTATAAAGAGCATGATCTACATCAGAAACAACCATCTATCAGTAAAAGTTTACTAATGATGATGGTACATTCATGTTATGGAATCATTTGTGTGACAGCTATTTCAATAACTTCATATGTTTTGTGCATCCCAAAACATCCTTCCATGTTGCTATTGTTTAGTGATGATTCAAAGATGAAATTATGCCAACATATTGAGTCAATTTTGAATAACCACAAAAAATTCTGATTCAAAGATGAAATTATCACAATAACCACCGAAAAACCAAACTGACCGAACTTTGGGGACTATACCCCATAACATTATTACAGTACTCATATTGTTTCAACAAATTGATTGAATCCAAACATCAGAAATAATCTAAGATTGTACATAAATTAATATGTAATTTCAGATATTAAATTTATGCTAACAAGACGATTAGTGGTCCATAATTGATTTCAGAGCAGGCTATATAGATATATTGCAAGTACATGAAAATGAGGAGAATTATTCCCATATAAAATGTGTATGCAATTATTGAGTTGTGATTGATTTTCAACAACATACGGTGCCATTCATTTGTAGATTAATTATCTAAAATTACATTTTACAGTTCAAGTAAACTGACACAACTTCTGCTATCTTGGCACCCAATCCTTCGCAATTGATTTTCAACCCAAACATGGAAGAAGAAGACAAGGAGTCTGGGCCATCTCCAGAAATCAAAGGTGACGAAGGCGACAGTGTTCCTACGGAGCAAGCCAAGCCAACCTACCGAAGAACCTTATCAGCTGGAGGGAAGTTGTACCTTCGGATTGAGGAAGGAGGCGAGGGTAGGCTGATTAGTGGAGGTGGCCGGAGGTGCGAGCGCGCAGTGGAGGCCGGATTCGGCCGGAGGAGGCACTGCCGGGGGGAGGCGCAGTCGGGCAGGAGGGCGGCCAGGGGAGGTGCGGCCGCGCGGGAGGGCGATGGGACTAGCGGGAGGTGCGACGGGCGACCGGGCGCAGCGTGGAGGCGAGATTCCCTTGAGCGGCGGGCGAGGGAGGTGCAGTCGGGAGGGGAACGCCCGCAGGGTTAGGGGGGCCTCGCGCTCGGGGAGGGTCGTGACTGGGGAGGGGAACGCGAGGGTGCGAAGGCGCCGAGAATTAAGGCCCTGTTTGGTACAGCTTCTACTATCAGCTTCTCAATTGATTCTCATGGAGCCATACTAAACACCCTGATTCTTAAAACCACTCGATTCTGATTCTCGCGTAAAGCTATCTCAAAAATACACTAACGAGGAGAAGCAACCTTTCCTTGGATTCTCGTGAGAATCCAACTTGATAGAAGAAAAATACCCATTGAAGTTAAGGTTATTTACCCGCCGATGCCATCCACTTACCCCCGAGTGACTGAGTCCCTGCGCGAGAGACGCCGACGCTTCGGCTTTCCTTCCCTCCTCTCTCACGACCGAGGTGACCGAGGCAATATCGCCTCCGACCCCGAGCGCGCCGCATCTGGCCCCCGTGTGCACCCCGCTGGTCCTCCATTGCGCCACCGACAGACCCGGAGTCCACCGCCTGGAGAAGACGCTAACCGCCGACCGAGGAAACCCTAGAGGCCGCCGCCGCCGTTCCCGAGCACCACCGACCAACTCCTGTGAAGGTAGAGCTCTAGATCCGGCCGTCCCCCTTGCCCTCCCTACTCCTCCCTTCGTCGCCTTCTTGTTCGTCGGCCGACATCAGTGCGCCGCCTCCGTCCCCCTGCCCCTTGCCCTCCCTACTCCTCCCTTTGGCTATGATTCTGTGATTGGATATGTGTTTGAATCTGTGATTGAATCTGTGAATATTGTGAATGATAGCAATTAGTGTAGATTTCTTGTTTAGATTTTTAGTTCTTCATGTAGAAATCAGTAGTTTTTTGTAATGTCAGTATTAAAATCAGTTCTTCCTGATTGGTCAGTGTAGAAACCAGAGCTGAAGTGCATCATGTTGGAGGATGCATCAGTATCTCTTTATTCTTTTATTTACGGGTCCATAAATATTTCACATGTGCATGTGTTCTTGTCCAAATGACTATTTAAAAGAAGTAACATAAATCTGATTAGAATTTTAAATTTTTGGTGGCATGAAACAATTATCAGAATTTGCTTTGCTGTTTTCAAACCATAACCATTGGATTGATCAATATATTTTCCTGACCATAATAATAACGAAAGCAAGAGCCTTCTGTATATTGCATAATAATAAGGAAAGCAAGAGCATACCTGATCATAGCCTTCTGTATCAGGAGTCAATACGCATTGCATATTGAGCCATCATTAACCTAAAGATTGGAGTTTTAGGACGTATTAGACCCTTAAAGGAAAACTAATACTCAGTCCACAAATGCAAGTCATTTTTGACCTTTTACCAGGGTTATTAAGGCGTCACCTTAAGCGACGCTTAGGAGGTAAGGCGCTGCCGGTGTGTAGAAATCAGTATTGAAATCAGTTCTTCCTGATTGGTCAGTGTAGAAATCACTAGTTTTTTGTAATGTCAGTATTGAAATCAGTTCTTCCTAATTGGTCAGTGTAGAAACCAGAGCTGAAGTGCAGCATGTTGGAGGACGCATCAGTATCTCTTTATTCTTTTATTTACTGGTCCATAAATATTTCACATGTGCATGTGTTCTTGTCCAAATGACTATTTAAAAGAAGTAACATAAATCTGAATAGACCCTTAAAGATTGGAGTTTTAGGATGTATTAGACCCTTAAAGGAAAACTAATACTCAGTCCACAAATGCAAGTCATTTTTGACCTTTTACCAGGCATTCACTATTATGGGATGCTGTCCAAAAAATGAAAAGATTCATCAGAGTCTGGAAAGTGTTCCTTTCTGTAACATCCCAAGGTTATGTTACCAAAATTAAAATAAAATAAAATAATTATTTTATTGAATTTTCTAAAATTTGATAGAGTTTCATTGCTTTATTTGAAGTTTTGCAATTTTAAAAGTCAAAATTTAAAATAAATTTGAAGTTCTTGAAGTCTCATTTGGTTTTATCTGAAAAAAATAAAATTTTAATTAATTTCTAGAATTTTCTGCTTTTTTAAAAGCTTTTTCCTAAATAATTTAAAGCCAAAACAAATTTATTTGCAAAATTAAAAGCCAACTTTAAGTGGGAAATAATTTTATTAAGTCCAAAATAAGTATGGGAATTTCTGTGAATTTTCTCATAATTTTTGGATTTTATTTGCTATTTCTAATAAGCCAAAAGGAATTAACTGATTATTTAAAATCGCAAATCATTTAAAATCCGGAAATGCCTTTTGGGCGAAACTCCTCCGCCCACTCCTTCCCACCGCGCTCGCCCAATCGGCCCGCCGATTTCCTCTCTCTCTCCTCACTCCCGGCCCACCCGCTAGTCGCTCGCCATTCTTTGCCGGTGGTCCCGCCGCACCCTTCTTCCTCCTCGCCCTTCTTCTTCCCACGAGCGCACGCCCGCCATTTCGGCCGCCTGGCTCGCGTCCGCCGCAATCCGCCTCCTCTCTCGCTAGGGCGTGCGCGTCAAACCGCCCATGCACATCGCGCCCGTTCTCGCCCGTTTCCCCTCGATCGTGCGCACAATCGCCGGATCGGAAACCGCCGCCGCCACGTCCACCGCCCATGACCTCCTCTTCCCGTGCTCCTCCGCCCCTATAAAGCGAGGCATGGTGCGCCCCTCGCTCTTCTCATCTCGCTCCTGCCACCCACTTCTTCTTCCCGCCTCATAGGCGGATTACCGCGAAAAGCCGGTAGAAGAAGCTCCGCCTCTAGCGCCGCCGCCATCGCCACCGCGTCCTCGCCGCCGCCACGACCGCGCACACCCGGTGCTCGCCCCAGTTTTGCCGGAGCTCCACCAGAGTCGCCGCGCCACCGTGACCGAACCACACCGCCGCCGTTGAGCTCGCCACCGGCGTTCCCTCTACGCCCTTGCGTCGCCGAGGTAAGCATCGTGCTCCCCGTCGCCTCCTCTTTCTTCCTAGCACCTCGCCGCCGGCCGCCGCACGGCCGTTCGCCGGTTCATCGGCTCCCGTGCGCCACCACCTGCCGGCGTGACGTGGCACTGCCACGCACGCGCCACGTAGACGCCACCTCGCCCTCACACTAACGCGGCTCGCCCACGTGGCTGACACATGCGCACGTGCCTGCCACCTCAGCCCCAACCCCATTCCCCAACCACCGTGGACCTAGTCCATATGGACCGTGTCTATGACATGTGGACCCCACATGTCAGAAAGTCTTTTTAATTCTTTTAATTTCGAAAATCTGTGCGCTGATGTCATGCTTGCGCAATAAAAGGGTTTTTCTTTAGAAAAATAATTCAAGAAATTCTGTTAAAATCAGATTTAGGGTTTTAAATAGATTTAAACTTAGAAAATTCATATCTTTTGCATATGAACTCCAAATTGGGTGATTCAAATTGCAAAATTTGTATAAAATCATTATCTAGCTAACTAAACCAAAATTATCTAAATTTGAGTTCATTTGACCACAAATTCCTTTAAACCCTAAATCTATCATTTCATGTGAATTCAAACTTCAAAAGCTTATATCTTTTGCATTCGAACTCCGATTGAGTCCATTCAAATTTCTAAATTTATATAAATTCAAGATCTAGCCAACTAAACCAAAATTATTCAATTTGGAGTTAATTTGAATTTGGCTTGAATTTGGCTTATTTTCGCGTATAGATTTTGACGACTTCGGAAAGTCAGATTTCGACGCCGTTGAAGAGCACATAAGAGGATTGATTTTGACTGTGTGATCATCGTGCTTGTACACATAGACCTGTTAAGAAAAACAACATCACCTCAGTATCAGTTGATCTGTTCACCTCAAACGAGGCAAGTTACATTCTTGATCATATTTGCACCCATTATTTAAAATTATTTAAATTCTATTTCAAATTATTACTACATGCTTATTTATATTCAGTAATTTAAATCCCTGTTTTAAATTTATAGTTATGCCCAAATCCTTTGTATGGCCAATTTTGTTATCGAATCAAACATATTGTCACCCTAGATAAAACCTAGTTAATACAATAGTATGGACTAGGATCATTTAAATATTGTGCTTAGCCGTGCTTATAGACCAAATATGTTTGATTTGGGAGATTTCAGCCAAAAGTCAAATGTTGTTTAAATTGTACCCTTGGCATTGGTGTGTCATGGGAGTTTTACAAATGCTTGGAAAAAATAAAATAAAATGATGGTTTGGACTTGGGCGAATTGGTGGTCTGGTGGGTGCAGGTTTATGCACGAGCTCAACTGGGTAGGTTGAGGCCCAGGGTTCTGTTGGTTGTCGCCCATGTCAGTTAAGGACCGGTCTTCGAGCCGCATCTTGCTAAGCCACATCGTACTACCACATGTCTTGTATGGGCAAGACCTGGCTGAATAATTTGCAAAGCTCCATCATGGTCGTTCCTATTGATGAGGTGGGTAGTCTTTCATGACTGTTGTTAGTCCCACCTGGCGCAAGAGGGGGCCTGAACTCTACGGACGGGTAGTCCAAAGGGGGCGAAACCTTAGCGAGGGAAGGCTATGGTGGAATGGCGCATTGTAAAGGTCTTGACACGTGCTCTAGACTGCTTACCTAAGGTAGTGAGCGGTGGTATCGACGGATGCCAAACAACTAGGGAATTCATGTCTTGTGGGTAAAGTTGTACAACCTCTGCAGAGTGTAAAACTATTCGAATAGCTGTGTCCACGGTCATGGACATGCTGGCAAAGCCACTCAAAGTTAGACTTCGATTTCAAAACGTTTTTGTAAAACAGTTTGACATGGATGGGTGTCCATGAGAAAAGTTATGGGTTGAAGCCCTGGGTTGGTGCCCGTGTTTATGTTGGTGTTAGGTTGGTGCCTGCACTATCTTTATCAATTCAAAGTCAATTTTAGATTTTATAAAATCTGAGCTTTTGAACTTAGTATGGTATTTAATGTCAAATATTGTTTTTGCACAATTAACCCTATAAGCCATCCTTTGTTACATCCATGTATGCATGTCATTCTGTTAATTGACTGGTGTAACTTGCGAGCACGGAAGTTGTGCTCATTCTTGCTTAATGCAAATAAATTTCAGAGGAGAAGAACTTCGCTTCAAGTGTGGATCGTGACGACTAGGCCGCTACCCCAGTCGATTGTCTGTGGCAGATTGCTGGACCCTACTACTTCTTCATCATCTTCCGCTGTGTTTATTTAATGTTGCCCTGTAAGGCTATCTTGTAATCAACTCTGTTGTTATTTAATATCTTTTAACGTTTATGGTTGTGTTATCACATTTGTTTACTGTGTGAGCTAGCCACTGATCATGGGACTAGTTCAGTTATGCACAGAAGATCTGGGATGTTAATCCTGGGTCCTTACACTTTCATTACTTTGCTGCCGAAGAAAAAGATAGGGCGATGTTCACAACACTGATCCACTTCTCGTGTTACCTTGTACTAGTATCCGATAATGTAAGCATGTATTTGATATAATGTCCCGTATCCATTTACACTTGTGTTCCCTGATATTACCAATTAACTGCAATATAGGATCTATTGTCTCATGTGAAATTTTGTTACATTGTCTCATGTGAAAGTTCCCTGATGTGAAATTGTGTTCCCTATTTGGTTTTTTGATGCTTTTCTTCTTGTTGATGTCAATTTGATAAACAAAATTAATGGGCGAAATATGCAGATGGCTGATAACGCTGAGTGGAACGACGAGAACACTAGGATAGTGTGTGAATTGTTCGTTGAACAAGTAGAGGCAGGCAATCGCCCAAGTACCCATTTGAACAATCCAGGGTATACTCTTGTGATACAAAAATTTGCAGAGAAGACTGGACTGCAATACAAAAAGTTACAATTAAAGAACAAATGGGATAAATTAAAGAATGGTTACAACATTTGGAGGAAATTGAGGACAAAGGAGATAGGCTTAGGTTGGGACCATGAAAAGAATACAATAAAGGCCACCGCCGAACGGTGGAAGAAATTAAAAAAAGTATGTTATTACTCATTACCTATTTTTAAATGCACTAATGTACACACCTAGCTCTATTATTAGTGAAGGTTTAACATGTAACACTTGGCATTGACAGGAATATAAAGGATGTTCCAAGTTTGAGAAGACTGGACTTCAAAGTGAGGAGTTGTTGTCCAAGATGTTTGACGAGATTTGCAACACCGGTGAAGACCATTGGTCTCCTGCAATGGGAACATTGCCTCAAAGCCCTGTGTGTGCACCGACAGCTATTGATATTGAAGAGCTTGAAGATGAGTGTGATGACAAATATAATAGTGATTGTGAAGATGAATCACCAATTGGTAGGAAAGGAAAGAGAGCTTGCGGCCCTAGCAATGATAAGGGGAAGAAACCGAAGAGTAGTTCTGTGGTCATGCAAGATCAACTGAGAAGAATTCTTGAGTTGAATGAGAAGTCGCATGCATCTTTTGAAGCATTTGCGGAAAAAAGAGAGGAAAACTCGGTGTGTAACATCAAGGATGTAATGGAATCGGTTAAAGAGTGTGGTGCTATTAATGGGAGTAATGAGCACTTCATTGCATCTGAAATTTTCGTAAAGAATGAGCAAAGGGAAATGTTTATGACTTTGTGCAATAGTAAACTACGATTTGCATGGCTCAAAAGGAAGTACGATGCCAAGTATGGCAAATAGAAAATTTATTGTAACGTTAGGATGATTCTGGAGACATTACTACAAGTAGTTTATCTTGTATGCGCCTTTATTATTATTTATTTCTCTATTAGTTGTAAGACCTTTTTTGGATTATAAGACATTTTTCACTAGTTATAAACTGTTATTTGGACCCAATGCGTGCTCATGTATTTTTAAATTGCCATTTATGTTGTTGTGTTTTTGTATGTTCATGTACAGATGTTGTCTTCTGAAAGTGATAGTGAAGGGAGTAATTTATCAAATAAAGAACATGAGTGTGACGTACAGATGATGCGTCTGTGGCAAGACATGTCAAGTCACCTCGCTGCTACTGCAATTATCATGGAGAATTATCACTCAACTTACTTGGACAAGAATGAGCCTAGGACTTCTCGGCTTTGTGGAATGGGTTGGGTGAAAGAAACTTTGACCACTCCGGGAGAAAGCTACCACATGTTTCGTATGAATGCTACGATTTTTCACACTTTACATGACCTTTTGGTGAGTACATATGATTTGAAATTAACTACACATACAAGTTCAATTGAAGCACTAGCTCTTTTCCTATACATATGCAGTGGATGTGAATCTAACCGACGAGCGCAGAGTCGGTTCAAGCATTCTGGTGAAACAATTAGTAGGAAGTTTGATGAGGTTTTGCAATGGGTGGTCAGAATGTCTAAAGATTTTGTGAGACCAAAGGATCCAAGCTTCTCTACGGTTCACAATAGAATTAGAAATGATCGAAGGATATGGCCACATTTCAAAGACTGTATTGGAGCTATCGATGGTACACACATTCTTGCAACTGTTGCTCCAGAAGATCTAATTAGATATATTGGTAGATCAGGAAGTGCAATACAGAATGTCATGGCGGTATGTGATTTTGACATGCGCTTCACATACGCATCTATTGGACAACCAGGAGCTATGCACGATACTAGTGTGCTTTATCATGCATTGGATGTAGACCGGGAAGTCTTTCCACATCCTCCACAGGGTAATTTTCTTTGCTTCGTATCATTTACAAAATTATTTACTTGTAATGTTCATGCATTGGATGTTGATATACATGTATTTCCGTCTTATGTTGCAGGTAAATATTATCTTGTCGATGCCGATTATCCGAACAGACCTGGGTACTTACCGTCATACAAGGGCCAAAGGTATCATGTTCCAGAATTTCGGAGAGGTGTTACTCCTAGTGGTGAGAAAGAGAAATTCAACTATTTGCACTCGAGTGTTCGCAACGTAATTGAGAGATCATTTGGTGTATGGAAGATGAAATGGAGAATTCTTCTTAAGATGTCGAGCTTTCCTATGTCCAAGCAAAAGATGATTGTTGCAGCAACCATGGGAATCCACAACTTCATACGTGAACATGCTTCGCCGGACATGCATTTTCGTAGGTTCGATCGGGATCCTAATTATGTGCCCATAATACCATCAAGATATGCCAAATATGTCATTTCTCAGGATGCATCGGATGCGTCAACGTCACAAACTAGTGCTACATCCATGGATAGTTTCCATGATGACCTTGCAAGTGCAATTGTTCATTCAGGATGATGGACACACTACTTGCGAATTTTTGTGGTCTTTTATTATGACTCATTTATCATTTTAATACTTGTACGTAATATCATTTAATAATCATTTGAACACTTTTACGATATGAATGTGATATCTCTAGCTTCATCTATCGCAGCGACAACAATACAAAATTTGCTTATACACAGTTGTAATCCATTATGAAGTGTAAATGCAATATAACCTGGCATTGTGCAAAGATACAACGTATATACATTCACATGGTCTAAACAAATTTAAGGAAAAAAATTCTATAATTTTTGTACAAACACATAGGAGAAATACAATTGAATTATTACAACTAGGGGTAACATAGTCTATTTGCCTCTAATCCCCCTCATATGATTTTGGAAGCCAACCTACCCGCCAAACGCTTTTAACAGACAGCTCCAGATTCTCAGAGAAGTGAATTCTCAGAGAATCAAGAGCAGAATCTGAAAAATGAGAATCCAGAGCTCTACCAAACATGGCCTAAGTAGTAGGTATGGGGCGGGTAAATAACCCAAAAGTTCAGGGGGCATTTCCGAAACGTAGGGCAGGGAAGCGGCGGCAAGCCCTCAGGACTGGCTTCCGGCTTCTGAGACGGCTTTAAGCTTCTGATAAAAGCGAGAGGAAAGCCGGCCGTTTATTATCGACTTCCGGCTTTTCCAACCGAAAAGCTGAAGCCGAAACAAACAATGCATCCAATGCAGATCCCAGTGTACAGTTTCATTGCGTCTCTAGGAAATCGGCAATTGGCAAGCATGAAGCATATTTCTATTTAGTTGAACAGATCAAACATGGTTGCAATGGATTCACAGGAAGAACAATACCATGCCTATTGCCGCGGTGACCATACAAGAAAGATTTAAACTGATCTAGACAAGCTTTTCAGTTTAGCAATAAGCTCTCTAGTGTAACTGTGTAACATAAAAGTTGCTAATGCTACTAATAATTCTCAGTCGCTGGAAAGGTGATAACACAAGCTAACATCACACAAGTCCAAAAATACAGCATGGCTCAACTAGAGCAGCAGCCGCCCTTCTTCACTGCCGAGACATCATCCTTTATATTGATCTTTTCGCCCTTGCCAGGCCCAGAAGCAGCATCTTCACCTGCTTCGACTGCCCTCTTGCTGACAATGCGGTAAATCTGAGTCAAGACCTCTGCAAATGCATTCTCAACATTGGTGGAATTGAGTGCAGAGGTCTCCATGAAATAGAGTGATTCTCTCTCTGCAAATGCCTTCCCTTCGTCAGTTTGGACTGCTACAAGATGACGGAGATCAGACTTGTTGCCAACCAACATTACAACTATGTTTGGATCTGTATGGTCCCTCAATTCCTTCAACCAGCGTTCAGCATTCTCAAAGGTTGAGTGCCGAGTGACATCATAGACAAGCAACGCTCCAACAGCACCACGGTAATATGCACTAGTAATAGCACGGTATCTGCAGCAAGATTCAGATCAGAAAAGTAATGTGATAAGTGAAGGCAGAAGTGAAGCAAACAGAGAACATTCTGACATGCAAGAAAATTCACTAGTGAAACTACCAAATAAAGAATCCAAAAAGAGTTCACCAAACAAAATGACAAGATATATTTGGAATGTTTTATATAATTTTACATTTCGTTCATGATCAACTTCCTTGTGTCTCCAGCATGGATAATTCAATTAAATAACCACATTTGGTCTGTTCACTGGAGTTGTTGCTTATCTACCAGTATGAGCAACACAGTTCAACTGCAGGGAGGGGTGGGGAACTCCACTCCAACGAGTCAGGTGACAAGTGTTGATGAAAATCATCGAAAGAAGGCAAGCTCAGCATAGCATTTCCAAATGCATACAGTTGCACCATCATACAGGCCATGAAAGGAAAATCTATAGAAGAGACGCCGTTAATATTCAAAAAGAAATTACAAAACATATTTTTTGTGTTAAACATAGGTTCACGCTTGACAGCAGTGCTTACAGCCAATTGAAACCCCCAATTTGACACTCAATTACTCCGCTAGAGGCAGTCAGGCACAAGTGCTTCATTTGTTCCATATGGATTTTGGTAGGGGATGCTATGCTAGAAAACTGAGAGGACAACCCAATAACAACAGATATGACTTTACATAGAGAAATCATAACTAGCTGGTTCACTTGTCCCCTCAGGTCGTGGTATTGGTAAATGGAATTTGGTACTTCAAAATTTTGCTCATTAAGCGATACATTACAGAGTATACTACATGCAAGCTAATCCAGGTCATGGCATGCAATTCAAATGTTGTTCAGTTGATTGACAAAGTTGGCAACAGAACAATTGAAAAATGGGTTATTGTTCACTAATATATCCCCAAGAAACTTACTAACGACTTATCAAAAATTAAACAATAAAATAAAATTATTAACTTCAATTGCATGTTGTTCAATCCTCGATGGACCCTCTCTTTTTTCTATTACTGCATGTAAACAGGTAATTGCTGTGGGCATTGTCAAATCCTACAGAAATATATTGTATGTTCACACCCATCAAGATTCCAATGCTTCAACTTTACCAAGGCGGTTAGTCTTAATCACAGCTATCCTTTTACCCCCCAACATAAACCATCTTCTCCAGCACCTTCACTGCTTCCAATTCAATGAAAATTCCCACTCTAAAAAAACAACTAACTTTAATTGCATATTGTTCATTCCTCGATGGACCCACCTTTTTTCTATTACTGCATGTAAACGGGTAATTGCTGTAGGCATTTGTCAAATCCTACAAAAAGCCCCATTCTCCTCCAAAGAAAACACAACTGTGTCCTCTTGGCTATCTTCAGTGCTTGGGTGCAGCTCCAGAAGCTGGTGCTTTCAGGGCACAAAAGCCAGCTTGCTCCCTTGTAGGACACACCCAGTGCTTCACTCACACAGAAGAGCGACACCATTTTGCCCCTATCCTGATTTGCTTTATTAATTTTCTTTCATTATTATGGTGCCACTTCGAATATACTTTGGATAGGTTTCTCTTTCATCCCCTGTTTGTGTGATAGTTGCAATTTTTTGAGTTTTAGTTGCTGGATTATATGCTGTCTTAAAATTGCTTCATATGGCGATCTAGACTGTGCACCCAGAAGTCCAGATTACAGGACAACACGCCATCTGCTTTCTGACTCCACTACAGGATGCAAGATACCCAAACAAAAACAAAATAACATAACAATTCAGCACTATAAGCGAAATGTAGGTGAGCCTAACCATATAGCCTTTATTTTATTTTCTAGGGCATAAATAGCACAACCTAGAAAAAACAGCACCTTGTTAAATCATTACACGTTAAGGTTCACTAGGCATTGGAAGCACATTTTATAAGATTCTGGGTTGAAAGCAATTTTCTGCTTAATCAATTCAACATTACTAAGTTAGCAGCGTTGTCATTTTCTTAATATACCACAGCCTTGAATAAGAAAAATGTACTTCTTATCTACTGTGTTGTAACTTGTAAAAGTGTTGCAGTTCCCAGAAAACCACAGAATGCAATGTATATCATGGTATTGCAGTATTGCTATTCTGTTATCGGTAATGAAAATACAATACATCTTACAGCACCAAATTATGTAAACAAATAAACAATTGATACAATAAGATGACATGGATACATGTCCAATTGAGACTTATAGTATGTAAGCACATGACTGCAAGGACTTGGATTTTCCTGTCACAAAGAAAAAGCGAAACTAACTGCTATTTCTTATTGCTGTTGGATAAGTTGTGCTAACAAGTAACTAGAGATGGAATACGATGATGCATAAATCTTTAAATCATTTTCATGCTTTTTTTAGGGGGAAACAGTTGGGGAATCATTGTCATGCTTAACGGTAGAAGTGGAAACTCTTCAAATAACTCTAAATCTAGTAGAACTAAAAATGAATGGAACAACTTGGGGTAAAAACAAGCATGAACTACAAGAATAGACAAGTTCTCTATCTACATAAGAGGTAAATCAAGCCTACTACCAGTTAACAAAAATGGATCAAGAGAACCACATGAAAACAAAATTGTGATACGGTGTGGAAAAATGCATAGCAAACTTTGTCAAAAGTGTAATTCATTATTACTCATGGAAGAATGGATTAATGGAATGCAAAAGACTACAACCATCAATAAGGATCAGATCTAAAATTAGCCAGCCACATTCAGAAAAAAAAATGTTTGCAACATACTATTCTAGTAGTATGCAAGTTGCCTGGACTGCAGAACACGAATCAAGCATGAGAAAAGTAACGGCCCAAGAAAATGTTAAAATAGTATCCAGAAGATCTATAGTCAACAGTATGTACAAAGTAACGATTTTTAGCATGTCTATTAATCTCCAGTCAAATATTTTGACCAACTGAACAAAAGTTTCCTCCAAATATTTCAAGCATTCATCTCACTTCCTTGTCACAAGGTCAGCTTTTGATCAGGGACAAAGAATGACATTTGTCTAAGTAGATCCAGCAAAAAAAAACAATGCATACATTAAAAGCACAATGTATTACTCTGCTCTCTGCACACCAAATTGATCATCCTTAGCCACGTATACTTTGGACAGCCTTCTCCAGTCCACACTCTCTTAGGAGGGATTACAACACCCGGATTGCAGCCGTCATCATAAATTGGTCTTGGAAATAAAAAAGAATATATATCCAATTATCCTATCGATCGATACTAACTGTTTTGCTTTTGAAACTCTCCACTTCATTGCAATTAGCAAGATAATTCCGCACGGCACCATACTACTAAGCAGACTACCGATCAAAATCTAGAGAACTATGCGCCTGGCCTGGAGCTAGCTCATCTCCATCACTAAAGCATCACCCAACAGTACCAGCAATCGAGCATGCAAGTCTAGTTCTAAAATCCACCAAACCATCCAACCATTCCACGGTAGGATCCATACTTACTTTTTGAACAAAAAAGACGGTAGGAAAGATCCCTACTTACTGATCTGCACGCAACCGATACCTGCGATCTGACATCGTAAACAACCTCACCAAAGAACCCACCCCAAACCCTAACACTAGCTAGCCGCATCAGCACGCAACATAATTCGGCGACGACATCCAACCCACAAAACCTCAGCATCCACAGACAGATAGAGCACGCATGCATCGAGAACATCGAGAACAGGAGTAGCCATCGAGCCGAGCACAGATCTATCCATCTACCGCCGCGCAGAGAGAGAGAGAGAGAGAAACTGAAGCAAGACGAGGGTTTGGGCGTGTGTACCGTACCGTTCCTGGCCGGCGGTGTCCCAAATCTGGGCCTTGACGACCTTGCCGTCGACCTGGAGGGAGCGTGTGGCGAACTCGACCCCGATGGTGGACTTGGACTCGAGGCTGAACTCGTTGCGCGTGAAGCGCGAGAGCAGGTTGGACTTGCCGACGCCGGAGTCGCCGATCAGGACCACCTTGAAGAGGTAGTCGTAGTCGTCCTCCGCCCGGTACCCCGCCGCCATTGCTCGGGCTCCTCGCCTCGGCAGCGATCTGGTTTTGGGGTGGGGAGGGGGAGAAAGAGGCAAGGAAAGGTTGGGGAGGTGGTGGTGGTGTAAAAAGAAGAGGGGAAAAAGGAAGGGAGCACGGCCACGGCAGCGAGCGCGGGGGCGCGGGGGGAGCGCGTGCAGTGCGGCGGATGCGGGATTTTGGTCGGGCCGGGCCGCGTGGGGTAGATTTTTGGGGTTCGGGTCGGCGGCTGCGGCGGGTTTTAACTGGTAAGCGAGGCTGCGACTTGCATCCATTACAAATTTTATTAAATGTCTTTTTAATAATATTTTAAAATTTTATCTACATAAACTTATTTTTAAAAATAGCAAAACAACAGTACGTCTTTTGTCAATTGTCATGCCACCAACGCTAGCATTGCAAGCACCGTTACTACTCACATGCTTTGCGCAATACTCTCATGTTCCCCTTCACCTGGCTCCACACGACTATGCGCACGCCAGATGGGTGAGTTGCCTTAGCACCACTGCACTTTGGCACCACAAAGAGGCGGGCCAGAGGTCCAAATCCGCAACACCCTCGCCCCACTTCATGCCACAGTGCCCTCTTTCAATTCCCACAATCTCGTGTGGCCATGCGTACCTAAGGCTTCATCTATATAATGCCACCTATTGCATATTTCTGGTTGAAAGTTTCATAGAAATCTCCCGATGTAATCCATCAACGTAGTCCCAGCCTGTAACAAAGAGTTGGCATAGGATTTTCCAAATGGACGCATAAGCTCGTAAATTCCTTTAACCTACACGTACGCTTAATTGATTACTGTTTAGTACTCGGACCATTGGCAAATTAAAGCCGGCTGCAAAGCGTTTTGAGCTTTAGCAAGTATCACTACCTTTTCTTCGCTGTAATCAGGTTGTCTCGGATTGATTATATAGCCGTGGGTGCCTGCCAAAGTTAATTTACTGAACCGTCCGAGTACCATGCTAGGCAATTGAAACCGCTCCTGCGTGTTCTAAAGAAAAGGAAAAGTTGAAACCACGCTTGCTCACACATAGCGGCACAGGAAGATGCCCACATTGGGAGTTAGGCAATGCATTTAACACCCAATCACTGATCTCCTTTGCGAGAAAAGGTTGCAATTACTCTTCTTGAATCAACCGAAGTGTGCAAATCCAACACAATTCCTCACAAAGGAAAGAAACATCAGTAGTGCCCGCATCACTGCTGAGCCGGGGTGGAGCAGGGGTGCCCAGCATGCCTGGACACATCCAAAAATCGAAAATTTGTATAGACATCAGTTCTGTAGTTGGACCATATTCACAGCGTGGGTCTTGGGAGCGGCAGCGATTCGAGGCGCAATGCGGGAGCAGTAGCGTGGTGCGGGACGACAGGAGCAGCAGGGGACCTAGGGGCAGAGCGCGGCGTGTCGGTGGCCGGTGCGGCACGGCGCAAGAGTGGCCGAGTGGGTCAGCGGGAGCAGCAAGGGCGCGATATAGTAAGTCATGACTTGATTTCGATTTAGGATTTAGGAATTTGGGATTTGTGAAATATTGTGAATGGGAATTTGAAAATTTTGGTATGATTTGTCAATGTAGAGACATGATGTCATGAAACCATTGTACAAACTATAGAATTGTGACTGTCAAGTATGTCCTCTTGTTGGAAAATTTCTATCTCCGTTGCTGCTAGTGAGTAGTGATCTGTGATCCCCCGCATCGACTCCTCTTTACTCCAGTGTTGATGGAGACGCGAACAGGTCGGAATGATACCGAAAATGTGCATAAGAATGGCTACTTTCTTGGTCGTTTCTCCACCCAAACTGATTGGATCTTGGATCTAATGAGTCGCATCAATCTAATCTTGAAGGACCAACCTGTGCTGATCGATTTGGAAAAGGATGTGAGATCATCTTCAGTTGGCAGCCAGGTCGTTCTAATGGTAGGTGGTTCCCGATGTCCCAACGTTGCCTGCCCCGCTATGCCCACAATCTATACTGGAAAAGCTCATCTTGATTGCTATCTTGTTGAATCCCTAGCACAGCCGGATCAAGATCCGTTCTAAAGCCACGCATAATTGCGGAGAATTATTGCGAGAAAATGTCCATCTAGTATGGCGAGCAAACCTCCGTTCAGAGAAGTAGTACTACCTTTCGGGTATTGATTTGCTGTGATCAACGTGGCTTGTCACAAAGCGGCACTAAAATCCTCTGCATCTTGGTGCATGTACGCGTGCTGTACCCAAGCTATATCCATCACGGTTATCTTAGTTGAATGCGATCCTGGCTAGATGTGAGGTTTCTCTCCAAATCCAAGTCTATGTAGAGACATCACATGATGGAGAGATGCCTGGTTGGTTGCTATCGAGAGAGGAGAGAGAGAGAGATGAAGTGTACTTGTTGCAAGAGGTGAGAGAAGAGTAGACACCAATAAAGAAAGGAGGAGATGGCCTAGTAGTGGCCCCCCTCAACACTGATCAATCATGCACATAGACGGCATGGCTTCTTGCAGCCAAGATCAAATAGAGGGGTCCAAATGTCCAATTCCAAAGCAAGTCATTTTCCCTTACAACCACTGTCCACTGCACAATCTGCAGCAAATTCTCCCTTCTCCTGCAAACAAGCAGATACTGCAAAACTGCAACAGCTCACTAGCCGTTCTCTGATCATATCTTTCTTTATTCATCCGTCTGTTTGATTGATCCTAGCTAGTATCCTACAATGCCATCATCGTCATCATCTCTCCAAGAGATCATGAGCTTCTCATCTGAGGAATCATCGCCTATGATCAGCAGTGGGTTCATTGTGCAGTTGGTCTCAAGAGATGTGTCTGATGAGCTTCTTGTCAAGTTCGCGGATACCAGCGAGTTCGACTTCGACTACGACAGGAGCGGCCTCTGGTCGCCGCTGGTGCTGCGGCCGGAGGTCCTGTTGCTCGCGCAGTCGTCGGGCCGGCGGCGCCAGCGGCGGCGCCGGAAGCGGAGGAAGGTGAGTACCGCAGAATCTTGCATTTTGTCTGTGTGTTTGTGTGGCGAAGTGGCAATGGAACAGGGGCTTGTTCATGCATGATATGCTTCTCTTCTGATGATGCAGATGCTCTGCTACTGCTGCTTCTGGTGACCTGCACTGTGGATGCTTCATCTGAAAAGGCATTGTCCTCATGGTTTGCTCTGCGGTACAGGAGTGTGTCAACTGTCAAGTTTGCGTTTGTTGCTGTAGCTGGCATTTGCTGTATGCATGCATGTATGTATGCAATGACCAAAAACCAAATAACGAGGGGCATGTACGTAGTTGCAGTACACTGCTTTGTGGTTGGTCATGATCCTGAGTAGTGAAGTACCCGAGTGCACTGTAATTACCATTGAATTTTTTTAGAGCAGTACTGTTGCTCCGTGTGATATTGATTGATGTGCTGTATATACTGATCTAAAACAAATTCATCGTCGCATTTCTTTGTATAATGCATACAACATACCCTCCGTTTCATGCCGAGGAAATTAAGATCATGGACATATTAATTGTTTTCGTCTGAAAACCCAATGGAGAAAGAAGCGCGCCCAGCAGCACAAAAGGGCACTTTCACACGCTTTAGCTAGAGAACAAAATCAAGTCAAAAAAACAAGTTACACTGCAACGATGTGATATGCTAGCTCCGATTCCAAATGCTAATCATTTTAGAATATGTGTTGATTAAATATTTTTAGGTTTTACCATCAATATATAAAAAATTACAAAGATTGAAAATATAAAATTGGTATTACTAGATTCACCATAAAATATATTTTCACAATGTATAATTAATTTTATTCAAAATAGCATATTTTCATAGAAAATGATGGTTGAAGTGTCACCTTAGAGCCCGTATTAATATAAAAAAACAACTTATATTTAAGATAAGAGGGAGTAATCTAAAAAAATATTCAAGTCTTCATGATTCTGTCATAGAAACTACAAAGTACGAGGTAAGGATCCTATAGTGACAGAAGTGTGGTGAAAGGAGACTTCCGTCCGTGACAAACTGACAATCGCAAGGATTCGGGCGGATTTTTTTTTCCGCAGAGAAGAATAAGGAACATCAGGAATTCGTCCAAGTATACTGGAGGACAAAAAACCAAAAAAAAAAAGTAATGCTAGCGTCTGTACGATCATATGCCTCCTGTGCTCCACTCGTTCGTCTAGTACCTAACTTTTACGGCAGAAATCACTGGGCATCCATCCCCACATGTCCCAGCCACTACCACACAAATATCTTTTTCTCTCACATGATTTGTTCATGTGCCCCGCTCTTTTGATGACTACTCAGCTTAAGCTTCTTCTCAACTCAGCCTTTTGATTCCCATTTCCAAGCAGTGACCTCTTCACTCCCATGGCTGGTTCTCTCACCCATCTCTTTTCTCTCACACCTACTTGCGATAAGAGGAGGAGGTACCAGCGCTGCCTCCCGGCCTCCCCTCGAGCTGTCTATGGCTAATTAGACGGCTAATTTAGTGTGGTGGCGGTGCTCTTCCCATACTAGACTTCGGGTACTTCGGGTGCGATTTGGCACTGCTGCAACCCGTCGCCTCCGGCCATGGTGGCCCTGAGTGACTTCAACTAAGCCCTTGTTCTCTTGTGGCCACCATGCTTTCCTAGGTGACCAATGCTCCAACTTGGCGCCACACAGCTTACTATGCCAGGCAATGGCGAGCACAGGGAGATCTCGGGTGGTGCTCATCTAGGAGACAGTGGTGTGCTCTGCCTCTTGCTTCGAGTTGGTCGCGTTGCCACCGATCATGTCCATCCTTCCCCAGGTAGGTGGTTGTAAGTGTTTTCTAAATTTGTTGCATCTCTTTTCTCAGTTGTTGCAATAGATTTTTTTTTTGCTTTGTTGTTGTGTGTCCTCTCAAAGAGGCGGTGGTGTTGGCTGGCCACCTCCGCTTACTCCTGTGAGCTCATCTATGTTTTCACTAGTAGGCCTTGGACTTCGGTCATGTTTGTTTAGATTTTTTGTCTGACTTAAAAGTAAAAATGCCTAAGTCTAAACAAAGAGATGACTTTTTCATCCGGCTTATAAAAAGCTTAAGCTATTTTAAGCCTAAAAACTATAAGTCATGAGAGAGGTATTTTTTTTGCTTTTACAGAATATAATATATTTTTATCACTAAACTTAGTTGAAATTACCTTCAAAATGCCATTGTATATAAGTGCAAATCATTTCGTTTTTTCTCTCTTCCTTCCTCCTCTCCACCCCCACCCGTTTTCCCCTAAGAGCGGAAAGTGATTCACACAATTGATTGATTGATTGTTTAAGGTACACGGGTTACACATATGTATAGCCAGTCGAGGCTGGTGTGAACACGAGACCGAACTGAACAGTCGGTGTGAACACGACATTGGTGTGAACACGACATTGATGTGAACACCGGTGTGAACACGACATTAGTGTGAACGACGTTGGTGTGAACATGCACAAGACCGGTGTGAACACGATTACATAGCTAACACTCCCCTGCAGTCGATACGGTCGAAGGATGAACGTTGAGGCTGGATCGAAATTCCGTGAAGACAGACGTCGGAAGTCCCTTGGTGAAGATGTCGGCGTACTGTGAGGACGTAGGCACATGAAGAACGCGAACTTGGCCAAGGGCGACGCGCTCACGAACGAAGTGCAAATCAATCTCCACGTGCTTGGTCCGCTGATGTTGAACCGGATTGGTGGAGAGATAGACTACACTGATGTTGTCACAGTAAACAAGTGTGGCCCGATGGAGTGAAGAATGAAGCTCAGCGAGGAGTTGGCGTAACCAGCTCGCCTCGGCAACGCCGTTAATACAAAGACGATACTCGACCTCGCACTAGACCGTGAGGCGGTGTTACGCCGCAGAGGACCAAGAGATGAGGTTGTCACCGAGAAAAACAACATAGCCAGACGTCGATTTCCGTGTATCGGGGCACCCAGCCCAGTCAGCATCGGTGTAGACGACCAAATTTTCTGGAGAAGTCCGGTGCAGCAGAAGACCATGATCAAGAGTGCCACGGAGATATCAAGAATGCGCTTCACTAGCGCAAGATGAGGCACTCGGGTCGTGCATAAACAAGCAAACTTGTTGAACAAAGATACGCAATGTCGGGCCGAGTAAAGGTCACGATCGTAAGGCACCGTGAGGTGCGGTAATGGGTGGCATCCTTGACAGAGCTCCGTCCACTGGAAAGCTTAGAGTGTGTGTCGATCGAGTCTTTGCACGGCTTGCAATCGACATGCCACCGCTCGAGTATTTCAAGAATATAGTGGCCGAGAAAGATGTATGGAGCCATGTTGTGCGGTCACGGATAATCCTGTGAAGTGATGAAGCGGCCCCGGATCTTTCATAGAAAATTCGTCTGTCAAGAGCAATGATAGTCTGACGAAGAAGAGCATCCGAGGAGGCGGTCAGACTATGTCATCCACATATAGTAACAAGTAGACCGTGTTGGTGCCTCGACGAAATATGAACAATGATGTATCGGACTTGGCTTCAACAAAACCCAGAGAAAGAAGAAAGCCAGCAAAACGACTGTACCATGCACGTGGAGCCTGCTTGAGCCCGTAGAGAGACTTGTTGAGTCGGCATACATAATCAGGATGAGCCGGGTTGACGAAGCCAGAGGGCTGCATACAGTACACTGTCTCAGAGAGAGTCCCATGCAGAAAAGCATTCTTCACATCAAGCCGTGAACGGGCGATCCACGGAGAGAGCCGAGTTAGAACTGTCCGGATGGTATTTGGTTTCACCACAGGGTGAATGTCTCATCAAAGTCAATGCCGGGGCGCTGCGTAAAACCGCGGAGAACCCACCGAGCCTTGCAGCGATCAAGAGATCCATCGGGATGAAATTTGTGGCGAAAGACCCACTTGCCAGTCACAAGGTTGACGCCAGGCGGTCGAGGAAGAAGATCCCAAGTGTTGTTTGCCTGAAGAGCATCAAACTCCTCGGTCATGGCGGCTCGCCAATTGGGATCAGCAAGAGCCCCACGATACGTCTTGGGAACAGGCGAGAGCACTGAAGCGTGGAGATTCATCCGGTCTACTGAAAGACGGAAACCGGTCTTGCCTCGAGTGGTCATGCGGTGTGCATTGACGACAGGAGGAATAGGGATCACGACGGGAGGTGCACTGGTGCGACTGCGTGCAGCTGGGGCTAGTGCAGGAGACGGGCCGGGGTCCTAGGAGGAACCGGGCATGGCGCCAACAGTCCCAGCGCCCGAGCCAGGCTGACCAGGCGTGTCGAATCCAGGGCCAGCACCGTGACTAGCCTCACCCAGGTCAGGCGCGTCGAGCCCAGACCCGGTATTGTGATGAGGAAGGCTCACGGTGCCGGCCGACACCGTGACGACAGTCGGCGTCGTGACGGTCCAGCTCGCGGCAATCGCCGTGGTGGTGATCCAACGGGGGCAGCAGGGCCGGACCGGGGAGTACCTGCAGGGAAGCATGGCCCAATGGGCAGCGGCGAGCACTCCATATCCAATAAAAATCAAGGTTAGCATCGCAGACGGCGATGTGGCGCCATATTACCAAAGGGAAAAGAATTCTCGCCGAAAGTAACGTGACGAAATAATGACCCGATTGGAGCTCATATCTAGACACCGTAACCTTTGTGCTCGGAGGAGTAACCAAGAAAGACACACAGCGTGGAGCGCGGTGAGAGTTTGTTGGCAATGGTGGCGAAGGTTAGGATAGCATCGGCACCGAAAACACGTAGATGATCATATGAGGAGGAGAGCCGCGGGGCAAGGTGTGGGGTGGAAAACTGAAGGGTTTTCGTGGGGTGTCGATTTATGAGATATGTGGTGGCATGAAGAGCTTCGACTCAATACTGAGGCGGCATGCGAGCTTCAATTAAAAGAGTGCGAACAACATTATTGATCGTCCTAATGGAACGCTCAGCCTTGCCATTCTGTTGGGATGTATATGGGCACGACATGCGGAGTGCAACACCGTGTGTGAGAAAGAACGAGCGGGCGGAGAGATTATCGAACTTACGTCCGTTGTCACACTGGACTATTTTAATGGTGGTGCCGAACTGATTTTGGACGTATGCGAAAAAGTGGGAAAGAGTGGGAAAGGTTTCCGACTTCAAGCGCAGGGGAAACGTCCAAAGAAAATGTGAACAGTCGTCAAGAATCACCAAATAATACTTGTAACTAGAGACGCTAGCAACAGGGGAGGTCCAAAGGTCACAATGAATTAAAATAAAATTTTGAGTAGCACGAGAAGTAGAAGAAGAAAAAGGTAGACGAATATGTCGACCCAGTTGACATGCATGACAAAGAGTATCAATGGAGCTCTTGTTACATGGGATAGCTGTGGAGCTAGCTAAATGGTGGAGAGCTTCGGTGCCGAGGTGACCAAGACGACGGTGCCAAAGAGTGGAACTGGTGGCAACCATGGCATGTGGACTGGGTGGAGACGGCACTAGAGGGTAAAGGTCTCGGTGCTATTGTACTGGCGATCTCGCTCTCAGTGCGAAGGTCCTTCACGAAGGCGGATGGGTCAAACTCGTGGAACAATTATTATCAATGGTGAAGCGACGAGCGTAAATTAAATTCTTAATAATTTGAGGTGTAACTAGAACGTTAGAAGGGTGAAGGGACCATGTGGAGCGTGGATATGTGTGGAGCCAATAGAGGTGATAGGAACCAAGGAACCATTGCCAACTATGATCTTGGAAGGAAAAGCATTGGATGGTGGATGAGAAGTGGGAAGATTACCGGCGTCGATGTCATATGGTTGCTAGCACCGAGTCCATGTACCGGTTGGTCGATGGAGGTTGTTGCGGTGCATGGTCTTTCAACGCGTTGGCGAGTGCGGCTTGATCCCGGCCTCCGTTGGCGCCGTGGTTGCCCATGGCGGGCGGTGTCTTGGGAACATGCCCAGCGAGCGAGCATGTTTCTTGGCGCGTGGACGGGACCGTAGGGAGCAATGTAGGGGAATGCCGTGGCGGGTGGCGGCCGGCATACCCGGCGTGCGCGGCAAGCGCATGCGGCGGGGCGCGCGATCGCGAGCGTGGTCACTAGAGGAGGTGGGGTGCACTGCAGCCGCACCGCACGGTGCCCGTCCAAGGGTTGAAGAAGGACGGTGGCCACCGCTTGCGTGCGCCGCCTTCCGCCGCCACCGTTGTTGCGGTTGTTGCGACGGCGACGATTGTTCTGTCGATTGCCGCCGGTCGTAGTGAAGGTGTTGTTGCCACGCACGGCACCCTGGGCGCTGGGCTCACCATGGGCAGCACCCTGTGCGCCACCGGACGTGGTGCTTGGCGCACCAGCAGGGGGATGGCGAGCACCCTGGCTGCCGGTGGAGAGGAGGGCTGTCGACGGTGTGGAGGCTCGGTCGTTGAAGGTGATTTCTTTGAGGAGAAGGTCGTTGCGGACGGCATCAAACGATGGGAATAGCCTCTGGCGCTTGAGGAGAGCTGCCATATGAGTGAACCTCTCATTGAGGCCACGCAAGGTAGCCAAAACAAGGGTTCGGTCGAGCACGGGTTCGCCCAAACTGCCGAGTTGATCTGCTATGGTTTTAAGTTTGCGACAGTAATCTGAAATATTGAGATCACCTTGGACGAAAGTTTGAAACTCCGTGTCGAGGATCAAGGCACGGGCCTCCTTATTGCCGACGAACATGTCCTCAAGAGTAAGCCAGATTTCCCGGCTGGTGGCTTGCCGGTCGGTGTCGCTGGGGGTCATGACGAGCTCGAGGAGATTGGCAGAGATGGTGCCAAAAATTCAAGAGACCACGACGCAATCCATGCGATGCCACGTCGCGACATCGGGAAAGGTGTTGTCGGAGAGAACGTGTTCGGTGAGCGCGTATTTGCCGAGGGTGATGAGATGGAGACCGCGCCACTTGGGGTAGGAGATGGAGCCGACCTCGAGGACAACGGGGACCAAAGCACGGATGTTCGAGACGACGACTGCCTGTGCATGCAGGTTGGTGACGAGAAGGGCGTCGGCCTCGGCTTCCTGGCGACGACGGTCTTCTTCCTCGCGCTGGGCCTCCAATCGGCGTTGGTCAGCAGCAACAAGCGCAGCAGCATGCCGCTGCTCTTCCTCAGCACGCCGCTGGTCTTCCTCGGTGCGGCGGGTGGCCTCCGTGCAGAGCAACTCGATCTCCTGGCGCAGGAGCTCGAGCTCGGTCGGATTGCCGGCCATGGGGACGCGCAGGAGCGGCGGCGGCGAGGTTAGGTGCGGAAGCGGTAGGTCACAGGAGCGGGGAGCTCTGATACCATGAGAGCGGAAAGTGATTCACACAATTGATCGATTGATTGTTCAAGGTACACGGGTTACACATATATATAGCCAGTCGAGGCTGGTGTGAACACGAGACCGAACTGAACAGTCGGTGTGAACACGACATTGGTGTGAACATGACATTGATGTGAACACCGGTGTGAACACGATATTAGTGTGAACGACGTTGGTGTGAACATGCACAAGACCGGTGTGAACACGATTACATAGCTAACATCCCCCTTTCCCTTCAGTTCCCACAGCCGCTGCCTCCCCTCCCCTCCCCCAATGCCGCCGTTGCCTCCCCTCCTCTCCACCCAACGCCGCCGCCATTTAATCTCTTCGGCGAAGAGGAGTGGACGAGGCAAATGGAAGAGTACGGTGGGCTCCGGGGCGCGCATGGTGGTGATTGAGGACTGCATGGAGGCTCTGGCGGCCTTCGTCCTCCACCTCCTCCTCAAACGCGCGGTCGCCAGCGGCGGCAGAGCGGCCCTCCTCTGTTCCTCGCCCTCGTGCAGCCCTTCTCCCACTACGAACGCGTCCTCCGCAAGATGGTACACGCCCCCCAATAGGCCACCCATATTTCGTCGAGCACGCTTCAACACTTACAGAATCACACGCTTATCAACCACGTTTGACTTAAGTATGTCAACACTTACGCCGATTGATTTACGTAAATTTGTAATCACACACTTGTGATTGTGAGTATGAGAAGGCGTCTAGAATCTAGTAAGTTTGACTTAAGTATGTAAATGCGCATGTCCTTGAATTGTTAGAATTTTAGTAAATGCGCACCTACTTACGCCGATTGATTTATGCGTAAATTTGTAGGATTATAATGAATTTGTCTGTAAAGAAATGGGTGGTAGTCCATCAGATAATATGAGAAGATGTAACTGGGTCTAGAATCTAGTCACTAAGCTCTTGGTCTAATCTAATGTAAGAATCAATCGTCTCACAACAAACACTCCCACTTCAAAACTTTAAATCATTACAATATGATATCCTTCCTCAACGTCAATATGTCCTTCAGAATTGTTAGAATTTTAGAGTCTTGTTGTTAACAGTACAATGTAAATATATCGATCTTAAGTTCTTAATCGTACACGTAATGTTCGTAAAAGCGATGACTGATCAAATAGGGTTGACAACATCTATTCTGTTCATTTTCTGGCAGCAATAGCCCATGAACTGTCTGAGACACTATTTAGTATCCTCCGGTATAAACGAAGAGCAGTTTGAGATGAGAAGAGACTGGCCACGTCGCCCGAATTCCCTCAACCGTCGGATCCCACGCACCTCAGTCTCCCTGCCGCCTGATTTTAATTTGGGTTTGCGTGCCTTCGCTTCAATTCGCGCTTCAGCGCTCTGCGCTCTTTCCCATCGCTTTAATTGCTTTGCGTGCGTTCACACGCACGACGTCCTCTAGCAGCAGCTCAGCAGCGGGCTGTCCTCACGCCATGGGCCCCACCGGCCACGGGTCTTTCACGGCGCGCCAACGGCGCGCACAGGCCAACTAGTTTAGATAACCTGAGCTCGCTGGGTGCCCCTCCCTCTACGCCTGCCTCATCCGTGGCTGGCCGCCCGTCCAACCAAATTTCATATCAAGAGCTGCCCTTTTTTGGTAGTTTTTCTTGGATTGGTTTGTGTAATTTTAGCCCCAAATTTCCAGATACGAGCCGCAACAGGTTTGTTCATGTCATTTTTTTTATTTGGATTCATTCTTATGTACAACCAATTAATACTACTTTGCATATATTTAAGAGATGTGTTAATGTTCAGACATTCGCGATTAAATTAACAACAAATTGATACTACTTTGCAATTGTCGCAGGTGCTCTACTCGTTGTCATTTTCAAGTGTATTGTGAGAACCCGGGGTACTTAGCTCGTAACACTTAACTATCCAATTGGTTCTAGCATTACAAATCAGATAACCCGAGTCTCCGGATATTATATACCTCCCAGAACTGCGGTACACATATCCCTCACAAAACATAGCATCAATTCCATACAACAGTTATTACAATACCGAGTCTTTATAATTTACAACATATTCAACAGACTTAGACTTCATACAAAAGGCCGAACGGCCAAACACAAGATAGAGTATTAATATTGCAGCGGAAATACATAGGCCATAAGATGGCGGTAAACAAAAGGCAACCGACCAGGCCGCCGAGCTAATCATCAACTTCGTAGATAGTCTCACATTGATCAACCCATTGGGGGTCAATCCCCTCTGCAGCAAACAAGCAATGCAACTGAGTACAAACATTGTACTCGCAAGACTTACGATTAATAAACCTATACATAGCTACATGCAGGCTTATTCAATGGAGAAAGCTGTATGGCTAATTTTCAGCACAAAGCAATATTTCATTTGCAATAATGCAATAGATTGAAGACACTTTATCAAATCAGATTTGTAATTGTTCAAATAACAGTAAGACAACAATATAAACATAATTAATATCCTAAAGGTGACTACCCAAAGCCACCACAATAATAGCACGAATTTCCCATTCATACCACCCAAATTCAAGTTTTATCAAAAATGTAGAGTCTAATTCTTGCACGACCTAACCAAGCATGTCTATAACCTAGGACGAGGCTATTCGAATAGATTAAACCCTACAGGGGTGTACAACTGTACCTACACGCCAGACCACCTTTTTGCCAAGCTATGAAGCACACTTTCTTAGGTATGCCGACACGGCTAAGTCTTACGAGACATTTTCAATATTATGTATTAACTACGAGTCGCCCGTATAGATGGTAACCATACGTTGTATCAGAGTCATTGTAAAGCCAAATGTCAACTATCCTATAGGGGTAAAACCCTCGGACAGCTACAATACCCTTCGGTGTGGAGAACCTAGACAGGATTCCACTCCCGCACACCCAACACATATAGACACATTTCTCTTTTTAGCACAACACACACCCAGCTCCTGCGGCTCGGAGCTAACACACGCCAAAGTACTACGTCAAGAGGGGTCTCATATGTCCCTCGTGTGGTGTGCATGCAATAACGCTTGGATCAGTAACCAGGGGCGGAACTAGAACGAAAATGACTGGAGTTCACTACTTCACCATACATATAATAATATATATAATTTTCAAGCAACAATGTACTAAATAGTAATTTATGTGGCAAACATTGCCAAAATACATCATCCAGCCAGAGGTTGGGCTGAACCAGGGTGCAAAACTTTTGAGCCAGGGGGTGCACGCGTAGTAAAATTGGACTAATCTTTGCTAAATTTTTTTTGACCCGGTGTCCTGTGACACTGGGTCCTTCCATTTGCCTTCGCCCCTGTCAGTAACACAAGTAATTTGGTCCTTGTTGACTCAGGCACCATCCATTTACACCCCACAATCACACCATCTTACCAATGTGCCTAAGTCTAAATCATTTTATTTTCAGTTTTTAGTTTTTCCAAATATGATTGCATACATGAGCACCCTGACCCAAGTGGTTATAGTGATAATCATGACCATCACCGAAGCGATGATCCCTATTCTACCGTTCTAAGCATTACTAAGCAACAGCAATTCGCATATTAAATATAAAGTGACTAGAGCCCACCCATCGAGCTCTAAATCACAACGAATATAAACCTAGACTCAGTAGTAGAGGATGAATGTTTACCTATAGTTATGTATCTATTTGGGCTCACTATCGAGAAAATACCTGTCAGCATAGTATCTATTTGGGCTCACTATCGAGAAAATACTTGTCAACATAGTATGCGTACATACATTTAAAATTAAAATATTAGCATGCGAATATAATAGGATCAATGTGCATCAAAGGAGGACTACTTGCCTTGCTGAAGACAGTGTTCTTGCTGCTAAGGATCACTCTCGTACATACCTGTATCGTCGCAATATATCGATCGAGCAAAAGAGCGAATAAGAACGAATAACACCAGAAATAACCAAAATTCAATTTCATATAACATGCACAAAACTAATACAGTAGGTAGATTATAATTGTAGAAAAATTTAGAAACAAAAATCATTTTATTTGGAGTTAAGAAGAGTTTTCTATGAATTTTACAAAGTTAAAGACATAATTGCACAATTAAATTAATTATCAAAATTTTCTGAAACAGGAACATACTTAATACCTATTCTAGTAAAAAGTACACTAAAAATGGAAACCAACAAAATTGGTTTCATTGAATTTGGAGATAACTTGAATTAGCTATGAATTTTTTAAGTTATTTGAATTAATAGTGTAACAATTAATTCAATTTCGGAAATCCTAAATGCATTAATTACGTTTTCTACTCGACTTGAGCTAGCCCTAGCAGCTGACTAGTGGGGTCCTCTAAACAGTGCTTACCTTTTTCTTTCCATTCCCAAAATAACTCGACTGACAGGTGGGGACCACTTGTCATGGAGTAGGCCTATGACCACAGTGCGTGGACTAGAGTCCACAGCACAGTTCTCTGGTCCATGGACCCGAACTACTGCTCAGTCACTATGGTGGGACCCAGCCGTCGGTCACTCCAAGGAGATCCTGGTCTAAATGGCTTTGCATTAATCTCCTCGGGTCCGCATGTCACTCAGACATTCCTCAATTAATTCGGGGTTATTTATTTTGAGGAACCGTCGCTGGCGAGTCCAGTCCGAGCGATTACCTCGTAGACAAAACTCAGAATCGTAAGAACAATGCATGAACACAAGAACAGAATAAGAGATTGAACACAGAGATGTAGGGGGACGTATTGCTTCTCTTTATTCCTTCATTCATCTATCAATCCTTTACAATGAATAGCACCCCCTATTTATAGGCTACGCCTTGCTAGGGTTTGGGATGGGGAGCCCACCTTGGGCAGACTCCGGGCCCCGGCCCGGTTTCTAACACTCCCCCTTGGGCACTCATCCTTCATGCCCATGTCTCGTCAAACTCCATAAAACCCAATGGGAAAAATTTGGAGAAAGAGTACATGAATCATGTTCAGTTATGTTTGCAATTGCCTCATTAAAAACCTTAGCGAGAAACTTCAGAAAACTCGTCAAGGAAAAAGAGTACAATCCACCCAATTTCATTTAATCTCCGAGATTTGCTCTTTGGGTACTCAATCTTCGTGATCAAGCTTTAGTAATGAGTTTGTGAAGATTCTCCCCACAGATTCGCACTTCTCTAAGTCTCATCATTCCAATTTCCACATATGCATCTTTCAAAGCTAGATCTTTGAAGTGACTTAGTGAACAAATCGCAAGATTTTCACATGACTTAGTATGCAATACCTTAATTTCGTCTATCTTTTGCATTTCATGAGCATAGAAGAACTTGGGGTTGATATGCTTTGTGAGAGGATTCTTCATATAACCCATCTCGCATTTGTGCAACACAAGTCGCATTATCTTCATAGATAACAGTGGGGGTTTGTGCGGTATTCAATCCACACGACCACTGGATGTGGTGAATCATCCGCCGAAGCCAAGCACATTCTCGTGAGGCCTCATACAAGTGCTATCATTTCCGAGTGGTTCGTCGAAGTCGGTACAAGACTCGCTTAGACGATTTCTATGGAATTGCAGTTCCACCACATAGGAATACATAACTTGTTCGCTATTTGGCTGTATACGGGTCCTACAAGTACCCGTTATTTGCATTGCCATTCATAGTTAAGTCTTTGTTCTTTCTGTAGAACAGACCAAGTTCTTTGCTTCCTTAGAGGTATCGGAAGATATCCTTTATTCCCTGCCAATGCCTTTGGTAGGTTCTGCACTATACCTTGCTAGTAGGTTCCCGGCAAATACAATGTTCGTTCTAGTACGCTTTGCTAAATACATTAGTGCTTCTATTGCACCTCGGTGTGGGAGTTCGGTCCCGGACTTCCTCCCCTCTTCTTTAGGTCCAGTATGAGTCTTTGTCTTGTTGCAAAGATCTTTCGACCATTGGCACTTTCAAAGGGTATGTCTTTGCCAAGTCGAACCTTTCTAACACCTTCCGAGTGTAGGTGATGATGCAATAATGTTCCTTCAGGGCATGCTCAAAGCGCAAGCCTAAGCAATATTTGGTTTTACCCAAACCTTTCATTTGCACTCCAACTCCAAGTAAGAGTTTGCTTTCTTAATATCCTTGTGGTTCGATAATATTCAGATCATCTTCATACACCGAGATTATACAAAATCCATTCAGGATTGTTGTATAAATACACAGGTTTATTCTCATTGTTCGTGTAGCCTTTCTTGCATAGAAAGTCGCTCAAGCGATTATACCACATTACACTGATTGCTTAAGTTCGCATAATGACTTTCGAGTTTCACCTGTACATATTTCTATTTGCTCTATCTTGGTTGGGACGAGGATACATCTGTGTGTCTTCATATAATTGTCCTAATCCAATATTTCATAAAGGTATCTTTGGTACCCATCCATCAATTTCAATTCTAACTTCAAGTTCACTGCCATTGAGATAAATGTCTAAAGGGGTTCTGCCCATGATCGGGGAATAAGTTTCTTCATAATCATCTCCTGGATGTTCAATGAAACCTTATGCAACGAGCCTTGCTTCTTTTCATTTCTCTTTCGAACAAATATCCACTTATGCCCTACGGGGTGCACAAGGGGAGGCGTACGGCTTACAGGCCCAAACGCCCTTCTTTTATTCGGAGAGAATAATTCAGTTTCTATTGCCTTCTCCCAATCTTCTCAATCTGATCTTTTCTTTCATTCAGCGAGCGGTACAGGCTCTGAATCAAGATTGATGATTGTGGCAAATTTCTTTGCAAAGTAAATGTCGACATTGGCTGTTGTCATATTCAAATATTCTCCCGATGTCATAAATTTTATAGCTATTTCTTCAAGGGGCGATTCTTCTAATGCTTCTACTCACTCACCGCTGCTTTCAATTGCGGGGCAAGTCCCTTTAGTTTTTCAGCTCCGATGTGTGCGCACACATCCATGCTGATGTCTCCCTTCATGGGGATGTTCAATTCTGGCATGCCTTTTCTGAAGGTTCCATACCGGTGCGAGGTCTCAACTGGCTCCTCTTCTGGTTCTAGGGCACTTCGGTGATCGGCTGTGTCAAGTCCTTCTTATCCTTTTTCACCAGGCGTCCCCGGTTACTTCGGATTCGAGGGACCGGAGTTCTCGTCCTTTTATTCTGAGGCCTCTGAACGGGATTAGGGATACCTTCAATGGTATTTCAACCCTCTCCGGTGCATTGCTTGCAGGCAAATGCTACTTATTCACGCTCTTCAAATCACTAAAGTAGTCTGGCAGTTGATTTGCTAATACTTGCAAATCAATTATCTTCTGGACTTCAATTGTCTTCTAGACTTCAATTCAATTATCTTCTGGACTTCTCTATTTGCTTCACTAGTGCGCGGGTCATATGCATATATTTCAATTATCTTCTGGATTTCAATTGTCTTCTAGACTTCAATTATTTCCCGACATTATTATCAAGGGTTGATTTTCTCCCCCTAATGACGGGAAACTAATCTCATCTGATATACTATCAACGAATCGGGCATTATGTAAATCTCCAGTCATAGGGTCCAAACACTTCATTATGGATACTGTCTCATAACCAATGTATATCCCAGACTTTCGGAGAAGACCCATTGCAGTTCGCTGCGGTGATGGTATAGGTACATAAACCTTACGACCAAACCTGCGAAGATGAGTAGTTTTCGGTGCTGACCCTTGCGCTAGTTGCATAGGTGGATGGATGTTATAAGCCGACGGTCTAAAATTGATGAGAGCTGCTGCGAGCAGGACTGCACGTCCCCAACATGTAGTTGGCAAATTATAATTCTTCAAAGTTCTGCTAATCCATTCCTGGTACAGACATGCGGTACAAAATGCTCAATTTTAATTCCCATTTTCATCAAATGCTTTCGGAGTAAGTTCTCCGGCGTTGTCCATTTAGGTGGACTTCTCATGATGATCAGAGAAAATATTTCTAATTTAATTATCTGCGAGATTGGCTTTGCAAAAGCATGGTTTCTCGTAGACAATAAACATACGTGCGACCATTCCCAGGAAGCATTGATGAGCACTATAAAATACCTAAAATAACCACGGCAGGGCTATATAGGACGCAAATGTCTCCTGGATTCGGTCCAGAATGCAGGACTTTATCCTTCGCTTTGAGCAAAGGTCTAGTAATTAATTTCTCTTGCACATACGGGCACACAAATTCTTCAGTTGGAAATTCTTTATTTTCATATTATGTCCCTGTGAATTATTAATTATATCTCTCATTATCCTAAGACCTAGGCGGTATAATCTATCATGCCAGAGATAGATAAGTTCGGAGCTTCTAAATACGGTTTTCAAGGCAGTATAGGCTGCAGGTGCCTTAATATTAGTGTAGTATAGCCCAGTTTCATATGAAGGAAGATATTCTAATGCTATTTTTCACTTTCTTCATGCTTTGTAGTGAGCAGATATTCTCGTACTATACTCTTCTTGATCTCTACATGAAAGCGTAGCGTAAATATCCTTGAGAGTTCTAGTCGATTCAGGTACAACAAGTCTTCTTCAATGACCAAAGTTGTGCCCTATTGGGAGTATAATTATGGCCCTTCTTGAGCCTATTATACAAGTATCGCTGCCTGCGATTGTCGTAAGACTACCAGCATTCTTGCTGATTGACTGGAAAATTTCCATTTCTCTCAGGATGGTATTCGTTGTCTTTGCTACATGCTAAGCACACTTTCTCCATAGGGCGCCACACGCGTTCTAATATAATGTACTTTATTAATATGTAGCAAAGCAAGCAACACATAAATAAAATACTTCAGATATCAGAACATAACTTGCTATTATAAAGACGGGAAAATAAGTCTTGCAGGACTCATAATAAGAATTTAATGTTTTGCTCTCCTAGAGCTTGCAACCATTATTCAATAATTCAAAATTCTGCTTCAATTACAAACTGCATGTTACTATAAAAGATCCGAGTGCAATGCGTGTACTAGATCTAATAGGCGAAGTATTCGGGAACTTCTGCCTCAATCGGCTCCATGCACGATCTTCTCCTCTTGGGCAGCTACGGTTGCGGCCGCTGCGATGTCCAAAGGAGGGATGATGGGGGCTGCTACTGGGCTATCCACATTCATAAGTACAGCTAACGGATGTGAATCCTCTGTGCCTACAATGGCGAGGCGTGCCTCATGCTATCATTTGCCCTTTTTCTTAGACTGGAAAACATCAATAATATGCGACGCACAACCCTACCCTTCTTGCTCCTCTCATTTGTGAGAGGCTTCATTACCTTATAGCTGCTAGCAGTGGCTTCATGACCAACATTGCTACTAGGTGGTTGCGAGATGAAGTTCTTTCCTAGAACATCACCTTGAGCTTCCGCAACTTGCATGATGTCAATTAATTCAGCATACTTCATGTAGCCATCTTGACGATAGTTGCGTGCGGATTGTACCGCATTTGGGTGAAAGGTAGCGAGGGTCTTCCCAATCGTCGCTCATCCGTGATCATATTACCCTGCACTGGAGACTGATATAAATTCTACACAAATTTTGGCCATACTGGGTCAGTTCTTTGAATTTCTGATTCGTGATGCCAGTCATCTTCATATTCATGCAAAAAGTTCAAAGGATTACTGCTGGTAATCTGCATAAAATGGTTGCAAAATTCTCACAATGCTCTTCGAACTCCAAGTTCGTGTTCCCGTATTTTTCTATGCATTTTTCATGATTTACTGCTATTTTCAGTGATTAAAAGCAATATAAACAATCACAGATAATCAAAACAGTAAATACAATAAATAAATTGCATAGAAACTCAATAACAAAGATAAATATGCTTCAAAGTTCAAAATTATGCAAAAATAGATTCAAAAATTGAATTCCCGAAGCCCTTTTCTGCTGGAAAAGGTATTTTTCGCCTTTGCAAGTTTGAGGGTTAACACGCGAAATCTCAGTTCTGAGAGAATTTGCGCGCAATTTTCATATTTTCGGAGGCCTTTTCTGCAAGAATTTCTTACCGCATAATTGTCCCCGTGATTTTCAAAATCCCGAGGGGGTTTTTCGTAAATTTCCCCGTCACCCTCCTTTTTTTCTCTTTTTCGACAGGATATTCCTTCCTCTTTGGGCTTCCGGCCCGCTTAGTATTATCTAGCCGGCCCATTTGGCCGGTTAAAGGGGAGACGATTAGATTAGGGTTTCCTTGGCCCCATTTCTAGGAGGCGGCGGCGGCTTCTCACATGGGGCGGCAGTTTCTCGCGCGGCGCGGCGGCGCCTTCACGCGGGGTGCGCGGCCCGAGTAGGCCGTGCGGCGTCTCTTCGTTTGCAACGCGGCGGCGGCGCAATGCTTGGAGGTGTGGTGGTGGCGGCGCGGGCACGCACGCGTCCGCGTGGCGGCCGAAGCGCGACGCCCGCACTTCCCCGTTCCTTTTTCACGAGCCGGGTGGTGCTACGGCGGCGTCTCACGAGCGGTGGCGGCGGAGGCGGCGCGGCGGCGGTGTCGCCGAGGCGCGAGGCGGGACGCGTGGCCGGGCGTGGCGCCGCTTCAAGCGCTCAAGGGCGAGGCGGCGCGGTTGGTGCCGCGGCGTCGCAGCGACAAATGGGGCGCCGCCGTGCGGCGGTCGGCCGCTCGGCCGGGCGAGTGGCGCTCGTCGAGCGAGGCAACGGGCGTCGGCGGCGCACATCAAGGTGGCCAGCGACTCGGGTGGCGGCGCAAGGGCGACTTCAAGCCGGTCGGAGGACGGCGGGACAGCCCCATGCGGAACTCGGGCGCGGGAGGAAGGAAGCCGTTGCGGCGGCTCCAGGGTTGCTATAGGCGGTTCGCATCAGCGGCCGGCCGTCGTCAAATTTTTTCACCATCGTGCACATGTAGTAATCGTTCGCGACATCTTGTTCATGCATGTGTGTATGCGATGCAATGCGATGAAATACGAGATTGCAACGGGGGCACGGCTTCATGCCGACATGTGTATGCTTGCCGCGTGCTGGCGGCGTGGCTCTGTCGTTGCCTCCGTGGCGATACGTGATGGCGGACTATGCCGACCGGTAACGTATTGCGTAGGTAGTGACAGCCGCTTGCAGGCGGTGCCGTGTACATGGTGCCTTCCATGCGATTTCATCTACTACCTACGGTACAATCATCATCTGCTCTTTCATGCAATCCACCGATCGGCTTGGCCGGCGACTTCAAGTCGGCTCGCGGTAGATTAGAGCGGATTTGCACCGTAGGAAACCAATCTAGAAAGCCAAATTTGCAGAATTGAAAGCAATCTAGAAAAACGATTCAATCTACGAGCGTCGTTCATCGACGGTTACCTTTTCGATGCGAGGAGAGTCGATCGTGCTGATAACGTTTTGAGGAACCGTCATTGGCGAGTCGATCGAGCGATTACCTCGTAGACAAAACTCAGAATCGTAAGAACAATGCATGAACACAAGAACAGAATAAGAGATTGAACACAGAGATGTAGGGGGACGTATTGCTTCTCTTTATTCCTTCATTCATCTATCAATCCTTTACAATGAATAGCACCCCCTATTTATAGGCTACGCCTTGCTAGGGTTTGGGATGGGGAGCCCACCTTGGGCCAGGACTCCCGGTCCTGGGCCCGGTTTCCTAACAATTTAATCCTAATCATTTCTTAACCCTAAACTGAAAAGGATCTAGCTCTAATTACGTTGCTACAGCGCTGTCCATTTTCGGACAGGGCAGAGTGTTTTCGGGCGCTGGCTTCCCCGGCTAATCGCCGGCGATTCCATCCGCGGCGGCGCGTGTGAGTGACCAAAACGAACTCCTGGCACCCTTGAGCACACGACGGTGCTGACGGCGACGGCCCGAACGGCGTGAAGCGGCGGCACGACAATGATGAGACGGCGGAGGCGTTCGGACAACATGTAATGTCACGAAACGATAGTGCCCAAGGCTAGTTAACGTGTGCATGAGAGACTATGTGGTGCTGGGAACTCACCGGGAGGACGCTGAGCTAAGGTGGTCGCCGGAGTTGGGCCAACGACGGTGGACTGCAGCGGCGACAAAAGTGCTATCGAGGAGGGAGTAGCCTGAGCACAAATAGGAGAAAAGAGGGGTAGAGGAGGGTCAAGTAAGGTTAGGAGATCGTGCTCAAGCATGGAATTAGAACAAGAACGACCTCACCGGAGTTGGGGACGAAAAGCGATGCCTTTGGCCGAAATTGAGGGAAACCCAAATTCGACAACTCCTGCAATTGAAACCCCAAATTAGCTGAGGGAAAATACTTCTAGAGGTCTAGAACGCAAGATGACGCAGAAAGAAATGGAACATCTTCACTGGATTAGCCGGAGCATTGCGGCGTGTTACGGCCGAAAATGGAGAGCTTGAGCTCTCGGCCGTTTCTCACGGTGGAAGGAAGAAGAGAGGTAAAGGAGTAGCTCAGGGGAGGCAAATGGCGAGAGATGGAGCCCTAGGAGGGTCTTTATGCCGGTCAGGGAGAAGGGCGCGAGGGAGGCACCGCTCGGCGCGGAAACGCACGGTGCGGACACAACGGCATGGGCAAGCCCTAGAGCGTTGAGGGAGTTGATGGGGGAGTAAATGCCTAGCCAAGGCATGGTCAAGGCCGACCGATGCGCACGATGGTGAGCAAAACCGGGGGCGGTGGTGTTTGTGCTCGGCGGAGCTGCCACGACGAGGGCGAGCTGGCCCCCGGGTGAAAGCCACGCAGTGAAGAAGTCCTGACCGGTAGGACCCGCAGGTAAGTAGGGGGTGAGGAAGTGGCGGTTTGGGTCTGGTCTGGTTGGAGTCAGACTCGGGGTCGGGTGCAGCCGGAGGGTGGTTCGGTCAGGTGATGTGGTGCGGTCAAGTCGAGTCAGCTCGGTCCAGTCGGCTAGGGTTTGAAATTGGGTTTAGTGTTGACCGAAACAACACAAGTTTGACCTAGAGGTTACAAATAGAAATAAAATTCACAAAATATTTAAATTTTTTGTGGACACTCTGAGACTCAACTAGAACCTAGGAAAAATTAATTTGGTCACTTTTCGTACCTCAGTTGTCCGAATAAATTCCTTTTCCAAATCTGCCTTAGAGATTTGATTTGAATTTTGGTGAAGTCAAAATAACTCCTAAAAATTTAGTAAAAATAATTATAATTCAAGATAAATATTCTAGTATTTTAATACATTATTATAAGAAACTTTTATACACACATTTTTCTATAAATCAAAAGGAGTTGAAATCAAGTTAAAAGCTTTGAAATTTCAAAGTAACTTCAATACAAACTTCAAAAGTTTAAAAATTATGCACAAGTTCTAGAAAACCAAGAGCAAGTTCAAGAGATACAACAAAAGTTTCTAAACTCTCATACTTTTGTACATTAGAAACACAAACCCTTGATTTGGGTTGTTACATGTATATTGCAATTCACGATGTATCAGGACTCAGTCCTATTTTTTGATTCATGCTAGAAGTTTCATGAACAAATTTGTTCATCCCTTGTAAGTGAATATGAGAAATGAGAATATATGTTACTGATTGCTACGGGTACTTGTATTTTTTTTGAAATAATCTTTTTTATTCGGAATTACGAAATAATACCACTTAATTTTTTTTACATAAATAATCCTTTGTCGTCGTACGGTGGGCGACTTGGTATAGTCGCCCAACCAGCATGCGACACATGTGCGTTTCGGTCAATGGAACAGTGATTTCACTGTCCAAGGCAGTGTCGCTTAATGGATTAGCGGTATGACCCTAATCGTACAACCGTATGGCGACTAGGTTACACCTGGACCCAAGTCGCACAACCGTATGGTGACTTAGCGTGGCTTTATAACCGCACGCGCGGCCGAACATTCGCCATTCCAGTGAGCGAGCCGAGCTGAGCGTAAAGAAAAGAAAGAGAGGAGGAGAGGAAAAAAGAGGAGAGGAGAAAGAAGAAGAAGAAGATGAGAAAAGAGGTTCCTCGCTTCACATCGACGACTATGACAGTGAGTTTGTAGTATTATCTTGTACAAGTATATATTTTAAACCATGGTAGGTTAGCAATCAACGTCATGTGTGGTGATATATTGTTAGCAAATATTTAGAGAGAGCATGATTAATTAGTAACCATTGTAGGTTAGCAAGCAACATCATGTGTAGTAATATATTATTAGCACATGTTTAGGGATAGCATGATTAATACAATTAGTTTAGTAGTTTGTATAGAGGAAAAAAAATAGTCGGTGAAACTAAATTTAGTTGTGCTCTTTCGCGTGCTGCGCTAATTTCGTCCGGCCTGATGAATGATAACGTGTTATTTTTCTATTATAAAAACATGTCGATAACCCGTGCATTCGCAAATGCTAGTTTATAGAATGTTAAATATATGTATTTATTTGCACAATAAAAAAATGATAACATTTACTTTATTATTTTGGTTGGATTAATGAATTATGAAATACTAAGACAAAAAGCACAGATACATGGTTCCGAACCCATAGGATTCTCAAACATGTGAAATTTTGAATTTTTCTGTAAAGCTTCACCCATTACAAAATGTGTATCGTAGCGACGATGTTTTTAATATTTTGCAATGCATAACAGCCGGTACAGGTGTTAATGTAATATAACCTTTTGTAGGAAAAATTACTTGTTTACCACTTGGGTTTCATGAAATTGTATATGTATTAGCACTGTATTTGAGCATAGTGTTTATGTTTTATTTGCCATTAGAATATAATTTAAATGCTCAATAATATTAATACTTTGTGCAGTCACAAGACCAAAGGAGACAGCCTTGCGTAATGACAAGACCAGACAAGGCAACCTTGCGCAGTGACAAGATCAGGCGGGGTAGCCTTGCGCAGTGATAAGACTAGACGGGGCAGCTTTGCGCAGTGACAAGACTAGACGGGACAGCTTTGCGTAGTGACAAGACCAGACGGGGCAACTTTGCGTAGTTACAAGACTAGACGGGGCAGCTTCATGTAGTGATAAGACCAGACGGGGCAGCCTTGCGCAGTGATAAGACCAGACGGGATAGCTTTACGTAGTGACAAGACCAGACATGCCATCTTTGTGCAGCGACGTGACCCTACGCTGTGACAATATTCCTCCTCGCGGACGCAAATTTGCTTCAACCGGATTGCACTTCAGCCGCTATAGAACCGCTACAGCTAAGTTGGCTCCCACTATAAATACAATGCTGCTCGGCCAGGAACTCCAAAACACTACCTACATAAGATGGACAAGGAGAAGAAATGGGAGAAAATCCGCAAACTCTTGAAGGACTGGGTGTCTCCCCACAAGACCAGTGCTTTCCATCATGCATTTAGTCATCAGCCTTACACACACCAAACTTTTTCGGAGCTTGTGGATCTAAGGAGGCTTCTTCGCAGTACGCCCAATGATTCTGGGTCGAGTCGTGCCCCCTCCTATGCCAGCTGAACGCCCTCCGGAAGGGCCCCCCATGGGGGTGGCGCCACCCCTTTGCTGGTGTGGGGACGCCTGCAAGTGCGTCAAATCAACTGACGAGTGGACCATTGGACAGCGCTATTGGTGCCGCACAAACTACGACGCAGACTACCCCGACCGCAGGTTTGACACGGAGAGCCACAGGCAGCTGGTAATGAAATCGTATTTCAGTGCACACTACTATTTTTCTTCCCATTACGCCGTACCCACGTCTCTCTTCCCACCGCAGTCTCCGCCGCGCCTATGCGACTTCTGCCAGTGAATCGACAACAAGATCCACTCATACGACATGTGAATGCTTCTGACATGGAAAGGCTGGGCCAGGGAGGACTACGAGGACCGTGAAAGGCGTCTCGCAGAGCTGCAGGCTGAGAAGGACGAGAAGGAGAGGCGGGATAGGCTGCGCGAGGAGCAGGAGCGCGAGCATGCCAGGCGACGGGAGGCTGAGAGGGAGCAGAAGAGGGCCATCGCGACGAGAGCTAAGGCGCAAGGCGATGAGTACAACGCCGAGCTAGGCCGCAAGGGCAAATGGCCACGTTCCACGCAGTAGTTCGACCCTCTTCGTCCACATGTCCCATGTATTTCTATTTCCCTAAAGGCATGCGTGTACCGTCCTTGCTGCGTTAGCTTGCGTGCCATGTAACCCCCCCCTGTTGGATCAACTGTTATGTTGTTATCGTTGCGTCATTTCTTCAAAGTTCTCCCCCATGTATGAATTTCCTAGCACATCGCAATATCACTTACCTTCGTACTTACGACTCAATACTATCTCAATCGTCCTCATAAAATTCTTCAGAAAATTAGTGCACTGCAACGATATACGACGATCATAAAATGTTATTGCGAGTCTGATAAATTCCGTATCCTTGATATTCTATGAAAATAACAAACTGACCAATCAACCTTAACACTACAATTTTCTTTTCTAAAAAAAGACCAATATACAACAAGATTTGCTAAATGTAATACATGCGAAATGTGATATGTATTATAACACAATTATTCCAATCGGATCTGGTGAATAGTACAGTTAGGACCTAAAATCGCCTAGTAGTTGAGTGACTAGTAAAGTTGCTCGGTGGTTGGGCGACAAGTATAAAGTCGCAGATCCATTAAGCGACAATGCCAAATCGCCTTTCCATTCAGCGAATCTCACTTGTGTCGCACGCTGGTTGGGCGACTATACCAAGTCGCCCAACCGTACGGCGACACGGGATTATTTATGTAAAAAAATTAAGTGGTATTATTTTTGTAATTCTGAATAAAAAAGATTATTTCAAAAAAAAAATCTTTGTAATTCATCCCTTGCAATTGGTACTTATTCATGTGAAATTAGCCATGTGAATAAAAATATGCAATTATGTGTATTATGGATATGAAATGCACTCATCTCATTACATTAGTATGGTATCGTACGAGCGAAATCTATTTTGTTTCATATGTACACTTGCACGTATCATCATATTTACAAATCTCATGCAAAAAAGTTTTAAATACATGCTTAAAAAGGTTCTATAAACCCTAAAGGGCAATTCAGATTTTTTTATCCTTCACACACAACTCAATAAGCCAACATCCTATAAAAAGCCAGATTACCAAACACCAAATCTTTACTTAAAAGCTAAGGGGCTTATAAGCTTATTAAGCCAAAAAGCTGGTTTTAAACTATAAGCCAAAAGCCTAAGCCTAAACAAACATGACCTTCATCTATAAGCATCACACCAGCTTCATCGGGTACGATTTATTGCACATGTTTGCTCAATTTGTTGCAACAATTAGTTCAAAATATTGCATAGAGTGATGCTGTTACATCAAATGTTGAGGCAAGAGGTTTTTTGTTGTGGCCAATTTTCTCCATTATTACATGATCCACCCTAGTTTGTTGCAGCCCTTCCAAAAATATTGCAACAATTATTTTCAGATGTTGTCGCTGTTATTTTCAAATCTTGTAATGTTGTAATATCAAAATTTGTTTGATCATGATATTCAAATTAGTTTTAAAGCGCAACTAGGTTCTATACTGATGTTTGTAACATCACAATTTTTAGAATTTCAAAACCTTTTTGACTAGTTTAGTCCTCTGGAAATTTTACCAAATTTTATTTAAATTTAATAAAGCTTACAAGGGATTTTTTTAAAGTCAAAACAATTTAATGCAATTAAGCTGAACATCAATTAATTCTAAAATTATTTTATTTGAGTTCTTTGTGCTTGGAAGTATTTTCTAGATTTTTTTTGGAATTTTTTCGAGTTCATTTGCTATTTTTAATTTGTCATATGGATTTTTTATATTTTCTAAAATAGAAAAACTATTAAAAATGCAGGAATTCCAAGTGAGCCGCTTTCCTATTCTGCGGCCCATTTCTCTCACCCCAGCCCAGTCCTCCTGGCCCAATCCCATCGTCGCAGCCTAACCCACCTCCTTCTCTCTCCCGCCCGCACGCACCCCTGCTCTGACCTGCGAGCGTCATGTGTGCCGTAAGCGACGCAAATCCTCCCGAGCCGCAACCGCTGACATGTGGGCCTCACCTTGTACACTGTTCATCATCTTCGTAGTGCACGAGCTGGACTCCTCCGCCGTCTCACACTCGGACTCTCCTGTTGTCCACTTGTCCTAGGCTATTTAAACCCTCGACATCCGCATCAAACCCATCGCCTCAGCCTCCGCCACCAATCTCCTGAAGCCCTAAGCCCTAGATTGCCGGCGTTGTGTCGGATTTGGAGATCTAACCCTAGCGTCGCCGTCTCGGAATTTCTTTGATTCCGTTACCGTCGGTGAGCTCCTGTTGTCATCGTCCACACCACTAGAATAGCCTTGGTGTGTTCTTCCCCGTGCGCGCACCATCTTCGCCGAAGAAAGCCATTAGTGCCATCGTGTCGTTGAGCTTGCGCCGCTACCCTGCTTCATCGTCATCGCCACGTTCCAGTCGCCGCCGGTGACTACTGGATCCCGTGTGCCACCCGTTAGCATCGCTCGAACCTCACGAAGCCAGTGCGCATGTCCAAGACCTCACCGAAGCACCCTGCCATCGTCTAGCCATCGACCCGAGCCACCACCGTCACTCTCGCCACCGTTGATCCCTTCGTTGATCTCCATCATCGCATCAGAGCCGAGGGATGACTTCGCTTGAGCATAAGCATGCTGGCGATGACCTTCTTTCGCCGCCATTCGCCGTCACCGTCGTCGAGCCATGGCAACCGTCGATTTCAATCGACGTGGCTGCTTGCATGTCCGCCACCTTACCGCCGCGTGTGCCACGCCAGTGCCAACATGTGCCACATCAGCCTCCCTCCGCGTCGTAGTCACGTTAGCGTCTTTGTCCTATGTGTTGCCCCGTGACCATCCACGTGTTTGCCACATATGCGCCACATGTGTAAACTGCTGCCACTTCAACGCCATCGCACTGAAACCCTAAACCTAACCCTAGGTGGACCTAGTCTATAGCGGACCAAGCCACTAACATGTGGACCCCACATGTTAGAGCCTTGGCCCATAGACCGTGGACTAAAATCCATGGACCCAGTTTGTAGACCGTGGGGTCCCACCTATCAGTCATTATTTCCTATTTTTGGGATTTTCTTTTAATTCCAAAATTCATTGCTGATGTCATGCTGACGCAATAATTCAGGATTTCCTTTAAAAAGAAAATTCCAAAAATCCAAAATAGTATTTTTCTCTCTTTTTTTTCTTAGATTTAAATCTTCTGTGAGCCCGTTCTTTCACATACGAACTCTGATTGAACCCATTCAACTCTCTAAATTCATAAAAATTCAAGCTCTACCTTCCTGTGATTTTTATTTAATTTTTTGAGTCCATTTTTTCTCTATTCTATATTATTTGTGTTTTCGCTTCGTTTACGAGTAGACGTTGATACTTTGGGAGCTTTCGAGGAAGGAGAAGTTGATCAAGCTAAAGACCAGCACCATGACTTGTTTCAAGGCAAGTTGTACCTTTGACCATATTGAACCTATTTTTTTAAAATTACTTTTATTCAAACTATTGCATGCTATTTCAATTATATAATTTTTTAAATGCTTTGGGATTAGCTATCCACCTAATTGTTTATATCCACCTTGCTCATTGTATTACAATGATCATTTGTCACCCTAGCTTGGTTAATTACTAGTTGGTATTATTATATCACTAACATGTGTTGGATAGATACGATTAGTATGCTTAGTCATGCAACGGGTCAAGGATACACCGTTTCATGTTGTCTATGGATGTGCTCCTCCTTCCATCCACATGTATGAAGATCGCGACTCGCGCAATGTGGCTATCAATACCAAGCTCCATGGTCGTCAAGATTTCCTCGCAGATGTCCAGCACCGCCTACACTAAGCTCAACAACATGACAAGCTTTATTATGATGGCAAGCATCACCTTCTTATCTTTGATGTTGGTGATTGGGTCTGGCTATGACTAAATCATCGACCGGCTACCTCTTTAGGTGCTGTTACCAAGGGCAAGCTCACGCCCATGTATTACGGTCCATACCGTATCGTTGCCAAGATTGACGTCGTGGCCTATCGTCTTTTGCTTCCTATGAGTGCACTTATTCATAATATCTTTCATGTGGGTCTCCTCAAGAAGTACCATGGGACTCCACTAGATCAACCGCTCGATCTTCCGGTCCTGCTTCATGGCAAAGTGATACCAACACCAGACAAGGCCCTTCGTGCAGGTATTTACCATGGTGTCCGTCATATTTTGATTCGATGGCAGGGACAACCGGCATCTGTCGCTTCTTGGGAAGACCTCACCGATTTTCAGCACCGCTATCTGTCTTTTTAGCTCGAGGATGAGCTGTTGGCCGAGGGAGGGAGAGATGTCATATGGGGCTAGGTTTACCGCCGGCACCATAAGGGCCCGGTCCAACCGGCGGCACCTGCGGTTAGACCAGCGGAATCCTAGGCGCCGCATGGGCCAGTAGAAACCAGCCTCTTTCCTTGCTTGCGAAGATAGCGTAATTCGATTATGATCCTTAAGATCAGATTGTTTAGAAAGATTAGATAGAGGCCATTCCGATCTCTTTAAATGTTAGATTGAGAATTTGAGATCCTTCCGATCTCTTTAAAGATTAGATTGAGATCTTCACGATCTCTTTTTGTAAACTCTCTATTTAAAAGGAGGGAGAGAATAGAATAAAGCAAACAAGATTACTTTATCTAATCTCTCTTCCCCTCGCCTCCTCTCCTGCCGTGCGCCCCCACACTTCCTCCTTCTGCCGTGCACACGCCTACTGTGCGCACATCCTCTCCACCACAGCGCAAGCCCAGATCGAAGCCTCCCACCTTCCACTCATATCCCATAAGATCAATTTCGGAAGCACACGACACATGATCACATCTGTTTCATGACACACAGTAGACACTAGACAGTAGTTGCACACAGCAGCTGCTTGCGCAAGTCAAACGGTGGGTGTGGACGAGGCATGCTCCCCAGTCAGTCACATTGTATTTTCTTAAGAAACAAAGGGTCCAGTACCTTTGCTGTAGATGCAGTACCTTTGCTGGAGAGTGTAGAGGGGCGGTGTACAAATTTTGAACTGAAAACTTGGGTAGCCTAAAAGTCCGTTCAACTGTGGTAGGATATGCCATCAACTTCTCTAAGATTAGATAAATAGACCGGTCAAAGTACAGCTCAGAAAACACTAACCAGCTGTGCTTGAAGACAATACCACAACAGTAATTTAACGGTGGTATCTGTCACTCACTAGATTGTGGTCAAGCACGTAAAATGGTGTCATAAATGCTGGTCAGGGACGACGCCGGTGCCTGACACTGTTTCACGCTTTACATTTCCTTATATCTACCGGTCTACAGAGCCCCTAACATGGCTCTCATTTTCATCATACCGGGTCGTATCATCTGCACTTTTGCTAGATTGTTTGGATAATTATATTGTTTCTCCCTCGCAGCTGCGCAAATTCTATAGAGACTGGTTGATTTGAAGTATATCTTAATGAATTTGGTTTTATGGTTTGGGACTCTTTCTTATCTTTTGAGTTTAAATGTGTTGTATCTAACATCTATTGGCTACGGATTAATTAGGACCAACCAAATTGTGGCTGCATATTTTTCCTCTCTTTTTAAAGAATTTATAACATATTTATGTGAGAGCTTTTATTTAACAGCCAGGGATGGAGGATAATCCTGCTGGTCAGTCAGCTGAAAAAGCACCATTCACATTGAATATGTTGGACCAAGGAGACAACTAGAAGGCGTTGAATATGCGCCACACAAACAACTATCTCTTTAAATTCTTTTGACTTAAGGAATTTACTATTCGTTCACTCTAATAGCTATGCAGTGTAACAACTCAATTTTGAGATCATTGGAAACTTTAATGAATTTATGGATTTTTCAAAAACTTTTGATGGATTTTGTGAATTTACAAAAACTTAGTTGCATTTCAAAAGTCAAATCAAAATCCTTGTGTCAAATGGAAATTAATAAAAATCTACAAGAAAAATTAAGTGCCAAAATCTCTCTGAATTTGGATTTCAATTCAAATTCAACCTTAAAATATTTGAAACCCCACGCTGTGACCTTGTCTTGTCACTAGCCAGTTTGCTGGCCCTAATGCACGCTATCTCGCGACTTCTCGCCATTTGGCCGCGACATTGCCGCCACCTTATCCCCTTTCGACCCCTATAAATGCCGTGTGAGAGCGTCACAATGTGCGCATCGACATCCTCTGTCGTTTGCCCCCATCCACTCTCACTCTCTCTCTCTCTCTCGCTTAAACGTCGGGAACAAGCCGAAGACTGAGTGCTAGATCTGTCGTTGCCCTAGCCATCGCCGCCCATTTCTCGCCATCTCGGTGAGCTTCGACCTTGAAGGTCATGACCCTTGGTATCGCCTTGTTCTCCTCTTGCTAATGCTCTTCTTCTTTCAGTTGGAGCACCAGAGCGACGGAGCCCTTTACATCCTCTCTGTTGGAACAGTGCTGCCGCCAAGCCCCTTCTTCCCCTTTTCTTCTTCGGTAAGCTCCTTCCTCCCTTCATCATGTCTTATCGTGTTCCTCGCTTCCACAAACCCTTTAGACTAGATAGTGTAGCCGCTTAGCCTTTGTAGCACCGCCGCTGTGAGAACCTTAGTCCTCGTTGCCAATCGCCGTAGTTCTTTGCCATTCATGTGTGCCTTTTAGCACGCTGTCACCGTAGTTAGCATTGTAGCATGTAGATGCTCACCCATGCTTCGTTTGCTAGCTTTTGGCACCATAGCGTAGAGTTCCACCGCACCACAGTAGCGCCGCTGCGCCACACCAATGTATAATTACTTTTATTCAAAATAGCATATTTTCATAGAAAATGATGGCCAACGTGTCACCTTAGAGACCGTATCAATGTCAAACGATTTATATTTGGGATAAGAGGGAGTAATCCAAAAAATTCCTCAAATCTTCAAGACATGATTCTGTAATAGAAACAACAAAGTACGAGGAAAGGATCCTACTACTAGTTAGTGACAAAAGTGTGGTGAGAGGAGACCTCCGTCCGTGACAAAATGACAAATCACAAGGAAACGGGTGTTTTATTCTCTAGAGAAGAATAAGGAACATCAGGAATTCGTCCAAGCATATTGGAGGACAAAAAAAAAAAAAAATTAAATAGGTCTCACCAAGATTTCAACTCGAGCTACTGGATTCAGAGTCCAATGTCCTAACCGCTAGACTATGGGACCTTTGATGCATAGGGGTGCAAACGGAGCGGATACGGACGGATATCGATCATCCCGTATCATTTTCCATATTTTTTTCTCGGATTCAGAATCGAACACGGACAGTTCCGGATACGAATACAAATGTGGATAGTCTCGGTCACGAATACGGAGCGAATACATGTCGAACTGAATACGGATTGTCTCGGTCACGAATACTTATTCGGATATTGCGCGAAAACAAAAACCATATATGTCGCATAAATAAAGATCAATCAACCATACTACATGTCCAAAATGCAACTAAATTAATAGTTTAACAAGCAAATTTAAATACATCGCATGATAACAAAGGGTGGTTAACTCAGTCCCTGTTATTTTTGACCATATCAAATTCACGAACGGATCAATGAAGTGGCTTATCGTCTATGTCTTCCTCCCGGTGCGCGCATTCATGATGTTTTTCATGTCGGGCTCTTGAAAGTTTTTCATGGTACACCACCCACGACACCGCCAAGTCTGCCGGAGTTATCTCATGGTTGTGCTTACGGAGGCGTTAAAAGGGCGACTTTATCGAGGCATTTGGCAGGTTCTCATCGCTTGGAAATGATTGTCGCATTTTGAGGCCACATGGGAGACTATTTCTGAGTTCAAGAGTCTTTACCCGGATTTTCAGCTCGAGGATGAGCTATTTCCGCAGGGGGGAGATGTTATGGTAGGCATCACCTACCAAAGAAGACATGGCATGGCGCAAGGAGGGCTGCATCAGGGGGACTCGAGGGAGGTGCGACAGCCTAAGCAAGAGTTCAGGAAGGAGACTCCAATTCAGATCAGGAAATTATATCCTTTTAAATAGCAATTAAGTATTTAGTTCCTTTCTTAAGAGATATAGTTCGTATTAGAGATAAGATATTGTTTCCATGTTTAGAGATAGAATTAGAGATTGATTGTTAGGGGCTGTCCTATTTAAAGGATTGCTCGGCCACCAAATGATTAGGCTAGTTCAAAAATGATTCACAAATTTAGTGATTTACACCTTGTAACTGAACCTACTTTTCTTTTGCCAAGCTGGGAAGGAAAATAGTGAATTAACTGCTAACTAGACAACTATATTCCTCCATAGACTGGCAAATGTAAAAATGATTCTTCTTCCCTTAAAACAATTGTTGAATTGCTGGATAGCATGACATAAAGCAAACATGAGCATCATATATGGAGTAACAAATCGGAAAATAACTACCATTCAGTGCTTCACCACCCTTGAAGACATAGATAGAGCCACCATCTATTATCTGACTTGCGAGCCTCTAGAGGTTCTGAATACAATAGATTTACACCTGAAATGGAAATAGATAGTCATCTTTGAGATCAGTGCAGTAAACAATGCACAAAAGGGAAAGCTCACGACATTAGCTTCTTTATGTTTGTGATCCCAAGTCCCAACATCATAAGAACTGTAAGTGTATGCAAAATAAATAAACAAATAAATATTTAAGATATACAGGCTTCAAATCAGCACCTGCAAGGCTGCAACTCTGTTAGTCTCCTTAGCAAGCTTTCCAGACAATTCAAATGACAGTTTTTTGCCGCAAAACAAAAAAACAGTCTTAAAATGACAATATGTATAAAAAAAATGAAAAGCAAGGTAAATAAAAAAATTGTCATGACAAATATTCACCATTTTAGAAAACAACAAGCATCACATAAAAGAACAATTCACATTGTTTTTCAAATAAATGAAGTGCCATTATCTGCAATATTCATTTGGAGCATGCACCACCTTTTCTTTTGCTTCCAGAGATTCTGCAGCAGCATTCATCTCCACCAAAGAATCAAGATCACCACTCCTGACCAAAACAATAATTCTTTGCTGTTAATAATTGCAGAAAAAATACATAACAACAAGAACCTTCCTCAGAACAAAATAGCATGCTCAAAACACATAACAACTATGCAACTCTATCGATAAAACATATTCATCATGATTAATCCAACAAAATGCTATGAATTCCCTAACATATGCAACTCTATCGATAAAGCATAAAATTATAGTAGACAATGCTTCTAAGAATTTAAAATGTATATGGAGTCAAGAGCTTTGAGCACTCACTGGGATGCTGCATCAATTCTAGAACTTGTATTCTGAAACAAATAAAAAAACTTTCAGATTGCATTGTACATGCCAGAATATAATTGCAAACATGAAAAAGGTCCTCCACTTGATATTCCAAAGTTTGAAAATAATTATCTGGCTTTCTATTCACTGCTGGAGGGCTTCCAGCGATCACCCTCACTTACTTCTGCCACCTCCCGCTCAACGTGAGCTCTCCTTAGTCGCTTGGTACACGGTGAGGGCAACTGAGACTCCCATTTCCTAGTAGGTGACAACTATCGCGATTGTGTTCGTGAGTGTTTTGGCGACCTAACCCTCTCCTTCATCCTCTCTCTCTGCGGCGGCCTCTCCCTATGAGAGATGCTAGACTTAATAGGAGACCTCCTAGGTGAGCCACTCCTCTCAGTCGGTGACCTCTCCCTCCGTGCAGGGGGGCTCTGCCTGCACGGAGGCGAGCTCTGCTCCCTGGTTGGAGAACGGGACCTCGTGTGCCTTGGCTTCCTGGAGGAGTGCTCCCTCCACTCCACCGCCGAAGCCATTCCTCACCTGAAGCATCACACTATTGATATAGAATAGTAATAATGGAGAAATCACGAGGGTTTTCTACAGCCTCCATCTGAGGAGCCGCCGGTACGAGGGAGAGAGGAATGGGGGAGGGGATCTTACTGGAGACGGTAGCGCCCTTGCACCGGCGGATTCGCTCACGTCGGACCTAGCTCTGGTGACAATGAGTCGCCAGTGGCACAGCGGTGTCAAGGGTTTCTCCACCCTTGGCTCTGTGGAGATGAAAGGATCCCGATGCTTCTATACCAAAACGACGATAAGACGTGGCCAAATGGACTGGACGACACGGCGAGGGAGGAGGGAGGAGGGACACAGCGGGGAAGGGCGCGGGTGAGGGGAGGTAGAGATGAGGAGGGAGCCAGGGAGAGGTGAGGGAGGTAGGGGAGGTGGCGGAGAGGGAGGAGGGGGGCGAAGGGTGGAGGCTGCGGGTAGGGGAAGGGAAGCAGCAACGACGGCGACGAGGGTTAGGGTTAGGGGATTTGGGAGCTGGGAGGGGGAGCTGGGCGTGGGAGGGAGGACAGCGTGGGAGCGGGCGAGCAGGATGAATGTATCATGTGGTGGTTTTGACGCTCAGGCAATCTCGGATACTCAATCGGATACTCTCCGGATAGCTCCTAATTAAGCCCTAGATAGCTTCGAATTCACTGGATATCTTCTTACCGAATCTGAATCTATATCTAGCAAAAAAAATCCGAATCTGAAAAAACCCGAATATCCGAAAAAAACTCTGAATTTTGCCCATATTTATTCAGTCGGTCGGGAATTATCCGCTCCATTTGCACCCCTATTGATGCACACGGTTTTATCTAATCGCTTATATACCATCATTACATTTTCACACGCTGCCCTGGCAAGTTATACTTCCGCAGACTCTCGAGCCTCATGAAAAGGGGAAAAGGAATAGTGTCTTCCTCGGCCACATGTCAGTGGAGTTATGCGCTTGACTTACGGAGAGCCTGGGGCCGTCCAAGGCCAACTCTGATGAATTTTTAGCAGTATTAACAGTTTTTGGCACCGTATTTACAATAATGGTCGGGCTCAAATTTTTTTGGCAAAAATAACACCCCGTCCGCACGGCCGTCATGCGGAAGCGGTCCGCACCCGCCATGTTGCCGCTACCACATGGCCACTATGCGGTGGCACTGCCGCACGATCACCGTGCAGTGGCCCCGCCACCCGCCATGTGATCTTCCCAGTTAGGGTTAGGTTTTCGGTTGATAATCCACGGATTTCGTAGCATTTTTAAAATATAGCAAATTTATTAAAAAAATATGAAAATTTTCATGAATGCTTCTATCACGGTGTACTTTCTTGTGTATTTTTTTTCCATAATTTTACTTGTTCTAATTTTACCTCGTAATTTTATTTAAGTGTACTCATTTTATCCCGCCATGTGTCACCCCTTCCCCCTCCCGCATGCATGGCCCCCCTCTCACTAGCCCTACTCTCCACCTCCTGCACAGCCCCCTTCGGTGGCCACCTTTCTAGCCGTTCATCATCCCTCCTCTGCACATTTGTCGACTCCTCGCGGCTATCCCCCTTGCCTGCAGTACCGCACGTAGACAACACATCTGAAATTCCTGACGCCAATGCAGCGGCTCCTCCTTCGCTCGGCTATAAATACCGAAATCTCGCAGTCGCTCTTCGCTCATCCCAATTGTGTGTCTCTTATCTCTAACACAAGATTGACTCCTAATATTCAATTGTGAATGGTGAAAGATGATTAGTCTTGACTGTATGTATATCCAGGCTGCATTGTAATGGTGTAGCTCTAACACAATTGGAACTGCCTAGTAAGGAAAGTGTGTATTGGCGCAAGTTTTCTTTGCAATAGCCTCAAATCGAATTTATCTATGTGATAAATTTTCTAATTACATCTATATTGGACTTTATATCATGCAGTCTATCCAACTCCAACATGGACTGCATCAGCATTCCTGTAGATGCAACCGAAGTTTCATTCCCTGGTATTAACCTAAGTAACACTGGACTGCATCAGCATTCTTGTAGAGAAAGCAATTTGTCTAAAAAATGTGTAATATCGGAAGACAATGAAGGTGCTACTGGACACCTATTTTTTTATGCTATAGGACGCTCTTTGTTTATTTATTGGTTTAATATGTGTGACGTTCTTTAATACTGTATTGTACGACAGCTAGATAAGGTTGTGCATGAACCAAGTGAGGGAAATGCGTGGCGTGCAGATCATATAACGATGTATCGTAACATTCGAAACGCACACGAGTTGGAGGTTACAGTACATCGTTATATGATCGATGTATCGTAACATTCGAAACGCACACGAGTTGGAGGTTACAGTACATCGTTATATGATCTGCATGCCACATACTTCCCTCAGTTGGTTCATACACAACCTTATCTAACCTGTCGTACAATACAATATTAAATAATATCACACACATTAAACCGATAAATAAACAAAGAGTGTCCTATTTGATTGGGTTATATGAGATAATACCCACCCTCCTTCACCCCGATTGTAATAAACCCGCGCGTCTTTTATGTAATGCTTGTAATGCTTGAAATGTCGACAATTATCTATATGAAAACGTACAATGAGCACTTCGTGTGCAAATTCATGAAACCCTAATTAGGACTAATTAATTACCACTAAACTAACCAATTCATAACTAATTAGTCTTCGCAGCAGCATAGCGAGTGTCCCTTGTCTCAGGGCTGCCCACAGTGGCGGCAAGTGTTGAAGTCGTCCATGTCCCGCGATTCCATGATGTAAGTGGATCATATAGCAACAGAAGTAACAAGGATGTAAATTGTATATAACTCACGTGTTCGATACAGAGTGCGCCCGGGTGGCTAGATACGCTACGACGTTGGCCGGTCTCAGTCATAGGAGCCTTTCCCTTCCCCTTGTCGTGGGACCCTCCACGTGGGGCTGGTATGTCGAAGTTGTCTGTCCTGCGATTCCATGATGTAAGTGCACCGTACAGTGAAAAACTTAACAAGGATATAAATTCTTCATAACTCACGTCTTCGATACGGAGTACGCCTGGGTGGCCAGATAAACTACGACGTCGGCCGGTCTCAGTCGCAAGAGCCTTCCCCTTCCCCTTGTCGCGTGACTCTCCATGTGGGGCTGGTATGTCGAAGTCGTCCATGTCATGCGATTCCATAATGTAAGTGCATCGTATAGTGAAAAATGTAACAAGGATGTAAATTCTTTGTAACTCACATTGTCGATATGGATTACGCTTGGGCGAGTCCTAGGCTCCTTCGGTGCGTCCTCAACAGGGTCCGGTACGTAAGGTTTCCATCGCACGAATGTCTCGGCCCGCATCGAGTAGTTCAGCATGTACTTCTACTGGATGAATGCCTTGTCATACATCTCTGGGCCGTCGATCCACTGGAAGAAGTGGCAATGCATCTGGGGCTGCCATTACATGGGATGAAGTTTAAAATGTATGGAAATCAACGTAGGGAGAGGAAAATTGGTGCGTGTGAAAGAAACGCTTACGAGGTGGTGCCCCGCACATGTAGTATGCCCGGGTAGAGGTGTCTGGGTGTGTGGACTGAATGATCTCAGCCGGCTCGCCACACACACAGTACAGGACCGGAAACCGTGGTGCTATCGAAGCATCTTTCATTGAATAATCTGGGTATTGTAGATGTTTAATGTAATACCCCGAGTTTCGATTAGAGAGAATTTAATTGGGATAAAGTTTTTAGAGTAATTTTTAGTTTTGGGGGGAATCAGGGAGGTGGGCCACCAGCCCAGGCTGACTAGGCCTTGTGGTCGACCAGTTTTCCTCCTTGGGCCTAAGGCCCATGCGGCAACATCCCCTAACCCTAACCGCCCCACCCTTTTACCCCACCTTGGCCGAAACCCCCCTCCCCCTTCTTGGCCGCCACTCCCCTCCCCTCATCCTCCTTTGGTGCTTGTCGGGACCTGCATTACGATTACGGAACCCTGCGTGTATCTTGCACTAGTCCAGATCACGCTAGTGCACACAGGTTAACATGTAAATATCGATCCACACAAGCGATAGATAAAGTAAACGATTAGTTTGAATAACAAATAACGGTTTTGACCTTATGGTCGAGTTTACACTTATTAAGCCACGGGGCTACAGAGAAATAAAGCGAATGAACGGAAAACTCAGCGTAGATCCCACCAATTCACCACGGGCAACCAAGCTGGGATCCGACCTTAACGAACGATCGACCTTCAACGAACTCCTCCTCGAGCGGCGACTCCTCCATACGTAGGTTTGGGCGCAAGTTTTACAACAAGCGTGAGTACACAACCGTACTCGCAAATCATACCACGAATGCAATGTATAGATGCGAGCTTATTCCAAAGAAAAGGCTTCGTGGTTCTTTTGCATAAAAGCAACATTTGCAATTGAATACGAATAATAGATTGAAAGCATAATTCAAACAAATAGACAATATTAATTCAACGATTGTTTCCACAAAGACACACAATAAAAGCAGTTATTTCACATAGCCATATGATTGAGATCACACACTCCCATTCCCACATTTTATGAAAACTACCCCTCGTGTGAAAGCACCGAGCATGTCCATGATCATGACGCGGCTATTCGAATAGTTTATTTAACACTCTGCAGAGGTTGTACACTTTACCCACACGATATAACCCGTGTAGCTAGCACCAATCATAACAAAACAGTTCGAAACTTCATCTCCAACATTGACATTCCCAGGTGCTTACAAACCGTTATACATATCACATAGCCCATGCATAACACACACCGCTGGACAGGACGACAGCGAATCCTCCCGTGATGCAACCACCAAGTAGTCACACCTCCACCCTATCACATAGCCTAACCTACCACCAACATCAATGCCGAGAATCCATAACTTACTAAGTTAGGCCCGTCCCATACGGGCATGTGGTCGCATGCGATGAAGGCTCGATTCAATGGCGCACAAAGTTAAGTCCTTAATTGACCAAGGCAAGACTTCCATGTTCTAACTAAGCCACACAGATTATCAAACCCATCACATAGTCCACCATGTCACACGTCTCCACCACTTGCCTCGGTCTAAATCCTTTACCACCTGGGTTGATTTTAGTGCAACACATGCCATCACGAAGTAATAACACATAGCACACAGCTTCTACACAAAGTTCCATAGACACTTAGTCATATTTAATATTTGCGACTCACATGAGATGATGATTCGTAGCATGGCTAAGCAATTGTACTCGCTCTATCCAACCCACGTTGGTGCTACAATATTACCAACTAAACCAATCTAGGTGACAAGGAATTATGACATACAAGGCCAAGGTGTGATAACAATTGGGATAATAACTATACCCAAAGCATTGAAATAAATAATTAAAATAGAATGCAGTACTTTGAAACAAGTAATTGGAAAATTGGGTTCAAGATGATCAAAGGTATGACTTGCCTTGGAAAAGGTCTATGTACTGGTCTTGATCTTGGGGTGCTCCTTCTTCCACAAAATTCCCCGACGAATCGACGTCTACTGCAAACGAGACATAAACAAACAAAACAAATAAATAACAGAGGCAAAACAAACTCCAAAAATTAAATAAAAATCTCAGATAAATAGATCTTGAATTTAGACAAATTTAGAAATTTGAATGGGCTCAATCGGAGTTAGGATGCAAAAGTTATGGGCTTTGGAAGATTGGAAATCTAAAAGAAACCCTAATTCTGATTTTCTGGAATTTCCGAATTACTTTTCTATTGAAAAATCGGATTATTGCGCAATCTTCGGCGTCATCCGAGGACGTTGGACGGGATGAAAATCGGCTCGACAGGTGGGTCCCACTGTCGGTGACTCTACCACGGTAGGCTGGTCTACCGAGCCTGGGCTGGGACCGGTGGACCATGCCGCGTGGCGCGCGCGTGGATGCCGCGGGGCTCCACGCGACGCACACGAGGGCACGCGGCCGACGCGCTACCGAGGTGGCGGCGAGGTGGCGTGCCACGTCGGACCCGACGACGGCTCGCTCGGGACCGATGGCAGCGGCGAACGGCTCGCCGGCGAGGTGAGTGGTACCAACGCAGCCCTTGCTGTGCGAACCTAATGAAGTAGAGTGGGTGGTCGGGGACGACGAGGTGGCCGCGGCGAGGTTCAAGCGCGGCGCCGGTTGTTGTCGGACGGCGCTCGCTCGTGGTTCCGCAAAGTGGATGGCACCAGGAGATTGCTTATGCTCGTGCGATCTTGGTGGTGCGATCAGTGAGCTCGGACAGCGTGGCGGGCGGAAGAGCTCACCGAATTTTCGCGTGAAAACCCTAGAATCGCGGGACGGCGGCGCAAGGGCTCGGGTTCGGGGTTTGGGGTTTCGATGCGGGAGAGAGCGATCCTCGGGGCCTTTTATAGGCGGTCGGGAGGGTGCAGAGAGGCGGCAAAACCCTAAAAGGAGTCCGAGACGAACACGAGCTCGATTCCGATTTTAAACCAGATTCGGATATGATTTTACCGGCAATAGGTGCGGTTGAGACGGGATAAGATTTGGCACGTTTTCTAGAAAGGTTTTAAAAGGAAACGTGTTTGCTGGACGGCTCGAGCTTGGAAACATGGCGGCGGCGCGCGCGCCGCGCGAGGACGGCCGGCGCGGGCGAAGACCGACGTGTGGGCCCACACGTCGATGGCAGGAGGCATACATACATGCGCGAGCTATTTGGCCGAGATGGGCCGTGACGTGGCGAAGGAATGGGCGAGTTAAAGAATTCGCCCGAATGGATTCTGAGATTTTAAATAGGTTTTTCATTTTAGAAAATACCAGAAATTCAAATGGGCAATAGAAAATAGCAAATGAACTCAGAAAAATTCTAGAAAAATCTAGAAAATATATCTGAGCACATAGAACCCAAATAAAATAGTTTTGGCTAATGTTCATGTTGGGATTATTCACATTAAATGTTTTTGATTGCAAAGTCCAATATTAAGCTTTTGAATTAAATTCAAATAAATCCAAATGGTGAATTTTTCCCTGCTAACTATTCAAAGGATTTTTAAGGCTCAAAATTGGGATGTTACAAACCTCCCCCTTAAAGGAATCTCGACCCGAGATTCAAAGCTAGCTAGAGAAAAGGCTAGGGAACTCGGCTTTCGGCTCTTCTTTACGCTCCCACGTTGCTTCTCCTTACAGTGGTTGCTCCACTGGACCTTGCAAAAACGAACGCCTTGCTTCGTGAGGCGCTCTGCGACATCCAAAATCCGACCGGCCGCTCCTTGTAGGTAAGATCCTCCTTCGATCAATTGATTCAAGCGGGCTTGCTCTTCCGCACACGAAGACACTTCTTCAATGCGAGACATGAAAGACATCATGCACTCGCTAACGATCGCGGTAGCTCCAATCGGTAAGCAACTTCTCCACGGCGCCCAAAATCTTGAATGGACCAACATACCTAGGGGCAAGCTTCCTTTGGCATGAAACCTTTTGACACCTCGAGCGAGTCACTCAAGATAAACGAAATCCTCGGGTTCAAAAGCGAGATCTCGGACGACGATTATCGCGATAGCTCTTACGCTCGGGTGAGCTATCTTCAATCTTTTCTTATCATGGCCACTTGCTCTTACGCTACGAATAATGTCCGACCGAAACCGATCGCTCAAATTGCTTCGACCAGTTCAACGGGGTTCGGCAGGCACGGCCGTACAAAGCTTCAAATGGTGACATTTGCAGACTGGCTTGATAACTATTGTTGTACGAAAATTCTGCATACGGTAAACTTTTATCCCAACGGGTAGCATTTGCTAGAGCACAAGCTCTCAGCATATCCTCCAATATCTGATTGACTCTTTGACCGCCCATCGATTACGTGGATGGTATGCGATCGAAATTCAGATGGTACCCAATGCTTCATGCAAGCTTTGCCAAAAGCGAGGTGAACCGAGATCCTCGATCGGACACTATCTTCTTGGGCACACCGTGCAACCGACAATTCGGCCATGTACAACTCGCAAGGCGATCTCGGAGTATGTGGTTTTGGTGGCAAGAAATGGGCGACCTTGGTTAGACGATCGACTATTACCCGGATCGAATCGTAACCGATTGGGTCTTAGGTAAACCGTGATGAAATCCATCCGATTTCTTCCCACTTCCACTGGAATCTTAGCCGTTGCAGCAAACCGCTGGTCTCTCGTGTTCTCCTTCACTTTCACGAGGTGTCGCACAAGGCAACGAACTCTGCGACTTCTCGCTTCAAATTTGGCCACCAAAATTTAGTTTTCACATCCTGGTACATCTTGGTACTTCCAGGGTGAATCGAATACTTTGAGTCATGGGCTTCCTTTAAGATTAACTGTCTCAGACCATCTATATCCATTACATGATTCACCATTAATCCAGAGTATGTCTTGATTATCCCTGGTGAAATCTTTGAATTTCCCTTCTACCATTTTGATCTTGATGTCTGACAACACAGGATCCTTTGGTTGTGCTTCACGAATCTGCTTCTCCAGGGTAGACTGTACTTCCAAATTGGCTACAAAGCCTTCAGACACAACTTCTAGCTTTAGCTTCTGAAATTCTTCATACAGTTCTGGGCAACTTTCCTTTACTTCCAAAGTATTGCAGTAACTCTTACGACTTAAAGCGTCTGCAACTACGTTGGCTTTTCCGGGATGGTAGTGGATTCCAAGATTATAATCCTTGATCAATTCCAACCATCTTCTCTGTCTCATATTCAAATCTGACTGGGTGAAAATGTACTTCAAACTCTTATGATCTGTGTAGACTTCACAGCGATTACCGATGAGGTAATGACGCCAAATCTTTAAAGCGTGCACTACGGCAGCTAATTCCAGATCATGAGTAGGGTAATTCTCTTCGTGAGGTCTTAATTGCCTTGATGCATAAGCGACAGCTCTTCCTTCTTGCATCAGGACGCATCCTAATCCTTGACGCGAAGCATCACAATAGATATCAATTCCTTGCGAATATCCGCGTAATCAAGATCTGAAGTCAATCGTTTCTTCAACTCTTGAAAACTTTCCTCACAGTGGAGTCCAAGTGAACTTTTCTCCTTCTTCAACAATTGCGTAGGGGCTTAGCAATTGATGAGAATCCTTCGATGAAACGCGGTAATAACTCGCCATCCCCAAGAAATCGCGAATCTGAAGTTACGCCTGGCCGCTCCCAATGTAACATCGCTTTCACTTTACCGGTCAATTGCTACTCCTCATTGTCATAACATGACCAAGGAAATCCACTTCCTTCTTCCAAAATCACACTTATCGAACTTGGCATACAATCGATGCTCTCGAGTTTCCCCAATATTGTTCTTAAATGTCCGCGTGTTCTTCCTCCGACTTGGAGTACACGAATATCATCAATGAACACAACTACGAACTTGTCCAAATATTCCATGAATACTTTATTCATCATGTTCATGAAATAGGCAGGGCATTAGTCGGACCAAAGGACATGACTAAGAACTCATAATGTCCGCACCGCTGAGAAAGCGGTCTTGGTATATCCTTAGGACAAATTTTTAGTGGTGGTAACCGATCGCAGATCGATCTTCGAGAATAATCGGCTCCTTTCATCGATCAAACAGATCATCAATCCGGGTAGTGGGTACTTGTTCTTGATGGTAACCGTTGAGAGAGCGGTAGTCAATACACATCCTCATACTTCCATCTTTCTTCTTGACAAACAACACTCGGCGCTCCCATGGCGACGAACTAGGTCTCACGAAACCTTTCTCAAGAAGTTCTTCTATCGCTTCTTCATCTCTACCAATTCATCGGTGGCATCCGATAAGGTCTCTTTGAAATTGGTGCTGTCCACGGCACTAGGTCGATGACAAACTCAATGTCACGATCGGTGGCATTCCCGTAATTCTTCCGAAATACATCCGGATATTCACCGACCATCGTACTTCTTCTAAGGCGAGGTCTTCGGTCGCTTACTAGCAAATGTCCATCACGAACCGAGGTGGCTAGAAACTCTACCTTGTTTCCTTTGGCGTCCTCTCATTAGCTACTCTTCGGCCACAATCTAGCATCGCTTTGTGCTTGGATAACCAATCCATGCCAAGAATGACATCTAGGGTTTGGGTATCTAGGACTATTAGGTTGGCTAGAAACTCAACTCCGACTATGAGTAACTTAGCTCCTAAACATCCCACTCTAGTACTTAGCTCGCTCCAAAGCATGGACTAACAGAGTATGCTTGTTGCATAACTTCCAATTTATTCTTGGTTGCAAATATTCCGAAACAAGCGAATGCGAAGCTCGAATCAAACAAACCGCTGCAGTGCCGAGTTAACGTAAACTTACCCGAGACGACGTCCGGTGATTCTGGGCTCCGAGGGTGGCGTGGTTGACACGCCTCGATCACGACTGCGGTGCTCCTCCGCTTGACCGCAACTTGCAGCTCCTTGGTTGATGCAGATGCTTGGCGTCTTGGATGGCGTAGCTCAAGGTTGAAACATCATTGAGTGATTGTTCCCTTTGCGGACCTTTGGTTGGCAAAATGTCGGTGACGACAAAGCGTATGCACCTTTGGTACGTTCTGCTGGTTGCTTCCTAGATTGGGGTTGACAGGTGCAGGGTTGCGGAAGTTCTGAGCAGCTGGGCGGGGTGTTGAAGTTGGTGCAGGTGCTCTGAACGAAGTTTGGGGTGGAAACCTGTTGAACTGTGCTGGCACTATTCTTGCCCTCTGCTGTGATTGATGGTTCCCTTGCTGAGCCATCCGGCGTTTACGGTTATCCTCCAGTTCCTTGCGTTTGTCCTCTAGAACAAAGGCTTTATTGACCAGCTCCTGGAAATCAGGAAAAGTATGGGCGATCAAGCGACTTGCGATCCGGTGTTTAGCCCTTCAGAAGCGACTGACGAGCCTTATGCGTGGCTACATCTTCTCACGCATAGCGAGCTAGCCGAGAAAACTTGTTGAGGTAGTCGGACATCGACATAGCTCCTTGCTTGAGCGCGGAACTCATCCTTCTTGGTCGATAATGCCTTACGGCACATGATCTTGGCGAAATGTGAAGAAAATTCCTCCCGGGTGATATCTGTGGCGCCTCATGGGCGGCACGAAGTTCTCCCACCATTCGCCAGCCGTGCCTTCCATCGGTGAGTGGCATACGTAACCTTTTCACGGTCATTGCGACCGAGTGATCGCACTTTCTTTCGATAACACGCAGCCAATCGCTCCGCTTCCGCTTTGGAGAGACGTGTCGAGAAAATGTTGGTGGACGAGTCCTCATGAATTTCGCAAGTTTGGATGGTCCATGGTGACCATGAGCGGTGGGGCTCCATCTTTGGTGATTGTTGTTGTTATTGTTCGGTTGTGCATGGCTTGCATCGAGTCATCATGGTATTCATCACCGAGTGTCTTTGCCATGAAAGCTCCAAAGTTTTGCAAGTCAATTGGGGGTGCGGCGCGAATCGCTCCTCTGGTGGTTGCTCATTGCCTCTGGTCTTTGGGTACCGAACCACTTGCGTGATCGACGAGTTTGAACCATCTCGCGAAGCTCCATGGGTTAGATAAGGTAGCAAGCACGAGATGAGTTAAGAACTAGGCGGTGGGTAGGTTAAACCCAACAAAACACGGATCAAGAAACTCAAATGAAATACCTTTATTACTTAGGGTCTTAGCATGATCGCAACAAATGCCTAAGGGCCTTTGCACTCATACTTGCACACAAAAGAAACAACGACCTAAGCACACAAAGCTACCGCCAAAGGGCGACTCACTAAAGCGGCGGCTAAACTCAAAAATCAAGCCTAAACGAACTACTCAAGAAAGCCTCCACAACCGCGCGACGCTCGACGGTATGGGACTCGAAGTGAGCCGGCATCTTGGCAAACCGATCGATGCCACAGGCTGGTGCGGCAAGAACAGGCGTTCCGGTGCAACCGCTCTGCGGCTCCTCGGCTCTGCATCTTCTTCGGGCTCAGGTGGGCCTTCCTCCGGATCTTCTTCAGATCATCCTCGGAGTCTTCCTCTTCTTGGGAACTTGATCGTAGAGGATCTCTTGCAGTGGCGACCTTCTCTTGACTCTCGCAAGGCTTCATAGACATGATCCAACTCGTGATGGTTCTCTCCAAAGCTTCCTCCGGGCGGCCACGGCCCGGGCGAGGTGTCTGATCAGTAGCGTTGCTCTCCTACGTGGACGGGTAGCGTCTTTGGCAAGTCCACGGTGTGTTTCGGGGATGGTAGCGAAGACGGTGTCTTGAAGCTCGTGCGTAGATGTTGCGGAATCGTAGCATGGCCAAGCGCGACGACTCTGGATACCTTCCGGCCAAGTGATCTTCCTCACCGAGGCGACGCGAAGGTTGGCTCGCCTTGTCGTTCCTCTGGCGTGATCGTCGGCGACAAATCACTCCGCAGTTCGTCCATTCTTTGCCCGGTTGTTGCCGGCGTGACAATGGACGATCAAAACCTCAGAACACGGAGCAACTTCCAAAGTTCGGCGGCATACCCTCAAAGTCGCTCACCATAGCTCAAGACGAGGCATCTGTCAAGACAGATTTAACAGGTAAGAGCAACTTTAAAACAATGGGAGAGGAGAGATTATAGCAAAAGTTGAGGCGAGAGAGATATGAGAAGAGTTAAGCAATCAATTAACTTTGCAAGTTAATTTTTCCTTTTAGAAAATAGTTTGGACACTCTAAGGACGGCCAATCTACTAAGGTCAAGACCTCACGATCGGTATGGCTCGATACCACCTGCGTCGGGACCTGAATTACGATTACGGAACCCTCGTATATCTTGCACTAGTCGAGATCACGCTAGTGCACACAGGGTTAACACAGGTAAATATCGATCCACACAAGCGATAGATAAAGTAAACGATTAGTTTGAATAACAAATAACGGTTTTGACCTTATGGTCGAGTTTACACTTATTAAGCCACACAGGCTAACAGAGAAATAAAGCGGCGGAACGGAAAACTCCAACAGATCCCACCAATTCACCACGGGCAACCAAGCGGGATCGGACCTTAACGAACGATCGGCCTTCAACGAACTCCTCCTCGGGCGGCGTAGACTCCTCCATACAGAGGTTTGGGCGCAAGTTTTACAACAAGCGTGAGTACACAACCGCACTCATAAATCATACCACGAGAATGCAATGTATAGATGCGAGCTTATTCCAAAGAAAAGGCTTCGTGGTTCTTTTGCATAAAAGCAACATTTGCAATTGAATACGAATAATAGATTGAAAGCATAATTCAAACAAATAGACAATATTAATTCAACATTGTTTCCACAAAGACACAACTAAACAGATTATTTCACATAGCCATATGATTGAGATCACACGGCTCCCATTCCCACATTTTATGAAAACTACCCTCGTGTGAAAGCACCGAGCATGTCCATGATCATGACGCGCTATTCGAATAGTTTATTTAACACTGCAGAGGTTGTACACTTTACCCACACGATATAACCCGGTGTAGCTAGCACCAATCATAACAAAACAGTTGAAACTTCATCTCCAACATTGACATTCCCGGTGTTACAAACCGTTATACATATCACATAGCCCATGCATAACACACACCGCTGGGACGGGGACGACGAATCCTCCCGTGATGCAACCACCAAGTAGTCACACCTCCACCCTATCACATAGCCTAACCTACCACCGAACATCAATGCCGAGAATCCATAACTTACTAAGTTAGCCCGTCCCATACTGCATGTGGTCGCAAGAAGGCTCGATTCAATGGCGCACAAAGTTAAGTCCTTAATTGACCAAGGCAAGACTTCCATGTTCTAACTAAGCCACACAGATTATCAAACCCATCACATAGTCCACCATGTCACACGTCTCCACCACTTGCCTCGGCCTAAATCCTTTACCACCCGGCTTGATTTTAGTGCAACACATGCCATCACGAAGTAATAACACATAGCACACAGTTCTACACAAAGTTCCATAGACACTTAGTCATATTTAATATTTGCGACTCACATGAGATGATGATTCGTAGCATGGCTAAGCAATTGTACTCGCCTCTATCCAACCCACGTTGGTGCTACAATATTACCAACTAAACCAATCTAGGGTGACAAGGAATTATGACATACAAGGCCAAGGTGTGATAACAATTGGGATAATAACTATACCCAAAGCATTGAAATAAATAATTAAAATAGAATGCAAGATTTTGAAACAAGTAATTGGAAAATTGGGTTCAAGATGATCAAAGGTATGACTTGCCTTGAAAAGGTCTATGTACTGGTCTTGATCTTGGGGTGCTCCTTCTTCCACAAAATTCCCCGACGAATCGACGCTCTACTGCAAACGAGACATAAACAAACAAAACAAATAAATAACAGAGGCAAAACAAACTCCAAAAATTAAATAAAAATCTCAGATAAATAGATCTTGAATTTAGACAAATTTAGAAATTTGAATGGGCTCAATCGAGTTAGGATGCAAAAGTTATGGGCTTTGGAAGATTGGAAATCTAAAAGAAACCCTAATTCGATTTTTGAATTTCCGAATTACTTTTCTATTGAAAAATCGGATTATTGCGCAATGCCGACGTCATCCGAGGACGTTCGGACGGATGAAAATCGGCTCGACAGTGGGTCCCACTGCCGCTGACTCGGCTCACGTGACCTGGTCACCGAGCCTCGGCCGGGACCGGTGGACCATGCCGCGTGGCGCGCACGTGGATGCCGGGGCTCCACGCGACGACACGAGGGGCACGGGCCGACGCGGGCGCCCGAGGTGGCGGCGAGGTGGCGCCACCACGACCCGGACCGACGGCGGGCGCGCTCGAGGACCGATGGCAACGCGAACGGCGCTCGCCGGCGAGGGTGAGTGGTACCAACGTAGCCCTTGCTATTGCGAACCTAATGAAGTAGAGTGGGTGGTCGGGACGACGGAGGTGGCCGGGCGAGGTTCAAGCGCGGCGTTTCGGTTGTTGTCGGACGGCGGCTCCGCGGGTTCCGCAAAGTGGATGGCACCGTGAGATTGCTTATGCTCGTGGCGATGTCGGTGGTGCGGTCAGCGAGCTCGACGGCAGCGACGGCGGCGGAAGAGCTCACCGAATTTCGCGTGAAAACCCTAGAATCGGCGGGACGGCGCGCAAGGGCTCTCGGGTTACGGGTTTGGGGTTTCGATGCGGGAGAGAGGCGATCCCGGGGGCCTTTATAGGGTCGGGAGGGTGCGAGAGGCGGCGCGCAAAACCCTAAAAAGGAGTCCGAGACGAACACGAGCTCGATTTCGATTTTAAACCAGATTCGGATATGATTTTACCGGCAATAGGTGCGTTGAGATGGGGATAAGATTTGGCACGTTTTCTAGAAAGGTTTTAAAAGGAAACGTGTTTGCCGACGGCTCGAGCTTGGAAACATGGCGGCGGCGCGCGCGGCGCGAGGACGGCCGGCGCGGCGAAGACTGACGTGTGGGGCCCACACGCTGCTGGCAGAGGCGAGCATACACGCGCGAAGCGCCGGGTGGAGATGGGCCGTGACAATAGCGAAGGGAATGGGCCGAGTTAAAGAATTCGGCCCGAATGGATTTCTGAGATTTTAAATAGGTTTTCATTTTAGAAAATACCGTAAATTCAAATGGGCAATAGAAAATAGCAAATGAACTTAAAAATTCTAGAAAAATCTAGAAAATATATCCGAGCACATAGAACCCAAATAAAATAGTTTTGGCTAATGTTCATGTTGGGATTATTCACATTAAATGTTTTTGATTGCAAAGTCCAATATTAAGCTTTTGAATTAAATTCAAATAAATCCAAATGGTGAATTTTTCCCTGCTAACTATTCAAAGGATTTTTAAGGCTCTGAAAATTGGGATGTTACAGTGCTGCTCCTCCCTCCCTGGTGGCTGCCCCCGCTGTGGTGCCTCCCCATCTCGCCCACGGAGCTCCCCGCTGCCGGCCTTCGCGAGGAAAGGAGGAGGTGACAGCTTCGTGGCTTGGCCAAAAGAGGGAAGGACAAGGTGAGGAGAAGGAGGATCTTCATCTTCAAGGTTCATTCAACGTCTTCCTGGGTGCTGCAAGGGTAACGGATGTCAATCTTCGTTGTTTGGTTAGTGGTAGATGTGAAATCGCTTAGGATTGATTGATTGAATTGCTGCAGTTAGAAACTCGGTTCTGTCCAGAAAGTTGTGCGACCGTTTTCACGACCATAGAAGCCGATTCAGAGGACCCTATCTCCTAGAGTTATGTGGGGTTCGTTCTTAGCTTTCAGTGGACATAAAGATCACTTAATTTCGAGTTACGGTTTAAAAGTTATGATTAAATCTTTGCTTCTATCCTGAGATTTTGACGAGAATTAGCAGTTATTGTAATTGTTAAAATTTGACCTAGTTAGAGGATGATTCAGAAGTCTTGCCACTAACGACTTTTGTAGATAATATCATTAGCTTTCAGGATTGATAAAGAACACTCCATTTGAATTTGTAGAACAAAAGTCATGCACGTTTCAAGTTGACTGACCTGAATCCTAATGAGAATGAACTATCAAGATGTCTTTTAAAATATGAAAAAGTTAATGGCAAATTCAGGGCTTTCACACAACTAGGTTATTGTAGGCCTTGGTCTTAGATTTTGATATTGATAAAGAACGCTAAGTTTGGTTTATCCAATTAGAAGATATGGGCATTCTAGTGTTGCTGCCCAGAAGTGTCGGGCAGGTCTGACAGGTTCATCGGTCTTTTGGGGTTAGGTACATTCAGAGTTTGGGATTTCCATCAACTAAGTTGTTGTAGATAATATTGTTACCTTTCAAACAAGCCTGAGTTTACATTTTTACGAATTTCAGAGAAAACATTATATCAATTTTAGTGTTGCTGCCCATTATGGTTTCCTGCTGGAATGTAGTTTAATTTGAGTAAAAAATGTGTAATTAAACGTTGGGGACTGGGGTTATGAGTTAGGAGCATTCTGTCTTGATGTCGTGGTTCTTATTGAATAAATTAATGGTGTAGGAGGTGAGGCTTCGAGGTTAGCGGCATCGTCTTTGCCTCCTAACGCATCGCATCACGAAAGGCAAGTACATCGACCAGCTTATGATTTGTGAATACTGGATGTCTGTTGTTTGTGTTGTATTTTCATTTGTTATGTGACAAGCTTCAATGATATGTTCTTTTCATATGTGGATTCCACATGTTTGGAGATGATGTTAGTCATTATTCATAAGTTCATTCATGCATCTATTTTCATGTTCCGTCCACGGGAGTGGAGTTCTACGGGAGTGGAGTCTAAAGTCCCATCAATTCTAGTATGGGCATGTGAGTCCCACCATTCCAATGTGGGCAGTTTTGAACACCCATATGAAACGATCTTTATACGGTAATTTGGATCCCCGTATTTTGTTAAATATGGGCTTAAGCGAACTCCGACGGGTATATCACTAGCTATACCGGTATAAGCAGGAGTGCAGTCCATTCAATTCATTGAATCCATTCATTCCATTCATTCATTAAGTATTCAGTGCTATGTTCCTATTCTTTAACGTTATTGTCTTGTTCATATCTGCTGTATGTTTAATTATCCATTGTACTTGCTGAGTCTGAGACTCACTCTTGCTTTGTTTGTTTATTTTAGTTGATCGTTGAGGATGACTCTATTGGGAGGGAGTAGATACGTACTATTCACCCACTTCACCATATTCCAGTTTCAATAATAAAACTTGGTTCTATCTTTCATTCGTTTAGTGATGAACTGTAATAAATAAAGTTAATTGTGGTTGATGACTTCCTTTAGGTTATGGTTGATTGTTACCACCTGTGATACTTGGTCATCCCTTTTTGATATGCTAGTATGGATTCATTCTTTATTCCTGTCATTGATTTATTGAATCTAGAACTCTTAAAGTCCTTAGATGAGTATGGCTTAAACCCTCTGCTTGATGGTTGTATGTTAGAAGACTTTATGTAACATGCTGGCTTCCAAATAGCCAGGGTGTTATAGTTGGTATCAGAGTGGGCTTTAGGTCCGTGGATAATAATTATAAACTAAAATGACACACTTTGCACAGTAGGTGGGGTTGGGTAGTTCTTTGCTTCCGCATTTCCATTGACATGTTACATTTCATGAGCAGTTGTGAAATTGTCTTGTGCTTCTGTTAGGCTATTGAGCTAAATGGTTAGTTTATTTGCTGTGGTGTTCTTAGATGGTGAGAGGAGCGGGTCGTTGGTGAGAGGAGCGGGTCGTGGCCGGGCTGTCCACCAGGGCGTGGCCGTGGTCGTGGATGTGGGCCGACTGTCTCTTCATCCCCGTCTGAGGGGGCTGCTGGTACTACCACTGAGGAGGTTGCCTCAGCTGCTCACCCGGCCACAGAAGCCCAAGCCGCCTCAGCCGTCATCATTCAGAATCTTCAGAGGGAGGTTCAGCAACTTGTCAGCAAGTGCATGCCGCCGCTCCTGCGGCAGCGGCACCTGTGGCAGAGCCGGTTGTTGCAGCAGCTCCACCCGAGGCTAGGATGAGCCTTCGCGAGTGGATGACGCTTCGTCTGGACACCTTTGACAGAGCAGGCACTCCGGTTCAAGCTGCAGACTGGTTACGTTATATGGAGAGGCAATTTGGTTCCCTGGAGATGTCTTCGGCGTAGAAGGCGCAGTTTGTGGCCTTTCAACTGAAGGGCCAAGCTGATATTTGGTGGGAAGGGGTTTTGTCTGCTAGGACCCTAGTGCAGGGACCAATCACGTGGGAGGTATTTGTGGAGCAGTTTAGAGAAAATTTATCTGGATTCCTTCCTTGAGAGGATGGAGCAGTCGCTGTTGACCTTTGTCCAAGGGAAGTTGTCGGTGTCAGAGTATGAGGCCAGATTCAACGATTTGGTGCGCTTTGTACCAGCGGTGGCTAACGATGATCGGGAGAAGGCCAAGAGGTTTCGCAGGGGCCTCAATCAGGAGTATCGTCACGTTCTGGGTGCGACTGGCTTGCGTGATTTTTTTCTGTGGTTGAACAGGCCAGGGAATGGAGCTGGAAAAAGATCTTTCTTCACGAGGCAAAGTCGCTAGTGGTTACGTCCTCGTTTGGTGGTTCTAGCGGTGGCGTAAACAGAGTTTCGATGGTGGAAGCGGGGCTTCTCAGCAACCTGCTTCCAAGAGGTTTCAGGGGAGTCAGCACACCCGTCCTGTTCAGCAGTGGCAGTCTTCTTCTTCGGCGCCACGTTCTTCGTCATCTACACCACAATTACGCCCTGTTTCAGGTCAAGGTATGAAGTGCTTCATGTGTGGTGAGGGGCACCGGGCTTCAGAGTGTTCATTCATCAGTGTGGTCGAGACGGCTATAAGCGGTCAGTGTGCAAGCAGAACCCAGTGAGTGTCATCAAGTGGGAGCCAGTCCCAGTGGTTTCTTCTTCCAGTATACCATGGGGTTCAGTTCAGACTCTGGTTGCTGTTCCTGCACCCCAGTTCTCCTCGGGGTGGGTTCCTCCTGCAGCATTTTCACCGGCGCCTCCTGCGGGGTTCTGTTGGAACCCTGTACCATCAGCACCGCCGTTGTTCGCTCCACCTGCAGCTGTCTCTGTTCATCTCGCACCCAATGTCGACGCATCCTCTGCTCTGGCACCTCCTGGGGTCTACGCCATGCCTACCCCTGAGACTGCGGGCTGCCCCAACGTGGTGACAGGTACCTTGCTAGTTGATTCACATGAGGCCTACATTCTTTTTGATTCAGGGGCTACCTATTCTTTTGTGTCTCTAGAGTTTGCTAGAAGGGTGAGTTTGAGTTTGCAGTGTATTTCTGAGTCTGTGGTAGTTAGCTCTCATGGGGGTCTTATTTCTAGTTCTATAGCGTGTCCGGGCTGTTCTATCACTATTGATGATGAGAGCTTCACTGCTAACCTTATGGTAATTCAGATGTCACCTTTTGATGTTATTCTGGGCATGGACTGGTTATTCTGTTACCGTGCCAAGATTTGTTGCTTCTGGAAGACGGTGACTTTGTAAGCCCCGTCCGGTGAGGAACTGGTTTTTCAAGGCAGTGCACCGTCTGATTCCTTGTTTGTGTTGGCTAGTCTGTTTCCTAGACATTAGGCCTCAACCATCGGGTTACTTTGGTCTCTCAGCGAGAAAACTGATTCTTCTCGGCGTATTGAGGAGATTCCTGTGGTGAATGAGTTTCCCGATGTCTTTCCTATGGAGCTACCTGGGATGCCTCCATAGCGGAAAGTGGAATTCCGGATTGATCTTATTCCAGGAACTCGACCTATTTCAATGTCTCCATACCGTTTGGCCCGTCTTTTCCAAGAGGAGTTGAAGAAGCAATTGGACGATCTGCTGTCCAAAGGTTTGATTCGGCGTAGTGTTTCGCCTTGGGGAGCACCTGTCTTATTCACTAAGAAGAAGGATGGTAGTTGGCGAATGTGTGTGGATTACTAGGCTCTTAATCAGGCTACTATGAAGAATAAATATCATTTGCCCCGCATTGAGGATCTCTTTGACCAACTAAAGGGAGCTAAAATATTCTCCAAGATTGACCTTCAGTCGGGTTATAACCAAATTCGGGTTCGGGAGCAAGATATCGAGAAGACGACTTTCCTAGGAGGTATGGCTATTTTGAGTATAAAGTTATGTCTTTTGGACTAACAAATGCTCCTGCAGTTTTCATGGAAGCCATGAACAGTATGCTGCACCAATACCTGGATGATTTCGTTGTGGTATTCATTGATGATATCCTGATCTATTCCAAGACGAAAGAGGATCATGTCCAACATCTGAGGTTGGTTCTTGAGACTTTAAGAAAGAAACAATTTTATGCTAAGTTGAAGAAGTGTGAATTCTGGATTTCTGAGGTTGGATTCCTAGGCCATGTAATCAATCAAGAGGGCATTTAAGTTGATCCTAGAAAGATCTCAAGAGTGGCAGAGTGGAAAAGGCCAACCAATGTCAAGGAGGTGAGGAGTTTCCTGGGTTTAGCTAGTCATTACCGGCGCTTCGTGGAGGGTTTTTCAATCATTGCTAGACCGATGTCGCAATTGACAAAGAAGGGTGTCAAATTTCAGTGGTCTGATGCGTGTGAGCGCAGTTTCCGTACTTTGAAAGATAGGTTGGTGTCCGCTCCAATTCTTGCTCTTCCCGAGCCTGGGAAGCGTTTCACCATTTATTCAGATGCGTCCAGAGTTGGAGTTGGTTGTGTGCTCATGCAGGATGGTAAGGTGATCGTGAAGGGAAAAGGGTAGGCTACACTAGCGCAAATTAAAAAATTCTACCCGTAAACCAAGATCACTGCAGTTATAGATCACGGTCTTACCACTAGACGCGCAGGTGTGGAAGTTGATGCAGCGCGTCGGGGCAGTGTAGTCGTACCAAGTTGATGCAGTACGTCGGGGCAGAGTAGTCGTACTACTTCCTCGTCCTCGTCGTGGTGTCCCACGTACAACTCCTTTCTTGCGGTTCGTCCCAACGCCACAGATGCAGCGCCTTCAAAGGTATCCACACGTACGGGAGGAAGCGACGCACGCCGGACTACTAGATCCGCGCGAGCGACTAGGGCGTGGGAGGGTGGCGCCGTGGTTTGGGGATGTCACAAAAACTCAACCTCAACCCGGCGCGCCCGCCCTCCTTTTATAGACGTCCTTATAATGGGCTTCTACGAATAGAGGCCCATTAGGACTCAATGCCCGACCTAATTCGGATCCAATCCGAATTAGGCTTCACCCTTAAATGTGTGACCTATGGTTCACATATGTTTAGACATGACGCGAGTACACATACTTGGTCAATAGTTGGTAGCGGCCTCTAGCAAGACGTGCCAACTCCTAAACATACGTAAAGATCATATCGGACGAACCATCACAACGTTATGTACATGCCAATCCCTTTGCCTCACGATATTCGGTCGAGCTCCAAGCTGACCACTCTTTCTCGATCCTGTGATCCGGAATCCCTTACTAGGTTAACTCTTAACCTTAAGTAGCATGGCCATGCATTTCGGATCCGATCACTCGAGGGCAGAGATATCTCTCTCGGATAGAGAGGGCAAATCCCATCTCGACCGACCATGCCTCGCAAAGATGCTTCATGACAAACCCGAAAGCTACCTTTATAACTACCCGATTCACGGAGTAGCGTTTGATAGCCCCTAAGTAGGCCGATTCACATCTCAAGTACATGCGACAATCTCGTGTCTAAGGACAAGGCGTACACATTGTGTAGAGAGAACCATAAGAATAATTACTATGTCTCATGTTGGGTCGGTCCAACCCCATGTTCTAAACATGTGTCCACGTTATTGGTTTGACATCTCCATGTCTATGACACGTGAAACATGGTCATCAACCGATACATGTGCTAATCCATCATTCACGTGTGTCCTCACATGAACTCCGACTAGGGACAACTTTAGAATAACCATACAAGTAAAGAGTTTCACAAACAAGTCACATACTTGTTAATCAACACAAAGGCAATATTCAAGGAACATTTATTAAATCATGGATACAATGAAATATCATCATCAATATGATTGCCTCTAGGCATATCTCCAACAGATCTCTCACTTGCACTAGAGTCAATCTAGAAGATATCTAATACCCATAGCTCTTGTGTGCGCCTCATGCTTAGGTGTGGGAGAGGCTTAGTCAAAGGATCTCAAATATTCAAATCAGTGTGTATTTTGCATATCTTTAAATCTCCTCGATTAAGGATCTCTCGAATGAGATGAAACCGCCGCAGATGTGTTTGTTCTTTTGGTGATTCCTCGGCTCCTTGGCTTGCGAATGGCCCCACTGTTATCACAAATAAAGATCCGCAGGATCGCACGCACTAGGAACCACACCTAGTTCGCTTATGAACTTCCTTATCCAAACACCTTCCTTTGCTGCTTCAGAAGCCGCAATGTACTCGGCCTCCGTTGTAGAGTCAGCAATAGTCTCCTGCTTGGAACTCTTCCAACTTACCGCACCACCGTTCAAAAGGAACACAAAACCCGATTGCGATTTGTAATCATCTTTGTTGGTTTGGAAGCTTGCATCGGTGTAACCATTTACAACGAGCTCTTCCTCACCTCAGTAGACTAGGAACACATCCTTAGTTCTTCTCAAATACTTGAGGATGTTTTTAATCGCTGTGTCGATGACTCTCACCGATCACCGTATCTGCTCGTAACACTTAGAGCATAGGAAACATCTGGGCGAGTACACATCATAGCATACATGATAGATCCAATGGCCGAAGCATATGGAATCTTACTCATGCGATCTCGCTCATCAGTTGTCGAAGGACACTGAGTCTTGCCAAGATTTATGCCATGAGACATGGGCAAGAACCCTTTCTTTGCCTCCTCCATGTTGAACCGTTTCAACACTTTGTCAATGTAAGTACTGCATAATCCTATTAGCCTTTTTGATCTATCTCTATAGATCTTAATACCCAAAATATATGCCGCTTCCCTAAGTCCTTCATTGAGAAACTATTTTTGGTGAGGTCTTAACGGACTCGAGCATAGGAATATCATTTCCAATCAAGAAATGTCATCTACATATAAGATTAGAAATACGAGTGAGCTCCCACTTGTCTTCTTGTAAACACAAGATTCTTCTTCATTTTTGATGAAGTCAAACCCTTTGACCACTTCATCAAAACGAATGTTCCAACTCCGAGATGCTTGCTTCAATCCATAAATGGATTTTTGAAGTTTGCATACTTTTCTAGCATTGTTTGGATCGACAAAACCCTCGGCTGTATCATATACACGCCCTCGGTTAAATTTCCATTAAGGAAAGCCATTTTGACATCCATCGCCATATCTCATAGTCGAAATATGCAACAATAGCTAGAATGATCCGTATTGATTTAAGCATCGCTACGGGGAGAAAGTCTCATCGTAGTCAACTCCTTGAACTTGCCGAAAACCTTTTGCGACAAGTCGAGCTTTATGGATATGAACATTTCCATCCATATCAATCTTCCTTTTATAGATCCATTTGCACTCTATGGTTTTAACACCATCAAAGGGTCAACCAAATTCCAAACTTGATTGTCTCCCATGGATGCTATCTCGATCTCATGGCACTATGCCATTTCTCGAGTCTGGTCCATCATTGCTTCCGCATAGGTCGTAGGCTCATCATTGTCTAACAATAATATATCTCGCGCATTGCGGAGCCTTCCGACCTTCGTGGTGGTGGTGCTTCTTTTGCCATGGGTTCCTCAACTTGTTCGCCACATGGGCATCATTCGCCGAGTCTTCCCGATTGGTTCATCTTGAACCTCTTCAAGCCGCACCGTTCTTCCACTTGTCCCCTGTTGAGAAACTCTTTCTCTAGGAAAACACCACTTGAGCGACAAACACTTTGCCTCTAGTCGGTTGTAGAAGTAATATCCAAAGGTTTCCTTGGATATCCCACGAAAATGCATTTATCCGACTTGGGTGTGAGCTTGTCCGATCAGAGTCGCTGACAAACGCCTCACATCCCCAAATCTTTAGAAAAGACAAAGCGTGACTCTTCCGTCCATATCTCATATGGTGTCTTAACTACGGATTTAGACGGCACCTATTAAGTGTGAAAGCTGCCGTTTCTAGAGCGTAACCCCAAAGGATAATGGTAAATCTGATCGCTCATCATCGATCGAACCATGTCCAACAAGGTCCGACACGCGCTCGGATACCTCGTTTCTTTGAGGCGTCCGGCGGTGTTAGCTGTGGAACAATTCCGCAACTCTTCGATGATTGCTAAATTCATGACTCAAATACTCGCCACCACGATCGATCGCAGAGCCTTAATTTTCTTGGCACGTTGATTTTCAACCTCATTCGAACTCTTTGAACTTTTCAAAAGTTTGGACTTATGCTTCATTAAGTAGACATAGCCATATCTACTAAAATCATCGATGAAAGTTATGAAGTAATGAAATCCACCTCTAGCATCGTGCTCATTGGTCCACATACATCAAGATGTATGATTTCCAACAAGTCCGACGCCTCTCAAAAGAACCTTTGAAAGGTGATTTGGTCATCTTACCAAGCAAACAAGCTTCACATGTCTCGTATGATTCAAAATCAAACGGTTAGAAGACCATCGACATGGAGCTTCTTCATGCGCTTTTCACTTATGTGACCCAAATGACAATGCCAAACATAGGTGGGATTCAAATCATTAGGTCGAAGTCTTTTAGCATTTATGTTAAAGATAGGCGCATCATCAAGATTTAAAATAAATAACCCATTCACAATGGCGCTAAAGCCATAAACATTCTATTTTTAGAGATCAAACAACCATTGTCTTTACTTGCAAATGAATAACCATCTCTCATCAAACATGAGGGGATAAAATGTTTCGACACATACTAGGAACATAATAACAATTATTCAATTCCATAATAAATCTTGAAGGAAGCTGAAGTTGCATGGTGCCGACGGTCAACGCAAAGAACCCTTGCTTTATTTCCGACGCTAAAATCAACTTCACCTCTTGCGACTCCTCTACTTCTTATTAGCCCTCGCATCGAGTTGCAAATGTGAGCAACCGATCCGGTATCAAATACCCAAGAGTTAATAAGAGAATCAGCAAGAAAATGTCTAAAACATTTATGACAAGTGTACCATGGGTGGAAGTCTTACTTCACCTTCTTCTTACATTCATCGGAATCCATGTACTTCTTGCGTTTCTCTTCCGGTGGCGGTTTCTTTACAATAGAAGCATACTGTCTCGGCTCGAGTCCAAAGATTAGGCTTAGGCGTTGGCTTGAGATCATATCTTTAACCTTGCCCTTATTCTTTGGCCATGGCTTCTTACCCTTTTCTTGAAGCTAGACTTGTTCTCACACACCATCACATGGCTAGGCCACGCACACTTCTTAATGTCACTCTCTGCTGTTTTGAGCATCCCACAAAGCTCATTAAGGCCCTTATCCGCCCCATGCATATGGTAGTTCAAATGAAATGCCCATAGCTAGGTGGAAGAGACGCTAAATGAAATCGATTGCCAACTCTTGGCCAATTGGAAAACCAAGTTTATCCAAAGTCCGATCAGTAATCAACCATTTTGATCACATGTGGGCCTACGGTGCACCTTCGTTAACTTGCATTCCGTAAAAGCCTTAGAGACATTGAACCGCTCGGTCTGGCACGTGTCCGAACATGTCCTTAAGCGCTATGATCATATCATACGCTTCACGATCCTCAAACCGCTTTTGAAGGTCGTTCCATGCATGCAAGCATAAGACACTAATCTCAAGAGAGTCATCACATGCTTTCTTGTAGGCATTTTTAACACAGCAGACGCATTGTTAGCGTGTTCTTACGGGATTGGGGTGTCGAACGTTTTCCTTTTATCGCCACGAGAACAATTCTCGTGTTATGGATGATCCGAATAGTTTGTTCCATTTAATTTCTCTTTCTCAAGAATCGATCGCAAAGCAAAAGGGTGTGCGTGGTTGCTAAATGCCATTGATCTACAATAGGAAATGCAAAATACTAAGACAAATAAAACCATGATAGAGTAAACTGTATTAAACAAATTTAATAGAATGTACTCCCACTAAAATCAACATCCCTCTGTTGATTCTTAGCGATTCAAGATCCGCAATTAATGTGTCTACTAGTGAGCTTTTGCATCACCGCTAGGAGACAAGGTAATTCGGTAAGCAACACCTTGCTAATCATATATCTATATGACTCTTGTTGTTGGGTGACATCTCTATGCCCCGGCGCCCAACCTTTATGCCCCAAGGCCTATAACCTTTATGATAACCTTGTTAAGTTCACCAATCCTTATGCATGTAAGTATCCGATACAAAACCCATCTAGTCAAGGAAAGTTGATGGTGCCCTAATTTTATAGACCCACCATCAATTTACAAGACATGGGATGGTGCAAAGTTTAATTGGGAGGGCATATGTTTAACTTAACATTTTGTGAGGGATCGCTATACTTCTACCATTCAAACATGCATAGGAGTAAAACAATAGGAATAGCATTCACAGTTGTGACTCAAGATGGCCCATTTTCTCATGGTGATCTCCATCGCCATAGAATCTGGCCCACCATGATGATCTCCATCTCCATGGTTCATGTGTGCCATCCTCCAAGTGATGTGTCCTCCGAGTACTACTATAAGCTATTACTCATAACACTAGTAATAAAATACATGGATACTAGGAATCATCACAAGTCGACGCAAGCCGTTAATACAATACTTTGACAACACAATGGCTCCACCGTGTTGCCGCATCCACGACACGCAGTCATGCAAATATTACAAACATGCATCACATACACATTAGGCCATACTGGTCACATACATCCCGCAAAAACAAGTTTATGCATAGAATCACAATCACGGATAGGGGTCGAGGGGTTCCCCATCAGGTTCGAGGGGCAGCGATCCAATCTATGCAATTTTACATAGGATTTTGATCGGCAAATCATATTTACCGCAAATCGACTCATCGCTCCGATTTGACCAATTATATTGATCTTCGCATGCCGCAACCGGTTTACGTGTCACCGCTTCTACCCGATGGCGAATCCGACCGGTAGGGGTATGTTGTTTCACGACCTTAGCAGCATGATCACGGTACATCGATTATTAATCTAGGTTCCGATTCGATCAATCATATTGATCTTCGCATGCCGCAACCGGTTTTACGTGTCACTGTCTACCCCGATGGCGAATCCGACCAGTAGGGGTATGTTGTTTCACGACCTTAGCAGCATGATCACGGAAACCAAACCAATCCATTACTAGAACTATACAATCGATCACATCGATCATACCGATTTACATATCGCCATATGCAAATCACCCGAACCTATAACATGACAGCAACCGCTCTGATACCACTGAAGGGAAAAGGGTAGGCTACACTAGCGCAAATTAAAAAATTCTACCCGTAAACCAAGATCACTGCAGTTATAGATCACGGTCTTACCACTAGACGCGCAGGTGCGGAAGTTGATGCGATGCGTCAGGCGGTGTAGTCGTACCAAGTTGATGCAATGACGTCGGGCGCAGTAGTCGTACTACTTCCTCGTCCTCGTCGTGGTGTCTCATGTACAACTCCTTTCTTGCGGTTCGTCCCAACGCCACAGATGCAGCGCCTTCAAAGGTATCCACACGTACGGGAGGAAGCGACGCACGCCGGACTACTAGATCCGCGCGAGCGACTAGGGCGTGAGAGGGGTGGCGGCAAGGGTTTGGGGATGTCACAAAAAACTCAACCCTCAACCAGCGCGCCCCTGCCCTCCTTTTATAGACGTCCTTATAATGGGCTTCTACGAATAGAGGCCCATTAGGACTCAATGCCCAGTCTAATTCGGATCTAATCCGAATTAGGCTTCAGCTCCTTAAGTGTGTGACCCTATGGTTCACATATGTTTAGACATGACGCGAGTACACATACTTGGTCAATAGTTGGTAGCGGCCTCTAGCAAGACGTGCCAACTCCTAAACATACGTAAAGATCATATCGGACGAACCATCACAACGTTATGTACATGCCAATCCCTTTGCCTCACGATATTCGGTCGAGCTCCAAGCTGACCACTCTTCTCGATCCCGTGATCGGAATCCCTTACTAGGTTAACTCTTAACCTTAAGTAGCATGGCCATGCATTTCTGGATCCGATCACTCGAGGGGCCCAGAGATATCTCTCTCAGATAGAGAGGGGCAAATCCCATCTCGACCAAGGTAGTCAGAGTCGAGATCCCGAGTCGGATCGATTTGCCTCGGTGAGGATCGAATCGTAGATCGAATCGTAGAATCGCGATTCTACTGATTTGTAAAATACACATATTTTCCATCTATACTATAAGTTTGTATGATTCTTATAAGGTTTACCACTTACTTATTACCAAAAAGGGGCAAAACACTTATTATCACACAATGTAAAAGCATAATGGTTCTAACATGATGGGTGATATAGTTCTGAACTACAGGAGAACAACATTACCACACTGATATAACATTTTGCATGCTCCTTGTTTATTTATAGTTTCATTCTAAAAAATTAATATCAACAAATTTTGCTCTAAAATAAAATATCAAGAAAGTCGCCTCTAAAAATTACAATTTTTTTTGCCCTAAGACTCTACGAGTAGGATCGACGTAAGACTTGGATCGACGGGCTGTCGTGGGTTCGTAGAATCGTAAGACTCTAAGAGTTGGATCGCGATCCTAACTACCTTGATCTCGACTGACCATGCCTCGCAGCATGCTTCATGACAAACCCGAAAGCTACCTTTATAACTACCCAGTTACGGAGTAGCGTTTGATAGCCCCTAAGTAGGCCGATTCACATCTCAAGTACATGCGACAATCTCATGTCTAAGGACAAGGCGTACACATTGTGTAGAGAGGACCATAAGAATAATTACTATGTCTCATGTTGGGTCGGTCCAACCCCATGTTCTAAACATGTGTCCACGTTATTGGTTTGACATCTCCATGTCTATGACCTGTGAAACATGGTCATCAACCGATACATGTGCTAATCCATCATTCACGTGTGTCCTCACATGAACTCCGACTAGGGACAACTTTAGAATAACCATACAAGTAAAGAGTTTCACAAACAAGTCACATACTTGTTAATCAACACAAAGACAATATTCAAGGAACATTTATTAAATCATGGATACAATGAAATATCATCATCAATATGATTGCCTCTAGGGCATATCTCCAACAGATCGCCTATGCATCGAGACAGTTGAAGAAACATGAGCAGAATTACCCTACTCATGATTTAGAGCTTGCAGCAGTAGTTCTTGCTTTAAAGATCTGGCGCCATTATTTGTACGGCGAAACTTGTGATATATTCACTGACCATAAGAGCCTGAAATACATCTTTACCCAGAAAGATTTGAACCTGAGACAGAGGAGATGGTTGGAGTTGATAAAATACTATGATCTCACCATTCAATATCACCCTGGCAAGGCGAATGTTGTAGATGATGCCCTGAGTCGCAAGGCAACACCTCCTACTCTCAATTGTCTCATTGCTAATTTTGAGCGTATGGATATCTCCTTTTGCTATGCGGGTACCATCCAGATTGAGACTCGGTTACTTCTTGAGCCAGCCATTCCTGAACGAGTGCGGGAAGCACAACAACATGATCAGATGCTCCAGCGAGTGAAGAGGCGTCTTTATGTGAGCAAGCAAGGCCATTTCAGTGTAGATGATTCTGGTGCCTTACGTTTTAAAGGCCGCCTCTGTGTGCCACATGAGGCTCAGGTTAAGGAAGAGATCCTAAGGGAAGCACATCATACTTTGTATACCGTACATCCTAGTGAGACCAAGATGTACAAGGATTTGAAGAAAAATTTCTGGTGGAAGAGGATGAAGGTCGATATCACTCAGTATGTAGCATCTTGCGGAATTTGCCAGCGGGTCAAGGCTGAACATAAGCGACCAGCAGGTTTGTTGCAACCGTTGGAGGTTCCAGTTTGGCCATGGGATGACATCTCCATGGATTTCGTAGTTGAATTACCTCGCATGCAGCGAGGGAAGGATGCTATTTGGGTCATAGTGGACCGGTTCAGTAAGTCTGCACACTTCATTCCTTTTCGTACGACTAATTCAGCGAGTGATTTGGCTCCCCTCTATGTGCGAGAGATAGTGCAGTTGCACGGCGTACCCAAGACTATTGTTTCTGATCGAGATGCCAAATTTGTCTTCAAGTTTTGGGAGAGTTTGCAAAGTGCTTTGGGCACACAGCTCCGTCTTAGCACCGCATTCCATCCCCACACAGATAGTCAGTCTGAACACACCATTCAGATGCTGGAAGATATGCTCCGATGTTGTGTTATGTCTTGGAAAGGTAGTTGGGATGAACACCTAGCTTTGGCATAATTCACCTATAACAATAGTAACCATGCTAGCATTCAAGCCGCTTCGTTTGAGGTCCTTTATGGGCAGAAGTGCAGATCCCCATTGTGCTGGGATGCAGTTGGAGAGCGGGCAGTTTTGGGTCCTGATTGGGTTCAGCAAACCGTGGCCAGAGTGGCAGAGATTAGGAAAAATCTATTAGCTGCTCAGAGCCGACAGAAGAGCTATGCCGATGTGAGAAGGCGAGATCTAGAATTCGAAGTGGGGGACCAGGTTCTTTTGAGGGTATCGCCTACCAAAGGCATAGTGCGTTTTGGTGCCAAAGGGAAGCTTAGCCCGAGGTACGTTGGACCTTTTCCAATCGTGGCGCGAGTTCATAATGTGTTTCATGTATCAATGTTGAGGAAGTTCTTGAGAGACCTAGAGCATGCTATTCCATTGGTGCCGTTGAGCATTGAGCAGGATCTTACCTTTAAGTCCCGACCAGTGAAAATTCTAGAATAATCAGAGCGAGTTCCGAGGAACAAGACTTTGAGGTATATCAAGGTTCTTTGGTCTCACCAGTCTGAGAGAGAGGCCACTTGGGAGCTAGAGTCTCGCAAGCGCGAGCAGTATCCAGACCTGTTTACTTCCGGTATGTGATAATCTGTTGTTTCCAATTCTGTGGTATTCTGTTCCTGTGATTGTTTCGATGGTCAGAATTCAGGGTCGAATTCTGTTAATGGGGGTAGAATGTAATACCGCGATTTTCTATTAGAGAGAATTTAATCGGGATAAAGTTTTTAGAGTAATTTTCAGTTTTTGGGGGAATCAAGGAGGTGGGCCACTAGCCTAGGCTGACTAGGCCTTATGGCCGGCCAGTTTTCCTCCTTGGGCCTAAGGCCCATGCGGCCACATCTCCTTAACCCTAGCCGCCCCACCCTTTTACACCCCCTGGCCGAAACCCCACTCCTCCTTCTTGGCCGCCACTCCCCTCCCCTCATCCTCCTTTGGTGCTGCTCCTCCTTCCCTGGTGGCTGCCTCGCTATGGTGCCTCCCCATCTCGCCCACGGAGCTCCTCGCTGCCGGCCTTCATGAGGAAAGGAGGAGGTGACAGCTTCGTTGCTCGGCCAAAAGAGGGGAGGACAAGGTGAGGAGAAGGAGGATCTTCGTCTTCAAGGTTCATCCAATGTCTTCCTGGGTGCTGCAAGGGTAACGGATGTCGATCTTCGTTGTTTGGTTAGTGGTAGATGTAAAATCGCTTAGGATTGATTGGATTGAATTGCTGTAGTTAGCAACTCGGTTCTGTACAGAAAGTTGTGCGACGGTTTTCATGACCTTAGAGGCCGATTCAGAGGTCCCCATCTTCTAGAGTTATGTGGGGTTCGTTCTTAGCTTTCAGTGGACGTAACGATCACTTAATTCCAAGTTACGGTTTAAAAGTTATGATTAACTCTTTGCTGCTGTCCCGAGATTTTGACGAGAATTAGCAGTCACTGTAATTGTTAACATTTGACCTAGTTAGAGGATGATTCAGAAGTCTTGCCACTAACGACTTTTGTAGATAATATTATTAGCTTTCAGGATTGATAAAGAACACCCCATTTGGATTTGTAGAACAAAAGTTATGCACGTTTCAAGTTGACTGACCTGAATCCTGACGAGAATGAACTATCAAGATGTCTTTTAAAATATGATTAAGTTAATGGAAAATTCAGGGCTTTCCCCCAACTAGGTTATTATAGGCCTTGGTCTTATCTTTTGATATTGACAAAGAACGCTAAGTTTGGTTTAGCCAATTAGAAGATATGACCATTCTCGTGTTGCTGCATAGAAGTGTCGGGTAGGTCTGACAGAGGGCGTTCATCGGTCTTTTGGGGTTAGGTACATTCAGAATTTGGGATTTCCATCAACTAGGTTGTTGTAGATAATATTGTTACCTTTCAAACAAGCCTGAGTTTATATTTTTACGAATTTCAGAGCAAAAGTTATTTCAATTTTAGTGTTGCTGCCCATTATGATTTCCTGCTGGAATGTAGCTCAATTTGAGTAAAAATTGTGTAATTAAACGTTGGGGACTGGGGTTAGGAGTTAGGAGCGCTCTGTCTTGATGTCGTGGTTCTTATTGAGTAAATTAATGGTGTAGGAGGTGAGGCTTCGAGGTTAGCGGCATCATCTTTGCCTCCTAACGCATCGCATCACGAAAGGCAAGTACATCGACCAGCTTATGATTTGTGAATACTGGATGCCTGTTGTTCGTGTTGTATTTTCATTTGTTATGTGACAAGCTTCAATTATATGTTCTTTTCATATGTGGATTCCATATGTTTGGAGATGATGTTAGTCATTATTCAGAAGTTCATTCATGCATCCATTTTCATGTTCCGTCCAAGGGAGTGGAGTCTAAAGTCCCATCAATTCCAGTATGGGCATGTGAGTCCCACCATTCCAATGTGGGCAGTTTTGGACACCCGTATGAAAATTTCTTCATACGGTAATTTGGATCCCCGTATTTTGTTAAATACGGCTTAAGTGAACACCGACGGGTGTGTCACTAGCTATACTGGTATAAGCAGGAGTGCAGTCCATTCAATTCATTGAATCCATTCATTCCATTCATTCATTAAACATTCAGTGCTATGTTCCTATTCTTTAATGTTATTGTCTTGTTCATATCTGCTGTATGTTTAATTATCCATTGTACTTGCTGAGTCTCAGACTCACTCTTGGTTTGTTTGTTTATTTTAAGTGATCGTTGAGGATGACTCTATTGGGAGGGAGTATACACGCACTATTCACTCACTTCACCATATTCCAGTTTCAATAATAAGACTTGGTTCTATCTTTCATTCGTTTAGTGATGAACTTTAATAAATGAAGTTAATTGTGGTTGATGACTTCCTTTAGGTTATGGTTGATTATTACCACCTGTGATACTTGGTCATCCCTTTTTGATATGCTAGTATGGATTCATTCTTTATTCCTGTCACTGATTTATTGAATTTGGAACTCTTAAAGTCCTTAGATGAGTATGGCTTAAACCCTCTGCTTGATGATTGTATGTTAGAAGATTTTAGGTAACATCTGGCTTCCAAATAGCCGGGGTGTTACGTTTAACCTTCTGCACAAGCCACTTGCGCTTCTACAACATCCTCGCGTAGAAGTTTGCCGATGAGTTTGACATATCTAGGTATCGTCGAAGTTTTGCTGTACATAACAAAATAAGGTGGAGAAAATGTTACATTACGACATTGCATGACGACCGGATGAGCTCGGTCTGTTGGGGCAATCCTTCCCTAAGTAGCTAATTGCTAGTAGTTTATTTGCACTAATATAATATGGCAGACTAATACCACTAAACTAATTATGACTAATTATTTACCATTAGACTAATTATCTATGAATAAACTCACTAATCATGACTAATTAATTACCTCTAAACTAACTAATTACGACTGAGTAATTATCACTAAATAAATTATAAGTAGTTAATTCGCGCTAATTTAATATGCGGGACTGGTAACCAATAAACTAATTACAACTAATTATTTATCACTAAACTAACTAATTAATAACCAGTAAACTAACTAATTATAGTAATAACAAAAGAAGCATTCGACAAATTACCTGCCCTACAGGGGTAAGCTATCAAAACAAGCCGAGCGACGAGCAGCAAGCAAATACTTAATCTCCAAAAAAATAATTATGTTACGTTTTCTAAGTTCTCAACGACGAGTACCAGAACGAGAAGTGAAATGCAATTGGGATGAGCAAAGAGCGACTGCGACATCTCGGTATTTATAGCTGAGCGAAGGAGGAGCCGTTGCGTTGGCGCGGGGAATTTCAGATGTGTTGTCTACGCGAAACACTATAGGCAAGGGGTGACAGCCGTGAGGAGTTGACAGATGTGCAGAGGAGGGAATATGGATAGATGGAAAGGTGGTGGCCATGTGGGAGGAGGGCTGGCTGGAGGGGGGCCATGCGTGTGGGAGGGAGGCCAAGCGTGCGGGAGGGGAAGGGGTGACACGTGGTGGAAACAAATTGGTACATTTAAATAAAATTGCGAGATAAAACCAAAAAAATTAAAATTATGGAAAAATTACACAATAAATTACACCACATTAGGAGCATTCATATAAAATTTTATAATTTTTTGAACTCATTTGCTATATTTTAAAATTCTTACAAACAGCGTGGAAATCCTAATTGGCTTACACAATAATTCCCGCCCAAACCCTACTCCCGGGGAGGGGACACATGGTGGCAGGACGGGGCCACCGCATGGTGGCCGTGCAAGAACACCAACGCATGACAGCCGTGCGGCAGCGATGATGTGGCAGGCGCGGATCGCTTCCGCATGGCGGCTGTGCGGACGGGGTGTTATTTTTGCCAAAAAATTGAGCCTGGCCATTTTTGTAAATACGATGCCAAAAACAGTTAATACTGCCAAAAAATTCTAGCTCTGACAGCCACAACGCATACGTGTAGGCAGTGTTGGATCCACGACAAAAATTTAGGGAGGCTGAAACAAACGTACAAAACATATATCGAACTATGAAGATTAGTTTTGGTTGATTCAAGCTCTCGTTAGTACGAGGAGTACTACTTGTATTGCTTGAAAAATATTTATGTAACATTGTTTCTCTACTTCTTGCAAATCTAAATGATAATCGATGAAACTAAATCACAAATAGAAAATAACACAAATTGTAAATTGGAGTTATTTTCCTTTTAAATATCTTCGGTGGACTGAGGATCGATTCCCGTCTATCGCCTATGGTTTTCCCACTTGCCGACAACCTGACACTACGCATGCATTGCTGCCTGCCTACCCTTCCTGTCATAGCCGCGCCGTACACAAGCTCTGTCGGTCGCTGTTTGCCGTTACTCAGTTGCTGCCTGCTGCCCTTGTCGCTAGCCCTTGTTGCTCCAACACCTCCATACACCCACACCTGCCGCTCCGCACGTCGACTGCAGCGTTTCCCACCGCCATGCTAGGACGCTAGGGCTACGGTTTGATGCTTTTGTGGCTTTGTGCGGTGGTGTGTGCCAAATTGGGGAATTTGGGGTGAGAGAGTTAAGATATGGCCAATGGGTGAAGTGGTTAAGTGGGCTTGACTGGTAGGCTCAGATGGGGAAACATATGGCGCAGTTCAATTCAAAGAATTTTGGCCCAAATCTCATGTGTAGTTATCTTCTACCTTCAGTTAGCTCCAATTCATACCGAGACTTATGCCATGTCGCATGGAAGAAGAGGGCTAAGGTGGTACCTACTATCCGACTATGGGTAATAGGGGCGGGGGCATCAGCCCCTGTGTTATATCCAAACTATTTTGGCCAGATCGCAAGGGGGATCAGATACATTCAGAGGTCACAATGGAGAGATTGGGTTCAGAAGGAAGAACGAAAAAGAAAGAAGAAGAAGATAGACACTGTTCTTTTTCCTCGGCAAAACTTTACAGCACATAGTCTCTTTTCTTAAAGCAATGCCCAACAAACTATCACGCTAACAGCATGGTCCCACACACGCCCTTTTGGACTGGTCCGAACGTCTTCAGTCAGCTTCCCCCATTGCAAATGTGTCATCTGTCTTCCCGCTTTCGCTGTTCCTTCGCTGATCACCACCGCAGGGGTGACATTGCCGCCCCCTTGAGACCTAGCTTGCCCTCAAGCTGGAGCATCTGGAAAACGCTCCTTCAAGACATTATAATCCTCTCAGGTCGCCATGGTAGCAGGTAACACTTTCCATTTGATCATAATTTGAAGATGAGCGGCATTGCCTTTCTTCACCAAGCGATGGTCCAGAATTTCTTTCGGCAATAACTCAGACACATCTAATTCAGTTGGAGAAGGTAATGTCGAGAACACCGGAGTGTAATCAGTAGTAAATGGTTTCAATTGAGATACATGAAAGACTGGATGAACCTGACTGTTGGCTGGCAATTCCAAGCGATATGCCACCGAGCCCATCTTCTCCAAAATTGTGTAAGGTCTGAAATACTTGAATGCTAGCTTTGGATAGGGGTGACCACCAATTGTTGAGCATAAGGCTGTAATTTTAGGAATACTTTATCTCCAACTTGGAAATCTCGAAAAGAACATTGTTTGTCAGCGGACTGCTTCATGCAAAACTGAGCTTTGTGCAACTGTTGCTGCAGCAAATTAGAGAAGAACTTCCTTTCTTGAACCACTTCATCAGCTTCGACATACCTTGAAGTAGACAGAGACGGCACCATATTGTAACGAGGGTCAGTGTCGTAGAGTGCTCTAAAGGGTGTACATCCCATAGTGGTATGATAGCATGTGTACCAATACTCTGCTAAAGCTAACCAAGAAAACCATTTGGTAGGAGAAGTCGCCACTACACACCTTAGATATATTTCTAAACACTGATTGACTCTCTCACTTTGGACGTCAGATTGAGGGAGTACATCCCACACTGTACTCAAATTCAACTTAGTGTGACATTGCTTGAACAACTCTTGCCAAAAAGTGCTTGTGAACACCTTGTCCCGGTCTGACACAATTGATTTGGGTAGCGCATGTAACTTGACCACATTGTTGAGAAACAGTTTAGCAACTTGGATGGTAGTGAAAGGGTGCTTCAATGGAAGGAAATGGGCATATTTTGTATACCTGTCAACAACTACCAGTATGACATTATACCCTCTGAATTAGGGAGGCCTTCCACAAAATCCATTGTGATGTCTTGCCATGCTCCTTGTGGCATGGGTAGTGGTTGAAGTAATCCAAGGGTTTTACAATATTCATGCTTAGCTTGTTGGCAGACTAGACATTGTTTGATGAATTCTTCAATAGCCTGTTTAAGACCTTTCCACTTAAATAATTTTTTGACTCTGTGATATGTGGCCTGAATGCTTGAGTGCCCTCCTATGGCAGTGGAGTGAAATGCTTGAATAATTTTGGTTTGAAGTCCTGTGTTAGCACCAATCCAGATTCTTCCATTCCAACGAATAAGGCCATTTGACAAGGTGTACCCTCTAATATTACTACCAGAAACAACCAATTCTTGCAATAGTTGCTAAGCTGAAGTATCCACTGCATATGAATTCAATACTTCATGAAGCCACACTGGTTGAACCACTGACATAGCCTCACATTCCAGTAGATGAGCAACCCTTGACAATGCATCAGCTGGTGTGTTGTCTGAACCTTTATTGTATTGAAACATGTATTGCAATCCAATGAGTTTAGTCATGGCTTTTCTTTGTAAGTCAGATGTTAAGGCTCGGTCTTCGAGATGACATAAACTATGGTGATATGTTTTAATAGTAAAAGGACCTCTTATTAAATAAGATCTCCACCTATCCACTGCCATCATAATGACCAAGAACTCTTTTTCATATATGGACAATTTCTGATTTGCCAGCCCTAAAGCTTTACTATAGTAGGCTACTGGGTGACCTTCTTGCAATAGTACTGCCCCAATACCTGAATTGCATGCATCAGTTTCGATCACAAATGGCTTGTTGAAATCTGGTAATGTGAGAACAGGTACAATACTCATAGCTAGTTTCAACTTATCAAAGGCATCCTGGGACTGATCCGTCCATTGAAATCCTCTATGTTTCTGCAAGAGATTAGTGAGTGGCTGTCGAACCCGGGAACGAAGGATCCCGAATTCTCTGTGTTCATACACTAGTCCAGGATTTTCAGTGTACACAGTCATACAAAAATGATATCACAGTCATATCACGAAAATTATATAACAATAATAATTCAGAGTTTAATACAAATGGGGCATGAGGCTAAATAAACAATTAACACAACGGAAGCAAAAGCAGTAGTAGACCACCTGATTCGCCACAAGCAATCGTCTAGGGGTGTAGGCCTAAGCGTCTAGATCCTCACCGTCCTGGTAGAAGTCTTCTCCTGAATAAAGATTATTCAGTAAGAGTGAGCACTACTACTGTGCTCGCAAGTCACACCCAATATTGAATTATGATGTATGCATAAAGTAAACAAATGAGACTGGCAGGGTTTATTTTGCACAAATCAGCATTTTCAGTTTAAATACTCATATTAATTTCCAAGACCATTTTTATACTATATCTAAAATTAGATTTAAAATAACAGTTTTATAGTGTGGATAACCTCCATGATTAAATGGTGAAGGATACCCTGCTATCACATGGCTAACCGCCCAATTTTACCATAAGGACTAACCATCCTCAAATTGTTTGCTAAAATCATTTTAAAACAAAAAACAAAAATCTAACTTTAAGTGGCTTTGCTAGCATGTCCATGACCGCGAACGCGGCTATTCGAATAGTTTTCTACTCTATAGAGTTTGTACAGCTTTACCCACACGAGATAATTTGCTTTTAATGTCGGCCAATACACGCTTCCAAAGGCGTGCGACTAAGCAATTATCACGAGGCCGTTACAATTCTCTATCTTAAAGTATTTATGCTCGCTAAGGTTTCGCTTCCATTGGACTGACCATCTTCCAAGAGCCCCCTCTTGCGCCAGGTGCGACTACTGTCTGACTGACACCCACACATCAACATGGCACAAATAACAATGTGGTATCATAAATTATTAGGTCATGTCCTGCCCAGACAAGACATGTAGTGGTATAGTGAGGCATAGCAAGATGCAGCTCAAAGACTGGTCTTTAACTGACTTGGACGTCTTCCAAATCAAACCCTGGGCCTTAATCCTAACCAGACTAAGCCCGTGCATAAACCTGCACCCACCATTCATCCATTTTGCCCAAGTCCAAACCCATTTTTGATTTTACTTTAAATAAACCATCTTTATAAATTTTCTATGGTAAAACAATACCATAGATTCAAATTTAAACCAAGTTTGAAATGATTTGGCTAAATCCTCCCAAAATCACAAATATGGTCTAAGCATTGGCTAAGCATAAGATTATTTTTTTCATCTATTGGTGACAAGGAAATGATAAACAATATTCAAATTGGCTATACAAAAGGAATTGGAATAACTAAGTATTTAAACAGGGAATAAAAGTATGCATGCAATAATAATTTAAAAATTAAACTTAAATAACTTTAAAAATATTAGGATCAATATGGTCAATGTTACAAATTGCCTTCGTTGAAGTCTTGGTACTCTAAATCCTCTAAAGGATCGAACTCTCCGGAGTCGTCGAAGTCTATACGCGAAAATACGACAATTTCAATTGAAATTCAAATAAATTCAAAAAGACAAATAAAATTAACTCCAAATAGAATAATTTTAGCTTAGTTAACTAGATAATGATTTTATACAAATTTAGAAATTTGAAACACCCAAATCGGAGTTTGGATGCAAAAAAATATGGGCTTTAGAAGTTTTAACCCTAAATCTGAATTTAAATGATTTTCTCGAATTACTTTTCTAAAGGAAATACAAATTACTGCACAAGGATGACGCCAGCCCTCAGGATTCTAGGATTAAAAGAATTAAAATGAAACCCTGACATGCGGGCCCCACTTGTAAGTGATTTGGTCCTCATGGACCAAGCCCACTCGCGACACGTCATTGCCACATGGGCGAACGTGATGAGATGGCGGTGATGTGGTGTGCACGTGGCAATGCCACGGTGGCAAAAAGGCGGTGAGGCTCTCGGCCCTAGGGTCGCCGATGTTGTGCGGCACAGCGGCAGGCGACGAGGTGCGTAAAAGAGAGCGGAAGGTGAGGGGATTGTGATGTGCTCACCCAAGTGACGAGAGGAGGATGGAGGCAGCCGGCGGTGAGGTAAAGGTGGTGGCGTGGTGCGGGGTGACGGCGAAGTAGCAATCCCGTGGGGTTCCAGCGAGGCAGAGGTGCGCACTGGCTTCACAACGTTACGGCGATGACGACGGTGTGGACGACAGGGGCGGAGTGGCTCTGGTGGCGACGCAACTGAAGATCCAAGCTTTTTTGGCCGGCGGCAAAGAAGCTCTAAATTGGGGTGCTAGAGGAGAGGAGATGAGCAATGGGTGGCGGCATTGGGTTGTGAGGAGGGAGGTGCACCCAGGGCTTCCTTTTATAGGGGCCGAGGGGCACTGGGGCGATGTGGAGATCGTGGGGGTCGTGGCAGTGGTTGCGGCATCGTGGGCGAACCGTCGTGGAGAAAGGGGAAGAAGGTGGGGAGATAAGGCGGAGGTGGACGCAGGTCGTGCGCACGCACGCGCGAGAAGCGGGGCGGTTGAGAGATGGCCGTTGCGGAGCTTCAAGCTCGCAACAATGGCGGCGTTGCTTGTCCGCGCGGAGAAGAAGGCGAGGAGGAAGAAAGCGGGTGGGCCCACATGGCAGTGAAAGAAAAGAAAGGAAAAAGGAACGGGCGCTGCGATGGCCGTTTGATTTAGATCGAACGGCTCACAATGAGTGGGTCGTTCGGTCTATTCGAAAGTCACTAAGAATCTTGGCCCTCCATTTTAGATCAGACAGCTCACACGCGTTGGGACGTTCGGACCGTCCGGAGTCACACGAAATCTAACCGTTGGTTTAAGATCCGACGGTTGATGAGCGTTGGTGGGGTTTAACGCGCGGGCGCACGAGTGAATGACAGGTGGGATCGGGGTGGGAGAGAGAGGGCGCGGTGCAGGCCGGCTCGGGCCATGTGGGAGAAAAGGGATTGGGCCAGAATTTGGTTTTTGGCCGAAAACGAGTTGGGGGTTTTAAATTGATTTAATAATTAAATTAATTCTATTAATTTGTTTAAGCTTTAGAAAATAGTAAATAAATCCCAAAAATTCTAGAAGAATTCACAGAAATTCCTAGAGTTATTTTGGACTTAGATAAAATATTTCTAATTATTATTTGGTAATATATTTTGAAGTTAAATTTGTTTTGGCTTTAAATAATTCAAGAAAAGCTTTTAAAAATTCAAAAAAACCATAAAATTAATTAAGTTTTAATTTTCAACTAAATCTAAAATTTTGGGTTGTTACAATGGCTTTTCCAACAGACCATAATGTTTGACAAACTTCCTGTAATATTAAGTTTGTAGGAACAGGCCACGGTGTCATTGCTTGTGTTTATCTTTGGATCTCAGACACCCCTTTATCATATATAATATGTCCTAAATACTCCAATTCAGGGGAAGCAAATGTGCACTTTGATCTTTTCACATACAATTGATATTGTTGTAAAATTTTCAATACCAGTTCTAGATGTTGTAAATGTTGCTCAAAAGTCTTGCTATAAATGAGGATGTCATCCATGAATACTAGTACAAAATTTTGGATGTGCTTTGCAAATTTAGAATTCATGAGACATTGGAAGGTTGCAGGGGCATTTGTGAGGCCAAAGGGCATGACCTTACACTGGAAGTGACCATGGTGGGTCTTGAAGGCTGTTTTCATTTCATCCTCAGGAACCATTCGGATTTGGTGATACCCACTTCTTAAATCCAATTTGGAGAAGTATTTAGTACCAGCCAATTCATCTAGCAATTCATCTACAATGGGCAAAGGAAATTTGCTTTTGATTGTCAAAGCATTTAGCCTTCTGTAATCCATACAAAACCTCCAACTATCGTCTTTCTTCTTCACTAGCAAGAATGGAGATGCAAATGGGCTAAGGCTAGGGTTCATTGTGCCTCTTCCAATCATGTTAGCAACTTGTTTCTCTATTTCATCTTTCTGTTGTGGAGAATACCTATAAGGTCTTGTATTTACTGGAATTGCACCTGGAATAAAGGAGATAGCATGATCATAACTTCTATGTGGTGACAAGGCTGTGGGCTCTTGAAACACCCCTTCAAACTGCTTCAATATATGCTAAACGTCTGCAGCCAGGACTTCTTCAAGTGAGTCAGTATTAGCTTCTATAATGGCTATAACCCACAAATCATTACCCTTATGCCATTTGAGTACGTGATCAATGGATACTTCTTGAGGGATAGAGCCACTATCATCTTGTAATCCCTATAATTTGATTGACTTTCCCTTGGAGTCAAATGCAACCCATTTCTGAGCCCAGTTACAGTTCATTGGACTATACCTTTCCAACCAGTCCATTCCCAGCACTACATCATACCCCCTAAGGGTAAAACCTTCATATCATGCTGGAAGGTATGTCCTTAAATCCACCAGGAGAATCCTTGAAGTTCTGCATTGCAACTCAACATTTCTCCATTAGCTACCTTTACCAACATGGGAGGAACTTGTTCAGGTTGGATACCCAATTTGTTCACCATTTCAGTATTGATAAATGTATGTGAACTACCTGAGTCCAATAACATCAGCATCACTTGTTTGCCCACCAAGGCTCTCAATCTAATAGTTCTTGCAGTTGTGGTTCCTGCCAATGCATTCAAAGATAAGAACATTTCTTCTTTTGTATTGGATTCCTCCATAGCTGTAATGGCATCCAACACTCCTTCTGACAAATAAGTTGGGTTTTCTTCCAGTTCTAGAGCTTTGAGCTGAGCTTGGTTAGAACAACGATGTTTAGGTGAGTATTTTTCTCCACAATAGCACAGCCCCTGAGCCCTTCTGTAAGCCTTTAATTGTTATGCTTTCCATACATCATTTGGAGTGAATTTTCCTCGATATCTCCCTTTTGACTACCTCCCCACTGTTTGTGTGGTTTAGCATTGTCTCCCTTATACTGTATTCCCCCTTTTTAGCTCTGTCCAGCACTTCTTCATGCACACTAGCATAAACTGTTGCCTTGCTAACTGATTCAGGAATCTATGTCTTCACAGTTGCTCGGAGCTCGTCCGTCAAACCTAACTCAAACTGGGTAGCCAACATCATTGCACTCACTGAATTGTCATATAGTCTGATGTGATACACTAGGCGGTCGAATTTCTTTTTGTATTATTCAACTATTTCAGTCTGTTTTAACTGAAGGAATTCTCTCATCTTCTCACCTTGTTTGTTTGTTTGTTTCAAATTTTGACAGTATAGCCTATTGAAATTGTTCCCAGTCATGCCACATGTTTGATGCCTTGTAAGCTTGATACTAATGGGCCGCACTATCCACCAAATACATTGATGCGATAGCTACTCGGAACCTATCTGGAATCTAGTACATCGAAAAAAATGTTTGACATTTGTCCAACCAGATTCGAGCATCCGTTCCATTGAACTTTGGGAAATCTATCTTTGGGATCCATGTTTTTCATCCTCCAGTCTCACTTGATCTACTTGTGTCTAACATTTTAGGCAATATTGGTGTAGGAGGGGGAAAGGATATATGCAGTGGTGACTGAGTTTGAGGCGGTACCGACACTTCACTCGGAATCATCGGCCTTGCTCCCATGATTCCCGGTCCATCCTTCGCAGGAATCAGGAGGGGAGGAGGGATTGGTCCCTTCATGGTATTTGCAACATGAACTTGCTCTTGCTGGATCTGGTCAATGGAGTCCAAGGATAAATTTACCTTCATTTGCAACTGATCCAACCAATCTCCTTGCTGCTCAAGCTTTTGGTCTACCAATGCCAACTACGCCCCCATCACCATCTTCACTTCCTCCACCATCTCAGTTTTCATCTGTACCAACATCTCTGTCAACCTTCTTTCCATAGCCTCCATCGCCTCCACTACTTGCTTTACTTGGATTCCCTGCTTCAAAGGTGCCATCACGATTCTCCTCCAAGCCAACCGAACCCAGATCAGGCCTTACACCGATCAAGCTAGCAGGTGATCGACACCCTTTTCTGGGGATTTTTATTAGTCGAAGCCGAGAGATTATGAGAAATCTGTGATGGATCGACGAAGTTCTGATACCATATTGTTATATCCAAACTATTTCGGCCAGATCGCAAGGGGGATCGGATACATTCAGAGGTCACAATGGAGAGATTGGGTTCAGAAGGAAGAACGGAAAAGAGGGAAGAAGAAGATAGACACTGTTCTTTTTTCCTTGACAAAACTTTACAGTGCATAGTCTCGTTTCTTAAAGCAACGCCCAACAAACTATCACTCTGACAGCATGGTCCCACACACGCCCTTTCAGACTGGTCCGAACATTTTCAGTCAACTCGCCTGGTCCGAACATCTTCAGTCAGCTTGCCCCCATTGCCGAATGCGTCATTTGTCTTCCCGCTTCCTCTATTCCTTCGCTGATCACAACCGTAGGGGTGACACCACGATGACCCTCCGATGCGTCTACCCTGCATGAATGTGCTCACATTGACGGCGGTGTGCGCCTTTGAGTTGCTTGCTTCTATCCGGAACCCATGTGGACGGTTGCCTCTGCCGCCAGCTAGGGCCGCCCACCACCTGTTCGATGAAATGCGCCGGTGAGAATCCTTCGGCTTCTTGTTTAACAGCCGTGAAGGTATGCTCTCTTTATGCCTGCTTTTTGTTTCCTCTGTTTTTTATGGACTTCAGAGCCCTTGGTGATTGTTTTGTTCCATCGGTACAACCATTGCCATGCTCACATTGCAATGCCATGGCAACAACATGCAACGATGGGTGATGCATAGTCCAATGGTTTTCGTGCATCTGAATTGGATACTTGTTTGTTGTGGATGAGTCTGATTAGTTTTGCATCGTAGCAACCAATTGCTTGTTGATTATTTATACATATGTGCTAGGGAGCAATTACACCACAAACTGGGTTAGTGGAATTAGGCTAAGGACTGGCCTTTCTAATTTTGATAATTATTGGGCTCAGTGATGTCCAACGGTTTGGGCTAGCCTGGTTTATGTTAGTTAACTGGATTGCCAGCAAATGACCAAAAACTAGCCCACCAAAAAGGATGAGGCTTTGTGAGCACTAAGCAGTACAATGGATAAGGTCAGAAGATAGGAACTGGACAATCACTTGCTGTGGATATCACATGGATATGATCCTAATCTTAGTATGGTAAACAATTGGTAATAGCGTCGAGGTGTTTGGAGAGCCCTCATTTTTAGAAGTTTTCAATGTGTGTCAGGCTAAGGAGGTCAGACCGACCATGATGGCAGTTTGATCGGCCACTACCGGCGGTCCGATCGGCCATGGTGGCGGTCAGACTGGATGGGGGCACGACGGTTTGACTGGCCACATGCGGCGGTCTGACTAGCCAAAAGTTCAAAATGTGAATTTTGGAAATCAACCAAAATCACGTATGGAGGAAGGTGATAGGATGCATTTGCACTTGGTTTCATTGGAATTAGAGTTTCGAGCAAAAACTAGATAGAGTTTGAAAATTCCAGAAAGGGTGCAGTCAGGGACCTGGGATTTTTTTCTAAGTCCCAAGCGGTCTGACTGGCCATTGGTTGGCGGTCAGACCGGTGGCCAGTCTGATCGGCTGGCCGACAGCAAACCGGTCATGGGCGGCGGTCGGGCTGGCCAGTCTGTGTTCATGCGGCGAGAATGCAGTGAACTTCATGGAATTGGTCAAAGTCATGGGTTTCAGTGCATATGTGTTGCATGATGTATATTTTGGCTAATGTGAGTCAAGTTACGAAGAACTTGTGTCTATTGTTGTGTTGGTGGCTTGGAGTTAACGATAGTTAACGGTGATGATGATCGGGACTAGGCTAGAAGAGCTGAGGTCCAACACGATCAAGGATGCCAGGAGAAGTAGAGCTGAGGTCCAGCACAATCAAGGATGCCATGAGAAGTCATTGGATTCAAGCATGATGCAAGATGAAGTTCAGTGCGATGGATTGTATCAAATGGCGTAGGGGTCGGTACAAGTGCCATGGTAGTTCCGGTAGGAGCCGGCTGGAAGAGACTTGTTGACAGGAAGAGAACAATTAATCAATCAACACGTGGCATAGCATGAGATTGTTTCACGATGATTGGACTCGGTTTTTGGAAAGGATCGAAAAGGGGTATTTTGATATCTTCACCAAAATACCGGGTTGGTGACCTTTGGGGAAACCGCGACGCTAGACGGCGCAAGGAGAGATGGTTCAGGTCAAGAGAAGATGAAGATCACGAAGATACAGAATTAGGAAGATCGGTTCGCCGTCCATTTTGAGAAACGTGCATAAGTATAGACCCATTTGTGTGTGGGCTTAACGGGCACCCGATAAGGTTTTCTCTTTTGACTAGCCTCCACTATAAAAGTAAGGGGTGCAGGTTTTGCACCTCTTGAGATATTTCAAGTAGAAATCCTAATTTATGATTTAGGGAAAGTGAAAATAGAGGAGGCTAAGGTTTGAGGGAGATTGATTGATTGAGTGCTGAAGTGTTGAGCTTTTGTCCTCCATGGTGGAGTGACTGCAAACCAATAATCTTTTGAATCAATCCAAGCAAGGTTTGCCTCAAGATAAGTTCTCTCTTGTTCTTGCTCTTTCTTTGATGTATCTGGGATTTTATGTGTTCCTTTGATTTTCATTGGGTCTTTTGTGATCTAACTTACTAGGACGTGTGGAAATCTATCTAGCGTCATCTTGACCATCATCCACCACGAGCAAGTTTTTGTACTAATGTTCAAATTTACTCGGTTCTTGTGCCTTCTTAATCTTACACAAAAAAAAATCGTGGAACCTTGGCTTCGATTTTCCTGATCGTTGATTGGAATATGTTCATGACCTTCTTGATGAGCTATGATTGAAATTGATCACCGAATTAAAATTTATGTCGATTTGTGATCTTCGCGGGTTGCTGATTTTGCAGCTGGAGGTCAAATCGACCTCTCAAGCGGTCAGGCTGACCTCTATGCGGTCAAACCGGCCTGTTCTTGGCGGTTAGAATGGCCAGGTAGCGTTGCCTCGGGGATTTTTTGGTTTTAACGCAAGACTTCCGTTGTGCATGTTTTCTGAATTTCAATAGCTTTTATAGCTACTGAGGTGAAGAAGAAGTTGAATACCGTTCGAGTCAAGAAAGAGTAGTGCTTCTATTCACCCTCTGCGGTCGCTGTTCTGATCCAACACTTGCTTTGATAAAAGAATTTAAGACTTAGGTCTCTGTCTGCCTCTCTCCGGGGTTTAAATTTCAAAGGAATTGTCGCATGAGCATGATCACAGCTGTTTCATGACACGCAGTAGACACTAGACAGTAGTTGCACAGAGCAGATGCTTGCACAAGTCAAACGGTGGGTGTGGATGAGGCATGCTTCCCAATCAATCACATTGTATTTTCTCAAGAAACAAAGGGTCCAGTACCTTTGCTGTAGAGGGGCGTTGTACAAATATTGAACTGAAAACATGCGTAACCTAAAAGTCCGTTCAACGTGGTAGGATATGTTGTTGCCATCAACTAGCTGTGCTTGAAGAATGAACAGTACCACAACAGTAATTTCACGGTGGTATCTGTCACTCGTTAGATTGTGGTCAAACACGTAACATGGTGTCATAAATGCTGTTCAGGGACGATGGCTGTGCCTGATACTGTTTCATGCTTTACATTTCCTTAGATCCACCAGTCTTCAGAGCCCCTAACATGGCTCTCATTTTCGTCATACCGGGTCGTATCATCTGCGCTTTTGCTAAATTGTTTGGATAATTATATTGTTTGGCCCTAGCAGCTGAGCAAATACTAGAGACTAGTTGATTTGAAGTATATCTTAATGAGTTTGCCTTTTATGGTTTGGGACTCTTTCTTATCGTTTGAGTTTAAATGTTTTGTAGGCTTGTAGCTAACATCTATTGGCTATGGATTAGCCGTAATTAGCACCCACCAAATTGTGGCAACATATTTTTCTCTATTTTTTTTAAGAATTTGTAGCATATTTCTCTGAGATCTTTTATATAACAGACAGGGATGGAGGACTAATTCTGCTGACCAGTCAGCTGAAAAGCACCATTCACATTGAATACAAGCAAGCTGTAGTTGACTAGCACGGCTGAGGATACCATTCCCGATCATCATACACCATGAAATGGAAAGATCATTGGTTGTTGTGTCTTCTTATCATTCCATCTTTGTTTCCTACCCCTCAATTTTTTTCTCTGAAACTACAGTCCTTTCATCCTTTTAGTTCTTGATGCCATAACGGAACCGGTGGCTTGAGCTTGATGAAGATGAACTCTGTAGCCATGCATCCTTCAAATCTCTTGATCCTCATCTTGACCCTCCTTATAAAACTCTCTTGTTCCAAACTTGCCAATCCTGCCATGAACAAATCCTTTCCTGCAAACGCTGAGCATGGTACCATATGGCGAAACAATCCCTCCCTCTTCCACAATGAATTTCCAGATGACTTCTCCATGCGCATTATCCTTCACGACATAGCCACAAGTTCAGGTGTCTACTCATATCTTGACACTTCATTTGCATGTGGCTTTTTCTGTGCAGGAGTTGCAGCCACCTGTGATACCTATATCTTTTCCGTCTTTGTTGTCAGTGCTGACGACGATTACGTTGATGGTTGGCACTTCCAGCCACCCCAGGTGGTCTGGTTCGCCAATCGTGATCGCCCAGTCAGAGAGAATGCCACTGTTGAACTTACTGAACTTGGGGATTTGGTGCTCTATGATGCCGATGGGACACTGGTTTGGTCCACAATACTGCAGACAAGTCTGTTGTCAGCATGAACCTTACCAGGTCAGGCAATCTGGTGCTTTTAGACCATGCAAATGCGGAGGTCTGGAGGTCATTCGATAACCCAACTGACACGCTTGTCATGGGGCAGATGCTACAGGTGGGGCAGAAGCTCATGGCAAGAACCTCGGTGACAAATTGGGCTGAAGGAAAATTGTACCTCACCGTCCTCGCCGATGGCATGTACGCATTTGCAGGTATTGCTGCCCCCCTAGCATACTATCGGAGCCGCACCGGTGGAAATGTTGCAACAAACAGGTCAGCGTATGTTGCACTCAAGAACGGCAGCCTTGAGGTGTTCACTTCTTTCCGGGAGACGGAGGCACCCGATTACCACATTCAGCTGCCTGTTCATCCCTTCGGGCTGGAGTTTGCGAGGCTAGATTGGGATGGGCATCTGAGACTATATCAGTGGCTCAACTATAGCTGGGTGAGTTTAGATATTCTTGATATAGCCGATCCTTGTGCTTATCCTCTAGCTTGTGGGGAGTATGGTATTTGTTCTAATGGACAATGCAGTTGTCCAGATGCAGCCCTGGGGCAATCCGGATTGTTTGAGCCGATTGATGCCAGGGAAGCTAATCGTGGCTGCTTGCCAATAGGTTCACTATCTTGTGGGTCTGCACGAAAGCCTAGGTTTCTTGTTGTTCCCAACATCACTCACTTCAATTTTGTCTACAATTGGACGACGAATGAAGAGCAGTGTAAACTATCATGCTTGAACGATTGTTCTTGCTTGGTTTCGTTTTTCCTGCATCGGGACACTTTGTCTGGTTTCTGTTTTCTTGCTTTCGACATCTTCTCGATGATAAGTGTAAATGCCCGAAGTAATCCAAGAAATTTTAGTTCTTTGGCATTTGTTAAAGTTCAGGAGGCTACCCGCAAATCTTTGCTATCTAAAGAAAAAACAGCCATTGTCTCGGCTGTTGGTTCTTCAACTTTTCTTGCTTCAGTTGTTGTTGCAGTGCTTATAGTTTTAAGAAGAAAGAGAGAAGAACCATTAGAAGATGAAGAAATTGATGAGTTGCCAGGGCTACCCACAAGATTTTCTTTTGTGGAGTTGAAATCGGCAACAGGAGATTTCTCAAGAATGATTGGGGCAGGAGGATCTGGTTCCGTTTTTGCTGGAAAGATTTGTGATAAGTGCGTTGCTGTGAAGAGATTGGATGGCGTTAATCAGGGGAAAAGGGAATTCTTAGCGGAGGTTCAGACCATTGGAAGCATCAACCACATACATCTGGTGAGGTTAACGGGATTCTGTGCTGAAAAAACACACAGGCTTCTTGTCTATGAATACATGCCTAATGGATCTTTGGATAAGTGGATTTTTTATAAGCACCAAGCAGCACCACTTGATTGGGAAACCAGATTGAAGATTATCACTGATGTTGCAAAGGGGTTAGCTTATCTTCATCATGACTGCCGGCAAACAATAGCTCATTTGGACATCAAGCCACAAAATATCCTTTTGGATGAGCAGTTCACTGCTAAGGTCTCCGACTTTGGACTTGCCAAGCTAATTGATCGGGAGCAGAGCAGTGTCATGACTAGATTGAGAGGCACACCAGGTTACTTAGCACCTGAGTGGCTGACATCTGTGATCAATGAAAAGGTTGACGTGTATAGCTTTGGCATTGTTATCATGGAAATTTTGTGCGGTAGAAGGAATTTGGATTACTCACAGCCTGAAGAAAGCCGTCATCTCATCAGCATGCTGCAAGAAAAGGCCAAAAATGACCAATTGGTAGACCTTATGGACCCACGCTCCACTGATATGGAATTGCATTTGGATGAAGTGTTTCAAATGATGAACTTGGCAATGCGGTGCTTGCAAATCGATAGCAATAGAAGGCCTTCCATGTCCGTGGCAGTCAAAATCCTGGAAGGTACGATGAATGTTGAAACTGAGCTTGATTTCGACCTTGTAAATATAGACCTAATGGTGGCAAATCGAGCAGCTCGTGGGCATGCTGTGACTGTGCAGATAGACTCTGTCCTTTCAGGGCCAAGGTGAAGCACAAGTTGAAATTTTGGTATACAAAGTTCCATTATCTGTTACTTTAGTACTCAGAGGCTAAAGCTGTGGTATCGAAAGTTAAAGTTTCCTATAAACTTGCTTATTTTGTTACTTACGGTAGCTGGTTAAACTCAGGATCTCTAGGCTTTGATACCATATCGAGTTGTATACACATGCAAGTTTACCTAAAAGCTTATGCTTAAAAGGAAAGGTCGGCAATATATTTCAACAAGAAGTATGTGATTTTCTGTGTCTTTATATATTTAGAACTAGCAGTGAGCCCGCATATTTGCGTGGTTAGATTTATTTCAAAGTTTATATAAATGTTTGAGAATATATTTACGTATCTTATAGGCTATTTAGATTTTAAAGATATCCTAACATTGGAAATGACAATAGAAGTTTGAAAAAAATTACAACACGAGGAACGTAATTGAATTTTGCGTCTTGATGAAAGAAAATTATTGAGCATAATAAGTTGTGGGGGTTCTTAGAAACTAACCACTCTCTATCATGTGTAATTATATAGCTGTATGCACATATTCTTACTCTATTAGTTATTTTTTTAAAAATTGTATGCATGTACATGTACTAATATTTAGTCTCAAGCAATATATTGATTATGCGCGTGGCAAATTATCTTATTAGTTTACATGGTATTAGAGTACCTTGCTCACTCATACATCGATGCACCATAAGCGATCTACCTTGAACTTATCTTTCCTCACACATCGGCTGCTCCATCAAACTGTGTGTCTTCTATCTCTTCTCGTCGTCATAGTTTTTGTGCATCAACCTCCAACAGCAAGCTCAAATCTTGATCGATCTCTCTCAGCTGCTACCCTTTTCAATGCAATATTTACCACATAATTATCTTCTACTTCTCCCTAATTATTGCTTAATGCTAACCATTACGACATTAACATGCATACACATGCAACCGTCGTCAATCCCAGCTGGGGACACATGTCACGCTCTCTCCAGTAACCCCAGGCATATTCTCTACGGCTGCACCATCTCTAATCCAACCTTTTTGCTCCTATGCCTTTGTACGCCCGACTTCTATTCATGTGGATACACGCATGTACATACGCATGTATGATGTTATATATACTCGATGTCCTCTTTTCTCGTGTTGATCGCTCTTCTTTTTCGACATTAGCCAACTTAACGCTGTGACTTCCTTACTAACCGTGGTGATCTCCCATCTTTACTGATGTCAGTATATCTACTTTAGTCATTGTCTAACGATATGAAGAATCTTTTCACCATCGCCAGCGACGACATGTCCCTCACCAGTAATGGCATACTCCTACCTACTCAATGGCCTCATAGTCCATAGCTCATCTTCAATGCAATACTTCATCTCCTCTCTTTCAGGGCTTCCTCCATCATCGATCTTTTTTAACTACTAACTTCTTCAATAACGCTGATGGTCACTACTTGTCATCGTGGCCCTTGGCTCCTTTAACACTGGATTTTCTCTTCAATGGCTCCGGCGAGCAACACGATATTGTCCTCGTTGAATGGCTAAGGTGAAAAGCATGACATTATCCTCATCTCCGACTTAGCCGCCTCGACTCTTCGCTTCCTCGTGGGTCAATGTATTCTTGCATGATAGATCGATGCCATTGCACTCTTTTGTGGTCTTCTCTGATACCATTCGTGCTATCATCGTTATAACTTTTATTTTTATTTAAAATTTTAGTTATTTTTTTAAAAATAAATATCTATATTTGCATATTCGGATTCCGACATCAACTCCTTAGGAGAGACCTCGCAAAGGCCAATACCCATATTCTGCATGGCTGGGATAAGCAATCCAGGTGCTATCATTTTCGCCGGGGTAGCTTGAGTTGCAGGTTGGGTCGGTGCAGATGCAGCTGGCGTTGAGGTTGAGCCCTCTGTCAATACTGAGATTAAGGGTGTCAACGAATCAAATACGAATCGAATTATCCAGATACGGATGCCAGATAAAACATATAATTAAAATCCGTTTGATACTTTTCGAGTCTCAACATACCAAATACAAATCAAATAGTCTAGATACGGATGTCGGAAAAACAGATAATTTGAATCCCAATTGACACCCCTAGCTGAGATAGAGAGAGCCCGTGGGGGGACACGCGGCCGACGGCGACGTGTACAATCACCAAGCATTTAATGACGATAACCTCCTTTTGGAGTGTTGAGACGTGAGCTTCGACGAAGATCAGAATCAACGATAGGAGTCTGGTATTTCTCCCTTGATTTCTGGTCCTTAGAGGGACCTGATACTGTCATCTGAAGAGAAATATGTGTAGCTCTCAAAATGTCAGAAGAAGCTGCCTGCTCAGACAACTTGTTTCTGCTCCACTGGAACTATGACCATCACATCTAGATTCTGAATCTCCACAGGAGGGATTGATTCTGCAGCATGCTTTAGGGAACAATTGCTAACGAAACCTCTGAGATTGGTCTGATTTCTGAAACTTCCGCAAAGTTCAGGCAACGTGCCACCTTCTTTGGAGATATGCATATGAAATCTGAAAAACTTCCAATTGGGGAATCGATGTCCACCTTGGCAGATCAACAAGTATTAGTGGGTCAAAAGTAGAGCTATTTTACGGTACATTAAATGTAATATGGATCGTTTATTCTTTTTGATCCAATGATTCAGATTAGTTATGATTTTATTATACTAGTCATATGCCCGTGCTTTACAATGAAAACTCATACTTTGCACCAATAAATTATATGCGATGAGCAATATTATGTCTCAAACATATTATTCACTTGAATGTACAATCATAGAATGTTAAATGAAGTACATAATGTTCCTTATTGCAAGTGGTTATGTGTCAAATAAGGCTTAAGAGCATTAGAAGTGAATAATACCACAGAGCTCTTTTCGCGTTAGGAAAAAGAAACTTTTCTTGCATTGATATGTATCGTGCCTAACAAAGAGAATCAGTGAGAGCAATCATACATCAGATTATACAAGTACACAAGAAACAATTGTTATGATATGTCGGATGCATGACTTAAGCTTACATCACCAGAATAAAAAGCCTAATCAATATACATAATGTTTTGCTGCACTCCGTAGCGTTTAAGCAACCATATCTTTAGAGCCTTAATGTTATACAACTAAGACCTTCAGTACACGGATTGCACTTGCAGCGTAAGTGACAACAAAAAAGAAAAAAATGTCCAATTCCGATCCGAAGAACAAATAATATCAATGCGCATAACGATTGAGTAAGTATATCTTTTGTGTCAAGAAACCAAATCCATCGCCAATCACAAGAGGTGAAACCCCAATAGCTATTGTTTCAAGAATGGCATCGTTTACTCTGTTGCAGATCCTCTCAATCTCGATGGAACTAACCTGAAATTCATCATACACAATGAATGGATGGACAGCCAAAAACTGCAATGTAATAAATGAGTCGTGTGTTACAACATTTTAGACCTTAATGCCACCAAGGTTCATTGTGTCATCTGCATGCCCATGAGCCCTATAATATCAAAGGGTTGTGGATGTCCCATTGCCGCACAAACTGAACCCCATGTAGTCTTGGGCCCTCCCCTGGCAAACTCGATGCCATCCACAACATAATGAAATACTACAAGCATGAAGGAAATGCAGGAAAGGGCAACAAGGTACAAAAACGAAACAATGTAACAAGAACCTTCACCCCTCCTGATAACGTTTAGTAACTTGTCTCTTTTTCTTGAAACCAATAGGAAAATATGGGCTTCCAAATTAAGAACATTAAGCATCATAATACTGCCATCCACACCGCACAACCCTACCAAGACTTCAGGTTTGATATTTGTGGCAAATTCAACCAAAGTCTAAACCATTTGGTTGGGAAACACAGATGCTACAAAAAGTCAGGTTGATGTCTTCCTAAAACCAGTGCCCTATATTTATGTTGGCTATTGTATGAGAGATTGGGCATCATATGTTGTTTTCAGTTAACAGAGGAGAATATGTATGTCCTTTGGGGTAGCACCAAGGTCTTCAGCCAACTGCAGTAAATAAATATAAATATAAACTTATGAAGTATATCCGTTTGATAAATATTAGTGTTGGAAAAAATATTCAAAAACTATGTTCCACTTACCTAAAGAAACTCAAAGAATCCAAGTCTGTCATCAGTCCAGTATCCCCAGGCATCATTAAAGTGGCCAGGCCTTCCCCCCATGGACCCACAGTTTCACTCCACCGAAATGCATTTCGTAGATAATTTCCTATGGCATAGTTACGCTTAAACACGTTTGATATATATATATATATATATATATATATATATATATATATATATATATATATATATATATATATCATCAAAATCATGTAATGTTATAACTTAATTTTGGATGTAATATAAAATGCAAAGATGATAAACCTGGAAACTTGAGAAATTGAGGCTTGAGATTGGCCAACATAGAAGCAAGATCTTTCCGAAAACCATGGCCCTAAGACAAAAATGTAATGAATAAAAGGTCAAATAATCCATGGAAAACTCAGTAGGATTATAATCATCACTACCGTATATAATTGGGATGGTACCAGCTGCATTTGGATAAAGAAAAGGAAAGTTCTCGCTTGATGCATCCCCTAATGAGAAACAATTTCCCTTATAGAATATGGCTTATCTAATAACTGATAGGATACTCTTAGAATTCAAATAGGTTGCATTTATTGATAGTCTGCATAAAGGTTGCAATTGAAATCACAGAGGGTGTATATATAGTGCTTATTTCCACCAAAATAAAATATAAGATAAAACATAAAACAGAAACAAAGTATACCATGTAGTTGTCCAATGGCATAACTGACACTTGATCAAGCCAAATTACCCTACTTTCACTGGTAATAAGTTGAAGCCTTGAATTGGTGTTTTTTTGCTGGATTTCAAATGAAATTCTATCTTTGTCCATTTCGCAAATGCTTTCTTGCTAATTTGAAAGCACCATGGAAATGCATGTCATTATTACACGAATATGTAAGCATCCTCAGTAACATTAACAGAAAGAGAACATTACATGATGGTATGAGTAGCGAGTTTTTGTAGACCATCAGAGCTTGTCAACGAAACAGTCAAGGACACTGCATCTGAGGACCTAGTACGCAGGCTCACCTTATAAACCTTCCCTCTTTCAAACAGAAAGCAATACATGACAAAGTAGAAAACAGTTACATGACATTTCATGGGATAGATACATTTCAGGCCAAGTTAAAACTGTCACATCAGCTCCACAAGATTATAGGTCCAACGTGCTGTATTTGTTCCAAAAGTAAATCAATATATTATAGGTTGATAGATAATTGAATAATAGAAATATTGTACCATGCCCCAGTAACCAGGATTATAGACTCCAACACCCCCTGATGGGCAGACATTAGTTCCTTTAGAATCACAAAGAACTTCCATTCGAAGTGCAACTGGATTACGTTCAAAACAGGATGTTTGATCAGGTCCCAAAATAATACTTGATTCACTCCCAATTACCAACCATGGGTCGATGTTTGAAGGTGTATTAGGCCCACCTAGGGCTGGAAACGAGCCGAGCCGAGCTCGCCTGTGGCTCGGTCTCAAATGCGGCTCGGCTTGGCTCAAAATGAAGCTCGAGCCAGCTCGCGAGCTCTACCAAGCCAAGAACCACCCAGCCTAGGAAACAACCAAGCAGCAGCAACTTTGTTGTTGTGGTTTTGTTCATTCCATTCCACATTCATCAAATTCACCGACATATCTAATCAACATGTAGAACTTGCATTGCAGTCACTAAAATGAAATGCAGAATTAACAAGAAATTGATACACTAGATGACTAGAAGGGGGAAGGGCATGGAGAGGATTGGGGATCGGGAGCGGCTCAGCGGCGATGGTGAAGTTCTCCTCGGCGCCCGGGCATGACCCAAGTGCCCTGCGATGGTGAAGTTCTCCTCCGGCATCGGGCGGTGGGTGCCAGTGCGGTGCATGACCCGGTGCCCGCAGCCGCGAGCACACCCGTCGTGGCGGCGCGTCGCCGCTGGCTCCACGGACTACCACCACCTAGGCAACCGGCGGGTGCACGACGCACCAGCCGCGGCATGCGTGAGCCGCAGCTGCTCCGCCCAACGCCGCGCAGCCTCCCGGCCCCGACCGCGTCCCTGGTCCAAGAAGAGAGGAGCGCGGGTGGTGAAGAATCCCATGGCGCTACTTGGGACGCTCAGCGCCACGCCCCCCCATGAAGGCGCCGACGACCAGAGAAAGGGGTGGAGAGGCTCGATGTCGGAGACGAGGAGATGGGGGATTGGGGAAAGGGGAGCGGGAGGCGAGGAACCGAGGAGGTGCTTAGCGGCGACGCGGAGGCACGAGGAGCGGCGGTGGACGGGGAGCGGGTGGAGCACGGGCCGAGGAGGAGGACGAGGAGCTACGGCCCACGGGGAGGCGGTGCAGTGGGCCGGGCGGGGGGAGCCGGGAGAGGAAGGGAGATTTGGGAGTCACGGCGGACGGGAGATTGGGAGAGGAAGGTGAAGGGAATTGAGGAATCGCGTGATGCGTGGGGTTAGGGACCTTAGGGTTTAGTGGGTGGCTGGGACATGGCCTAGTGGGTGGTGGGGATTTCACGTGGGGTGGGACGGCTCGTTTGGCTCGCGAGCGGCTCGAGCTCGGCTCGATTTTCTTCGAGTGAAAGTTAGGCTCGGCTCGGCTCGAAAATTCACGAGCCTGAGCCCGAGCTCGCTCGAGCTCATTTCAAGCCGAGCCGGCTCGCAAGCCGCGAGCTTTTTTTCCAGCCCTAGGCCTACCGGCCTTAAAACCTGGAAGTAATTTTGTCAGAGCTTACACACATTCAGCGAACAAAAAGGGAAGTGGAGGAATGGACCCTGGACTCATTAATACATACCCTGACCTTTGCACAACTTTGTCAGGTACAACTACAGTAGCCTATCATCTTGAGTAACTCAGATATGCTATTCCTTACCTCTGTTGTTTACGAGCTATATGCCCACAACCCACCAGCCCTTGCATGGTTGATCTCCTACAAGTAGAAGCACAAATTTATTCAAATTACCAATTATTCTCTCAAGTTAACCCCCTTGGCAGCAAAATCTAATAATTTTTCTATTATTTCAATTGTTGATGTGCCACCAGATGAACTATAAAAAAAATGCAATATAGCTGCTCAAAACAATTGCTAATGGAAGATAAGGTTACCTCATGCGGTCATTCTTAGCCCATGTTCAATTCCTATGGACTATATGTGTTTTCAGTTAACAGAGGAGAATATGTATGTCCTTTGGGGTAGCACAAGGTCTTCAGCCAACTGCAGTAAATAAATATAAATATAAACTTATGAAGTATATCCGTTTGATAAATATTAGTGTTGGAAAAAATATTCAAAAACTATGTTCCACTTACCTAAAGAAACTCAAAGAATCCAAGTCCGTCATCAGTCCAGTATCCCCAGGCATCATTAAAGTGGCCAGGCCTTTCCCCCCATGGACCCACAGTTTCACTCCACCGAAATGCATTTCGTAGATAATTTCCTATGGCATAGTTACAGCTTAAACACGTTTGATATATATATATATATATATATATATATATATATATATATATATATATATATATATATATATCATCAAAATCATGTAATGTTATAACTTAATTTTGGATGTAATATAAAATGCAAAGATGATAAACCTGGAAACTTGAGAAATTGAGGCTTGAGATTGGCCAACATAGAAGCAAGATCTTTCCGAAAACCATGGCCCTAAGACAAAAATGTAATGAATAAAAGGTCAAATAATCCATGGAAAACTCAGTAGGATTATAATCATCACTACCGTATATAATTGGGATGGTACCAGCTGCATTTGGATAAAGAAAAGGAAAGTTCTCGCTTGATGCATCCCCTAATGAGAAACAATTTCCCTTATAGAATATGGCTTATCTAATAACTGATAGGATACTCTTAGAATTCAAATAGGTTGCATTTATTGATAGTCTGCATAAAGGTTGCAATTGAAATCACAGAGGTGTATATATAGTGCTTATTTCCACCAAAATAAAATATAAGATAAAACATAAAACAGAAACAAAGTATACCATGTAGTTGTCCAATGGCATAACTGACACTTGATCAAGCCAAATTACCCTACTTTCACTGGTAATAAGTTGAAGCCTTGAATTGGTGTTTTTTTGCTGGATTTCAAATGAAATTCTATCTTTGTCCATTTCGCAAATGCTTTCTTGCTAATTCTGAAAGCACCATGGAAATGCATGTCATTATTACACGAATATGTAAGCATCCTCAGTAACATTAACAGAAAGAGAACATTACATGATGGTATGAGTAGCGAGTTTTTGTAGACCATCAGAGCTTGTCAACGAAACAGTCAAGGACACTGCATCTGAGGACCTAATACGCAGGCTCACCTTATAAACCTTCCCTCTTTCAAACAGAAAGCAATACATGACAAAGTAGAAAAAAGTTACATGACATTTCATGGGATAGATACATTTCAGGCCAAGTTAAAACTGTCACATCAGCTCCACAAGATTATAGGTCCAACGTGCTGTATTTGTTCCAAAAGTAAATCAATATATTATAGGTTGATAGATAATTGAATAATAGAAATATTGTACCATGCCCCAGTAACCAGGATTATAGACTCCAACACCCCCTGATGGGCAGACATTAGTTCCTTTAGAATCACAAAGAACTTCCATTCGAAGTGCAACTGGATTACGTTCAAAACAGGATGTTTGATCAGGTCCCAAAATAATACTTGATTCACTCCCAATTACCAACCATGGGTCGATGTTTGAAGGTGTATTAGGCCCACCTAGGGCTGGAAACGAGCCGAGCCGAGCTCGCCCAGGCTCGGTCTCAAATGCGGCTCGGCTTGGCTCAAAATGAAGCTCGAGCCAGCTCGCGAGCTCTACCAAGCCAAGAACCACCCAGCCTAGGAAACAACCAAGCAGCAGCAACTTTGTTGTTGTGGTTTTGTTCATTCCATTCCACATTCATCAAATTCACCGACATATCTAATCAACATGTAGAACTTGCATTGCAGTCACTAAAATGAAATGCAGAATTAACAAGAAATTGATACACTAGATGACTAGAAGGGAAGGGCATGGAGAGGATTGGGGATCGGGGCGGCTCAGCGGCGATGGTGAAGTTCTCCTCCGGCGCCCGGGCATGACCCAAGTGCCTGCGATGGTGAAGTTCTCCTCCGGCATCGGCGGGTGGGTGCCCAGTGCGGTGCATGACCCGGTGCCCGCAGTCGCGGCACACCCGTCGTGGCGGCGCGTCGCCGCGAGCTCCACCGAGACTACCACCACCTAGGCAACCGGCGGGTGCACGACGCACCAGGCGCGGCATGTCGCGTGAGCCGCAGCTGCTCGCCAACGCCGCCGCAGCTCCGGCCCCGACCGCGTCCCTGGTCCAAGAAGAGAGGAGGCGCGGGTGGTGAATCCCATGGCGCTACTTGGGACGCTCAGCGCCACGCCCCCTCCCATGAAGCGCCGCGACCGGAGAAAGGGGTGAGAGGCTCGATGTCGGAGACGAGGAGATGGGGATTGGGGAAAGGGGCGCGGGAGGCAGAGGAACCGAGAGGTGCTTAGCGGCGACGCGGAGGCACGAGGAGCGACGCGGTGGGACGGGGCGGGGTGGAGCACGGGGCCGGGAGGAGGGCGAGGAGCTACGGCCTGAGGAGGCGGTGCGATGGGCGCGGGCGGGCGGGAGCCGGGAGAGGAAGGGAGATTTGGGAGTCACGGCGGACGGAGATTGGGAGAGGAAGGAAGGGGAATTGGGGAATCGCGTGGCAGCGTGGGGTTAGGGACCTTAGAGTTTAGTAGGCTGGGCTGGGACATGGCCTAGTGGGCTGGTGGGGATTTCACGTGGGGTGGGGCCGGCTCGTTTGGCTCATGACGGCTCGAGCTCGGCTCGAATTTTCTTTGAGCTGAAAGTTAGGCTCGGCTCGGCTCGAAAATTCACGAGCCTGAGCCCGAGTTGGCTCGAGCTCATTTCGAGCCGAGCCGGCTCGCGAGCCGCGAGCTTTTTTTCCAGCCCTAGGCCTACCGGCCTTAAAACCTGGAAGTAATTTTGTCAGAGCTTACACACATTCAGCGAACAAAAGGGAAGTGGAGGAATGGACCTGGACTCATTAATACATACCTGACCTTTGCACAACTTTGTCAGGTACAACTACAGTAGCCTATCATCTTGAGTAACTCAGATATGCTATTCCTTACCTCTGTTGTTTACGAGCTATATGCCCACAACCCACCAGCCCTTGCATGGTTGATCTCCTACAAGTAGAAGCACAAATTTATTCAAATTACCAATTATTCTCTCAAGTTAACCCCCTTGGCAGCAAAATCTAATAATTTTTCTATTATTTCAATTGTTGATGTGCCACCAGATGAACTATGAAAAAATGCAATATAGCTGCTCAAAACAATTGCTAATGGAAGATAAGGTTACCTCATGCGGTCATTCTTAGCCCATGTTCAATTCCTATGGACTATATGACAGCCCACCAGTTTCGATCACAACCCTGGTAGTGAGGTTCCAGGACCAAGCTGTAAGTTATAGATGCAAATTAGAGCAGCGTAAAATATTTTAAATGATACTAATACAAAGGATTGCAAAATTCCATAAAGAGAAGAGACTGTCCAAAGCCTCAAAACATGGCGAATAATGTTAGTTGAGGAATTGGGACTGAGACCTTAGATTTTTCAGAGCCATATGAAATTACCATTTCACAATACATCACTAAATCAGAGCCGCTGCACACACCTAGATGTATGTATTGTTGGTACCGTATAAAATTATGGGACTAATCTCATCTCATATTAACCGTCAAAGCTTGGTACAGTTTAGTCAGAGAAAGTTACATTTGAAAGGCACATAAAAAGAATCCATGTAATACTCCATAGACACACCTTTGCTTTTCGTTCTCACTCAACTTATAGATGACATTTCCAAGAATCATCAAGCTTTTGTTAATATGCTTCCCCTCCTTGAGACGTACCCCTCTAGCTCCTGTCTTGGCAATTCTTTTTGAACCAGCTAAATCCACCAAGTTCTACATGTAAAGGAAACAGTGTCAGTCACAGCATTCTTGACACACTTACTTTACTTCATACACAGGTATTGAGTGAGCAGCACATACCAAGACAGATACACGGATAGCATCTCCGGAGTCCATCTGGTCCTTAGCACTGCTTTTGATGACCTGGGACCAATAGAACGACAAAATCTAGAGTTTCAACATCACTTTCACTCTATGTAAATGGTCTCGAAACAACTTCAATCACTTGTGGATTTAGAATTACATACCACCCTGAAAATAGTATGGGACCGGCTACTCCGCACATTCATGTTTGTCTCCCAAAAATGCCTATTAGCTGAAAAAAAAGCTTCTAAACTGGTGGGGAAAAAAAAATTAAAACAGGTACTTGACAAGTAAAATAGTGTATGGACAGAAATGGTACCTTCTCCAAGCTCAAGGAGCTCAAACACTTGCTCGGAGCTTTTCACAATCTCGTCCATGGTAGGCCACATACACATCGTGTGTAGCGGCAAAAGCAGAAATAGTTACATAACTTTGTCTTATGTCTGAAGAAAACTGGATTATTTCTTGCACTTACATCCTAGCTTTCGTGAATCGGCGACCGGCTCTCGAGCATCGGGAGGTCATTGATCTCCTCATTGTAAATCTTCATATGCGACACCACGATCGGGAACTCGTGTCGCGACCTACCCGAGACCAAAATCCAGCAGAAGGTGCAGAATAAAGCAATCTCGGTATCTAATTAACGAAAGTGTTGTCGTGTTGGGCATTGGAGACCGATATCTAACCTCTCGTGCGATGTCGAAGACATCTTGGGCAGCGAGCGGGATGATCCCGGGTGGTTGCGGGAGCCGTTCATGGTGAAGGTCTTGCCGTTGTTGAGTGCGGCGTGGCGGCGATCTGCGTTGAAGGCATCGTCGGCGGCGAGGATGAGGCGATGCCGTAGATCCGCGCGTTGGTGGCCATCTCGTCGAACACGTGGTCTTGATTCGGCATGAGAGGGGGCTAGAGAGGAGGGTTCGAGATGGGAGGAGGGAAGGCGGTGGCTTCTACGAAGCGAAGGCGCGCCGGGGCGGGGCGGCACGATGGAGAAGGAGATGCGGGTGTCGTCGATCGCCACTCGCGGTCACCGCCGGAAGTGGAGAATCATCGGAGGCGGGCGGTCGGGCGGAAGTGGGCGGCGATGAAATTTTCTCCATGGCGTGGAGGGCGGCGAGGATCACGGGGTGTGGGCGGCGGGTGAGTGGCGCGGATGGGAGGAGAGTGCAGGCGTGGGGCGGGCGAGGCGCGGGCGGATGGGGAGAGTCGGCGGCGGTTTGGCGTGGGGTTCGCGGATGGGAGGTGGAGGAGAGGAGAGGCGATGAGGTGGAGGCGAGATGAGAGGGGGGGTCGCGGCTGTGGGCGAGGGAGGCGGGCGGAGGCGTGGGGCGGATGGGGAGGTCGCGGCGGTTCGCGAAGTTGAAGTGGGGGTCGAAGTGTGGTGAGTCGCGGGTGGGGATGGGACGATCGCCCGGCGAACTGTGCGCACGGAGAAACCGAGAAAGATGCATATCTAATGGCTCACATCGTATGTAGAGGACAGATCCAATAGCTCATATCGCATGTAGGAGAACGAACCACCACCGACTCGTATTTTTAAATAGTAGAGACTAGTCATGTGTCCGTGCGTTGCAACAGAAAATCAAGTTTTGCATAGAATATATTTTTGCAGCTCACCAATTTTCCTATTGCCATTCATAAGTTAAACTTCCATGCCAGCAAAGCCAAGAAGGTTTCCTTGCTGCAGGTTGCAACGGAACCTTAAATCTTACATAAATAATATTTCTCTTTAACACATAAAGTGAATCAAGCAATTAAAAGATAATACTACATATATCTACAAGTATCACATTAGTGCAACACAAGTATCACAATAAGAGGTGTGAGTATTACATTCAAAATTCAATGAGAACTAAAAACTTGATTGATTTAAATTATATTTAAATTTATATTTATTTTGAAATTCAACTAAGTACCTAAAAACTGAAATTTATACATTCTAAACGTAAATTAATAATTTTGAATTTTGAATTTGAAAATTGGAACCAAGTTTCAAAATCAAACAACACATATCCTAATTTCTTTAGCTCAGTAGAAAAGAAAATGCAAGAATGTTGTCAATGTTTGTGTATATAGCATGATGCATATTACAGGTTAGATCACATGAGATTATGCTTGAAAGTTGAAACATGTGCACATGATGCCTACGCGAGGGGTCAGTTGAGCTCGGTTTAAAAAGAAAGAGGTTGTGAGTGGAGTTTTTAAAACTAAAAAAAAAACATGGTATTTAACATACTACGGTTTATAAAACAACAATGTTTGTTATACCCAAACACCTCAAAGTTTTTAATACTATAGTATTTTATAGAAACCATGGTATCTTTTAAAAACTCCAAAAAAATACTGTGTATCCAAACGGGACCTTAGTCCGTGCTACAAAATTCTGCAGATTGCAAATTCTTTGTTTCTGTTCTTGCTTTGGCATCCTTTGCAACTGCAATTGTAATGGAAGTAAACACGAAAAGTGAGTTACAGGCAGCAGCACCAATCTTGTGTGCATGCATCAACATATATACATTCCAGATATGAGATATTTGTGATGATGACTTTTTCATTAGAACTTATTCCATCCAAGATGGTTTATGAAAACACAAGAGTGCACCAAATATGCATGACCAAATAATACTAATTAATAAAAATCTACATGGTGTGATCACCTTTATTCCTTTTGAATCTGAAAAATGGCACGAGACAACAGCCTTTCTTGTTACATGCTGAAAAGGTGTCATCAGTTAATCACTTCATTAGCAAAGCTCAAGATTATATCCTCTTGCAGTATGGACTAGTTTTGAGTAGTTCCACATGATGTAAGATTGCATTCGTCAGTGCAGTGTGGAGAGAACCCTGAAAATTTCATGACAATCACAAAAATTGGCAAATCAGTTACTGTCCAAATACCGTGGTTGCTGCTCTTTTGATTCAGGTATTTACCTTGGAATTCTAAAGGGTTGAGTAGATCACATAGTTTGCGTAGGGGTGTTGAAGCAACTGCTCGAAGTGCGACATAGCTAGGAGCTCTATGATGATATTCACTCTGTCAGCTTCCTTGAAGACTTTCAGCCATTTCTCAACCACATTGCTGCTGAATTTCTGCATGGAAAGGTGGATGTACTTGCCTTCAAACTGTCGTGCAAGACTTGCATTTGCAGTGGGGACCTTCAGTTCTATTACATACTGAACGACATAGTTTATGTAACCATAGCAGACAATACCTATCAGTTCTACAAGTAAAAAAAAGTACATGAATCTATAGCAAATAATTCTTATCAGTTCTACAAGTAAATAACTACATGAAAATATAGCAAAGATATTCTACATACACAAGTATGAAATATGTTGAATGCATACATTCCTCTCAAGGTGTTTATAACTGGAACTTAACAAAAGATTTGCAGAAATAGCTTTAGAAGCACAGGATGTCCAATTTACCTCGAAGATTGGCTGAAAGTGGTAAATTGTGAATTTATGTCTCATTAGGAAATAAACTTACCAGCTCAGTACAGTTTAACCAATAAAATTCAATTTAGAGAAAATAGTGAACAACATTAGCTTCAAAATTCAGACATGTCAAGTGCCTAGAACAAACTTTTCCTCATTGGTGAGTATCCAAAGATTGCAAATTGCATATGACATTGTGCATTCCTCATCTGCCTTAACTCATCACCTCGAACCCATCATTGTGACTAAAGTTTACAAGAAATGGGACTACTCTGAACTCCATAGATTGAGCATTGTCGTCTACTTTAGCTACATTATTATTCAGAAGAAGTTTAGATGCATGCACATATTTGATATACCTTGTTATCATCGGCCTCGAACGATTGCAAGCATTTTTGCACGACATGATTGCCATTGGGATCTTTGATGAGCTATGACCAACTGGATCTCCTACCTTGTCCTGAGGCTCTCAATCAGCTTCTGTGCTGCCCTTGTCCGGAAATTAACACCATCATCACACACAATTAACAAAATTTTAACAGCAATTGTAAAGCAATTAAGCAATCAACTGGCATTCTTACCCATGAACGTTCAGGGAGATCTTGACCAGCACGAGCGTCTCCTTCGTGAGGGTGAGCACGACACCCATCCTCTGCTCGTCGTCGCAGACGGCGAGTAGCTTCTGCACGAGGTAGTTTCCGAACGGGTTGACCGTCAGCTCGACGGTGTGGCGCGCGACGCCGGCGAAGATGAAGTCAACCTCGCGCTTGCCGTTGTCGAGCCGCTGCTGCAGGAACTGGTACCCGTGCTGGTCCCTGGCGATGTGGTACATGAACCCACGCAGGCAGACCAGGCTCTCGTACTTGGCCGGCTTCGCGACGCATTTCTTGGGGCTCGTCGCGACCATGCTCGCCGTCCTCCTCGCGCTCTTGTATCGAGCCCTCGACACTGGAGCTGCCGACGAGCACCGGAAGTCCCAGCCGTCGCTGGTCGGGTTCCTGCGGAAGATGGATCAGGAGGCCAGTGTGTCGGAGACGCCTTAGCCACGGAGGTCGGGGTCGGAAACCTCGGTCATCCATCTGGTGGCGCCACGAGAGCCAAAGCTCTCGTTTGGATGAATTTTAGATCGTGAATGGAGGAGGAATTTCAGATCGGGGAGGGAGGAGTAGGGAGTACCGGAGGGCAAAGGTGGAGCTGCAAAGGCAGTAGCACCACCACGTCGGGGCGCCAGACGCCGTCGCCCGTCGGTCGCCGGGTCTTCGCGAGGAGGGAGAAGGGAGGAGGGAGAGAATTAGAGGCGGTGAGGGGAGAGGGGGCGACTTGACTAGGACGAGAAAGTAGTGGGCGGTTGGGTCTCGAGGCGTGGCTCGCGTGGCAGACTGGCTGGCGGGAAGAGAGCGGAGTGATCCGGTGAACGTTGATACGGGCACCAAAGAGGGTTGGAGGACGGACGATCGTTACCAACTGCTTTTTTTTAAGTAGTAGAGATTACACCTGGTAGTATGAGCAGTAGAATTCTAAGGGGATAGAATTGTAATTGACAATGTCGGGGATCACATGGAACAAGAGTAATATTTTTAACATTAGTTAATTTTTTTACTAAAGTGGCTACTAACAGAATTATTAGTGTAGCTCAGAAGGTTATTAGACCATCCCAATCGGCGTTCATGCCGGGAAGATTTATTCTTGATGGAGTTGTTATCCTTCATGAAACAATCCATGAGCTACATAAACAAAATTTGGATGGAATAGTTTTCAAGATCGATTTTGAGAAAGCTTACGACAAAGTAAAATAGTCTTTTTTACTTCAAACTTTGAGAATGAAAGGCTTTTCAATTAAGTGGTGTTCTTGGGTGGAAAGTTTTGTAAAGGGAGGGAGTGTTGGAATAAAAGTCAATGATGATATTGGATCCTTTTTTCAAACTCACAAGGGTCTCAGGCAAGGTGATCCTATGTCCTCAATTCTTTTTAATCTTGTTGTAGACATGCTTGCCATTTTTATTTCTAGAGCTAAGGAATAAGGTCTTTTAACAGGAGTAGTTCCCCACTTGATTGATGATGGGTTGTCAATTTTACAGTATGCTGATGACACTATCCTCTTCTTGAATAATGATTTAGAACAAGCAAAAAAAATCTCAAGCTTATTCTATGTGTCTTTGAACAATTATCAGGTTTAAAGATTAATTTTCACAAGAGTGAGATTTTTGCTTTAGTAATACCAAAGAGGTTGAATCTCGGTATACTCGGTTATTTGGTTGAAGTAGGTACCTTTCCTTTCAATTACTTAGGTATTAGATCCACTTTAGAAAACTAAGGAATAGTGATTGGAAGGGGTGGAGGATAGAGTTGAAAGAAGCTAAGTAGTTGGAAAGGCAAGAATATTTACGTTGGTGGACGATTAGTTCTTATTAACTCGGTGCTTAGCGATCTACCAATGTATATGTTATCTTTTTGAGGTTCCTAGGAGGTTCTCAAAGATTAGATTTTTATCGCTCTCGATTTCTTGGCAGAGTGATAATCATAACAGTAAGTATAGGCTTGCTAAATGGAGTTTAGTGTGTTCACCCAAAGAGCACGGGGGTCTAGGTATTCAGAACTTAGACACAAAAAATAAAAGTTTACTAGGAAAATGGTTGTTTAAGTTACTTAATGTCACAGCCCCAACTAATTAAATGAGATTAATTTGTATTTCACTAACCTGCATTATTGAATTCAAACCATTTCATAATATATTGTACTTGGAAAATCTAATTTGAGGTGAACCTACACATCAAAATTCACTTTTCAATTCAAATCAGTGATAAAAAGTTGGAATCACCATCTGAACCCAATTTATTTAAATACGACATTAATTACCATGAATTAATATAATTTTTCCCAAATTTTTGGGACTAGGTTAAACCAAATGAAAATTCAAACCAACTTAAAAGACATACATTAAGTTTGAATTTAAATATCACAAAATATATTATGAACAGTAGGGTTTTATAATTTTTATGGGAACTATGTCATCCCAGGAACCTCCACAAATTATTTCGTAATTTTTGGAAATTTATTTCTATTTCTAAGCCTCGGTCAAGCGAAGGAATAATTTAAATCTCGATCAAGCGTGCCTTTGTTCCGAGACTCGGACGGACCACGACTCGGACTCGAGTCCGACCGGGCGGTGACGACTTAACCGCCTAATTGCACTCCCTCATGCGGCCGTCGATCCAAGCTAAGCGGTCCCGATCTTGTAGACATTCGGACGGCTCCAGCGGCACCTTGATCGGATCGTTCATTCACGATCCAACGGTCGGATCAACACTTTTCTTGTGCACACCCACTCTTTTCGATCGCGCCAAGGCGGTCCCACCGGTCGAGATCCGTCTCTTTCCTCGGGCGGCGAGCCTCGAGCTCGGCGCCACGTCGCGCCACGCTCGCCCTCGCGCCGTGCGCCGTGATGCACCGCCTCCCGACCACTCCTGGAGCTCCCCTAGTAGCGCCGCCTCCATATCCGTCGATCCCGGGCTTAAATCCCTCTGTTCCTCCTTTGCCTCACTTCTCCTCGCACCGAGAGGAGAGGACGTTGTGCATGCTCCATTCTCGGGTAAGCTCAAGGCCATGGTGTTCCCTAGCCTTGCAATTACTGCCGTGTCCATTGCCTTATTCCGGTGATTGTCCTTGCTTGCGGTTCTCCGTTCTTCATCTCGCTCTCGGTGGTCTCGGGCGTGCCCGACACCGATCTTGTGACCCCCTTCACTTTGGTGAGTGTTACCCTTGCTTAAGTCGTCACGGTGCCCCTGCACTTATGAAGTATTTCCCTAAGTCAATTTCAACGATACTCCACGAGTTACTCCAAATCTTGAAGTTAACTTTTATCGGCCGTGTACCTTGTTCTTCGTCTCGGCTCGGCGGTAGGACATTCTTCGATTGCTCACATTCTCACCATCTCCATACCGCATTTGAGCATGTTCAAGAGCTACTTGCCTTTCTCCCTCCCGGCGACCTCTCCACGTGGACCGTAGTGACCGTAGTGGACCTCGCCGTCATCCGTCAACTCCGATGCGTCTCGGCTTTTCGGGCTCTCTTACGCATTGGTAACCCCGGTAGCCTTAGGTCCTCGGACACTGCATGCGAGGATTGTGCGGAACTAGTTTTGCTTTTTGCGTTTCGGCGAAATACTCGGCTCGCCATTTCGGCTCACCGTCGGCACAAACAACCTCCGCGCTAACAGCCCCACGGAGGTAGTCCTCGATGTGCCTTTCCATTTTGGCACAGCTCGCACGGCCACTCGGTTTCCTCGCGCGTGGGCGGTTGTGTGATCGGCTCTGCCGCTCGTCTATTGTCGGACACAGCGAGCAAAAGACCCATTTGGGTTAAGCTAGTGAAGTTCAAACTCTTTAACGGTGGGTTAGAAAGGTTAATACCTCCACGACATGTGGGCCTCCTATAGGGTTAGCGATCGCGTAAATCTTAGTTTGTGCTTCACTAACTAAAGCGCGTGATTCGGATAGTTCATACTCAAGGTTACGCTTGCTAGTTTAGGAGGCGTATTCACGAGTGCGCTTTCGACTCGGTTTCGGCCAAGACCGATCCGCCGGCGGGTCAATACTTTGACCCGGGTCCCACAGTCGATCGCGTTAGCTAGCTGCGGTGCGTGAGAAAATACTGAGTTCTTTTAGAAAATCTGGAAAAGGATTACCTATACTGAAAAACAGATGGTGACTTCTAAAATGCATAACTATTTCATACTACCTCCAAATCACATGAAACCACTACGAAAATTTTCATTTTTAATGAACCTTATATTAAAATTTGTTTCAAACTTATCTCTGTAGCAGAGAGTATTATTTGGAGATTAATCCATTAAAACCATTATTTATACAATAGAAAAATAGTGAAATCTTTAAAAACACATAAGTAATTATTGGAAACTCCAAAAGCAGTGAGACCACTTTTGATCATTTTCATTTTCAGTGAACTTAATTCTAAAAATGGTCTCCACCTTACCTCTATCACAGAAACTATTTTGGGAGAATATACTCTTTAACTCCATTAATTTTTATACTATAAAAGGTGATAACTTTGAAAATCAATAACTAAATCATAAAAACCCCAAAAGGACAAACTCAACTGTTTCTAACTTATAATAATATTGCCTATTTATCTATGTGATCCACGTACTCATAACTGTTCTACAAAAATTCACTTAGTAATTAAATTACATAATGACGTCTTATTGAAATCAAATTCAAACCATTATAACTTTCACATGCTAAATCAAAATGAAATAATTCTTTCACCTAAAATCCTTTAAAATCATGATCTAACTACTGTAGAAAAATCATGCATTCTTGAGCATTTTGATTCTTGAGTTGTTTTCTTGGTATTTATTTGATGTTATAATTATATAGATCCGAGCATATTGATATCGACACTTACGCTACGAGTGAGCAGCTCTTTGTACCAACAAGGCAAGCATCATTTGAACTTTCTTTTGCATCATATTTGATCCCGTTTTGGTTAAGTTAGTGCAATGATAATTGCTTGCATGCTATTTTGATTATGTCAATATTTTTGTGATGTGTAGTTTAGCTATGTCCTATGCTTGAGGTTAATCTTGAATTAAGCCAACTCCTTATGCTTAAGATAGGATGTGTGAATTATGGGTTATAGGATTGTAGCCATGCAAGTCTAGATCGGTAGTTCGATCGTCGGGAATAACCCGTCGGTTTTGGGATACACACAACCCTTACTTTATGATTTTACTTCAGATCTTTGCAGCTGTTTTATGAGTAAAATTTTGTCATTTTAAATGAGTTTTGGTCGGACAAGTGTTGGTTAGTGATGGTGCTTTGTGCACGAGCATTGGGTAAGTGGAAGGACTTGTGCGGACAATTGAGGACCGAACTTTGGGTACCTCTTTGTTCAAGCAACACTCGTCTTTGCCACACGCGGGTTGGGAGCCGTATGGTTAAGTAGGGGAGGTTTTATTGTGTTAAGTCCTTGGTGGTGTAAGGGCATAGCGGCCAGTGAAATCCTATGTTCTTTGAGGAGCCGATGTAATCCTTTATAGTGTGCAAGGAGCACCAATTCTTGTTTTGATTGCATCGGTATTTCCAATATAACTTGTGAGCCCCTAGCAAGTGCTATCAGCGCTTGTACTAGGCAGAACCATCTCACAAGGGGACTTAGCTCAATAGGGCTTTCTTCTGAAAATGACTATATCTTGATTTACAGTACGGCATACCATAGGAAGTATGCTATATTCGGAGGCATCCGGAGGCTTACGGGCTAATCAAGTCGTGTGGGTAAAGTAGTACACCTGCGGGTATAATCTATTCGAATAGCCGTGTCCACGGTTATGAATGACAACTTGAAATTTGTGGCTGCTTATTGTTAGACTTTTAATTAAAAATTGTGGTTGAACTTGGTATTCGTCATGAGCAGGGATGTTCATGTGTTTAGTACATCAAGGTGGGCTGCCACTTTGGTCTTTGTATGATTCAATTGTTCATTCTTGAAATGCTTTACTACATGCTTTACTTCTACTTCAAATCTGATTTTAAATGGGCACATGAAAAACTAGTATGTGTAGGATGTTAATTGTTGCGTCTCTTTCGCAAAACTAAACCAATATGAGCCATCCTTTGAATGACCCTTATGCATAACTATTTTTATTTGTGTAAGACTTGCGAGTACACTTGTACTCGACGGATGTTTCTTGCCCTTTTCGGTGAGGAAGGTTATGATTACGACGATCTCGCTAGTGTCGACTTGGCGACACTAACGAGTAGTGTCTTGCCATTTAACTTGATCGGTTGCCGATGGGTGTTGGGCATACCACTGCTGGTCTTTTGCTTTATCTATTTAATTCATTGCTACTTGATACTCTGTTTTAAATTTGGCGGTCGCCGTTTGTAATAAATGTAGACCTTAACTATTATGCGTATGTCTTTCATCCCTTGTTGTATCGTTGTATGGATGTAATCAACGTTGGATGAGGGTATGAGTATATTGGTCATTGATCTTGGGAACCAATATATGTCATACTCGTTGTTGATGAAGTCCCATTTAACCCACCGAGTGTAGTGCTTGAATCGAGGAGAATCGACAATCATGTAGCGCTCGCAGGAGCAAGCGCATGATCGTTGAGGCTCTAGTATTCGGCTAAGCCTCTCACTTGGATAGGGTTAAATTGGAATTCATTCTGGGAGACCGTAATTATGTCCCTAAGACCTTGTCTAATCTCGGTCTTATGGAGATAATTACAGGGGTCCCCAGCGTTAGTATCGAGCCATCTTGTTTGTAGGTTAGAGGTAGCTGGCGTTAGAGTTAGTAAACCTTACGAAGTCAAAATATTTTGAAATTATCAAATTACTTTGAGAAAGTTTAAGTTAAGAATATCTTTTATTCCTTATCCATCTTAGTATCTTTCCTCTCTGATCTGTTTTAGTTTATGAAACTAACACCTTGCCTTCTTGCCTTTAGATGAACCCTCGATGCCTTGTCAGGAAACTCAAGTGAAGGAGTGGATGGATACCGGCGTTCTTTGGGAGACATGATGTGGAGGCGAACTTCACATATCAGCCCACTTATTCCATCTGCCGTGATCGAGGACGGGGATGGAGGAATTTATGGCGATGATAGATATCATTGCTCGACAAGTCACGGGAGCATACCTTACGCTTCGGCGCGTGGCGCCGGAGGCCATGGCGTTACAAGAGGTGGCCTTGGTGGCCATGAGTGCGTCTCGCTACGACAGCGAGTTAGCCCGGCCCCATATGATCACTTTCCGATGCGCGCCGCGCTAGGGGCGTGAACTTCGTTTGCTAGAGATTCAGTTTGGGAGGACCCCAAGTCGAGCGATTGGCGAGATTGGTTCACGTAATGGACCAAATGCATCATTGCATGATGCATGAGTTATGGGAGGCAGCGTCGTCGTCTCATTATAGCTCGGGAACATTCTGACTCATGCATGACATGAGGCTCATTCGTCGGATGTCTGTATGGCGCTAATGAGGTTTCACCGTACATTCTCTGCGCCGGACTATCGTCTCCACAAGTAGGAGGCCATATCATCGGCGTAGGATCCCCTTACGCCTCACCAACCGGGAGACCGGAAGACACGAGTCCCTGGATACCACTGCTCGATGACTTTCAGGTGAACTTTGGCCGGAATAATATCTAAGTTTGTTAGGGCGGGAGCTCTATGTTTGAGCTTGTATCCTTAGGTTTATGTAATAGGGTAGTAGAAGTCGAACTATTATGTTTCATTTGCAAAAACTACTATTTGATTGTAATCTTAAGCTGCATGGCGCTTATGTCTGTGTTGTATCGATTCGGTTTATCTTGATTTATGTTCGGTGTTCCATTTGGTGTTACAATTTTCTTGCTTTTGATATTGATTGTGCATGTAAAGCCAAGTAATGGCTTTTGTCTTAATTACTAACCATCCTTGCCCTTGTCTGAGGATGGCAGGACCGACTACGCGATCGGGAGCCTGCGCGTGAGGCTCCCCATCCCCATCTAGGGCACCACGTCTAGCACCTCGGCGATTTCTCACGATCGGGGCGGTCATCCAGCGGCCGTGCGGGCATGGAAGCCCTCTCGGCGGCCGTCAGCGGGGTGGACCGCTGAGAGGTGCTCCCTCGCCGCCATCCATGGTCGAGTTCATGATGATGATTGGCGCAGCCGGATGGACCGGACCGGATGCTTGAGGCGATCGTGCGCAACACGCGCCGGCACCGCTCCGGCGGAGAGCCGCCCCACCGGCGTCCGGAGGTCTCGGCGAGTTCAGCGGACCAACCCTCCGGCGTTTGCGGGCGGCAGGACCCGATGGAAGCGGAAGGGCGCTACACAACGTGAGAAGAAGCGAACATTGCCCGGTGTACGGAGTCGAGAGTCTTGTTTGCGGCTACCGGTTGGCGGGTGCGGCCAGCGCGTGGTGGGATAGTTATTCGCCATGCGGCCGCCTGGTCACGTCCGACAGGGCGAGTTGAGGCAGCGTTAGAGGCCCATATACGAGGGAGTGCGCTTATCAGCGGCGGCGGTTCCTGCTTTGAGGCAGGCGGAGGACCGTCGCGAGTACTGCATGACTTCAACTACTTGGCGGTATGCTCGGACGGCGTCTCGGCGGGCGCTCGTCGCGGAGCGAGTTCTTCCATGGGCTATCGAGGAGTTGCGGCTTGTTTTAGCTGCACACGATTTGAGTTTCGACATCATCGGTCAACAAAGCGTCGTGGTGGAGCATGAGAGCAGCGGTGGATGAGTCGAGAAGAGGAGGAAGGCTTTCCGGGCGGCGTGGCGAGTGGCGATTTTCGAGGCCTCGCCGAGACTACCTCGGGCACCTCGTGCCCGGCGGCACCATCGAGGTCTCTGTGGCACCTCCACGACCTTCTCCACCGGCGGCTCAGCGGCCTGGCGAGGCGAGGCCACGGCGGTGGGGCATACAAGCCGGCGTCATCTGTTTTCCGCGTGGCCGTCGGGGCCACTATGCTTCGCGATGCCTCGCCAGCGGCGAGGATGCCGGGCGTACTACGCTCGGCACCTCGGCCCAGCTCGGCGAGGCCACGCCACCCCCAGAGAGTAGCACCTACTCCACCCGGCATGCGTGGTCGCGTCAACCACGTCTCGGCGGAGGCGGCAAGCGCTTTGGCGTCGTGCTAGGTACATTACTTGTTAATTCATGTCTGCATCGGTTCTATTTGATTACGGAGCATCCCATTCCTTTATTAAAAGCGAGTATGCTGAAATTAACCAATTTAAGATACATACACTACACCCACCTTATCATATCCGGTCCCGGGTCGGTTTTCTCGCCGATCAAATGCTGTCGGGGCGTAAAAATTGAAATACAAAATGTTAACTTTTCAAGCAAACTTAATAGTGATAAGTTCGGTGGGCATCGATGTTATCTTAGGGATGGATTGGTTATCTAAGAATCGGGAAAGATTGATTGTGCCCAGCGGTCTATTTGATGACTAGCGAGGGCGGCATCAGTCGTCTTTGCACCTTTAGTGGGTAGTTCTCGCCTATATGCTTTAGAAGCGAGTACCTCTCTCACACTAGAGGAGGTACCAATAGTGAGTGAGTATCTGATGTGTTCCTGAAGAACTTCCAGGCATGCCCCGACCGAGAGGTAGAGTTTGTCATTGAGCTTGCACCGTGCGCCCATCTCAAAAGGCCGTGTCGGATGCCGCCCAATGAGCTAGCTGAATTGAAAGAACAACAGGAGTTGCAAGACAAGGGTTTCATCGGGCCTAGCTCCTCGCCTTGGGGATGCCGGCTCTCTTTGTCAAGAAGAAAGACAGAGTCTACGGATGTGTGTTGACTACCGTCCGTTGAGCGAGGTCACCATTAAGAACAAGTATCGCTCCCGCGGTTGATGACCTATTTGACCAGCTTAGTGGAGCTCGGTGTTCTCCAAAATTGACTTGAGATTAGGCTACCATCAGTTAAAGTTAGAAGCGAGGACATTAGAAGACCGCCTTCTCTACTCGTTACGGTTTATGCAGTACGGTCATGTCCGCCGGTTTGACCAATGCCTGACTTATTTCATGAACCTCATGAATTCGGTGTTCATGGAATACTTGGATCGGTTTGTAGTGGTTTTCATTGGCGATATCCTTATCTACTCTAAGTCGATCTTGAGCATGAGCAACATCACGAGACTAGTGTTAGAAAAGCCGCCACCATCATTGTTATCGCCAAATTCAGCAAATGTGAATTTTGGCTTGAGAGGTTAGTTTCTTGGGACATATCCTATCTAAAGGTGGTGTCATTTGTTGATCCTAGTAAGATGCGAGATGTCCTTGAATGGAAGCAACCCAAGAGCGTCACGACATTCGTAGTTTTCTTGGACTTGCGGGGTACTACCGTAGGTTCATCAAGAATTTCTCAAAAATTGCAAAGCCTATGACCCAACCGAAGAAAGAAAAGAAATTGAGTGGGCGGAGAATGTGAGCAAAGCTTTCAAACCACGAAAGAATGCCGACGGAAGCTCCGTGCTTGTTACGCGGACATTCACAAGAGCTTTGTTATCTCTTGTGATGCATCTCGCCATGGGCTCGGTTGTGTGCTTATGCAAGGCGGCGAGTGGTGGCCTCTGGCGTCAAGGCAATTGAGGCCCCATGAGACCAATTATCCCACACACGACCTAGAGCTCGCGGTGTAGTTCATGCCTTGAAGATTTGGCGACATTACCTCATCGGTGTCGTTGCGAGATCTACAAACCATAAGAGCCTTAAATATATTTTCACCCAAGCCGACTGAACTTGAGACAAAGAAGATGGCTTGAGTTGATTAAAGATTACGATATGGGACTCCATTACCATCGGGGAAGGCTAATGTCGTGGCGGCGCCTTGAGAGAAAATCTCAATGCAAGCGTTCGACGGTAACTCCTTTTACTGCAGGCTTATGTTTGCATTGCAAGACTTACACGGAGATAGTTGAAGAAGGTTCACTTGCAGCCCTCGGGGTGACTTGCACACTTGAGGATCAGATTAGGAAGCCCGAAAGCGATGCGGAAGTGGCTCAAATCTTAGAACTGATAAAACAAGGCAAGGCAAAATGTTTTAGGCAAGATGCACAAGGTACTCTATGGTTTGGAAACCGTATGGTGGTACCATTTGATCGCCACTTGAGAGAATTGATTCTCAAGGAGGCTCATAACTCCAAATTCTCTATCCACCCCGGGAGTACAAAAATGTATCAAGATTTGAAAAAGCGTGGTGGAGCCAGAATGAGCGGCACGTTGCGATATGTGGCGAGTGCGATCTATGTCAAAGAGTCAAAGTGAGCATTTGAAGCGGTGGCACTCTAGATCCTGCCCATTCCCGGTGGAAATGGGAAGAAGTTGGCATGGATTTTATCACCGGCCTTCCTAGAACTAAAGCTGGATTCGATTCTATATGGGTAATTGTAGACCGTTTGATGAAAGTTGCTCACTTCATTCCTGTCAAGACCATCTACCGTGGGGACAAGTTAGCGGAGCTTTACATTGCAAGGATTGTTTGTCTCCACGGTGTTCCAAAGGTGATAGTTTAGATAGAGGCCCTCAATTCACGTCCTATTTAGGAATGTTTACATAAGCGATGGGGACCACCTATCTTTTAGCTCAGCTTATCACCCATAAGCGGATGGACAAGCGAGAGGGTAAACCAAGTTTTGGAAGACCTTCTCCGGGCATGTGTGTTATCCTCGGCGATAGTTGGGAAAAATGTTTACCGTTTGCGGAGTTCTCCTACAACAATAGTTTCCAATCAAGCATTCAAATGTCGCCTTCGAGCGTTGTATGGGAGAGCTTGTAGAAGCGCCTTTGGCTGGTCGGCGGGAGAGGCCATTCTATGGCCCGACCTTGGTGGAAGATCTTTGAAGAACAAGTCCGTGTCATTCGCGGCGACTTAGGACGGCTCAATCACGTCGAAGTCTTATGCCGATCGTCGTCGTCGCGAGTTGAGTTTGAAGTGGGCGATCATGTATATCTTAAAGTCTCTCCTATGAAAGGAGTTCGTCGTTTCCAAATCAAAGGTAAGTTAGCACCTCGCTATATTGGACCTTTCCAGTATTCTAGCTAAGGTGGGATCGGTGGCGTACCGGTTGGAGTTGCCACCATCGCTTCGAGCGTGCATGGCGTCTTCCATGTCTCCCAACTCAAGAAATGTCTTGAGTCCCAGCGGAAGCAACGAGTTGGATAAACTCGACTTGCAACCCGATCTATCTTATCGAGAGAGCCGATTCGTATCCTTGAGAAGCGGCGTAAGACTAGGAATCGTAACATCAAGTTCGTCAAGGTTCAATGGGGCAACCACACGGAAGGCGAAGCAACAGGAGCGTGAAGGCCGGATCACGAGAGGCATATCGAACTCTTCTCTACATGAAGTGCCTTCGTATCAAGAAAGGAAAGGTAAAACATATTAATGCAAATTATAACTTGTCAGCACTATCTTTGAAGGAAATCAAGACAACATGAATTATAACTTCCAATGAAAATCTTCTAATTCTTCTCCACGGATCTCGGGTGAGATCTTTTGTAAGGGGAGGTTTGTCACAGCCCCAACTAATTAAATGAGATTAATTTGTATTTCACTAACCTGCATTATTGAATTCAAACCATTTCATAATATATTGTACTTGGAAAATCTAATTTGAGGTGAACCTACACATCAAAATTCACTTTTCAATTCAAATCAGTGATAAAAGTTGGAATCACCATCTGAACCCAATTTATTTAAATACTACATTAATTACCATGAATTAATATATTTTTCCCAAATTTTTGGGACTAGGTTAAACCAAATGAAAATTCAAACCAACTTAAAAGACATACATTAAGTTTAAATTTAAATATCACAAAATATATTATGAATAGTAGGGTTTTATAATTTTTATGGGAACTATGTCATCCCAGGAACCTCCACAAATTATTTCGTAATTTTTGGAAATTTATTTCTATTTCTAAGCCTCGGTCAAAGCGGAAGAATAATTTAAATCTCGATCAAGCGTGCCTTTGTTCCGACTCGGACGGACACGACTCGGACTCGAGTCCGGCGGCGGTGACTTGACTTAACCGCCTTCTTGCACTCCTCATGCGGCCGTCGATCCAAGCTAAGCGGTCCGATCTTGTAGACATTGGACGGCTCCAGCGGCACCTTGATGCGGATCGTTCATTCACGATCAACGGTCGGATCAACACTTTTCTTGTGCACACCACTCTTTTCGATCGCGCCAAGGCGGTCCCACCGTCAGATCCGTCTCTTTCCTCGGGCGGCGAGCCTCGAGCTCGAGCGCCACGTCGCGCCACGCTCGCCCTCGCGCCGTGGCGCCGTGATGCACCGCCCTCCCGACCACTCACGGAGCTCCCCTAGTGCGCCGCCTCCATATCCGTCGATCCCGGGCTTAAATCCCCTCCTGTTCCTCCTTTGCCTCACTTCTCCTCGCACCCAGAGGAGGAGGACGTTGTGCATGCTCCATTCTCGGTAAGCTCAAGGCCATGGTGTTCCCTAGCCTTGCAATTACTGCCGTGTCCATTGCCTTATTCGGTGATTGTCCTTGCTTGCGGTTCTCCGTTCTTCATCTCGCTCTCGGTGGTCTCAGGCGTGCCCCGACACCGATCTTGTGACCCCCTTCACTTTGGTGAGTGTTACCCTTGCTTAAGTCGTCACGGTGCCCTGCACTTATGAAGTATTTCCCTAAGTCAATTTCAACGATACTCCACAGGTTACTCCAAATCTTGAAGTTAACTTTTATCGGCTGTGTACCTTGTTCTTCGTCTCCAGCTCCGGCCGGTAGGACATTCTTCGATTGCTCACATTCTCACCATCTCCATACCGCATTTGAGCATGTTCAAGAGCTACTTGCCTTTCTCCCTCCCCAGGGCGACCTCTCCACGTGGACCGTAGTGACCGCCGTGGACCTCGCCGTCATCCAGTCAACTCCAGTCGTCTCCGGCTTTTCCAGGCTCTCTTCTGCATTCAGGTAACCCCAGTAGCCTTAGGTCCTCGGACACCTGCATGCAGGGATTGTGCGGAACTAGTTTTTGCTTTTTGCGTTTCCGGCCGAAATACTCAGCTCCGCCCATTTCCGGCTCACCGTCGGCACAAACAACCTCCGCGCATGCAGCCCCACCGGAGGTAGTCCTCGATATTGCCTTTCCATTTGGCACAGCTCGCACGGCCACTCGGTTTCCCTACTTGCGGCCGAGTTCGGCGTGATCGGCTCTGCCGCTCGTCTATTGTCGGACACAACCGACAAAAGACCCATTTGGGTTAAGCTAATGAAGTTCAAACTCTTTAACGGTGGGTTAGAAAGGTTAATACCTCACGACATGTGGGCCTCCTATAGGGTTAGCGATCGCGTAAATCTTAGTTTGTGCTTCACTAACTAAAGCGCGATTCGGATAGTTCATACTCAAGGTTACGCTTGCTAGTTTAGGAGGCGTATTGCGAGAGTGCGCTTTCGACTCGGTTTCGGCCAAGACCGATCCACCGGTTGGTCAATACTTTGACCGGGTCCCACTGGTCGATCGCGTTAGCTAGCTGCGGTGCGTGAGAAAAATACTGAGTTCTTTTAGAAAATCTGGAAAAGGATTACCTATACCTTTGAAAAGCAGTGGTGACTTCTAAAATGCATAACTATTTCATACTACCTCCAAATCACATGAAACCATACGAAAATTTTCATTTTAATGAACCTTATATTAAAATTTGTTTCAAACTTATCTCTGTAGCAGAGTATTATTTGGAGATTAATCCATTAAAACCATTATTTATACAATAGAAAAATGACTGAAATCTTTAAAAATACATAAGTAATTATTGGAAACTCCAAAAACAGTGAGACCACTTTTGATCATTTTCATTTTCAGTGAACTTAATTCTAAAAATGGTCTCCACCTTACCTCTGTCACAGAAACTATTTTGGGAGAATATACTCTTTAACTCCATTAATTTTTATACTATAAAAGGCTGATAACTTTGAAAATCAATAACTAAATCATAAAAACCCCAAAAAGGACAAACTCAACTGTTTCTAACTTATAATAATATTGCCTATTTATCTATGTGATCCACGTACTCGCCACTGTTCTACAAAAATTCACTTCGTAATTAGATTACATAATGACGTCTTATTGAAATCTGAAATTCAAACCATTATAACTTTCACATGCTAAATCAAAATGAAATAATTCTTTCACCTAAAATCCTTTAAAATCATGATCTAACTACTGTAGAAAAATCATGCATTCTTGAGCATTTTTGATTCTTGAGTTGTTTTCTTGGTATTTATTTGATGTTATAATTATATAGATCCGAGCATATTGATATCGACACTTACGCTACTGAGAGTGAGCAGCTCTTTGTACCAGCAAGGCAAGCATCATTTGAACTTTCTTTTGCATCATATTTGATCCCAGTTTTGGTTAAGTTAGTGCAATGATAATTGCTTGCATGCTATTTTGATTATGTCAATATTTTTGTGATGTGTAGTTTAGCTATGTCCTATGCTTGAGGTTAATCTTGAATTAAGCCAACTCCTTATGCTTAAGATAGGATGTGTGAATTATGGGTTATAGGATTGCTTAGCCATGCAAGTCTAGATACGGTAGTTCGATCGTCGGGAATAACCCGTCGGTTTTGGGATACACACAACCCTTACTTTATGATTTTACTTCAGATCTTTGCAGCTGTTTTATGAGTAAAATTTTGTCATTTTTAAATGAGTTTTGGTCCGGACAAGTGTTGGTTAGTGATGGTGCTTTGTGCACGAGCATTGGGTAAGTGGAAGGACTTGTGTGGACAATTGAGGACCGAACTTTGGGTACCTACTGTTCAAGCAACACTCGTGCTGCCACACGCGGGTTGGGAGCCGTATGGTTAAGTAGGGGAGGTTTTATTGTGTTAAGTCCTTGGTGGTGTAAGGGCATAGCGACCGTGAAATCCTATGTTCTTTGAGGAGCCGATGTAATCCTTTATAGTGTGCAAGGAGCACCAATTCTTCTTTTGATTGCATCGGTATTTCCAATATAACTTGTGAGGCCCCTAGCAAGTGCTATCCGACGCTTGTACTAGGCAGAACCATCTCACAAGGGGACTTAGCTCAATAGGGCTTTCTTCTGAAAATGACTATATCTTGATTTACAGTACGGCATACCATAGGAAGTATGCTATATTCGGAGGCATCCGGAGGCTTACGGGCTAATCAAGTCGTGTGGGTAAAGTAGTACACCTGCTGAGGTATAATCTATTCGAATAGCCGTGTCCACGGTTATGGACGACCGCTCTAAATTTGTGGTGCTTATTGTTAGACTTTTAATTAAAAATTGTGGTTGAACTTGGTATTCGTCATGAGCGGGATGTTCATGTGTTTAGTACATCAAGGTGGGCTGCCACTTTGGTCTTTGTATGATTCAATTGTTCATTCTTGAAATGCTTTACTACATGCTTTACTTCTACTTCAAATCTGATTTTAAATGGGCACATGAAAAACTAGTATGTGTAGGATGTTAATTGTTGCGTCTCTTTGCAAAACTAAACCAATATGAGCCATCCTTTGAATGACCCTTATGCATAACTATTTTTATTTGTGTAAGACTTGCGAGTACACTTGTACTCAGCGGATGTTTCTTGCCTTTTCGGTGAGGAAGGTTATGATTACGACGATCTCGCTAGTGTCGACTTGGGCGACACTAACGAGTAGTGTCTTGCCATTTAACCCCGATCGGTTGCCGATGGGTGTTGGGCATACCACTGCTGGTCTTTTGCTTTATCTATTTAATTCATTGCTACTTGATACTCTGTTTTAAATTTGGCGGTCGGCCGTTTGTAATAAATTGTAGACCTTAACTATTATGCGATATGTCTTTCATCCCTTGTTGTATCGTTGTATGGATGTAATCAACGTTGGATGAGGGTATGAGTATATTGGTCATTGATCTTGGGAACCAATATATGTCATACTCGTTGTTGATGAAGTCCCATTTAACCCACCGAGTGTAGTGCTTGAATCGAGGAGAATCGACAATCATGTAGCGCTGCATGAGAGGAGCGCGCGCATGATCGTTGAGGCTCTAGTATTCGGCTAAGCCTCTCACTTGGATAGGGTTAAATTGGAATTCATTTACCGGAGACCCGTAATTATGTCCCTAAGACCTTGTCTAATCTCGGTCTTATGGAGATAATTACCGGGGTCCCCACACTTAATGAAGATGGAGTTTGGCAATCAATGTTAAAAAGAAAATATTTGGGTGGAAAATGTCTTTCGCAGATGGTTAGTAAGCCTGGAACTTCCCATTTTTGGTTAGGTTTAATGAAAATCAAAGATCAATTTTTTCGATTTGGTTCATTCCAAATTAAAAATGGAATACAAACCAGGTTTTGGGAAGACATTTGGTTAGGAGACTCTCCACTCAAAAATCAATATTCACTCATTTATAATGTGGTAAGGAGAAAGGATGATACAGTAGCAAATATTCTGAGAACGGATCCTTTAAATGTTTCTTTTTCGAAGACCTATTATTGGGCCTAAGTTGCATGCATGGAATGAGTTAATTTTGAGAATTGCTAATTTACATTTGGTCTCTCAAAAAGATATTTTCAGGTGGAATTTGAATAAGTCTGGCCTTTTTTCAGTTCAGTCTTTCTATGCGGCACTAATTGGAAGTCCCCACTAGGAACTTTTTTTGGTAACTTAAAATTCTATTAAAAGTGAAAATTTTCTTATGATATCTCAAAAGAGGGGTAGTTTTAACTAAAGATAATCTCGTTAAAAGAAATTGGAGGGGAAGTAAAAAATGTTGTTTTTGTATCAACGAGGAAACAATTCAACATCTATTCATTGAATGCCCTGTTGCACGTTTGGCATAGTGGGTTGTTCAATGTGCTTTTAATTTATCTCCTCCTGTGAGTATAGCAAGCATGTTTGGGAATTGGCTAGCTGGTATTCCAAAAACTTTAAAGTCACAACTCCTAGTGGGAGCTAGTGCCTTATGTTGGTCTATCTGGTTATGTCAAAATGATGTTGTTTTTGATAAAAAGATTGTCACTAATCCCTTGCAGGTTATCTTTTTGAGTGGTCACTGGTTGAGGGCTTAGGCAAATTTGCAGAAACCGGCCCAGAAGGAGTCTATGTTGGCTGGAAGCGCTAGGCTAGAAGTAGTGGCGAAGTAAATTTTAAGCATTCATGTGTGGCGGTTTAGTCACCGAATTTGTAATGATTGAGTTTAGTTTTCAGTCATTATTTGCTTGTAAGGCTTCAAGTCACTTTTAACAGCTTTGGTACTTTAAACTCTTTAATAAATTAGGTTGTGTACATCCTGGATGCAGAGGCCGGGAGAGAATTTCTCTTCTATTATCTAAAAAAGTTTATAATAACCCAACGAAAAATTATAAATACAAAGAAATGTTTTTAACAAATCAATGATAGATTTGATTTATACTATCATCATATACTACTGGTAGAATGTACTGTAAAATTTCTACAAAAGTAACCTTCCCAGGTCGTTTAGGTCTGAACCCCTCATAAGATGTTGCCACTAGAGAAAGCGAAACAGGAGGTTGATACAGAAAATAAGAACCATCAAGCTTGGGCGCAGAGTGCAGCAGCAATTCTGTACAGATCCTCTCTAACACCAGGGATGGAGGTAGGATCTGCCCAAAGTGAACTAAAGGTTGTAAGGCTTGATGTCCAGTGGGTATTAAAGTAAGTTGCAGGTTTTCTGGCTGATCTTCTTGCAACGGTTGGATGTTGATTTCTAAAACTGGCCCTTGCCCTTGAACCACATTTATTGAAGGGGAGTTAGAGCCAAAAGAAATTGTCAGGGAAGCTTGGTTTTGATCCTAATGATCTTGAGCTGCAGGAGCAGCATGAGGGATGCTACCAGCAACTTCTGGCCAAATGCAAGGCGAGCTAGTTGATGCATCGAAGTTCGCAGGGCGGTTTGTGTCTGAATGCGGCGGTTCTCCCCTTGGAGCTGCGCTGCTCAAGGATTTGGCAGGCGAAGAATCGCCGGTGGCATGATTAACTAAAATATCACGGGCCTGATTTTTCGCCTTAGATCGAACAAATGATTTTGGAATCCAGACTTTTTTTTCTTCTGTTTTTACAATTTCTTTAAGCAGGATTTAGTAACATGTCCATAGTTAAGTAGGAGCGGCACCTGATGAGATTAACGCAATTCACGACCTGGTGGCCCACCCCCAAGCTACGTGTACATTCCAAAATCTTTACTGCTGTGTTTTCCAAACTAGAAGTTGCCGCATGGATAACTGATTCCTGAATAATAGCACCTTCTAAAGGCAGGACATGCGGAAATTCAAAATTCGTACCTTGGTGAAAGCGCCACGACCGCCGTCTTGCATCTTGATCGAGAAATTCCAATCTGTCAAAAACTGATTTCTTTAGCCAAACAAGACGATCAAAAACATAAATCTTCTTGAAGGAAGCCTGAGCCTTGTTAATATCAGAATGCAGACGATCATACACAGATTGCACTTTAACCATCCCTCGAGAATGTTTTACGTTTGATTGATGGTGATTCCTAAATGCATCTGTATAAGAACGTCTCTTGTGCTTGGACTATACAACAGTCCATTCCTTGTCACATTCCGCAAGCCATAGTTGGAATTCTTTGGGCCAATTCGGATCACCATCACGCCATAAGTGAAAAGAGAGAATGAAATTCTTAGAATGATAGCTTTTTTTTTTTTTGACAGAGACTATAGGGGAGACCCCTACAGTATAATTAATTAATAAAGGGGAATAATTACAAAGCAGTATTAAGAAAGAATTTACAAACCCTCACAAAGGGTTAGATCAACAAAGAGTGTGTAGCTGTTGTGAAATAGATTCCTTGAAATCCTCTATCACTCTACAAATAAGTAGAGCTACTTCATTTTTGAACAAAGCTTTCCAAGAGTCAAATCCAGGATGGGTATGCTCGAAAATTTGGCCATTCCATTGTTTCCAGATATGCCAAGCAGCAAGAATAAAATTTTCCATGAAGAAAGGTTGTGCAAATTGTTGTCTGATCAGTTGTATCATGGGATGAAAACCCCGATTAAGATTCCAATGTATATGAAGAAATGCCCAACAAGCTTGACTAAATGGACATGCAAAGAACAAGTGCATTGTAGTTTCCTCAACATTTTGATTGCAAAGAACACATTGAATGTCAGTACTATTATAGACACATCGTCTCTTGAGCATACTCCTCGTGTTTAACCGATCGAAAATCTTCATCATACACTTGGATTTCCATATCCATTTGAATGTTCTTGGTACATTGAAACCCTGAGAGAAATTCATAAAATTTGCCTGAAGAATATCGTCCATGCATGTCCCCATATGTATGACCAAGAATCATGCTCTGAAGAGGTCAAGTCTGCATTCTGTATAGTCAAGCATAGTGCCAAGTGTTCTGCAAAAGCCTGAGTAGACATAGGTATGAAGAATTGTGACTCAATGCTAGAGTCATTTAGGGACGCAACAACTGAACATCGTTTGTTTCTTGCAAAAGAATATAACCATGGGTATTGTTGCACAAAACAACACCATGTCACAAACCATTCCCAAGTAACACAGAATTGCCATTCCCTATTTGACATGTTCAGGAGTCTAAGTTGTTTGAAGGTAACGAAAAACAAAAACAATGATCATATAAGGGCATGTACAATAGTATAGACAATCTTATGCTGTAGTACATCTCCATATCATCTATAGATAACACTGAAGATAGTTCCTATAATGAGTTGTCTTTTACATGCCTCTATAGACAACTCTTTTATGTATAATGTGTCATGTTTTTAGTGTTGCAGTCAACTACTGCATGGGAGACAGTCTAATTCTCTATGCCCCCTCTCTCTCATCTACGTCATCTAATATCCTATATAGCAAGTTTTACAGACAGCTGACATCACACTATTGTACATGCTCTAATCGTATCACTTGAAAACCGCCGAAGAGCCTCCCAAGCAACAACAAAGATCCAGAGAGTCTCCTCTGTGAGACGAAAAGTAGAACGGGAAAAAGAGAACCAGGAACAAAGCATGAAAACCATTGATTGCAGAGAAATGAATCAAGGAGCCAAAGTGATTCCAAACCTCAGAACTAAAATTGACACCTGGTGTAAAGTTTCAATCCTTCGTGATCCGAAGGGGAACCCATATCCAAGTTGAAAGGAGATTAGATGACGCCATCATCCTCCGAGCAGGAAGCCACATGAGAATCGCCTGGGTGCTCGCCAGAGATCCTCATCCTTGCTACCCTGATCCTTGCCGATGATCCTTCTGATACCTAGTTTCTCCTAGGTATCTATATTTTCACAGATGATACACATCTCTCCTGCATATTCTCGGAAAAAAAAGTTGTGGGATTGGCAGTGATCTTTCACAAGTATTTGTAGGACCGATATGGCAACAGAGGGGGGATAAATGGCGCCTTCAAATTTTCTCCCAAGTATTCACCGACTCTTCACTCCAATAGCTATGAGAAGCTACGAAGATCATGATACCAAAAATACGAAGGAAATCGTGCTGCTACAGTGTTTTCAGGAAATGAACAGTAAAAAAGAACTGCACATTTTAGTTTCAGCACTATTTCATATCCAAAAATCGACAAAACTTTTGATCCACATGTCCAAATGATTTGAAACATAACCCAAGGCTAGATCATGATCTTAGGAACCTATCCCAACAGAAAAATATAAAAGAATTTGAGCGAATTTGGATCTTTTGGTTCGAGACGCTCTACTGCTCCAAAATTGAGTTAAAACATAAAAATGAGCTAACTCTCAAACCAAAGCTCCAAATGACTTGAAATTTGGTGTGCACCTTCTCTAGGATGTTAGGAACCTATTCCAATCAATGATAGAGAAAATTGTTGCTAAAGTTCTGATATTTTCCTGTTTGAAAGAAAGTTGCACAAAAACAGAGCAAAAACCAAAGATGGTGAATATAACTTGCTCGTGGATGTATGATGGCCAAGATGGCTCTAGATGTGTTTCCACATATCATAACAAGCAAGAACACCAAAGAAATCGAGGCAAAAACAACTAAATTAAGAAATCACTCAGAGAGGCCAAAGAGAGTAAAAACCGGGTTTCTTCATGAACTTGCCATAAAAGTGCCTAGATGGGGGGAGATTGATTTCCAGATATTCTCTCTATTTCTTATATGTCCTTGGCATAGCCAGATCAAGAAGGAAAGAGAGATAGGGGAAAAACCAATCAAATCAAGAGCAAATCAATCAACACAAAGGAGATTTATGGAGATGAACAAATATTGATGTATTGCTACTTGAGGATGAGGGTTTTACAGCTATTTCACTTGAAGGACAAGAGAGCACACCATAGCTCTCAACTTCTCTCAAACCTTAACCCTAGAACTCATAAACCCTAGGTCTCAAGAGAGGATGGTTGGATGGATAACCACAAGTCTCCATCCCAACCCCTTAAATAGATGGGCTAACCAGCCACATCCAACCCTTAGTAGATACTATCCACTTAGCAAATTGGGGAAACTCGATAACCCTACACATGGTTTTGACTCACACTCTACTCTTATGCACACTTTTCAAAGCGCATAAGTCCGAATCTGCTAAGTCCTTAGCCTTGATCCAACTTGATCATACCAGCTTCTCCATGACCTAAACCGCCTTTTCAACCACCGCGGTTTTCTTTCGAAGCAGTTTCCAGTATTTTGGTCAAACTACAAAAATACCCTTCCTTGATCTGGTCTTTTCCATCCATTGCAAGCAATCGCCATGCTTGCCACATGTAGATGCACCACTAGCCTGCCGCGCGTCAGCAAGTCTCTCCCGTTCTGATTCCATCGGACCACACCTCACTTGGACCAACCAAGCCACATGGTGCAATCTTGCCGTTCCAACTTCCCTTCAATATTTCCCGCCTTTCTCGTGCTATGCTTGAGATCACCACCCCATCTGGTATTCTCGATCGTTCTGGGCCTCAGCTCCTCCATGAACTTAGCCTTGATCCTTGCCGTTGATCGTGGTTGACTCCAGGCGACCCTGCACATCCAAAGACAAAGAAATCGTTTCTGGGCACAAGTTCTTCACAACTTGACCCACGTTAGCAGAACATGTCTCATGCAACCTATAAACTCTGATAAATTTGCAAATTGATTTTTTGACCTTCCCAAATTGCAATGATTCATCACAACATAATCCAGGACTCTCTCACATGGTCCTTCAATCTCTCCCTTGATGAATACATTGTCAATTTCTCAAAAATACAATTTGGAGATGGTTTTAGACAATAGGGAGGAAAAAAATGCAAATAGAGCTCCAAATGGTCAAGAGAGGAATGCAAAGAGGTGAAAGTGACCAATTGAGGCGGAGGGGAATTGAAGCTATTGAAAATGGCAAGAATTTCACAAAAAGCTTCATGTTCACCAAAAGAGTTGGGAAATCTCACTCTAGGTCCATATGAAAGAACAATTGTTCTATTTGACCTTGGTCAGGGTGAGAAGAAATCAAAAGATCAATAGAATCAAAACAAAATATTAAAACTCCAATTTTAGTAATACTTTGCACAAAAACTCCAAATCATGCTCTAAAACAACATTTTCACCAATCTCTCTCCCCTTTGACAATGTAATCATCAAGATGCATGGAAGAAGATAGAGCATGAATGAAATGGAGTGGCTGTAATTTATTCATTTTTAGCACAAGGAGCCATAAAAATTATCCAAAGTGTCTTTACAAGTATTACACCAAGTCATATTATGTGAGGTAGCTATTTTATATCATGGCAAATCATATATAGCAAAGCTAAAGCCAAAAGAGCAATAATCTAAGATTAAATTTATGTTTAGCATGTCAATGTGCTCAAGATCATAGTTTAGCCAAAGGTATCCAAAAATGAGCCAAGCCATGTCAATAAACTAAATGGAACCAAGAAGCTACAATTGGGTCAATTTAGAGCGCTACAAGTTCAATGTTGAATCATTTTGGTTAAGCACTTGGAATTAAGCATACTTAGCACAGTTAGCACTTGCTGAAATTTATTTTGGGTTTTATCTTAGCAAACCAAGTCTTGGACTAGGAGCCATACACAACTGCCTCCTAAGCTTCAATCATTTTTCATAATTTTTGTTTTCTTAGCCATGTGCTAGATCTCAAACCATGCCACGACCATCCCAAGTAATAAGCTTAAGAGAGTGGTCTAGGTCATCCAAAACTCCCCCCCCCCTGAGTTCATGCCTAGTGCAATGGCAAGCCGTCTCATGAGAAAGAATTAGCGAGATCAGTTTTTTCGCACAGAAGAAATCATTTTTCATTTACTTGACTTAGTTCAAGAAGAAAAAACGAATGCTAACTCATGCTTCAATAAGGAACTAGTATAGCTTAATCTAAAGCTCGATTTAGGTTCAAGACTCAACTTAGCCTATTTGACATGGTATGAATCATAAGAGGATCACTAGAGCAAAATTAGTCACAAGATCCAACAAGTCATGATGTAATTTAAGTTTCTCACAGTTAAATAGAGCTATCATAACAAAAGCTGAGCTACACATAAAAGGACATGATAAATTTAGCAAACTAGCACAAGACATAACAAGATGTAAAGCAAGATATCCTGTCACATAAAGATAATAGTCAAAGCTCCAAGTACTTATTACAATGAGAATTGCTGATTTTAAAATGCAATATGGTACAATGGATGCAAAAGATCAAACCCCCCTCAAAACAGGCCAAGAGGACTGATAGCCCCCAACTCTCCCCGCAAGGAAGCAAAATGAGAAGAATCAAGAGCCTTAGTGAAAATATCCGCAACTTGCTGCTCGGATTCTACAAAGTGAAGCACAACATCACCCTTCTCTACATGGTCTCTAAGGAAATGATATCTAATGTCAATGTGCTTGGTCCTAGAGTGTTGCTGGTTTTTGGCAATATTTATGGCACTAGTATTGTCACGTAAAAGAGGAATACTATCTAAGGACAACCCATAGTCCTGCAGAGTAGACAAGATCCAGAGAACCTGAGAGCAACTACTGGCTATAGCTACATACTCTGCCTCGGCAGTGGACTATGTAACAGAGGACCGCTTCCTAGATGACCAAGAGATAAGAGATGTGCCTAAGAATTGACAAGTGCTAGAAGTACTCTTTCTATCCACTCTACACCCTACAAAATCAACATCAGGAAAAGCCCGAATGGAGAGCAGAATCAGAAGAATACCAGAGTCCAAAGTCAAGAGTGTCCTAAAGGTACCTGAAGATGCGACACACTACTTGACGATGTGAGGCACGAGGGGAAGCCTGAAATCAAGTGCACAGACACACAACAAACTGCATGCCCGGTCTCGATGCCGTGAGGTAGAGGAAAGAGCCAATCATGTTGCGGTACTCCTTCTGGTCCATGGGCTCTCCATCCTCATCAGGATTCAACACGGTAGTAGTGGCAATGGAAGTAGACATTGGCTTGTTGCTTCCCATATCGAAGCACCAAAGAAGGTCCTTTGTGTACTTGCTTTGATGAATGAAGGTACATTCTTTCAGTTGCTTGACTTGAAGACTAAGGAAGAAGGTCACTACTTCATCATACTCATTTTGACTTCCCTGCTCATAGAATCTGAAAATCTGGATTCCAAAGCATGAGAAGAACCACCGAATATGATATCATCCACATAAATCTGAACTAGTAAAAAGTCACTTCCATGCCTGAGAGTGAACAATATTTTATTTACCACTCCCATTTTGAACTCATTCTTAAGCAAGAAACTCTTATATTATACCAAGCTCTAGGGACTTGTTTCAATCCATACAAGGCTTTTGAGAGCTTAAACACATGGTTTGGGAACTTGTGATTTTCAAAACCAGGGGGTTGCTTGATATAGACCTCTTCTTTTATAAAACTATTAAGAAAAACACTCTTGACATCCATTTGAAAAAGCTTAAAGCCCTTAGATGCTGCGAAAGCTAGCAATATGCGAATGGCTTCTAATCTAGCTACAGGAGCAAATGTCTCTTCAAAGTCTAAGCCCTCTACTTGGGAATAACTTTGAGCTACAAGCCTAGCCTTGTTGCGAACTACCAACCCATCCTCACTTTGCTTATTCTTGAAAATTCATTTTGTTCCAATTACATTGTGATTAGGTGGAGATTCAACTAAGGTCCAGACTTAGTTTCTTTCAAAATTTTCAAGCTCTTCATGCATAGCATTGACCCAAGAGGAATCAGATAAAGCATGGGTGACATCTCGGGGTTCAAAAGATGTAATAAAAGCAGAATACGCATGAGAATCTGGAGAGATAAACCTAGGGCGAGTAACTCGCTCATGAAGATCCCCAATCATCTTCTCAGGAGGGTGTCGTCGCTGAATATGGAGAGGAGGTCCTACTGCAGATGTGGCCTCTACCTCATGGGCTATGGAGGTAGGAACGGAGCCACTCGAAGCGCCGGTGAAGGTGGGAAGTGGTTGCTCTGCTGAAGCTAGAGAAGTAGAAGCAGGCTCTCCAACCATCTCATCCTCTATATCAGAGTCATTATCGATGAAGATACTCTCTCGATCACCAAGAACTTGTGTACCTACACCGTTGGGTCTAGTACCAGGACTAGCCTTATCAAAAGTGACTTCACAAGTCTCAACAATTTTATTAGTATCTAAATTAAATACACGATAGCCACGAGAATGTGCAGGATATCCAAAGAAAATGCCATCATAACATCTAGATTCAAATTTATCCAAGTTGTCATGTTTAAGAATGAAGCACTTGCAACCAAATATCTTGAAATGAGAGACACTAGGCCTATGACCAAATCTAAGCTCAAAGGAAGTCTTGCTTATGACTGATCTCAAGAAAACCCTATTGGATACATAGCAAGCAGTAGAGATCGCCTCAGCCCAAAACCTCCTCGGTGTTATGGAACTCAACCTATTTCACCAACTCATGGGAAATGTTAGTCCCACAAAACGATTATCATTAATTACCAAAATACTACATTAACTCATAATGACGAGTCTAGATTCTTCAATTTCCCCCTTTTGGTGATTGATGAAAAATCCAATTGCAAATAATTGAATATGAATTAACATGAGTATATTTCAACTACAAAAGCTTCATATACTCAAGGATGCATTTGAATGTAGAGACCCTCAATATATGTGGACGGATCAACACAACGAACAATCCAAACTTCATGAAAATTACAAAGAAGATAGAAATTATAGCTAGAAACATTTTCCATAAAGACATCATGCTCAAGATCTCAACTCCTAAAGAGATATGTGCATTTCAAATCATGTTGAGGTCAAAAATACATCACCAAATAACCCTTTTACACATTGGAAAACGTGTGCAAAGCTCTAAAAAATTTGAGATAAATTATGTAGCTAGTCCTTACAAATACAAACAAGTTTTATTTTATGTGGATAACCTAAATATCAACTATTTTGAATATATGAAAATCACAAAGTTTAAGAACATTGAAAGTTTGTGTTTTGATTTTGACATTCCATTTGAGCTTTGAAGAAGGGCTGAAAAATTGGTTAACTAAGATCCAATAAATCTAATAAAATTTGACAACAAATATCAACTATGAAGGATCACAAATCATAATAAATCTTTCCTCAAATTATGAACCCATTTTGAGATACAAAAATCACAAATCGGTTTAAAAGAATGCAAAAGTCTGAATTTTCAACATGTTGATCAAAGTGAGAAAAAGTCAAAACTTTTTCAAGTCAAGTCCAATACCACAATCTATCCTAAGGGATATGAAGTATTTCCAGACCTTCAGTTCTAAGACCGGCAATATTGTGGCCATAGCTGGCAACTATAGTAATATTGCGGGTACTAGAAGAGTCATGGTAATATTACCGATGAGAATGAAAATAATCATTGAGAATGCATTATTGTTCCCGGACTCAATTATAACTCTACAATGTTTCAAAGATATCTAAAATAATGGTTTCCATGTGGAAACAGATGAAGAGAATGGTTCTGAGTACATTCTAGTCATTAAGAAAGAAGGATATTGGAAAGAAATTGTAGAGAAACTCCTTACGTTCTCCTCCAAATTGTACTACACATTTATTAAAGGTGATGAAGAATATGTTGCAATGAACGTCTAGGTTACAGACCTCGAACTATTTAGAATGTGGCATGAACGTCAGGGTCATCCTAGAGACAATATGGTGCGCTAAATATTGCTACATTTTGCTGGCCACAACATGAAGTCCAAAGACCTTCCTGATCTATCACACTTTGTGTGTGAAGCCTATGCTAAAGGCAAGTTGATTATGAGATCCTCGTATCATAAGATCAATGATGATTTGCCTGATTTCCTTGAGAGGATTTAGGGGGGTATATGCTGACCTATAGAGCTCATGTCTGGGCCACTCAAGTACTTTATGGGACTAATAGACGTATCCACTCAATGGATGCATGTATGTCTATTATCCACTAGGAATCATGCCTTTACCAAGCTGATCTCACAAATATTGCACTAAGGGCAAAATTTCCGGATCATAGGATCCAATCCATAAGAATGGATAATGCTAGAGAGTTTACTTCAAAAGCATTTAATGACTATTGCACAGTGTTAGACAAAATAGTAGAACATTCAGTCCCACATGTTCATCCTCAGAATGGACTTGCTGAATCATTAATCAACAGGATCAAGATGATCACTAGATCCTTGTTAATGAGATCCAGTTTACCAACTACGTGTTGGGGACATGCCATATTACATGCATCACCATTAGTATGACTCCAACCATCTGCATACTATAAGTTGTCACATTTCCAACTAGTGTGTGGGAAAGAACCAAGTATTTCTCATCTGCATAAATTCGGTTGTGCCATTTATATACCTTTCTCACCTCCTCAACGTGCGCCAATGGGACCACACCGTAAATTGCAAATTTACTTGGGATTTGAATCTCCGTCTATAATAAAATATTTGGAGCCCATGACAGGGGGTTTGCTAAAAGCAAGATACGCTGACACTGTATTTAATAAAGAACTATTCCCAGCATTAGGGGGAGGAAAGGATCCCAAGTTGGAATACTGGGAACTATCATGGAATGATATTAGTCTTCATAATAATGATTCACAGACTAAGGAATCTGAACAAGAGGTTCATAGGATAATAAATTTGTAAAATCTTGCAAATTAGTGCTAGATTCATTCACGATCATAATGGAGTTATAAAGTTGCATATACCAATAGTAAATACACGAAAGAGTAGAATGTGGGACCCAAAATGCACTCGGACCCTCGTGTATCTTGCACTAGTCCAGATCACGCTAGTGCACACAGTGGCAACATCGATAAAGATGACAAATAAATATCAGATTAAAGAACTTAAGGTCAAAGCTTACAATTAATGCCTCAGAAGGCGAATAGCTCAATGAAGCTGCGGTGGAGCGTGCGGAATAACTTGGTGAAGCCCATCCATATGCCCACGGCAATCGGTCAAAAGTGCGCGACCTAGTTCTTCTCGATCCTTGAAGTAAACCTTGTTGCCCGACGATTCCTCCACTTCTGTAGGTTTGGGCGCAAGTTTTACAACAAGCGTGAGTACACAACCGTACTCGCAAGTCATACCACAGAATGCAATGTATAGATGCAGGTTTATTCCAAAGGAAATGGCTTCTGTGGTTATTTTGCAGAAATGCAACATTTACTATTGAATACAAATAATAGATTGAAAGCATAATTCAAAACAAATAGACAATATTAATTTAACAGTTGTTTCACAAAGACACATAACCTAATCAAATTCTTTCACACAGCCATATGACTTAAATCACATAGCTGTCCCTTCCCAATTGTTTTTATGAAAATCTACCCCTCGTGTGAAATCCCCGAGCATGTCCAAGACCGCGGACGCGGCTATTTGAATATATTGTTTAACACTCCGCAGAGGTTGTACACTTTACCCACACGATACAACTAGTATTGCAAGCACTAATCATAACAAAACGGTTCAGAAACTACATCTCAACATTGACACTCCCGATGTGCTTACAAACTACTATGCCAACCCAAACGAAGCGCTTTGTCATAACACACATCGTTGGACAGGGACACGGCGAACCGCCCGTGATGCGACTACCATGTAGTACACACCTCCACCCATAGCCTAACCTACAACCTGAGTAATCAATGCTAAGAATCCATAACCTACTAAGTTAGGCCCGTAGCATCAGGCATGTGGTCGTACAGTAAGGCTCAGTTCAATGGCGCACAAAGTTAAGTCCTTAATTGACCAAGGCAAGACTTCCATTTTCTAACATGCCACAAAGATTATCATTCCTATTCACAAAGTCCACCATATCACGCAGTATCCACCACTTGCCTCGGTCTAAATCCTTTCCCACCCTGTTGGTTAAGTGCAACACATGCTATCACTAAGTAATAACACATAACACACAGTTTTACACAAAGTTCCATAGTCACTTAGTCAAATTTATAATTGCAACTCCAAATTGAAATTGAATGGTACTGGAAGGTAGATTATGAATTTAGATGAATTTAGAAACTTTAATGGGTTCAATCGGAGTTCGGATGAAGAAGATATGGCTCTCGGAAGATTGGAATTCACATGAAATGATGACAAAAGCTCTACGGAATATTCTCAAAATATTTTATTCCGAAAATATTAGAAAAAAAAAGAATGAGTGTATGATAGGTAGGACCGACTGGTATTTATGGATTTCTAGAATCAAAGTAATTCCAGAAATAAGGTAGAGAGAGTGACAAGTGAGACCAATAAGATAAAAGACTTTTCAAGATTTAAATTAATTCCCGAAAATAGGATTAGGGGTTGACATGTGGGCCACTGGTCTATGGATCAGGTCTACAGAGATATGCTAGTCCACGGTGGACCAAGCTCATGGCTAGGGTTGACCAAGGTTGACTGACATGCGGGATCCGCATGTAAGTGAGAGAACTAATTAGGGTTTTAATTAGGAGGATGACATGTGGGGTCTACTTGGAATTGATAGATAGATATTTATTTTCTTGCTTGACATAGAGAAAGAAAGACATAGACAAGAGCAACCAGAAGCACATGCTCTGGACAACAGGGAAGAACAACAAAGGGAAACAAAGACAATAGTGGACATAGGGCTGCTGGCCTGGTTCATGGCGCAAAGCATTGACAGCAAAGAGATGACAAAGATTTGGTACTGAGAAGGTAAAGCAAAGAATAGAGCACTACGAGAGAGGGTACTTGGCTTGGATGTCAAGAGATAGCTGTTATGTGGCACTGAGATTGGATGGCAAGAACCATACAATAGAAGAACCACGTTCTGGACAATCAATGAACGAAGCAAGAGGTGAAACGCTATAGGAACAGAAAGCTACAGGATATAGCTGATTCTTCCACATGAAACCGACGGCGATTGGAGGCGAACCAACGGTGCCAAAGGGGCAAAACGGAAAGGAAACGTCGAGCCGGAGATGATGACGCGGTCCGGACGTCGAGATTTGGCTCCATGCGACGGCAGCGACACGAAGAATGGCGACGACGGCGGCCTCATGGGTGCGTACAACTTCATGTGACAATCTGCGAAAAGGAAGGTGAGCACAGCGTAAAACGCGGCGACGCAAACTCAACGGTGGTGGAGTTAAAGGCAGGAGATCAACGGTTGTGGAGTAATTGGCTAGAGAAGGACGACGGGCAAGAGGAGACAGAACGCTCGATTCTCGGCGCACGGTGGATGAAACTTGAATCCAAAAGATGCGAAAAATAGGTATTGACGAGGGGCACAAGATGACGCGATCGGATTTTGGAAAAACTCACCGAGGAAGTGAGAAACGCGATGAACACGTTTCGACATTATGGCTTGACATAGCCGATGATGCTCCGGTGATCTTCAGGCGAAGGGGATGGAACCATGACGTAGAGGGTGACGGCGCGAAGCCAACGCCGCAGACGGTTCGGCCGGAGGACGTCGGATGAAGGCGCTGTTCGCCGGAGAAGACCTTCGGTTGGAGCTTGGTTTTCTGGAGATTGCCATGAAAATAGATCGGTTTGGATGAAACCAATTTAGGGGATTGGAAGAGGAGATCAATACGGCCACGTGGGCGCAAACGGTTCGCTTTTATATGCACCGTAGAGAAAGATATGGAGTTTAGAAGGTTTAGTTGGAAACACGTATAGAGCACAGACTCTCAATTCGGTTCTGGATGAAAACGATGATGAACAGTGAATCGTGAGATACTGTAGCACATGGCAGGAGAGAGAAAAAGACTAATTTTCGGAATTAAAATAAAAGGCCGAAAATCAAGGAGATCAAATAAATAACAAACAAATCCAGAAAAATCTCAGAAAATACCCAAAAATTCCTTGAATGACAAGGAAGCCAAATAACACAGGTTTTTATTTAATTAATGTTTATATTAGTCAAATTAAATATTTTTAATTTAGAAAAATTCCCAATTAAGCTTTATTAATTCAAATAAAATTGGTGAAATTTTTCAGGGACCTAAACTATTCAAAAGATTTTTGAAAAGCCAAATTTTGAGATGTTACAAACCCCCCCCCCCCCTTAAAAGAATCTCGTCCCCGAGATTCAGGCTGGCTATAGAATAGGGTAAGGAACTCACCCTTCGGGTTCCCTTCTTGCTTTCAAATTTCTTTAACTTTGACAGAATCGCTCTTCTGAACACTTACAGAACAAACGCCTTGCTTCTTGCTAAACTTCTCGCGTCACTGAAAACTTGATAAACTGACTCTTGGCTGGAAGACATCTTGAAACTTGATTGCTTCTACCGGGGCTGCTTGATCGGTGTTTGAAGGCACTTTTGGAGTGGAGGAAATCTTGCTGCTGACTGGCAACTTGGGTTGGCAAACTATCTCTTCTTCCGCGCTTCGGAATCTGAACTAACTGACACATTTCTGTCACCTCTGTCATACAGTTCTTAGCACAGGACTTCAACAGGTATTCTGAAGATAGACATGGCTGCGAAGGTGATAATCTGTATAATCTGCGTAGCTTTTTTTTCTTGAACACTACTACTTAAATTCCATTTACGATTAAGGACCCTTGGTCTTCTGCTTCATGATTAATGCAACATCCACATACTTTGTATTTTGATCTGCTCCTAGCTGAGTGATGACTTACACGATCAACCACTGTAAACTTCAGAGGATGACAATTATGACCGGCTGACATCTGTGTTGTAGGGAGACTATGCATACAACAGTTACTTGCTCGACTTGAGTTAAGGCACAACTCATTAATCTTTTTTTTTCAATCTATATACTAGCTCGGGGTGATACACAGTACTGAACTGAAATGACCATCCAAGCATCATACAGACTCTGTCGCTAATACAAGATAAGTTGGGATCCTTGGTCTGACACTAACTTCTCTGACACGTCGTGCAAATTGACCATCTGTGTAGATCTGACACTGCACCCATGCTGACGAATACCATAACTGTCGTATACAACATTCGTCGTACACCACTCTGCTAAACGATCTCCAAATTGAGTGATATTGACAGGAATGAATCGAAAAATTTATGTCAAATGGTCAACAACCACCCTTCAAGAAATTATATCCCGATTGGGTCCTAGGAGATCCCATATTTGAGTCCTCAGGGGTAGAAGTACTCTGACTGGCCTCCAACATTTTGGCTGACCTTCTGACGTACCAAACACATGGTAACCAATTATGCGATATTTCGCTTTATTTTGGATCATTACAGTTCAACTTTGAGATCTTTGTACACCTCGGTACTTTCAAAGAAAATAGAATACTTGCAGTCAAATATTGGTTTGAGCATCAACTACTTGAGTTTCTTCTCATCAGATACACAACTATTCTCATTGATTCGTGGATCATTTTGTTAGCCCTTAGTGGATTTGAAGACTAAACCTTGCTTCACGTGAGAATTGATTCCCTTGACAACACTGTCTGGTCAAGCCTTATTTTCCAGCATCGGTTTGAACTCTGGGGTTCAACAAATATCCTCTTGAAACTGACTCAAGACTCAACTTCTGACTTTCACAAGTAACTTTAGTTGACTGATCAACAGATTCTTACGGTAGCTCTTCTGTTTCAAAGAAAATCTGCCACTATACTGGTCTGGCCTGAGAGAATGGATTTCAATCTCGAGGTTCTCAATCCATTTAAAATCATCTTTGCTGCCCCATGGTAGCAACTTCGAATTATGACTAAGATAATTTTCTACTTGACACTTCAGTTATTAAGAAGTGCGGGCGAAACTTCTTAACACACTGATTCTTGGATGTTCTGTGATAAAAGCTATCAAGGTTCTTTCTGGTATCTGGCAATACGAACATTGGAGTTGTGGTTAATCTCTCCTGAATTTCTCACAAATTCGGTTCACTTTTAACGGTCTGGGTGAACTGGCCCTTTTACAACGATGAGGGGTCCTGAAACGGTGATCTTACTGATCTTCAACTGACACCGTCTTGTTCACAGATGATTCTGGAGAGAAATGATATTCTTACTCAAAACTCAAACAAGCTAACTCTGAGGTTCTGAATATTAGTTTCCAGATAGACTGAAATTCTCACACGTCCTTGTGTTAACAATTTATCATAATCGCTCACATTGGTGCTTGCCAAACTGACGAACTTGATTTGACACTGCCTTTATCTGGTCAAACTAGGCTTCCTTGGTAACATCATTTCACAAACGTCTCTTCTTTGACTGCTTTGCTGGACACACGGATCCTGCTGCGTTACCACCTATTCTGGGTGTTACAATCTTGACTGAACTGACTTCTGGCATTCTTGCATATTGGAGTGAGTGACTGGTTCTTCTAAGGACACTGACTAACGTAGTGACCTTTTCCATGATAGTTGTAGCATAGACATGTCGAACCTTGCGATTTTTCTGACGAGACTATGACAGAACGATTATTCTGGTATTCTTCAACCTTTAAGAAGGATAGTCACTTTGTAGGGTATCTCTTGGCATAGTGGCCTTGCTTACCATACTTGAAACACACTAGTGACGAGACTGACTTGTTTCTCTTTTGAGGTGGGTTGCCAAGGTCAACATCCTGCCTTTGTGATTCTTTAGCTGACATATCTTGTATTGACAATGGTTTGCCTTCTTTTGCTAATGTTATGACAGTAGCTCGAAATTTTTCTCGCTGACGTTGCGTTGTAGGGGTCAATACTGAATACATGGGCACTGACTCAGACAATGATCATCGCTTTCACACAAAAAACATGTGATCTTGCTCATTGGACATTCTCCAACGGAATGGTTTCCTTCGCAATTGGAACAATTGATATTGTGCTCATTGGCACTATGGTCTATTTCTCCACAACGGATACATGTACAATCTTCTGACTTATCTGGTTGGCAGCACTTCAAATGACAACGACTAGATTTGGTGTAGAATATCGAAATAGCAAGTTTCTCTTGATCACTCTTGATTGATATCGCATGCTGTTGGCACAAAGCGGTGGTGAACTCTGCCCAAGTGATGGTGTGCTCGTCCTGATGGGCAGCGCGAAATTTTTCCCACCAATCTAATGCAACTCCTTCTAATTTATGAGCAACATAGAAAACTTTATCATTATCGTTGCATTGCACAACAGTTAGCTTTTCTTCTATGGTGCGAATCCAAGATTCTGCATCCTTGAGTGCTGTTGAACCTTCAAAAACAGGCGGCTTGGTCCTTAGGAACTTCACAAACTTGAGCTGTGGGTGCGCCGTTGGGATGGCAACGAGTTGTGCATCATTGCAAACGGTAATACTGTTTGATGGTTGCATCGTTGCTGGCATGAGCTGATTCTGGGTCGTAGGAAACTGACTCGGGTTCTGATGTGTTACTACTGGCACTAGAGATAGTAGCTGGTTATTGTCTGCTCTGGTACTGACACTGGCGATGGTACGACGGCATGCTTGATTATTCTGATTCAACAAATTGATTAAAGTAGCGGTGGTCTGATTCTGCTGGGTCATCCTGTTGTTCTTGTTCTGCATCATCGCGTTCATGGATTGAGTCTGAGCTACCAAGAATTGTTCTATGACTGGATCTGCTACTCCACGCATCGACAAGCATTCCATTGGGGTTGACAACATCTGGGCATGCATCGTATCAAGATTACTAACAAGGCTGGCTTCATTGGGGTTCTCCATCTGCTGGCTGACCAGGGCTCATAGATGCGAGGGAAAAGCACAAGGTAAGGGAAGAGAATCTACTAAGGGAGCGGGTTTAACCCAAAGAACACCAAGGAACACACAAATAGCCGGAAAGCTATTAAGAAGCATAAAATTCACAGCCAAACTACACCGAAGAAGGGAAACAAAGATCTAATCGTCTAGTCGATTAAACTCTAACTTAACAGGGCGACTTGGCTCAACACACGGGAGGAACCTATGCTGATTTATCTTATATGGCTGGTCTGAAGAAAACTCGATCTGATCATGGTCTTCGTCAAACGTTGACTGCTTGTGATCCTTGCAGGCGAATCTTGGAGAAGGCAGGGCGACGTAGAACTTCTTCTTGGTCTTGAATTCTTGCGACGAGCTTGTCTTGAACACTTGGGGAGATGTTGATACGTTGTTGTTGGTTGCATGGTCTTCAAACAGTTGCTCAAAACAACTCTTGGGCATCTACTAAGACATTTGACATGGATAACGATGACTATAGAAGTTATGAGAGGAGAGAGTCCAATTTAATACTCCAAATGGCGAGGACGAATATAGATGAGAAAGGAATAGAATGGAAGATTATGGAATAGACAAGGTGAGAATAGCACATCATTAAGGTTTTCCATTTGTAAAATAAGTTTTGAAGTTTTCCTTATAAACGGTCATTCTAACTAAGGTCACGACCTACAGTCGATATGGCTCTGATACCACCTCTGTCGGGACCCAAAAATGCAATTCTGGACCCTCTGTGTATACTGCACTAGTCTAGGATCACGCTAGTGCACACAGTGGCAACATCGATGAAATATCATTTCCATATGCAAATATGACTAATAAATAGGTAAATAACAATAAATATCAGAGTAAAGACCTTAAGGTAAAAGCTTACAATTAATGCCTCAGAAGGCGAATAGCTCAATGAAGCTGCAGTGGGCGTAACGAATAACCGTGAAGCCCATCCATATGCCCACAGGCAATCGGCTAGGGTACGCGACCTAGTTCTTCTCGATCCCTTGAAGTAGACCTTGTTGCCTGACGATTCCTCCACTTCTGTAGGTTTGAGTGCAAGTTTTACAACAAGCATGAGTACACAACCGTACTCGCAAGTCATACCACATAATGCAATGTATAGATGTAGGCTTATTCCAAAGGAAATGGCTTCTGTGGTTATTTTGCAGAAATGCAACATTTGCTATTGAATACAAATAATAGATTGAAAGCATAATTCAAAACAAATAGACAATATTAATTTAACAGTTGTTTTCACAAAGACACATAGCCTAATCAAATTTTTTCACACAGCCATATGACCTAAATCACACAGCTGTCCCTTCCCAATTGTTTTTATGAAAATCTACCCCTCGTGTGAAATCCCCGAGCATGTCCATGACCGCGGACGCGGCTATTCGAATAGATTGTTTAACACTCTGCAGAGGTTGTACACTTTACCCACACGATACAACTAGTGTTGCAAGCACTAATCATAACAAAACGGTTCAGAAACTTCATCTCAACATTGACACTCTTGATGTGCTTACAAACCGCTATGCCAACCCAAACGAAGCGCTTTGGCATAACACACATCGTTGGACAGGGACACGGTGAACCGCCCCGTGATGCGACTACCTTATAGTACACACCTCCACCCATAGCCTAACCTACAACCTGAGTAATCAATGCCAAGAATCCATAACCTACTAAGTTAGGCCCGTCCCATCAGGTATGTGGTAAATCTGATGAAGGCTCGATTCAATGGCGCACAAAGTTAAGTCCTTAATTGACCAAGGCAAGACTTCCATTTTCTAACTATGCCACAAAGATTATCATTCCCATTCACAAAGTCCACCAAATCACGCAGTATCCACCACTTGCCTCAGTCTAAATCCTTTTTCACCCTGTTGGTTAAGTGCAACACATGCTATCACCAAGTAATAACACATAGCACACAGTTTTACACAAAGTTCCATAGTCACTTAGTCAAATTTATAATTGCAACTCAAATGATAAGTGATACTCGTAGCATGGCTAAGCAATCTACTCGTATCTAACCAATCCACGTTGGTAACACCATAGCACCAACTAAATATGAACCGATCTAGGGTGACAAAAGTTTATGACATATCAATTAGCCAAGGTGGTGTAACAATTTGGACAATAGCTATACCCAAAAGCATTTAAATAAATAATTAAAGTAGAATACAATACTTTGAAACAAAGTATTTTGAAATCTGGGTTCAATATGATTAAAGGTATAACTTGCCTTGCTATAGCTATGATGTTCTTGTTTTATCTTCAATCTTCTACCTTCTTGATCTCTAGCTCCTTCAGACGATTCTGGGACTTCAGCGTCTAACGAGAAAAAAAGCGCAAAACAAACTAAATTCAGAAGACAAATCAAATAAACTCCAAATTGAAATTGAATGGTACTGGAAGGTAGATTATGAATTTAGAAACTTTAATGGGTTCAATCGGAGTTCGGATGAAGAAGATATGGCTCTTGGAACATTGGAATTCACATAAAATGATGACAATAGCTCTACGGAATATTCTCAGAATATTCTATTCCGAAAATATTAGAAAAAAGAATGAGTGTATGATAGGTGGGACCGACTGGTATTTATGGATTTAATTCTAGAATTAAAGTAATTCCAGAAATAAGGTAGAGAGAGTGAAAAGTGAGACCAATAAGATAAAAGACTTTTCAAGATTTAAATTAATTCCCGTAAATAGGATTAGGGGTTGACATGTGGGCCACTGGTCTATGGATCAGGTCTACAGAGATATGCTAGTCCACGGTGGACCAAGCTCATGGCTAGGGTAGACCAAGGTTAACTGACATGCGGGATCCGCATGTAAGTGAGAGAAATAATTAGGGTTTTAATTAGGAGGATGACATGTGGGGTCTACTTGGAAGTGATAGATAGATATTTATTTTCTTGCTTGACATAGAGAAAGAAAGACATAGACAAGAGCAACCAGAAGCACATGCTCTCGACAACAGGGAAGAACAACAGAGAGAAACAAAGACAATAGTGGACATAGGGCTGCTGGCCTGGTTCATGGCGCAAAGCATTGACAGCAAAGAGATGACAAAGATTTGGTACTGAGAAGGTAAAGCAAAGAATAGAGCACTAACAGAGAGGGTACTTAGCTTGGATGTCAAGAGATAGCTGTTATGTCGCACTGAGATTGGATGGCAAGAACCATACAACATAAGAACCACGTTCTGGACAATCAATGGACGAAGCAAGAGATGAAACGCTAGAGGAACAGAAAGCTACAGGATATGGCTGATTCTTCCACATGAAACCGACGGCGATTGGAGGCGAACCAACGGTGCCGAAGGGGCAAAACGGAAAGGAAACGGCGAGCTGGAGATGATGACGCGGTCCGGACGTCGAGATTTGGCTCCATGCGACGGCAGTGACGTGAAGAATGGCGACGACGGCGGCCTCACGGGTGCGTACAACTTCGGGTGACAATCTGCGAAAAGGAAGGTGAGCACGGCGTAGAACGCGGCGACGCGAACTCAACAGTGGTGGAGTTGAAGGCAAGAGATCAACGGTTGTGGAGTAATGTCACATCCCCAAATTAATAAAGAAGTTTATTATGCATCTCATTAGCATGCATCATATTTTGAAACTTTTTAATTACATATCGTACTTGGAAAATCTCAAAATACACATGCAACATACACTTTATATTGAACTCCAATCATAAAACTGAAATAAATGCTACTAAAGTATCTCTGGAAATAATTTATTCAAATACTATATTAATTATCACGAATTAATATAATTTTTTCCAAATTTTTGGGACTAGTTTGAACCTTAAGAAAATTCAAACACTATTAAAATACCTAGTCTAAGTTTGAATTTATATATCACAAAATATATCATGAACAGTAGGGTTCAATAATTTTTATGGACACTAGGTTGTCCCAGGAAGCCCCACAAATTATTTCATGATTTTAGGAATATTATTCCTATTTTTAAGCCACTGGTCAAAGTGGTGAAAACAATTAAAATCCTGGTCAAAACACTGGACCCAAACCAGCCGCACTATTCCTTGGGCTCGAGCCCGACTCGGTGAACTGACTTAGCCCAACCGGCTAACTACACCTTCGCATGCGGCCGTCGAATCAAGGATCAGCGATCGGATCTAAATCATCAATCGACCTGTCCGAACCCCTCCCTGATCTCGTCCGTCCGTTCGCAATCCAACGGCCGATTGAAAACCACTTAAACCCCACCTCGCCGTGTGTGGTGGCTGTGGGACGTGGCTGTCGAGTCGTCTCCTACCTCTATTGCGGGCGAAGCTAGCGCCACGCGCGCATCGCGCTCCGACAGCGACCTGATGGGCGATGCTACGCCGTCAATCCACCGCCCATCCACCACTCCGGAGCGTTCCCCACTTCACACCGCCTCCATTCCCGTCATCACCCGAGCTTAAGACCCCCTCCTCTTCTTCTTTTTGCTCACTTCTCCTCTGGCCGGCCGAGGAGAGGGAAGCTTGCTCTGGCATTTTCCTTCTGTAAAACTCCTCACCACCAAGTCCCTCAGCTCCTAATTTGCATGCCGTTTCCATTTTGGCTTATGCGAACTTTTGATTTCTTTGTAGCTCCTAGCCCCATCGGCGCTCTGGACGGACTCGATGTGGAACCAAGACCTTTGTCTTGCCATTTTCGCCGGTGAGCCCCTTTCCATTTTCTCTCGCGTCACTTCTTGTGCTAGGTTATATGAGTAAAACCCTCTTCGATGGCTTAAATGGCTTAACGGTGTTGTCGGATTTTGGAAGGTTTACGTTTCCGATCGATTTTACCCTTTCGCCTCCATCTCCTGGGTGAGTTACCTCTCGAATCCTCCTTTGTTAGCACCTTATGTGCCTAAGTGACCTAGTCCGACCACCCTTGGTGTGTTTCCTTGCTCGAGGTATCTTGTTGTCGTGGAGCCTTTGTTGTCGCTTTTTGTCACACGCCGACGAGCTCGGTGCTTCTCGGTCTTTCTTTCAACTCGGTAGCTTCCTTGGACCTACTGTGATGCTAAGGCACCAGCTTATTTGGGCTTTGCGGAGTTCGTTTCATATCTCCTTTGTTGGTCGAAGCTTTAGCTCGCCCATCTCGGCTAGCCGATTGAGCTACTTCGATCGTCGCGCCACCACCGTATGGTGCGCGAGACTATTGCAGCCCGCTTCGAGCCTTGGTGGCGCCCTCGTGGGCGAAATCACGATGAAGCCGCCAGCAAGCACGCCAACGCCACGTTGTTGTTCGATTCGTCCGACAAAACAACGTAGCGGCAATTAAAGTCAATGGCGTGGTTAAGTGTTGAGGTTATGAAGGAATCTATCACCGACTTGTGGGCCCTAGTGTAGTTTAAGTGGACGCGTAGCTTGTAAACTATGTTTTCGCTAAAAGGAAACGTATCCCTAGCATGCTTAGAACAGTATGCGTTTTAGTGTTCAAAGCGTATTCTTGGTAATCGTCTTGACTCTTCGTAGCGAGGCTAAGTCCCGCGTTGGTAGGTCAAAGCATTGCCCCGGTCCGCACATCAGCAGTTGTGGCTAGGTTAGCACTCGGTAGAAGAAGTAACCAATGCTTTATGAAATTCGAAATCTATTAATTTGCATGCTGAAAATTGGCATTAACTTCTAAAAAGCATAACTAAATCATTTTAACTCCAAAATGAGTGAAACCACTTCTGATAATTTTCATATTTAGTGAACTTAATAGTAAAGTTGGTTTCAAACATGTCTCTGTAACAGAGAGCATTATTTTGGAAAATGAGCCATTAACACTATTATTTTCACAATAGCAATAGGGCTGATAACTTCAAAAATTCATAAGTAATTATTGGAAACTCCAAAAACAGTGAAATCAGTTTTGATAATTTCTATTTGAAATGAACTTAATTATAAAAATGGTTCCAAACTTACCTCTATCACAGAAACTATAGTTTGAGGAGAATGATCCTAAAGGGCTTTATTTTTACACTATTAATGCTGATAACTTTAGAAATCAATAACTAAATCATGAAAACTCCAATTGGAGCAAACTCAACTGTTTTGAACTTGTAATAACATTGCCTATTTAACCATGTAATCCTTGTACTCACCACTGCTCTACAAAATTTCACCTCATAATTAAATTACATAAATAAAGGCATATTGAAATCTGAAATTCAAACCACCATAACTTTCATATACTAAATCAAAATGAAATAATTCTTTCACCAAAAATCATTTAAAATCATGACTTAGCTACTGTAGAAAAATCATGCATTTTTAAGCATCTTGATTTTGGAGTATTTTCGATGTTTATTCTGGTGATTGTATTTATATAGATTCGAGCCCATTGATATCGACTCTTACGCTACTGAGGGAGAGCAATTAGCCTACCAGCAAGGCAAGCATCCTTTGAACTTTCTTTTTGCATCATATTTGATCCCAATTTTGTTAGGTTAGATGCAATGATAATTGCTTGCATATAGTTTTATAATGTCGCTATTTTTGTGATGAGTAGTTAGACACGTCCTATTATCTTGTCATTGTGGCTATCCATGAATTACTCCAATACTGAAATGATTATGTTAGGATGTGTGAAATTATATTGTTCGAGTTTCGCTTAGCCATGCAAGTCTAGAACCGGTAGTTTGATTGTCGGGAATAACCCGACAATTATGGGATAAACACCACTCTCTTTATATACTTTTGTTTCAGATCTTCGTATCTATTTTGTAAGTTAAATTTTGTCATTTTAAATGAGCTTTTGGTCTGGACAAGTGATGGCTAGTGATGGTGCCTTCGTGCACGAGAATTGGGTACGTGGTTGGACTTGTCTGGACAATTAAGGACCGAACTTTGGTAACATCGTTGATTCAAGTACATTCGTGCTATCACACGCGGGTTGGGAGCCGTATGGTTAAGTAGGGGGAAGGTTTTATTGTGTTGAGTCCCACGGTGGTGAAATTGTAAGGGCATGGGACCGTGAAATCCCGTGTTCCTTTGGGCCGATAGGATGGGGGCATTAACGTCTTGTGTTTCCTAGGATATATAGGATGGAGGCGTTAACGTCTTGTGTTTCCTAGGAGCCATGGGTTGAGGACTTGGCTCAATGGGATCTTCTTGCTAAAACGACCGTATCTTGATTTACCCGGCCGGCATACCATAGGAAGTATGCTATATTCGGAGGCATCTGGAGGCTTACGGGGTAATCAAGTCGTAATGGTAAAGTAGTACACCTGCAGGTATAAATCTATTCGAATAACCGTGTCGCGGTTATGGACAACCGCTTGAGTTCGGGAGTTACTATTGTTAGACTTGGAATTAAAGCGTGGTTATAACTTGGTATCGACATGAATGGGATGTTCATGCTTGTTGTTGTATCAAAGTGGACCGCCACTTTGTTGTTGGTATGATTCATTTGTTATTGAATTCATTACTTATTCACATGCTTTACTTCTACTTTAAATCTGATTTTGAAATGGCACTTGAAAAACTAGTATGTGTAGGTTGTTCAGTATTGCGTCTCTTTCGCAAAATTAAGCCAATCTGAGCCCTTCCTTTGAATGACCTTATGCATAACTATTTTTATTTGTGTAAGACTTGCGAGTACTCTTTGTACTCAGCCAGGTGTTTGCTGGCTTTTACAGGTGAGGAAGATAATGAGACCGACGAGCTCGTCGGTGTCGATTTAGGCGACACCGATGAGTAGTTTGCTATCATCTAACTCCTAGTTGGTTGTCGATGGGTTATGGGGCATACCATTGCTGGTCTTTTGGTCTATTTATGTGTTTCCGCTGCTACTTAATACTCTCTTTTAAATTTGGCCGGTCGGCCACTTGTATTAGTTGTAAACTTGGAACTATGTTGTATGTCTTTTGAACTATTTATGTATGAATGTTGTATGGATGTGAGCAGTGTTGTATGAGAGTATGACTTTATTGGTCGCTGATCTTGGGGGCCAATATAAGTTGTACTCACTGTTCATGGCTTCCTATTTAACTCACTAAGTGTAGCGTTTGACTTGTTGGAGAACCGACAATCATGTAGTGCTCGCAGAGGAGCGGCGCGCATGATCGTCGGGGCTCTAGTTTGAGTTAAGCCTCTCATTGAGATGGAGTTAAGTTGGAATCCATTTACCGGAGATCCAGAGTTGTGTCCTTAAGACCAGGCTTAGTCTCGGTCTTACGGAGATAACTCCGGGGTCCCCACAGCGTTGGTATCAGAGCCATACTGACTGTAGGTTAGAGATAGCACTGGCATTAGAGTTAGTAAGCCTTCTTGAGTCAAAATATTTTTGAAATTATCAAATTAATTTCAGAAAGTTTAAGTTAGGAATATCCTTTATTCCTCATCCATCCTAGCATCCTTTCTTACCCTATTTGCGTTTTTAAAGAAGTCTTACCTTGTTGTTCTTGCTTTTAGATGAGTCGCCAATACCTAGTCAAAGAAACTCAAGCTGAGAACGTGGATGGATACCCGGCGCTTCTCCGAGAGATGATGTGGAGGGCGAATTTTACTTATCAGCCAACCTACGCCATCTATCGCGCGACGAGGGGCGGGCATGGAGGAATACTTGGCCGTGATCAACATCATCGCCAGACGAGTCACGGGGAGTATCCCATATTGTTTCTAGGCACGTGGCACCTCGAGGCCATGGCTCTCACAGAAGTGGCTCATGTGGCCATGAGCCACCTCCGTTATGATCGGACGGAGTTGTCTCACCGCCTACGACCATTTTCCTATGAGAGAGCGTGGCGCGAGGTAGACACCTTTGCCCGATTGATTTGGGAAGATCCCTGTGTTAGGCGATTGGCAAGATTGGTTCATATCATGGACCAAATCCATCGATTGCACCGTGTATGAGTTATGCGAGACTCGTCTGCGTCTCGTGGTGGCCCAAGAGCACTTGCAACTCATGTGTAGTATGGGGATCATTGACCGCCATGTGGTTTATGGCGCAAATGAGATTTCCCATATGCTTCAAAGACCGCCGATGTACCGTCTTCCGAGTGCCGGGCATGTACCCAACTATGGGGCGAGACGCGCAGGTTGCATGTCGATTGGATTTGCTCGTGCTCGTAGGATGCAACTGCTTTGGAGGCCATGTGATAGAGCAAGACTCCCTTTACGTCTTCCTAATTTTGGAGACCCCGATGATACGGGATCCCCTGAGGCACATCTTCTGGACGAGTTTCCGGTAAACTTTGATCGGAAAAACATTTAGGATGTAGTAGGTGTTAGCTCATGGTTGGGCATGTATCTTTGATTCCCTGTAATAGGTTAGTGGTACTTGAACTATTATTGTCCTTCTTGCAAGAACTTTTAATTCCGGAAGTTGCTTTTCGCCCACGGGCCTTTCTGGATGTAATTGCATTGGAAAAACTATGATTTGGAGTTATGGATCTTGTACTGGCATTAGCGCCTTTGTACGCCCATTCGGTGTTATGTTTTTGGTGCATCTTATATCATTATGCATGTAATTAAGAACTTTGTGCTTGCTGTCCAAAGTTTTATTATTCGTACTTTTCTAGCAATCTTGGCCTCTTGTTAACTTTCCTTGTTACTCCAGGATGTCAGGCCCTAACACTCGTGCTAGAGCTCAGCGCGATGGGGGATCTCCACCTCAGGGCACTCGTTCTGCTGTGCAGAACTTACGCCGCGAGGAGAGGGGTGAGCCCTCTCAGCAGCACCGTCCGCGGGACAGCTCATCTGAGGAAGTGCTTCCTCCGCCACCCACTATGGCGGAAGTCTTGGCCCAGATCGAGAGAAACAGGATAGATCAGACCAGGATCCTGGAGGCTATAGCTCGCAACACTTCTCCTGCTCCTACGGCAGCAGGGGGAGGGGGACATCAGAGGCAGCGTGGGGGTCTCGCTGAGTTTCAGCGAACAAATCCTCCCACCTTTGCGGGTACCGGAGACCCTATGGAGGCTAAAGATTGACTGAGGGATGTGGAGAAGAAACTAGCCATTGCTCAGTGCACGGGCATTGAGAGAGTTCTTTTTGCCAGCTATCAGCTGGAAGGCGCTGCTAGTGCGTGGTGGGATAACTATTCCGCCATGCACCAAGAGAGAGGTTCCATCATGGAAGCAATTTGAGCAGACCTTCAGGAGGCCTATATTCCTGATGGAGTCATGTCGATCAAGCAGCAGCAGTTTCTTGCTTTGAAGCAAGGAAGGAAGACTGTCACTGAGTATCTTCAAGAGTTCAACTCCTTGGCCCGCTATGCCCCGGATGATGTCTCCACAGATGCCCGCCGCCAACGCCGGTTCATGGGCGGCTTGACTGAAGAGATGCAGCTGGCTTTAGCTGTACATGACTTCAGGAGCTTCCAGCACATGGTGAACAAGGCCATTGTAGTGGAGCACAAGAGTGTGGTTGTAGAGGAGTCCAGGAAGAGGAAGAAAGCCGCTCAGTTTTCAGCTAGCGTCAGTTTTCCTCGGCAACGCACCGGGCCGCCTCAGACACCTCGTTCTCAGGCCCCAGTGCCACCGAGACCTCCTGTGGCACCTCCACGACCTTCTCCACCCACGGTGCAGCGGTACAATGGGAGTAAGAACTCCCAAAACAGTGGTACTTTCAAGCAAAATGTCACTTGCTTTCATTGTGGTCGCCTTGGCCACTATGCCTCTCATTGCCTCGCCAAGCAGCGGGAAATGCCTTAGGTTTATCGTGCTCCTACACCACCAGTGTGGCACGACCTACACCACCTCGAGGCAGCATCTACCCTCCTCGATTCGGCCGCGTGGCGAGTGAACCACGTCACCGCCGAAGAGGCAAGCGGCGCTCGGACGTCGTTTTGGGTACCCTTCTTGTTAATTCTTGTCCAAGATCGCTTTATTTGATTCAGAGCATCTCATTCATTCATCAAAGAAGAATATGCTGCACTTAATCAATTTGAAATACATAAACTTCAGCCACCTTATCAAATCCAGTCGCCGGGATCGGTTTTCCAAACCGATCAAGTCTGCCGGGACGTAAAAGTGGAAATTCAACATATCAACTTCTTGGCAAACTTAATTGTGATAAAATCAGCGGGTATTGATGTGATTTTGGGAATGGATTGGCTGTCCAAAAATCAAGGAAAGATCGATTGCGCTTTACGGTCTATTTCTGTCACTAGTGAAGACGGCAGTCAGGTCGTTTTTGCACATTCAGTGGGCAATTCTCATCTCTATGCTTTGGAAGCTTGTACCTCCCTTGAACTTGAGAAAGTGCCTGTGGTGTGTGAATATCCAGATGTATTCCCCGAAGAACTCCCATGTATGCCTCCTGATCGGGAGGTTGAGTTCGTCATCGAGCTTGTACCCGATACTCCGCCAATCTCAAAACGGCCATATCGGATGCCCTTTAATGAGTTAGAAGAATTGAAGAAGCAGCTCCAAGAACTTCAAGACAAGGGGTTTGTTAGGCCGAGCTCCTCACCTTGGGGATGTCCGGCCATCTTTGTCAAAAAGAAAGACAAGAGTTTGCGGATGTGTGTTGACTACCGTCCGTTAAATGAAGTCACTATCAAAAATAAATATCCTCTTCCGCGGATTGATGATTTATTCGATCAATTGAGTGGAGCCCAAGTATTCTCCAAGGTTGATTTGCGCTTGGGCTATCATCAAATTAAGGTTCGATCGAAGACATTCAGAGACGAGCATTCTCTACTCGGTATGGTCTATACGAGTACACTGTCATATCTTTTGGTTTGACGAATGCACCGGCTTACTTCATGAATCTTATGAATTCAGTTTTCATGGAGTATTTGGATAAGTTTGTGGTTGTATTCATCGATGATATCCTTATCTACTCAAAGTCAGATGAAGAACACGAGCAAAGACTTGAGGCTTGTGTTGGAAAAGCTTCGTCAACATCGACTTTATGCTAAATTCGATAAATGCGAGTTCGGCTTCATGAAGTTAGTTTCTTGGGCCATGTCCTATCCAAGAGCGATATCATTGTTGATCCTAGCAAAGTGCAAGATGTCCTTGATTGGAGACGACCCGAAACATCACCGATATTCGCAGTTTTCTCGGACTTGCGGGTTATTAGCGCAGTTCATCCGAACTTCTCGAGTGCGAGACCAATGACTCAACTTCAAGAAAGAAAAGAAGTTCGAATGGTCTTTGAATGTGAGGAGAGTTTTCAGATCCTAAAGGAATGCGACCAAAGCTCCAAGACTTATCTTGCCGAGCATTCACAAGAGCTTGATATTTATTGTGATGCATCTCGCTATGGGCTCGGTTGTGTGCTTATGCAAGAGGGCGAGTGGTGGCTTATGCATCAAGGCAATTGAGACCTCATGAGTTGAATTATCCCACTTATGATTTGGAACTCGCAGTAGCTTGTGCATGCTCAAGATTTGGCGACATTACCTCATTGGTAATCGTTGCGAGATCTACACCGACCACAAGAGTCTTAATATATCTTCACCCAAGCCGATCTGAATTTGAGGCAAAGAAGATGGCTTGAGTTGATCAAAGATTATGATTTTGGACTCCATTATCATCTAGGAAAAGCGAATGTGGTAGCCGATGCCTTAAGCAGAAAGTCTCACTGCAACTGTTTATCGGTAACTCCCATTTCGGCAGGCTTGTGTGTTGCGATGCAACGCGTCGCACTGGAGATAATTGAAGAAGGTCTCTCGCTGCCCTTAGTGTGAATTTTACACTCGAGGACCAGATTAGGAAGCCGTAAGACTGACTTAGAAGTCGCTCAAATCAGGAAGCATTGAAGAAAGGCAAGGCCAAAGGTTTCAAAGAAGATGCACATGGCACTCTGTTGTACGGAAACCGGTTGGTGGTGCCTTTTGACCGTGCCTTGAGAGAACTCATTCTCAAAGAGGCTCATGACTCCAAATTTTCTATCCATCCTCGTAGCACCAAGATGTACCAAGATCTTAAGAAGCGGTTATGGTGGAGCCGAATGAAGCGGCAAATCGCTCAATTTGTGGCCAGGTGTGATGTATGCCAAAGAGTCAAGGCTAAGCATTTGAAGCCGGCAGGTACTCTACAACCCCTGCCCATTCCCAAGTGGAAATGGGAAGAAGTTGGCATGAATTTTATCACCGGCCTTCCAAAGACTCAAGCTGGGTCCGATTCCATATGGGTGATTGTTGATCGTCTGACAAAGGTTGCCCATTTTATTCCTGTCAAGACCACTTACACCGGGGTCAAGCTAGCAGAGTTGTACATCTCCAGGATTGTTTGTCTTCATGGTGTACCAAAAGTGATCATTTCGATAGGGTCTCGGTTCACCTCTCACTGGAAGTGCTTGCACCAAGCAATGGGAACCAATCTATCTTTCACCCGCATACCACCCAAAGCAGATGGACAAACGGAAAGAGTGAATCAAATTTTAGAAGACCTTCTCCGTGCTTGTGTGCTGTCCTATAGCAAGAATTGGGAGAAATACTTACCATTTGCAGAGTTTTCCTACAACAATAGCTTCCAATCGAGCATTCAAATGTCCCCCTTTGATGCCTTGTATGGAAGAGCTTGTAGGACGCCCTTGAACTGGTCCGAAGCCGGGGAGAGGCCATTTTATGGTCCAACCTTGGTAGAAGATGCAGAAGAACAAGTTCGGGTTATTCGTGAACGACTCCGGACGGCTCAATCTCGTCAGAAGTCCTATGCCGACCGCCGTCATCGTGATTTAAGTTTTGAGGTGGACGATCATGTCTATCTTAAAGTTTCTCCAATGAAAGGAACACATCGTTTCCAAGTCAAAGGTAAATTGGCACCCCGTTACATCGGACCTTTCTGAATTCTAGCAAAGTTGGGACCGGTGGCCTATCAAATAGAATTGCCACCATCACTTGCGGATGTGCACGATGTTTTCCATGTTTCACAACTAAGAAGGTGTCTTCGTATCCCAACCGAAGCCACTGAGCTTGAAGAACTTGACCTGCAGCCCGATCTTTCTTATCGGGAGCACCCGATTCGCATTCTTGAAGAAAAAGAGCGCAAGACGCGAAATCGCAATATCAAATTCATCAAGGTTCAGTGGAGCAATCACACTGAAGATGAAGCAACATGGGAGCGGGAAGATCAAGTGCGGGCTAGTTATCCAGATCTTTTTCCTTCTACTTGAAGTGTCTTCGAATCAAGAAAGGAAAGTTTAAACAAAGCAATGGGAAGTAAAAAAATGTAATAACCATTCCTTGTAACCCTACGAAGATATCTTGGCACTATCTTTGAAGGAAATCAAGACAACAGATGTTTTGTTTTCTTTTAGAACCTTCTATCCAACTTCCGCCCTATCGATCTCGGGGTCGAGATCTTTTGTAAGGGGGGGGGGGGAGGTTTTGTCACATCCCCAAATTAATAAAGAGGTTTATTATGCATCTGTAATACTCCAAATGTATTCGAAAGAGAAGAAATAAATTACAGAGAAAGATCAATTAAAAAAATATTTTAACAGAGATTAGAGGTGATTTATGCATAATTTGGACAACTTTGGGTGTGGGCTTCCGGTCCACAGCATTTAGGCCCAAGGGAAGGGTAGTGGGCCACATAAGAAGGAGAGGGGCAACCCTAGGGTTGCTACAGTGCAGTGCTACAGTGCCGCTGCCGTGCTACTGTACCATGGTGTGCTACGGTGCCCCCGCCCCTTGCTTCGTGCCAACCAAGAAGGAGAAGGAGAAAGCTCCTCGGATCTCGCCGGCCAAGGAAGAGAAAGGAAGAAGAAGGAAGGGAAGAAGGGAGGAAGGAAAGGAGAGATCGTGGCCTAGGGTTGGTGTTCATCGCGTTCAGCGACGGTTCTTCAAGGGTAAGATGCGATCCCTTCCGATTAGTAGATTATTTGATCTTTAGCAATGTCGGTATTTAGGTCTGACTTGAGCAGATCAGGTTGGGCGATGTTTTTGAGTTATTTAACGACATAATTTGATTTGTCCATCTCCTAGAGAATTGTAGGCGACGTCGATACCTTTCTGTAGAGTACAAGATCGCATTGTTTGGACTAGCGGATCAAAAGTTATGATTTTCGTAGCGCTGCTGTTCCGCAAATCTGCTGTGGTTCTGTCAGATTTTAGTAATTGGACTTAAACTGTTAGCTAGAAGAGTTTCTGGGAGGTATCACTATAACGAAAAATGTAGATAATTGTCATAGCTTTCAGGGAAGCTAAAGAACGCGAAATTTGGATCAGTATTCTGAAAGTTATGATGGTTTGAAGTTGCTGTCCAGAAACTCTGACGTGAAATAGTTGCTCTGTTAATCTGTTTGGTAGGGGTATTAGATGGCCGAATCTGGAAGGCTCACCAAATAGGTTTAGGTGGGTAATTTGATAAGCTTTTTAGAAAGACTAAGAACACCTTATTTGGACTCCCGTACAAAAATTTATGAATTTTAGAACGTAACTGTCCACAAAGGGGACAGAACAGTATTTAGAAATTGGAGTTGGGATCGCGTTAAAAGAATTATTGCTAGTTCGGGTTTGCTTTATTAGTTTTCTTGGTCCATTACTGTTATCTTAGTATGCTTTAATTGAATTTAGGTGGGGAACTGGTCCCGGGCAGCACCATCTTCTCATCCTCCGTTCTCACGCGGTTAAGGCAAGTGCATTGCTTGTTACTTGGTTGTGATTGATTGGCCATGTTTGTGTGTTTTCAATACATGACAAGAGTAGCAAGTACTGTTGATAGAATAGTTATGAATGGTTGATAGAGAGTGCTAATATTTTGATACGTATTAGCTATGCATGGTTGATGTGTGATTAAGGATGGTGAATCTTTGGGGATATGATTAATTATTATTCATGAGTGATTGTTCATGTTTGCTAGTATTATGAATATGTGTGCTATTCATGGATGCTAGAATGCTATGAATGTCAACGACGATGAACGCTAGAAGTATGAATAAGTTTATTGATGTATGATGTTGTGAATACAAATTTATGATGGTTTAAAGTTTTGTTCATGTGCATCATGCTATCATATTGGAGGCTTGGTCACGTGGTGACTATGCATATCTGAGGTCCCCGTCATGTGGATGACGGGTTTGAGGTCCCCACATTCGTGGAATGTGGGCATTGAAAGAGGTCCCCATCATGAAAACGATGGGCTTATGGTCCCCACACTTGTGGAGTGTGGGCTTGAGGTCCCTTTACTTGCGGAGTATTGGGCAATTGGTCCTGCGCTTGCAGCACGGGCATGGGTATGCAATGACGGTTGCATACTTTGCATTACCTGTAAAATGCAAAAGATAAAGAGACAAAGAGAAAGTGCACTTGAGCATCTTGCATAGCATGAGCATATGACATGTTTATAATAGTGATTGTAGATGGATGATGATGATTACAGATTGATTATGTTATTATTGCCATTTATTGTACTTGCTGAGTCTTTGGACTCACTCTTGTCGTTGTTGTGTTTTAGGTACCCCTATACAAGAACGTCATGCATGGGAGGGAGTAAGACTTAGAGTGGTTGCACAATGGCACAAACTACTCATATTTGAATTGATAGAATGATAATTTAGTAGATGAGAAACTTGCTTTAAGAATTACATATGATACTCCTCTGCTGGAATAATTTGTAATAGAGTTGATTAGAGAATCATGGATGTCCTTTTGTTTATGCTTATAGTTGTTTAGCATGCTATGGATGATATAGTGATGATTAGCATAGTTTTGGTGGTCTCTTGATTATCTTTGGATGTTGGATTATTTAACTATGTTACAATTAAAGGTCGAGACCTCCAATTAGTAACTAAACAAAGAAGGTTCATCGGATTTTAGAGAATTGTATCAATGTTAAAATAGCTTTAGTGTTAGTTTAGTAGCATTCCAAGCCGTTGTCAGGCTAGGGTGTTACAGTTGGTATCAGAGCGGGCTGTAGGTCCGTGGTGAAGGGATTAACAACCTAGGTAACCTAATTTCCTAAAATGTTGTAATGGTTAATGAACTTAAATACTTGACACACTGGTGCACAGTAGGATGGGAATGGGTCAAGCATTGCATTTACGTTTCCGTTATGTCGCATTGACCTTTGCTGTTATGAGTTGGTTACGAATGCTTATGACTTGATTATTATGATAGCTATATAACTATAGTTATTGTTGAGAGGTTGAGGTCGTGGTTGTGGCCCTAGGCTTTACCAGGTTACACCACCGTTCACAGGAAGAGGTTAGCGAAGTGATTACCTCGAGTACCATAGTTACTGAGTTCGTGGGTGAATACCTTTAGAAAAGTTGTTCCAAGTTGTTCTCTTCTTGAGCTTGATTTAGACCAATTCTGGGTATAGATGCGGATGGTGAAATTTGTTGGGATTTCACTTGGTCTCTATTTGTGTCTTGGGAGTTCTGCCCTTCTTATTGAAACATCTGAATCATTTATTCGCTTGGTATTCGGGATGCTGAAAGTTTTCTGTTGCAAGTTCTTTATCATGTGAAATCTTTGATTGTGTGTATTTCTTTTGGATTATTTCGAGTTTTGAAGTTAATGCCAGAAGGGAGTTAAAGTCCTTTTGTGAGGTCTTGATATGTTCAAGCGAGAGGTGTTAAACATAGAAGTTCATTGATAAGGTTTGAGTTATCAAGACAGATCTGCAGCGTCATGCCTGATTGGTCTTAACCCATATCTTTGGAATTGGAGTTGATTAATGTGATGTTGTCACAGAGCAATTACTTGATGGGTAGTGACGAATAGTACGTCCATGCCTAATTGGGGTCAAAAGAGGTATTAAGATGTGTGAAGCATTGATGAAACTGGTTTGATCACCAGGGGCGATAAATTTGGTAAGACTCTCCGGTAGATTGGATTTGTTGGACTCAACGGATTAATTAAATCCTTTGGGATGGATAAGTCCAAAAGGTGTTAGATTAGTGTCATAATGAATATTCATCTTGGAAGTTATCTTTTATGGATAAGTACTGATCATATGTAATTGCTAGGTGCAATAATAATGTATCAAGTAGGGTGTTGAGCATCACTAAGAGATGAACCGATGGGATGTAGTCGGCGATCTTTGCTTACACGATGGTGGAGTGGTAGGATAATAGTGTGTCTTCGATGAGAAGGTCGATCATTAAAAATGTTTAGGTTGTTAAACCGGTGGGATTACTTGATCATCGTGGATAACTCTAATTGTGTAGTAAGGAGAGATAAGGATGTATTTGATTGTTGTCCTAGTGGATAATAATCCAAAAATTGCTTTTAATTGGTTGCTTGATGGTTTCATATTTCTTTGGTAGGAATGCAGATAGAGAAAGGATAATAAATACTCCTATGATGTATAATTCATTACATGTCTACGATAACCGCTATATTGGAAGTTATGTACAAAACGAGTGTGAGCATTGCTAATAGGAGAAGGGTTGAAAAAAATATATAGATATATGATTTATTCATGTATGTCCCATAAGGAATGTGACTTGTGGCTGCATGCCCTTGTTAAAAGAGTTGAGGATAAAGATTCTTATTAATAGTTATTATTCTTGACGTTAATAAGATTGTCTATAAGGGGATTGTGACTTGTGGGAGTGATGGGGATTCTTTTAGAAAGAAAGTAATATGTCCGCCTTTCATAATATCGGTTAAATGGGAAGTTTGGATTCTTGCATTTGTGAGCCTTTGGTAGTTCATGCTTAATGTGGTAGCTGAAATCGTTAAGAGAGGCGATGCGTGAGAATGTTCTAATGGGTTCTTAAGTGATGAAAGGGAATTGTTTCTCTGTTAACAAGGAAAAAAGTGTACCATAAGTTTTTTGAGGTTGGAGTTCAGGATTGTAACCTGCAACTTTTCTTTCGTTGCCGCTTAAGCGTTTCTTGTGTTTCAAAAGCAGTGTTTTATTGTGATTTATTGATGTCTGAAACTCCCCTCTTGTGAACTTGTGCCCTCAATTGCAGTCTCGTCTTTTGTGTTTCAAGATCAATGCTATTTGACTATTTCTCTTGGTCTCATGCTCACTGTGAGGAGTAGTGTTTCCTCGTGTGTTAAAACTTGTATTTGTTTGCTCTTTACTATTAAGAAAAGATTAACCGACTTGGGTTGCAAGGTCTTATAGGATGTAATGTGGCGATTGGTTGGTGGTGGCCAAGTAAATGATCGCAGTGAGAATTATAGGGACCAAGCTATTGGAAGATCAGTAGAAAGTGATTTGGTTTTGTCCTAAAACTCTTGGAAGGAATTGGATTTAAATAGAATGATTGTCGTTGAAATAAAACATATTAGTGTTACAACTAGTGGAACCCATAACGAATTATAATCCAAGAACCTTCAATCATGTTGGAATGTTGGGATTATCGAAAGTCGGAAGCTTGATCAATGTGTTAGAGTATCGCGATTGGGTAATTTTGCAAGGTTGGGTATGTGATCTATGCGGTGTAGTTTAATGAGATGTAGGATTAGCGAAGTAATTTAATCGTAATGTCAATGATGGAATAGTAGGTAAGGTTGAGATGTCGCATGGTATGCCTGGTTTTAGTGAATAACCTTCGGGAGATAGAATTCTTTTAAAAGATAATTTGGTCGAAAAATATTTTACATGTGAATGATAATGTTTGAGTATGTTTAGAGTGTGGAATTCTAGTGAGTGAATCTAAAGTTTTCTCGATGTTTTATACGAAAAGTTGGTTGTAGGAGTCTTGGAGGTTGAATTTGGGCTTTGCATTTTATGCTAGAATCTTGGTTGTCAATGGTTATGTGTAAAAGCAGAGAATAAGAGTGGATTCAGTAGTAGGATCATCTTTGATAGTATCCTTTCGGTGTAGTAAATGAGAGTGTGTGATATGAATTTCAAATTGGTTATCCTTAATGGATTGAGGATGTGATGGTGGGTGAATTCTATATTGAGTTGCGTTGGGAATTATTCACAAAGTAATTCATTCGGTAGAGAAGTTGGCTAGAGTGTGATATCATGGGTTGGAAGAGTCTCCCGCATAAGAGTGGATTTTGTGCTCAGTTGAACATAGCTTTGAGGTCGCCAATTTAAGGTAATTGAGTTAATGTATTATGCGATGATTTGGGATCCTATGGTTTAAGAGAAAGTTAAATTCCTAAAAGAAAGATTGTGGAAAAGGATGTGAACTTGGATGGTGAGATATTCTTAGTTCTTATTTGAACCATGTGTTTATCTTGGATGTTGGTTACTACTTGAGTTGGTTCTGTTGGTATATGTGGTCCCATCCAGTTGAGAAAAAGGTTAAATTTGGTTATTCGAGTGATTTGCTTTTGGCTATGTGGCATTTATCTCTAAACCGCCTACTTGAAAAGTGGAAAAGTTTTCATGTTAAATCCATTGATTTTGGATTGAGCTCTTCTAAGGGAAGATGGTTTTGAGTTGGATGCATTATGACTCCTTTGTTTTCAGTTGAGTTCTTCGGTTAAGTGAGTTGGTATGCGAGTTCTTTGTACGTCCCTTGTTAAAGGAGATGCTGCTTGCATAGGTAAAGTGATCGACTGAGAGTCAGAACAAGAGTTCCGTGTGTTTGGTACCGACGGTGTACTTCGGTACCAAAAGGAAGTTTAACCAAAGGTGAGTTGGATAGGTTCTTTAGTCACATGAATTTATAGATTGGCTTATCGCTAGGACTGTCTCGAGTACTTGTGCGGAGTTTTGTGGTAAATTCTAGTTGTGATTGTTCTTTGGCGTTTAAGCATGGTAACAATTCGGGGTCGAATTCTTTTTAAGGGGGGTAGAATGTAATACTCCAAATGTATTCGAAAGAGAAGAAATAAATTACAGAGAAAGATCAATTAAAAAAATATTTTAACAGGAGATTAGAGGGTGATTTATGCATAATTTGGACAACCTGGGCTGTGGGCTTCCGGTCCACAGCATTTAGGCCCAAGGGGAAGGGGTAGTGGGCCACATAAGAAGGAGAGGGGGCAACCCTAGGGTTGCTACAGTAGCCGTGCTACAGTGCCACCACCGTGCTACAGTACCATGGTATGCTACATGATGCCCTCCCGCCCTTGCTTTGCCGCCAACCAAGAAGGAGAAGGGAGAAAGCTCCTCGGATGCTGCCGGCCAAGGAAGAGAAAGGAAGAAGAAGGAAGGGGAAGAAGGGAGGAAGGAAAGGGAGAGATCGTGGCCTAGGGTTGGTGTTCATCGCGTTCAGCGACGGTTCTTCAAGGGTAAGATGCGATCCCCTTCCGATTAGTAGATTATTTGATCTTTAGCAATGTCGGTATTTAGGTCTGACTTGAGCAGATCAGGTTGGGCGATGTTTTTGAGTTATTTAACGACATAATTTGATCTGTCCATCTCCTAGAGAATTGTAGACGACGTCGATACCTTTCTGTAGAGTACAAGATCGCATTGTTTGGACTAGCGGATCAAAAGTTATGATTTTCGTAGCGCTGCTGTTCCGCAAATCTGCTGTGGTTCTGTCAGATTTTAGTAATTGGACTTAAACTGTTATCTAGAAGAGTTTCTGTGAGGTCTCACTATAACGAACAATGTAGATAATTGTCATAGCTTTCAGGGAAGCTAAAGAACGCGAAATTTGGATCAGTATTCTGAAAGTTATGATGGTTTGAAGTTGCTGTCCAGAAACTCTGACGTGAAATAGTTGCTCTGTTAATCTGTTTGGTAGGGGTATTAGATGGCCGAATCTGGAAGGCTCACCAAATAGGTTTAGGTGGGTAATTTGATAAGCTTTTCAGAAAGACTAAGAACACCTTATTTGGACTCCCGTACAAAAAGATATGAATTTTAGAACGTAACTGTCCACAAAGGGGACAGAACAGTATTTAGAAATTGGAGTTGGGATCGCGTTAAAAGAATTATTGCTAGTTCGGGTTTGCTTTTATTAGTTTTCTTGGTCCATTACTGTTATCTTAGTATGCTTTTAATTGAATTTAGGTGGGGGAACTGGTCCCGGGGCAGCACCATCTTCTCATCCTCCGTTCTCACGCGGTTAAGGCAAGTGCATTGCTTGTTACTTGGTTGTGATTGATTGGCCATGTTTGTGTGTTTTCAATACATGTGATGTAGCAAGTACTGGTTGATAGAATAGTTATGAATGGTTGATAGAGAGTGCTAATATTTTGATACGTATTAGCTATGCATGGTTGATGTGTGATTAAGGATGGTGAATGCTGGGGATATGATTAATTATTATTCATGAGTGATTGTTCATGTTTGCTAGTATTATGAATATGTGTGCTATTCATGGATGCTAGAATGCTATGAATGTCAACGATGATGAACGCTAGAAGTATGAATAAGTTTATTGATGTATGATGTTGTGAATACAAATTTATGATGGTTTAAAGTTTTGTTCATGTGCATCATGCTATCATATTGGAGGCTTGGTCACGTGGTGACTATGCATATACGAGGTCCCCGTCATGTGGATGACGGGCTTGAGGTCCCCACATTCGTGGAATGTGGGCATTGAAAAGAGGTCCCCATCATGAAAACGATGGGCTTATGGTCCCCACACTTGTGGAGTGTGGGCTTGAGGTCCCCTTTACTTGCGGAGTATTGGGCAATTGGTCCCTGCGCTTGCGAGCACAGACATGGGTATGCAGCGACGGTTGCATACTTTGCATTACCGGTAAAATGCAAAAGATAAAGAGACAAAGAGAAAGTGCACTTGAGCATCTTGCATAGCATGAGCATATGACATGTTTATAATAGTGATTGTAGATGGATGATGATGATTACAGTTGATTATGTTATTATTGCCATTTATTGTACTTGCGAGTCTTTGGACCGACTCTTCTTTGTTGTTGTGTTTTTAGGTACCCCTATACAAGAACGGCATGCATGGGAGGAGTAAGACTTAGAGTAGTTGCACAATAGCACAAACTACTCATATTTGAATTGATAGAATGATAATTTAGTAGATGAGAAACTTGCTTTAAGAATTACATATGATACTCCCTGCTGGAATAATTTGTAATAGAGTTGATTAGAGAATCATGGATGTCCTTTTGTTTATGCTTATAGTTGTTTAGCATGCTATGGATGATATAGTGATGATTAGCATAGTTTTGGTGGTCTCTTGATTATGCTGGATGTTGGATTATTTAAATATGTTACAATTAAAGGTCGAGACCTCCAATTAGTAACTAAACAAAGAAGGTTCTGTCGGATTTTAGAGAATTGTATCAATGTTAAAATAGCTTTAGTGTTAGTTTAGTAGCATTCCAAGCCGTTGTCAGGCTGGGGTGTTACAGCATCTCATTAGCATGCATCATATTTTGAAACTTTTTAATTACATATTGTACTTGGAAAATCTCAAAATACACATGCAGCATACACTTTATATTGAACTCCAATCATAAAAATGAAATAAATGCTACTAAAGTATCTCTGGAAATAATTTATTCAAATACTATATTAATTATCACGAATTAATGTAATTTTTCCCAAATTTTTGGGACTGGTTTGAACCTTAAGAAAATTCAAACACTATTACAATACCTAGTCTAAGTTTGAATTTATATATCACAAAATATATCATGAACAGTAGGGTTCAATAATTTTTATGGACACTAGGTTGTCCCAGGAAGCCCCACAAATTATTTCATGATTTTAGGAATATTATTCCTATTTTTAAGCCACTGGTCAAAGTGGTGAAAAAAATTAAAATCCTGGTCAAAACACTGGACCCAAACCAGCCGCACTATTCCTTGGGCTCGAGCCCGACTCGGTGAACTGACTTAGCCCAACCGCCTAACTACACCTTCGCATGCGGCCGTCGAATCAAGGATCAACGATCCAGATCTCGTCATCAATCGACCTGTCCGAACCCCTCCCTGATCTCGTCCGTCCGTTCGCAATCCAACGGCCGATTGAAAACCACTTAAACCCCACCTCGCCGTGTGACTGACGCTGTGGGACCGCGCTGTCAGAGTCGTCTCCTACCTCCCGTTGCGGGCGCAGAAAGCTAGCGCCACGCGCTCGCACTGCTCCGACAGGCACAGTGACGGCGATGCTTACGCCGTCAATCCACCGCCCCATCCACCACTCCGGAGCGTTCCCCACTTCACACCGCCTCCATTCCTGTCATCACCCGAGCTTAAGACCCCCTCCTCTTCTTCTTTTTGCTCACCTCTCCTCTGGCCGGCCGAGGAGAGGGAAGCTTGCTCTGGCATTTTCCTTCTGTAAAACTCCTCACCACCGAGTCCCTCAGCTCCTAATTTGCATGCCGTTTCCATTTTGGCTTATGCGAACTTTTGATTTCCTTTGTAGCTCCTAGCCCCATCGGCGCTCTGGACGGACTCAGGGCGTGAACCGAAGACCTTTGTCTTGCCATTTTCGCCTCGGTGAGCCCCTTTCCATTTTCCTCGCGCGTCACTTCTTGTGCTAGGTTATAAGGAGTAAAACCCCTCTTCTGATGGCTTAAATGGCTTAACAGGGTTGTCGGATTTTGGAAGGTTTACGTTTCCGACTGATTTTACCCCTTTCGCCTCCATCTCCGGCCGGGTGAGTTACCTCTCGATTCCTCCCTTTGTTAGTACCTTATGTGCCTAAGTGACCTAGTCCGACCACCCTTGGTGTGTTTCCTTGCTCAGGGTATCTTGTTGTCGTGGAGCCTTTGTTGCTGCTTTTTGGTCACACGTCGCCGACGAGCTCCAGTGCTTCTCCGGTCTTTCTTTCAACTCAGGTAGCTTCCTTGGACCTCTGTGATGCTAAGGCACCAGCTTATTTGGCCCTTGCGGAGTTCGTTTCGTATCCCCACTGTTGGCCGAAGCTTTAGCTCTGCCCATCTCTAGCTAGCCGCCGATTCAGGCCACTTCAGTCGTCGCCGCCACCACCGTATGGTGCGCGAGACTATTGCGGCCCGCTCGAGCCTTGGTCGGCGCCTCGTGGACGAAATCACCGCAAGCCGCCAGCAAGCACGCCAACGCCATCGTTGTCCGGTTTCGTCCAAAAAACATCAGAGCAATTAAAGTCAATGACGTGGTTAAGTGTTGAGGTTATGAAGTAATCTATCACTGACTTGTGGGCCCTAGTGTAATTTAAGTGGACGCGTAGCTTGTAAACTACGTTTTTGCTAAAAGGAAAACGTATCCCTAGCATGCTTAGAACAGGTGTACGTTTTAGTGTTCTGAAAACGTATTCTTGGAAATACGTCTTCAGCTCTTCGTAGCCGAGGCTAAGTCCACGTTGACTGGGTCAAGGCTTTGCCCCCGGTCCCGCACATCAGCAGTTGTGGCTAGGTTAGCACTCGGTAGAAGAAGTAACCAATGCTTTATGAAATTCGAAATCTATTAATTTGCACGCTGAAAATTGGCATTAACTTCTAAAAAGCATAACTAAATCATTTTAACTCCAAAATGAGTGAAACCACTTCTGATAATTTTCATATTTAGTGAACTTAATATTAAAGTTGGTTTCAAACATGTCTCTGTAACAGAGAGCATTATTTTGGAAAATGAGCCATTAACACTATTATTTTTACAATAGAAATAGGGCTGATAACTTCAAAAATTCATAAGTAATTCTTGGAAACTCCAAAAACAGTGAAATCAGTTTTGATAATTTCTATTTCAAATGAACTTAATTATAAAAATAGTTCCAAACTTACCTCTATCACTGAAACTATAGTTTGAGGAGAATGATCCTAAAGGGCTTTATTTTTACATTATTAATGCTGGTAACTTTAGAAATCAATAACTAAATCATGAAAACTCCAATTGGAGCAAACTCAACTGTTTTGAACTTGTAATAATATTGCCTATTTAACCATGTAATCCTTGTACCCACCACTGCTATACAAAATTTTACCTCATAATTAAATTACATAAATAAAGTCATATTGAAATCTGAAATTCAAACCACCATAACTTTCATATACTAAATCAAAATGAAATAATTCTTTCACCAAAAATCATTTAAAATCATGACTTAGGTACTGTAGAAAAATCATGCATTTTTAAGCATCTTGATTTTTGGAGTATTTCTCGATGTTTATTCGGTATTGTATTTATATAGATTCCGAGCCCATTGATATCGACTCTTACGCTACTGAGGGAGAGCAATTAGCCTACCTGTAAGGCAAGCATCGTTTGAACTTTATTTTTGCATCATATTTGATCCCAATTTTGTTAGGGTAGATGCAATGATAATTGCTTGCATATAGTTTTATAATGTCGCTATTTTTGTGATGAGTAGTTAGACACATCCTATTATCTTGTCACTGTGGCTATCCATGAATTACTCCAATACTGAAATGATTATGTTAGGATGTGTGAAATTATATTGTTCGAGTTTCGCTTAGCCATGCAAGTCTAGAACCGGTAGTTTGATTGTCGGGAATAACCCGACAATTATGGGATAAACACCACTCTCTTTATATACTTTTGTTTCAGATCTTCGTATCTGTTTTCTAAGTTAAATTTTGTCATTTTAAATAAGCTTTTGGTCTGGACAAGTGATGGCTAGTGATGGTGCCTTCGTGCACGAGAATTGGGTACGTGGTTGGACTTGTCTGGACAATTAAGGACCGAACTTTGGTAACGTCGTTGATTCAAGTACATTCGTGCTATCACACGCGGATTGGGAGCCGTATGGTTAAGTAGGGGGAAGGTTTTATTGTGTTGAGTCCCACGGTGGTGAAATTGTAAGGGCATGGGACCGTGAAATCCCGTGTTCCTTTGGGCCAATAGGATAGGGGCGTTAACGTCTTGTGTTTCCTAGGATATATAGGATGGAGGCATTAACGTCTTGTGTTTCCTAGGAGCCATGGGTTGAGGGACTTGGCTCAATGGGATCTTCTTGCTAAAAACGACCGTATCTTGATTTACCCGGCCGGCATACCATAGGAAGTATGCTATATTCGGAGGCATCTGGAGGCTTACGGGCTAATCAAATCGTGTGGGTAAAGTAGTACACCCCTGCAAGGTATAAATCTATTCGAATAGCCGTGTCCACGGTTATGGACAACCGCTTGAGTTCGGGAGTTACTATTGTTAGACTTGGAATTAAAACTGTGGTTATAACTTGGTATCGACATGAATGGGATGTTCATGCTTGTTGTTGTATCAAAGTGGACCGCCACTTTGTTGTTGGTATGATTCATTTGTTATTGAATTCATTACTTATTCACATGCTTTACTTCTACTTCAAATCTGATTTTGAAATGGCACTTGAAAAACTAGTATGTGTAGGTTGTTCAGTATTGCGTCTCTTTCGCAAAATTAAGCCAATATGAGCCCTTCCTTTGAATGACCTTATGCATAACTATTTTTATTTGTGTAAGACTTATGAGTACTCTTGGTACTCGGCCAGTGTTTTTGGCTTTTACAGTGAGGAAGATAATGAGACCAAGCGAGCTCGTCGGTGTCGATTTAGGCGACACCGATGAGTAGTTTGCTATCATCTAACTCCCGATTGGTTGCCGATGGGTTATGGGGCATACCATTGCTGGTCTTTTGGTCTATTTATGTGTTTCCGCTGCTACTTAATACTCTCTTTTAAATTTGGCCGGTCGGCCACTTGTATTAGTTGTAAACTTGGAACTATGTTGTATGTCTTTTGAACTATTTATGTATGAATGTTGTATGGATGTGAGCAACGTTGTATGAGAGTATGACTTTATTGGTCGCTGATCTTGGGAGCCAATATAAGTTGTACTCGCTGTTCATGGATTCCTATTTAACTCACTAAGTGTAGCGTTTGACTTGTTGGAGAACCGACAATCATGTAGTGCTCGCAGAGGAGTGGCGCGCATGATCGTCGGGGCTCTAGTTTGAGTTAAGCCGCTCATTGAGATGGAGTTAAGTTGGAATCCATTTACCAGAGATCCAGAGTTGTGTCCTTAAGACCAGGCTTAGTCTCGGTCTTACAGAGATAACTCCGGGGTCCCCACAAGTAATTGGCCGGAGAAGGATGACGGGCAAGAGGAGAGAGAACGCTCGATTCTCGATGCACGGTGGATGAAACTTGAATCCAAAAGATGCGAAAAATAGGTATTGACAAGGGGCACAAGATGACGCAATTGAATTTTGGAAAAACTCACCGAGGAAGCGAGGAACGCGATGAACACGTTTCGGTATTATGGCTTGACATGGCCGATGATGCTCCGCTGATCTTCAGGTGAAGGGGATGGAACCATGACGTAGAGGGCGACGACGCGGAGCCAACGCCGCAAACGGTTCGGCCGGAGGACGTCGGATGAAGGCGCAGTTCGCTGGAGAAGACCTTCGGTTGGAGCTTGGTTTTTTGGAGATTGCGACAAAAATAGATCGGTTTGGAGGAAACCAATTTAGGTGATTGGAAGAGAAGATCAAGATGGACGCGTGGGCGCAAACAGTTCGCTTTTATATGCACCGTAGAAAAAGATATGGAGTTTGAAAGGTTTAGTTGGAAACGCGTACAGAGCACAGACTCTCGGATCGGTTCTGGAGGAAAACGATGATGAACAGTGAATCGCGAGATATTGTAGCACGTGGCAGGAGAGATAAAAAGGCTGATTTTCAGAATTAAAATAAAAGGTCGAAAATCAAGGACATCAAATAAATAGCAAACAAATCCAGAAAAATCTCAAAAAATACCCAAAAATCCCTTGAAAGACAAGGAAGCCAAATAACACAGGTTTTTATTTAATTAATGTTTAGATTAGTCAAATTAAATATTTTTAATTTAGGAAAATTCTCAATTAAGCTTTATTAATTCAAATAAAATTGATAAAACTTTTAAGGGGCCTAAACTACTCAAAAGATTTTTGAAAAGCCAAATTTTGGGACGTTACATAGAACCATCCCATATTTTGGGTTCTGCATGTGACTCCGCCACTATTAGTAAGAAGAGGGAGAGATCTCCTGGGTCAAAGGATCTCAAACCGCGAAGACGTCCGTGTAAGAGATGTATTGAACAAGGGAGGAAAACTCCACGAATTGAACATGAATGACAAACGTCTTGATATTGGGGATGCCCGATCTTCACAGTGTAGGATTGTGATAACTTGGATTCGTGTAACCTGACGAACGCCGACACCAAGCACTATCTAGATTACAGCAACCTACGATACTCAGATTCGCCCAACCACACGCTTCGATCGTCATCTACTGACCACCCAAAGTAGACGTGTTGTTGCTCCTGCAAAACACAAGGAATCATAAGAACAACGAGGTAGAGAACACCCAATTCCCCTTTCTAGTTGCAGTTGTGTGTCATACGTAGAAGAAGAACAAGCATATAGCTCTTTGAAAATAACAGATTGATATTCGTGGTCTGAGATTCTCAAAACCCTCATACATAATAAATAGGACAAAGCCAGTACCACGTACTCCTAAACTAAATTGGTTCGAACTCCACCAAAGAAAACATACAAACCGATTCATATTTGGGTTCGGTCACACAAAAAGGCACACGGGCATGATCTAGTTGCTATCGTAATGTCACGTGGTAGTAGATTTGTTTTAATAGAGAATATCTAAAAAAACCATATCGATTTTAGTGAGGAACTTCAGAAAACCATCATGTGGCAACAGATTGGTTTAATAGAGAATCTCTCAAAGACCATATCAGTTTTCGTGAGGAACTCTAGAAAGCCAGATCCTTTCCACCTTGAGTTAGTCCTCACACCAGGTCTGTTTCCCTATAGCTTCATGCATGCATGCCATATTGCCTTCCATGTGAGTGTAGCACTACATATTCTCCCGCCTCAAGCAATTTCTTCTTTTCTTTGTTTCCTTCATGTGATAGCATCTCTCCAGGCTTTCCTACTCCTTTGCTCTCAGTCTCCCATGCTTCTTGTTCAGTACTTCCTGCTCCTTTGCTCTCAGTCTCCCATGCTTCTATATGTGTAAAACTACACACATACAACATGGGACTATTAGGCAGTAACCTATTATCATTAGCAAGATTAAAGTCATTTAAGAGTGAGTTCACCTGTTGGTTAATTAATTTAGTCCTTGCTTGTGTAATCGGACCAAATGGTTGTTTTGGAGCACTAGAATTGGATGAATAGATGTTGTACTCTTTTCCCCTTGTTTGAGTTTTGTCCCAATGGGTTTTTTCATTCGAAGGTTTTTAACGAGACAACATATGCAATGGCAAGAACGTGAGATATGTACTCTTTTGTTTTACCTTTTTTTTCCCTACTGGGTTTTTCGGAATAAGTTTTTCATGAGGCATGAGCATGACATTGGCAAAGTGTCCAAGGGGAAGTGTTGTATATCGACCCGATTATGTGTGGACACTTTATCTAAAGAAAGGTGTATTAGAGGGATTGTCGGCCCACAAGGTCCGTTAGTTCGTTTAGTCCTATATTGCTTATTAATACATGGATACCTTCTCCCCCTATATAAAAAGGAGTAGAGAGCTCTCATTATACACACAAGCCTACGGGCAAATAAATCAATAAAGAGATAGGGCTGGGATAACATCCTTATGTTCTTGTCTATTGTTATTATTTGCGAGTTGAGAGCTTTGTTTGTTGAAACGCGACCTGGAATATCGGCAGAAAGCATTCTTTTTAGAGTCATACAATAAAGCTTACTAGAATTGGTATGGGTTATCCAAACTAGAGTCCAATGCACAACAACAACCACAAAATGGACACTAGTAAACTAATAGCGCAATTGATCAACTGTTGAAGTTTCCAATACTTCCCGGCTCTTGAAAATAGTTCTAATTTATTCTCCCAAGTGAGAGGAAACAAATTGCTAAAAGATCATATTTAGAGCATCTATAACAGTCTATGTCACTTGTTACTAAGAGATGAACACATCAACATTTAGGTGATGTGGAGGAGAGATGGTGAGTAGAGAAGGTGAGCTTGTTTCTAGATGAAGAAATAAGTAAGTTGTTAATATCAAGACACAAGAAACCACAAAATAGCTATTGGAGACTTGCTTGTTACCTAAAAGCTTGTTTTGTGGGTAGCAATTAAAGCGGTAATTAGAGTCTTAGATACAAACTCAAGAAACAATCCATTGTAAGGCTTGTTTCTTTTTATTAGATTGAGTACTCTCTCTTCTCTTAGTAATAAGCTAAGAAACAAACTATTGTAGATGCTTTTACAATACAAGAATACCGGGCAAGTTCAAGTCCTGCCGCCTTGGGGATTGTCCCTGCAGGTCCCCGTCCGGCCCTCCTGCGTGGGAATTGCCCTCCCCTTGTAAATCAAAACTTAATAGTGAAAATTGGTCATAAGGCACGGTAATTTTGTGTCCTTAGCTAGCGGACACAAAAAAACGTGGCTATGCCAGAAGACACTTAAATTTTGTGGATATTAGCTCTTAGACACTGAGACAAGTATTATATTATTATTTGTTGTGAGAGGAGAGAGAAATCACATGTCGATTTTGCCCTTCCGGCCTCCTTTCCTATTATTTCTTCTTTTCCCTTCTTCCCCTCCCGACAGTGTCGCCTCCTGCCTTCTCGGGTTGCCCTGTAATGCTTCACAGCCGTGTCCTGCCTCTGGTCACGACACCACGTCACCACCACCGTCGCCCCTATTGTCGCCGCGCTATTTAGGCCACCGCGTCATCATCTTCGAGTTCCACTGCCACCACCATTGGAGCCGAGGGAAGCTGTAATATCCCGAAAATGAGATAAGCGAATCGCCGGGAGAGATTTAATTAATCGAGAGAGAATAAATTGAATCGGGAGAGTGTTTCTTTCGACAAATCACCAAATCGAAAATAAGAGGGGTTTTCCGTTTGTATGGCAACTCGGGCCCGGGCCTTGGCCCATGTGGGTGGCCGACCAAAAGGGGGGAGGCGCCACCCCTCCCCAAACCCTAGCCGCCCTACTCCCTCTCCCTCTCCCCTCCCTCCACCCTTTGGCCGCCACCTCCTCACCCCTCCTCCTCTCTTGCGCCCTCCTCCTGGCTGCCTCTCCCTTGCGCCTCCCAAGTTCCCTCCAAGATCCCTCCATTGTTGCGGCCAAGAGAAGAAGAAAGGGCACCTATGCAGCCGGACAAAGAAGAAGAAGGGAGGGAAGAAAGAAAGAAGGGAGAAGAGAAGGGAGAAGAGGAAAAGGTGGGATCGCCATCCGGGGTTTGCAATCTGCAGCGGCTTCAAGGGTAACACATTGTTCTTGTTGGGTAATTAGTCTTGGAAGAGATATCGGTTAGTCTTTGGTTAGATTGCAATCTGCCTGCTGTATTGCAGATTTTGTCCAGTATCTTGCGCGGTCGATTTCATGTGGTTAGAGGCAGAATTAGGAGTTTGGATCTCCTAGAGAGTTGTAGGTTATGTTCTTAGCTTGCGTTGGCCGCCAAGATCGCCCAAATCCGATTAACGGTCTGTGAGATATGAATTTTCTAGTGTTGCTGTCCTGTGGTTCTGTCAGTTTCTGGCAGTCTGTGGTAATTTGGTTAAAGCTGCCATTTAAAAGGAGAATCAGGGGATCTCAGAATAACGAAAAATGTGGGTAATTTCTGCACCTTTTCATAGAGATAAATAACACGAGATTTGGACTTTTATAGCAAAAGTTATGGTGGTTTAAGCGTACTGTCTAGAGAACCCGACGAGAATTATGTCGTCTGATGTTTGGTTTGATAGGGGAAGTTAAGGGCAGAATCAAGAGGGCTCCCCAACTAGGTTTATTTAGGTAATTCAATTACCTTTTCAGAAAGTCTAAGAGCATCTCAATTGGACTCCTGAGCAGGAAGTTATGTATTTTAGAATTTGGTTGTTTCGAAGAAGCACCAAAACGATCGCTAGAAATTGGGGTTTTGTTAACACTTGAGAGTTAGCGAGTTTTGTTGTGTTATTATTTATTCTCTTGGTCCAGCGTGTTGGTCTTAGATTGGGATACCTTTATGTTCAGGTGGGAGCGCGGTTCTGGGGCAGCACCTCTTCGCGTCCACCATTCTCGCACGGTTGAGGCAAGTGCATCGTTTGCATTTTGGTTGTGATTTGCTTGGATATGAATGCGTGTTGATGCATGTTAGTGTCGTATGGCTGTGAACAAGCGTGCATAACAAGAATGGTGAATGTTCAAAGTATGGCTTTGCATTATCCATAAATGCCGCATCGCTTTTGGTACTTTGATGATGAATAGTATTGGTACATGTGCATATTGATATCATGTGGAGACCTGGTCTTGTGAGGACCAAGTATGCACAACTTTGAAGAATTTATTTGATGAAATGATTATGAGGAATGATCTGGGTTGCAAGTATTCGGGCTATCATATATGCAAGCTTGCAAGATGGGATTGTGATGTATCTTGACAGTATAGCCTTGCTTTGTTAATGAGATGAATTACTGTTTTATCTTGATGATCAATTAGTTATGGTTAAATGGTTCTACCGCATGTTGTTATTGCTTACATGATAATAAGAATATGATGTATTCTCGCTTATGCATATGTTATCATGGTGTATATGCATGTTGAGAGCATACAGTGCCCTCGGTCATGTGGTGACCAAGCACATCTGATTGAGGTCCCCGTCATGTAGATGACGGGCTTGAGGTCCCACATTCGTGGAATGTGGGCTATGAATATAAGAGGTCCCCATCATTAAAGTGATGGGCAAGGGTCCCTATACATGTGGTGTATAGGCTTTTGGTCCCTGTGCGGAAGGCACTGAGCATGGGTATGCAAATGACGGTTGCATACTTCGCACACGGTAAAATGCAAAAGTTAAAGAGAAAGAGAAAGTGCACTGAGCATCTTGCATCGCATGAGTATATGACATGTTTTTATTTGAGATGGTACATGGATGTTGATGATTACAGATAGTCTATGTTTTTATTGCCATTTAATGTACTTGCTTTGGTCCGTGGACTCACTCTTCTTTGTTGTTGTGTTTTTAGGTACCCCTTTACAAGAACGGCATGCATGGGAGGGAATAGAAGTGGTTGCACAATGGCACTAACTACTCACATTTGGGTGATAGATTGATAAATTAGTAGTTGAGTAATTGCATGAAGGATTTCTTATGATTACTCACTATGCATGCTATAATTTGTAATAGAGTTGATTAGAGGATTATGATTGTCATTACATTTATGTTTTAGTTGTTTAGCATGCTATGGAAGTTGTAGTGATGATTAGCATAGTTTTGGCTATCTCTTGTTTATCTTTGGAGGTTGGATTAACTAATTATGTTATATTTAAATGTTGGGACCTCTAGTTTAGTAACTAAACAAAGGAGGTTCTCATCAGATTTTAGAGATTTGTTTCAATATTAAAAATGTTATTGTGTTGGTTTAGTAGCATTCCAGACTCATGTGGGGCTGGGGTGTTCAGATTAGTATCAGAGCGGGCGATAGGTCCGTGGTGATTGGATTTACAACATAGGCAACTCAAAATTGCTAAAAGTTTGTAATGGTTAATGAACTTATAAACCTGACACACTGGTGCACAGTAGGATGGGATGGGTCAAGCATTGCATTTACGCTTCTATTGAGTTGTATTAATGATTCCTGTTATGAGATGATCTGATTTATCTATAGTATAATACTATGGTTATTATGTGTGGGGGTAACCCATGTTGAGAGGTGGAGGTAGTGGTTGTGGTCCTGGGCTATACCAGGTTACACCACCGATCGTGGTTTAGTGTTAGCGAAGTGCCCACACTGGAGATCGTAGTACATACGTTGATAGTGAGTTTATATAGAAGAGTTGTTCTCTCCTTTGAAATTTGTTTTGGTCAACTCCTATCTTGTGGTGATTGATGAGTTTTTTCTTTGGGCTTTAGTTCATTCCGGTTGATGGGTTGCTTTGAATTATGCTTCTATTGGCTTAATTTGTCCCGTAAAGCAATCATTGTTTTCCCAACCGATGAGTTATTCTTGCGGTTGGTGAAGCTGGTTGTTTGTCAAGTTTGACATTTATTCGGAGTTTTGTCTTTCTCATTGGAGAGCTTGACCCATTTATCCGGTTGATGTTTTTGCCTAATGAAAGTTTCCTTTGCAAGTCCTTTGGAGCGTGGAGGCTTCGACTCAATGTATCTCTCTTGGGTATTTTGAGTGATGAAGATTGATGGTTCTCTTTTATAAAAGAAGATGTTAAACCCGTTAGCGATGTTTTGTCTTGGTTAAGTGAGAGGTTATAACCAAAGTAATTAATGGATATGATACGGTTATCATGTTAAATCTGCAGATGTGTGTATGAACGATCCTAACGAATATCCTTGAAAGGAAGGTGATTAATTTGAACGTGTCTTGTAGTAGTTCTCGAGGAGCTGTGATTAATAGTATGGTTATACCTAGTTGTAATCAATAAAGTTAATAAGAGGTGTAGAACGTTGTTGAAGTTGAGTCGATGACTAAGAGTGATACATTTGGTGAACATCTTTGGTAAATTGGATTAACGTGTCTCAACAATTTAATCCAACCTTTGGGATGGTTAAGTTCAAAAGGAGTTAGATTATTGTCTTAGTGGGTACTAATTTTGGAGTGACCTTTTGTGGATACTTAGTGATTATAAGTAATAGCTAGGAGCAAATAATATCTATTAATAAAGCGGTGATGAGCATCACTAAGAGATAAATTGATGGGATTTAACGGATGAACAAGGTTTACATGATGGTAGAATTATCAGATAAAAGTATGTCTTGGATGAAAGGATGTTGGAATAACCTTTTAATTTGTGCATTAGTTTTTCTCTAATATAACGCGGTTGTTGTAGTAGAATATAAGATTTTGGTATCTGATCAATTGAGGATGGGATGATAAAATAGTATGGAACAATTTGGTGACTTTCTGGAGAGCTTTATAGTGGAAGAGTAGAGTATGGTGATTCTTATTAAGAGTGTGTTATTCTTGAAATTAGTAAGACTGCCTGCAAAGGATTGTGACTTGTGAGGGTGTTGTTGACTCTTATAGAAAGAGAGTAATCTGGATCGTCTTTCGGGGTATCACCCCAAATGAAATATTTTGAGCTTTGCATTCGTGATCTTTTGGAGTTCACGATTTATGTGGTATCTGAAAATTTGTGGAGCAAAGCGGTGTGTTAGAAAGTTCTATTGGATCTTAAGTGATTAATGTGATTTGGTTTTAAAGGGTGTTTCTGGTTTGTGTTGGCATGTAATGTTGTAATCAAAGAAAATTGCTTCATTTGTTAACAGAAAGTGTGTACCATAAGTATTGGAGGTTGAAAGTTCCTTCTTGTGGGACATGTGCCCTCATCAGCAGACTTGTATTTTGTTTTCCGATTTCGTTATTATTTGTTGTCTCTCTTGTTCTCTTGCTCACTCAGAGGAGCAACGTTGTTCTTGTGCGTTGAGATTAGTTTTTTTGTGTGTTTCTTCCTTTTAAGAAAGGAATTAACTATCTTGTGTTGCCAGAGTTTTATAGAATATAATTTGGTGGACAAGTTTTTAGTAGTGGTTGATCAATAACCTTTGTCCATGTTGGGATTTGGGGATTATCGAAAATATAGGCTCTTGATAAATTTATTAGAGTATCACAATTGGATACCTAGTAAGATTTTGTAGAAGAGTGTTGATGGTGAAGTCTAATGAGAATAGCAGTGTGGATAAACCTAAGCGTTGTGCTAATCAATGGGATAGCATGAATAGTTGAGTATTGTCAAGTATGTCTCGGTCACAGAGAGTAACTCTATGGGAGTTAGATTATCACTAAGGATAGCTTGGTCAAGAAATTATATATTCATTTATTGATGTTAGTGATTGAGTATGTTTGAATCCTGATCAATCAGTTAGGATATTGTGAGTGGGTATATTATGGGCTAGTAGCTGTATTTGGTTGGTGTAGATTAGAGAAGGTCTAAGATTGGTAACATGAATCGCCTTGGGTGGTTACTTGATTAGTATGGAATGTTGACATTAATGAACTGAGATTATTGTTGAGCTGTGTGAAATTGTGGTCATCAGATTTGAGGGTTACATATCAAGTATACCGACCATTCATTGTAAGAGTCGTAGAGGTTGAATTGGGCTTTGTATTATTATGCTAGTATCTTGGTTCCCAGGATTAGGTTCCAAAGTTATGGTGGACTCTGAAAGAATCCTTTGGAAGCGATAAATGAGAGTGAATGTGGTGAATTTCAAGTTGATTATCCTTAAAAGAATGAGGAATGTGAAGGTGGGTGAAACCTACAATGAGTTGCGTTAGGATTGGTTTTGTCAAAGTAATTCATTTGGTAGAAAAGTTAGCTAGAGTGTGTGATCTTGGATATTGATATATTCTCTTAGTTCTTGTTTGAACTATGTGTTGATGACTGATGTCAATTTCAATTTGAGTTGGTTCTTGTCAGTAAGTGTGAATCTTTCCGGTTAAGAAAAAGAAAGGGGATGGTTAATTTGGTTATTCGAGTGTTTCGCTTTTGTCTTTTGTGGCATTTATTTCTATCTGCCTACTTGAAAAGTGGAAAAGTTTTCTTGTTAAATCCATTGATTTTGGATTAGTCCCTTCTAAGGGAAGATGGTTTTGAGTTGGTTGCATTAAGACTCTTACGGTTTCGATCGGGAATTTTGTGCGTCCCTAGTTAAAAGATGTGCTCATTGTCAAAGTGAAGAGATCGATCGATACAAAGATCGAGTTTGTGTGTTTGTGCAGTTCAGTAGCAATGTTAGTAAGATTTTAGCGGTGATTTTAGTTCTTGGCGTAAGTGTGGTTAGAATTTGGGGTCGAATTCTGTTTAAGGGGGGTAGAATGTAATGTCCCGAAAGTGAGATAAGCGAATCGCCGGGAGAGATTTAATTAATCGGGAGAGAATAAATTGAATCGGGAGAGTGTTTCTTTCAGCAAATCACCAAATCAGAAAATAAGAGGGGGTTTTCCGCGTTTGTATGGCAACTCGGGCCCTGGGCCTTGGCCCATGTGGGCTGGCCGGCCAAAAAGGGGAGGAGGCGCCACCCCCTTCCCCAAACCCTAGCCGCCCCTACTCCCTCTCCCTCTCCCCCTCTCCTCCACCCTTTGGCCGCCACCTCCCTCACCCCTCCCCTCCTCTCTTGCGCCCTCCTCCCTGGCTGCCTCTCCCCTTGCGCCCCTCCCAAGTTCCCCTCCAAGATCCCCTCCATTGTTGCCGGCCAAGAGAAGAAGAAAGGGCACCTTTGCAGCCGGCCAAAGAAGAAGAAGGGAGGGAAGAAAGAAGGGAGAAGAGAAGGGAGAAGAGGAAAAGGTGGGATCGCCATCCGGGGTTTGCAATCTGCAGCGGCTTCACGGGTAACACATTGTTCTTGTTGGGTAATTAGTCTTGGAAGAGATATCGGTTAGTCTTTGGTTAGATTGCAATCTGCCTGCTGTATTGCAGATTTTGTCCAGTATCTTGCGCGGTCGATTTCATATGGTTAGAGGCAGAATTAGGAGTTTGGATCTCCTAGAGAGTTGTAGGTTATGTTCTTAGCTTTCATTGGCCACCAAGATCGCCCAAATCCGATTAACGGTCTGTGAGATATGAATTTTCTAGTGTTGCTGTCCTGTGGTTCTGTCAGTTTCTGGCAGTCTGTGGTAATTTGGTTAAAGCTGCCATTTAAAAGGAGAATCAGGTGATCTCAGAATAACGAAAAATGTGGGTAATTTCTGCACCTTTTCATAGAGATAAAGAACACGAGATTTGGACTTTTGTAGCAAAAGTTATGGTGGTTTAAGCGTACTGTCCAGAGAACCCGACGAGAATTCTGTCGTCTGATGTTTGGTTTGATAGGGGAAGTTAAGGGCAGAATCAAGAGGGCTCCCCAACTAGGTTTATTTAGGTAATTCAATTACCTTTTCAGAAATTCTAAGAGCACCTCAATTGGACTCCTGAGCAGGAAGTTATGTATTTTAGAATTTAGCTTTTTCCAGTAAGCACCAAAACGATCGCTAGAAATTGGGGGTTTTGTTAACACTTGAGAGTTAGCGAGTTTTGTTGTGTTATTATTTATGCTCTTGGTCCAGCGTGTTGGTCTTAGATTGGGATACCTTTATGTTCAGGTGGGAGCGGTTCAGTGGGCAGCACCCTCTTCGCGTCCACCATTCTCGCACGGTTGAGGCAAGTGCATCGTTTGTATTTTGGTTGTGATTTGCTTGGATATGAATGTGTGTTGATGCATGTTAGTGTCGTATGGCTGTGAACAAGCGTGCATAACAAGAATGGTGAATGTTCAAAGTATGGCTTTGCATTATCCATAAATGCCGTTACTGCTTTTGGTACTTTGATGATGAATAGTATTGGTACATGTGCATATTGATATCATGTGGAGATCTGGTCTTGTGAGGACCAAGTATGCACAACTTTGAAGAATGTGAGGACCCCGGTTTATTCGGCTTGTACTGTTTAACCATCCACTTGGTCCTAACAGTACAAATCAAATAAACTAAGCCTCGAGATATGTATACTTCCTAAAATGCAGTATACACACCCGCTACAAAATCATGCATCAATTCCATTCATACACATAGAGCCAAGCAAAAGCAACAATCGAAAGACATAGATAATATAAAGAGAGTTATTACAAAAGAGAGGCCGAGGCCAAAATTCATAAAGATAAGCAAATACAGTGAAGCAAAATGGCCATAAGATGGCGATGAACAAAAGCCAATCGGTGTGCCTTTACCCACAAGGCAACCAACCGGACCGCCAAGCTAATCGTCCCAAGCAGCGCAACACGACTCACAAAAGTGAGGCCCTTGGGGCTCACCTTCTTCCTCTGCAACAATTTATATTAAGCAAAGCAGATGAGTACAAAACTTGTTTTTGTACTCGCAAGACTGACGTGTGAGATAACAGAACTATAATTAACTACATGCAAGCTTTATTTAAGTGGATGAGGCTTTGGACTTCTTTTCAGCATAAAGCAAGTTTTCATTTACAATAAGGTAATAGATTCAAAGCAAGTTTGCAATTAACTTTTATTGTTCAAATAAAGAGAGACAAAGAATAACATAGATAGAGAACAACACCAACCTAGAAGTGACTAACCCTAGTCACCACAACAATAGCATGAAGTACCCTTCATACCACCCCGTCAAGTTTCAGCTTTTTAAAAGGTTGTAGTCTAGTTCTTGTGGGAAATAACCAAGCGTGTCCATAACCTAGACGAGGCTATTCGAATAGTTTTAACCTGCGGGTGTACCAATGTACCCACACGATGACCGCCTTTCCACCAGCCACGGTTAGCACACTTCCTTTGGTATGCAGGCATGGCTAAGTCTAACAAGACGCTTTCCAATGGACGATGCTAATTAAGAGCCGCAACCCACGGGAGAAAGACACATTAGACAGCCTAACCGGTCTGCCAATGCTCCCCTCCAAACACCACACACAAGAACACACCCACCAACCAGCTCATAATTAACACCTCCCAAAGTACTTAGTCAAGAGAGGTTCCATATCCCCCTCGTGTGGTTAGCACGCATAATTGCTTGGATCAATGGCACAAGTAACTCGGTCCTTAGGGACTTAGGCACCATTCCAATCACACCCAACAGATCGCCCAACATACCATTGTGCCCAAGCCAAGATATAATTTTTTTGTTTTCGCTTTTGATTTGCAAAATGGTAAAACACAAGGGTTGGACATAATGGAATAATAATAGCAATTGTGTGATCAAGATCACCGACTAAGTCGATGATCGCCCAATACTACCGATACTAGGCATGGCTAAGCAATGTTTATCCGAATCTACTAAGTGACAAGAGCTCATCAGTGAACTCTAATCACAAAGAAATAACCTAGGCTCAAGTAGTAGAGGATAATCATTTACCTACAGATTATGCAACTAGAGGTCTAACTAATCAATTTAACAACAAAATAGCAATGCATACATAGAAGTTAAACAAAATATTAGACTTTAAAAGTAATGGGATTTATGGGAGATGATCAAACTGCTTGCCTGCTTGCAGTTGCTCAATTTGTTGCGGAGGGTCGTTCTCGTGGTTACCGCAAATATCGAATCCTAAGCGAAAGAGCGAAAACAACCAATAAGACGAGCAACACTTAAACAAAAGAGCAAGCAAAAATTATCCAAATGCGACGAAATTTACACACAAGGTAAAATACGAATATACCTAGACATAGGAACTGGAAAAACCTAAGTTGGATTTGTGGTGCAAAAGATATTCTCTAAAACCTATTTTCGGCCATAATTAGCAATCTTTGTAAAAATATTTTCTAGAAAGATTTGGAGCTGAAATTTTTAGGGTGGCTACCTCTGGTGTGGGGATAACCCATATAAAATTTCAGGTCATTTGAAGTTACAACAATTAGTTATGATTTTTCTAAGTTCTAAAACTAGGACATCATTTATAACAGTAGCAAAGACCACTAGCAAACTGGTCCTTCACTAAAGTTCATCCCTAAAGGAAATTAACAAAATTTAGTTTGCTCTATTTGGACTTACAGAGAACAAGTTATGGATTTTCTAAGTTTTTTTACAACATTTTTGGAATATTTAATAAAAGTTTGAAAAGGCTAAATTCGATTCCCAACATTTACGGTTCTTAACAGGGCTGAAACATTTCTAGATTAATCTCTAGCCTAAAAGAAAATTAACACTACTGAAATCACCCAAAAGGATTTATAATGAAAAAGATATGAATTTCTAAAGTTTTAACGACATTTTTCAAAGAGAAAGATAAAGCTCACCGAAATTTATATCCCTTAACCGAAAGAAAAGGCGTGGCTCAACGTGGCCGATTAAAGATCCGACGCCCACGCAAGACGCCGACTCAACAGCGCGCGCGCCGCACCGTTGGATTTGATTCCAACGGTCCGATCATTGTGACCTTGGACGGTCAATTGCTCGCACAACCCGGACCGTTGATCAAGCGAGGAAGGGTGGGATTGAGGAGCTTTGGACGGTCAATTGCTCCCACGATCCCGCCACAGATCCAATATCGAGCGGCGAGGTTGATTGGGCGTTTATGATTTGAAACAGACTATCGACAATAGGGGCCCACCGTCGGCCGACGCAAGTCACATGTCGGGTTTAAACGCACGCGCGCGTGAGGGGTTTGAAGATGGCGGGCCTGGTCGGCATCGTGGAGGTGGGTTTAGGACAGCTAATGATTACTAACCCATGATTAACAATGATTATCGTTAATGAACGCCATTAGTGTGTCCGAACGATATTACGGCACCGCCGTTTCGTCCGACAACAAACCGAGGGCACCCTCGCTTATCGCCGCGACCGAGGCACGGCGGCGGGAGCTAAGTGCCAAAATGGAACCGCAATAGCATTACGCACCCATCGGGACCATCCACACCGCCGGCGGTGTCCCGAGCGGCGGCTAGCCGACGATGAGCGCGGCGACCAAAGCGGCGAAATGCATAATGACCAAAGCTCGCAATAAACCATTCCAATGGTGCCCAAGCTTATAGAGGCTACTAGAAGGGTACGAGCACCGTGGAGCTCGGAGGTGGTCGAGGCGGTTCGGCGACGAAGAACGGCGTCGGACCGAAGAAGAAGAAGTGAAGATGACGACACGAGCAACGAGGGTGAGACCGGTCATCACTACTGACTCCACAATAGCTCATATATGCTTCCCGAGCAAGGAATTAGGAAATGAAGCTTCTTCTGGCGGTGAGGAAGAAGGGGTGCTCACGCCGAAAAGAGAAATCCCCAAAATTGAGCCGCTCTGTGAAAAGCAACTACAATTAAGTTAGGGTTTTGCTCCAAGAAGTGAGGGACACAAACCGAAGCAAAGAAGGGAAGAAAAGCCACTCGAGCACGGGTTGCACCGAGGAGCTCCACCAACAATGGCGCCGAAAGGGTTCGGAGATTTGGGCTCAAGCAAGCAAGGAGAGTGCAATTTGGAGCTCAAGGGGGTTTAAAGAAAGCTCTTGAAGGTCTTGAGGGGCTTAAGTAGCCGAGGGACGAAAGGAGTAGCAAGCACATGCCCATGGGTGGACTTGGTCCACAAGAATGCGTCTGATCGCTTGGAGCGACGGGAGCAGTAAGAGACGACTTTGGGGAGGAGGAGCGGTGTGCATTTAATGCATGGCAGCATTTAGCCGTTTAAAGGGCTCAAGGAGGTGACAAGTCACCTCCTCTCTGCCATGGCGCATGCAGCACGCACGCGCCATGTGTGGAAGGAGGAAGATGACCCGACACAGGTGGCCCCACCGGTCCGTGACACAAAGTGGTTTGAGTCCAAAGTGTTTTAGTGGGTTGAGCCCAACCTCATTAGATCTTGGCCGCGGATGAGATTTGAGCGGCCACGATGCGATCGCTATTCATAAAGACCTGCGAACCGATGCGATCGCAAGCGGTTGGATCGTAATCCAACGGCCGAGAATCGATGGGCGGAGTTGTCAGAATGCTTACGAATGGGAGCCGTCCGATTGAGATCAACGGTACGACAGTGCCTGTGTCGAAGCGGGCGCGGCGCGGTTAGTTGGCTCGGTCGAGTCCGATGACTCGAGCCCGAGCCCGACTCGAGTCAATGAGCAGTGCAAACGCTTAGGGTTTGATTTTTAAACCTGAAACTTTGGGGATTTAATTGAGGTATCAAACCAACCCCAAAATTTATGAAATTTTAACTGGAGGTTCCTGACCTTAGGTTAACCTTTCATAAAATTTTCAGAGATTTTTGTGCACTGAAATTTTCTCCAGAAATTCCAGAAGGTGATTTCAGAGGTTTGACCAAGGTTTGACTTGCCTCTAAAATATTTCAAATAATTTCCAAAAATTATGAAATAACTCAGAGGTGTTACCAAACAACCCTAGAACCCAGGAAAAATTATTACCAAGGGTTTGACACAGATTTCACCTGAAGGTTTTGACTTGGATAAATGAGGATTTTGATTTTGAATTTCCCAAAATTCCTTTACAAGAATTTCAGAAAAGTTTCAAGAGCAAGAGGATGAAGGAAAAGTTTTAATTTACCCTCATTTTATTACATTTGAAACACAAGCCAAAATGGGGATGTTACAAACCTCCCCCCCTTACAAAAATCTCGTCAGAGATTTGGTTCACTCGGAAAAGAAAGAGGGTAGTCTGCACGAAGGCGGTCTTCTCGCTCCCAAGTAGCCTCATCCTCGAGAATGGTTTGACCACGAACTTTGAGGAACTTGATGGTCTTGTTCTCGTTCTTCGCTCGGCCTCTTCGAGGATGCGAACAGGTGCTCGCGATAGGTCAAATCTTCGAACATCAAGAGTTTCCAACGGAGTTTCTCGGTTGGAACACGGAGGCACTTCTTTATTTGGGACACATGGAACACATCATGTACCCCGCAAGTGCAGCAGTAACTCAACTTGTAGGCAACGGCTCCTTCTTCTCGATAACACGGTATGGACCGACATACCGAGGAGCCAATTTGCCCTTGACACCAAAACGCCGTGACCCTTGGAGGAGAAACCTTGAGATAAACGAAGTCATTGGGCTCAAAGCTCAACTCACGACGACGGCGATCCGCATAGCTCTTTTGCCGGATTGAGTGCGTGCGTAGCGATCACGAATGAGTGGACTTGACCCTCGGCCTCATTAATCGAGTCCGCCAAAGAAAAGTCTTTCACCGGTCTCGGACCAGTTCAACGGGTTCTACACTTTTTCCGTATAAGGCCTCAAATGGTGCCATGCCGAGACCGGCTTGGAAACCGTTGTTATAAGAAAACTCGCGAATGGCAAGCACTTCTCCCAATGCTTCCCATAGAAAGGACACAAGCTCGCAAAGATGTCCTCCAAAACACAGTTGACCCTCTCGGTCGACCATCTGCTTGGGGTGATACGTCGGCCGAAGAAAGACGAGTTCCCATAGCTTCTTGCAAGCTATGCGAGCCAGGAAGTGAAGATGGAACCACGATCGAAATGATCGTCTTCGCACCCCATGCAAGCTCACTATCTGGCGAGATAGAGCCCGCAAGGTGACCGCACGAATCTTGGTCTTGACCGGAAGAAAGTGCGCCACTTTTGTCAACGGTCAATGATAACCCAAATGGCATCATTGCCCCGCGGTGACTGGTAGGCCGGTGATAAAATCCATCCCGACCGAATCCCACTTCCACTCGGAATGGGCAAGGGTCAAGCAATCGGTGGCGGCGATGCTCGCCTTGACGACGGCACACGCCGATTCGAAGAACGAACCTTGCGACTTCCTCTTCATCCGGTCCACCAAAATCTCTCGCGGAGATCATGATACATCTTTGTGGCCCCGGATGAATGGACAGGAGAATCGTGGGCTTCGCGGAGGATCAAATCCGCAACTCCTTGTCCTTTGGAACCACGAGGCGTTGTTCGAACCTCACAATACCAAGCTCATCTACGAGAAGCACTTGGTTGTTCCATTCTCGACATTTTCCCGATGTGGTTCACTCCAACATCGATCGGCTGAGCGGACGTGTCGATCCACCAAGGTTGGGTGTACAACCAAGGCAATGAGGAACCATGCTCAACCAAACCCAAGTTGAGACGCTGAAAGTCCTCTAGAAGAGGGGCGATGCTCTCGACGCAACAATGCATTGCAATGTGTTTTGCGACTAAGCGCATCCGCAGCGACATTGGCCTTGCCGGATGGTAGTGAATACCCATGTCATAGTCCTGATCAACTCCAACCATCTCCTTTGCCCGAGGTTCAGATCGGTTGGGTGAACAAGTACCTTAAGCTTTTGTGATCCGAATACACTTCACAACGACACGATTAGGTAATGTCGCCAAATCTTAAGTGCATGAATCACGGCCAACTCCAAGTCATGGGTAGGATAGTTAAGTTCATGAGGTCTCAATTGCCTTGATGCATAGGCCACTACCTTGCCTTCTTGCATAAGGACACAACCGAGGCCTCGGCGAAGCGTCACAAAAGATATCAAACGCGATCGACATCGGGAGAACAAGAACGGGAGCGGTGGTCAATCGCTTCTTAAGCGCTTGGAAACTTTCCTCGCAATCAGCGGACCACGAGAACTTCTTGTCCTTCTTGAGCAACTCTGTCATCGGCTTTGCTATCTTGGAGAAGTTCTCGATAAAGCGACGATAATATCCCGCTAAACCAAGAAAACTCCGAACTTCGGTGACCGAAGTAGGCTGACTCCAGGAAAGCACATCGCTGATCTTGCTAGGATCCACGCCTACGCCTCGCCGAAAGAATATGGCCTAAGAAGGCTACTTCCTTCAACCAGAACGCGCACTTGCTGAACTTCGCATACAACTTGTGCTCGCGAAGCTTGCCCAACACAAGCTTCAAATGCTCGGTGTGTTCCTCATCGCTCTTGGAGTAGATAAGAATATCATCGATGAAGACCACAACGAACCTATCCAAATACTCCATGAACACCGAATTCATGAGGTTCATGAACAAGGTCGGGCATTGGTCAAGCGAAAGACATGACGGTATACTCGTACAAGCCATAACGAGTAGAAAGCCGTCTTTGGAATATCCTCAGTCGAATCGAACACGGTGATATCCCACTCGAGATCAATCTTGGAGAAAACTCGAGCTCGGTTAATTGATCGAAGAGATCGCCGATCACGGGCAAGGGTACTTGTTCTTACCGTTACTTCATTAAGTGGGACGGTAATCAGCGACATGCGCAGCGCCTTGTCCTTTTTGGGACAAAGATTGCTGAGCATCCCCAAGGAGATGAGCTAGGCGGATGAAACCCTTCTCTTGAAGCTCACCCGGTGCTTCTTCAACTCCACCAACTCAATTGGGTCCATCGGTAAGGCCTCTTTGAAATCGGGCACGGAACCAACTCAATGACAAACTCGAGGTCTCGAATCGGTGGCATCCTGGAAGGTCATCGGGAAGACATCAATAAAGTCACATACCACCGACTTCACTAATATCTAGTGGCCGCTTCGCCAAGCGCGAAGAGATGCGGATCCTGCAGCCTCGGCGAAAGAACCGCCGCCGTGAAGGCCCGTGAGGTAGATGAGCCTCCTAGCGCAATCAATTTGTCCCATGTCTTTGAGACAACCAATCCATGCCTAGGATTACATCTAAGCTTGCCGATCGAAGGAGGATAAGGTTTGCCAAGAATCCTACCCTTCTATCTCAGCAGGACATCCCTACACTCGGACTCACTCTCAACTCCAACCGGAGAGCGAATGAGCAGCGGGACCAACAATGGAGTAAAAGAAGACCTCCCACAACAGCAAAAGACTCAGAAACAAAAGAATGAGATGCGCCTGAATCAAATAAAACTGTAGCAGGGAAAGAGTTAACCGAAATGGTACCCAACACGACGTCGGGTGCCTCCTGTGCCTCCTCCGCGGAGATGAGGTTGACGCGGCCACTACCCACGCCTTGGGTAGCGGGGACAACCTTCTGATCCTGAGAAGAACCACCTCCCTGCCCGCGTCCTCCATTAGGACGAGGCCGCCGACCCTGTTAGGGCAACTATTGGCATAATGCCCCTTCGGTTGCACGGTGCAAGTGACCCGGCGGCCGGATTGCGGGGCCACTCGCTGGTTCGCAGCGCACGTGATCGGGCACGGCTCTGCGGAGGGCGAGGAGGCGTGCTTGGCGGCCTCGGTGGTAGGGAAGCCACGAACGGACCCACGAGTAGGCCCGACACGAGGACGAGAGAGGCCGGCATGCGGCACTGGCTGGGCCTCCCACTTGCGCTGCGGGACTCGCCAGCGCCTTGGCCTTGTGCTCAGCAACAATGGCCTTGTCTACCAAGGCACGGAAGTCGCAAAGTCCACAATGGAGAGCCTGTCTTGCGGCTCCTCGAGACAAGCCCTCCATGAACTTCTCCGCTGGCCTCATCGGTGGCCACCTCGGATGGAGCATAACGAGCCAAGTGGTTGAACTCGTGCATGCATACTCCATCACCGACTTACGCCCTTGCTTGAGCGCGAGAAACTCCTTCTTCTTGACTTCATCTGCCGGCAGGATGTGAGCTCGACGGAACGCCGTCCGAACTCATCCCAAGAGACAGTGTGGCGGCGGGCTGCATGGCCAAGAAGTTCTCCCACCAGAGAGTGCCGCTCCCTGCGGTGATGGGAGGCAAGAGTGCCTTGTCTGGTCCAGATCGAGCAACGCCGAGCTTACGCCAACTCGACGCAGCTACCATCATCTGCGCCCAATGGGTCCTCGACACGGAGAACGTGGGGTTGAGTGCGAAGAAACTCGGCCAAGGCCCCCACGAGATCGATGTCCGCCCCCTGCCGGATCCCGAGGCACCGGAAGGGCGGAGGTGTTGCGGCGCAATAACATCCAGCAGACCCCCGCCCTCGAACGGTTGCGCTCTATCTCAAGAAGGACCTCACCATGGTCGGAGGAGGCGAAGCTCCTCATCCAAACCAGTCTGCCGACCACGGCGCACGACAGTACCTCCACCATCCGCTTTAAGAAACTTAGGTTAGAAACCAAAGCACCAACATTAGAAGTTGATGAAAGCGAAAAGCTAACGATTAGGGGAATGAGACATCACCCTAACCAAAAGCCAAAAACAGCAAGTAACAACTTTAAATGTTTCCAAAGAAGCTCCAAAACAGCAAGGAAACTCCAAACCAAGCTCAACTTCTCAATGCCACTAACCCGTATTGAATGAACGAGTAATAGTGTGAGAAGATAGAAATTCCAGCTCACTACAACCAGCCTAACACTACTCAAGAACAAGGTTAAGGCGATAAAAATAACGTTACATACTTAGCTAACTAGTATCACATCTTACCCTTTTATTCCCACAAGTTTTACTTGATTAACCTCTCATTTTCTACCCTGGTTAGAACCTCTGAGCTTGCTGTCCGGAACTGAATGATCGCTGTCCGATTTTGCATCCAAGCCTCCTAATTGAAATCTTCAACCGAAGCTTCAAAACCTTGTAGAGGGCGGCTAACACTTCAATTTGCCAAGCTCATTGGTCCCAAAACCCAATTAATCGATAATGACTATCTTTTGAGAGAAGGAAAGGGAAAACACTTTTAAAACTCAAATTAGAGCAAGACGAGAGAAGAAAGCTAAGATAGGTAAGGAATAAAATCGAGAACTTACTTAAACTTTCACAAATCATTTGACCCTTTGAAAATAAGGTTTGCAAAATATCCTAAGGACGACCAAGCTTGGGTTACTACGGTGGAATGGCTCGATACCAACTTTGTGAGGACCCGGTTTATTCGGCTTGTACTGCTTAACCATCCACTTGGTCCTAACAAGACAAATCAAATAAACTAAGCCTCGAGATATGTATACTTCCTAAATGCAGATACACACCCGCTACAAAATCATGCATCAATTCCATTCATACACATAGAGCCAAGCAAAAGCAACAATCGAAAGACATAGATAATATAAAGAGAGTTATTACAAAAGAGAGGCCGACTGCCAAAATTCATAAAGATAAGCAAATACAATGAAGCAAAATGGCCATAAGATGGCGATGAACAAAAGCCAATCGGTGTGCCTTTACCCACAAGGCAACCAACCGGACCGCCAAGCTAATCGCCCCAAGCAACAAGAACATGACTCACAAAAGTGAGGCCCTTGGGGCTCACCTTCTTCTCTGCAACAATTTATATTAAGCAAAGCGGATGAGTACAAAACTTGTTTTTGTACTCGCAAGACTCGACGTGTGAGATAACAGAACTATAATTAACTACATGCAAGCTTTATTTAAGTGGATGAGGCTTTGGACTTCTTTTCAAAGATAAAGCAAGTTTTCATTTACAATAAGGTAATAGATTCAAAGCAAGTTTGCAATTAACTTTTATTGTTCAAATAAAAGAGAGACAAAGAATAACATAGATAGAGAACAACACCAACCTAGAAGTGACTAACCCTAGTCACCACAACAATAGCATGAAGTACCCTTCATACCACCCATCAAGTTTCAGTTTTTTAAAAGGTTGTAGTCTAGTTCTTGTGGGAAATAACCAAGCGTGTCCATAACCTAGACGAGGCTATTCGAATAGTTTTAACCTGTGAGGGTGTACCAATGTACCCACACGATAGACCGCTTTCCACCAGCCTACGGTTAGCACACTTCCTTTGGTATGCGAGCATGGCTAAGTCTAACAAGACGCTTTCCAATGGACGATGCTAATTAAGAGCCGCAACCCACGGAGAAAGACACATTAGACAGCCCTAACCGGTCGCCAATGCTCCCCTCCAAACACCACACACAAGAACACACCCACCAACCAGCTCATAATTAACACCTCCCAAAGTACTTAGTCAAGAGAGGTTCCATATCCCCCTCGTGTGGTTAGCACGCAATAATTGCTTGGATCAATGGCACAAGTAACTCGGTCCTTAGGGACTTAGGCACCATTCCAATCACACCCAACATCGCCCAACATACCATTGTGCCAAGCCAAGATATAATTTTTTTGTTTTCAGTTTTTGATTTGCAAAATGGTAAAACACAAGGGTTGGACATAATGGAATAATAATAGCAATTGTGTGATCAAGATCACCGACTAAGTCGATGATCGCCCAATACTACCGATACTAGGCATGGCTAAGCAATGTTTATCCGAATCTACTAAGTGACAAGAGCTCATCCGCGAACTCTAATCACAAAGAAATAACCTAGGCTCAAGTAGTAGAGGATAATCATTTACCTACAGATTATGCAACTAGAGGTCTAACTAATCAATTTAACAACAAAATAGCAATGCATACATAGAAGTTAAACAAAATATTAGACTTTAAAAGTAATGGGATTTATGGGAGATGATCAAACTGCTTGCTCGCTTGCGTTGCTCAATTTGTTGCGGAGGGTCGTTTCGGGGTTACCGCAAATATCGAATCCTAAGCGAAAGAGCTAAAACAACCAATAAGACGAGCAACACTTAAACAAAAGAGCAAGCAAAAATTATCCAAATGCGACTAAATTTACACACAAGGTAAAATACGAATATACCTAGACATAGGAACTGGAAAAACCTAAGTTGGATTTGTGGTGCAAAAGATATTCTCTAAAAACCTATTTTCTACCATAATTAGCACTGTAGCAAAAATATTTTCTAGAAAGATTTTGGAGCTGAAATTTTTAGGGTGGCTACCTACTGGTGTGGGGATAACCCATATAAAATTTCAGGTCATTTGAAGTTACAACGAATTAGTTATGATTTTTCTAAGTTCTAAAACTAGGACATCATTTATAACAAGAGCAAAGACCACTAGCAAACTGGTCCTTCACTAAAGTTCATCCCTAAAGGAAATTAACAAAATTTAGTTTGCTCTATTTGGACTTACAGAGAACAAGTTATGGATTTTCTAAGTTTTTACAACATTTTTGGAATATTTAATAAAAGGTGAAAAGGCTAAATTGATTCCCAACATTTCGGTTCTTAACAGGGCACTGAAACATTTCTAGATTAATCTCTAGCCTAAAAGAAAATTAACACTACTGAAATCACCCAAAAGGATTTATAATGAAAAAGATATGAATTTCTAAAGTTTTAACGACATTTTTCAAAGAGAAAGATAAAGCTCACCGAGAAATTTATATCCCTTAACCGAAAGAAAAGGCGTGGCTCAACGTGGGCCGATTAAAGATCCGACGCCCACGCAAGCGGCCGACTCAAGCAAGACGCCGCAGCACCGCTGGATTTGATTCCAACGGTCCGGATCATTGTGACCTTGGACAACCCAATTGCTCGCACAACTGGACCGTTGATCAAGCGAGAAGAAGTGGGATTGAGGAGCCGGACGACGCCCAATTGCTCTACGATCCCGCCACGCATCCAATATCGAACGATCGAGGTTGATTGGGCCGCGATGATTTGAACAGACTATCGACAATAGGGGCCCACCGTCGTGCCGACGCAAGTCACATGCCGGGTTTAAACGCACGCGCACAGGGAGGGTTTGAAGATGACGGGCCCACAGGTCAGCGACCGTGGAGGTGGGTTTAGGACAGCTAATGATTACTAACCCATGATTAACAATGATTATCGTTAATGAACGCCATTAGTGTGTCCGAACGATATTACGGCCACCGCCGTTTCGTCCGACAACAAACCGAGGGCACCCTCCGCTTGTCGCCGCGACCGAGGCACGCGGCGGGAGCTAAGTGCCAAATGGAACCGCAATAGCATTACGCACCCATCGGGACCATCCACACCGCCGGTGTCCCAGAATCCGCGGCTAGCCGACGATGAGCGGCGGCGACCAAAGCGGCGAAATGCATAATGACCAAAGCTCCGCAATAAACCATTCCAATGGTGCCCAAGCTTATAGAGGCTACTAGAAGGGTACCGAGCACCGTGGAGCTCGGAGGTGGTCGAGGCGTTCCGCGACGAAGAAGCAGCGTCGCAGACCAAGAAGAAGAAGTGAAGATGACGACCGAGCAACTGTGGTGAGACCGGTCATCACTACTGAGCCCACAATAGCTCATATATGCTTCCCGAGCAAGGAATTAGGAAATGAAGCTTCTTCGTGGTGAGGAAGAAGGGTGCTCACGTAAAAGAGGAAATCCCCAAATTGTTTGCTCCCGTGAAAAGCAACTACAATTAAGTTAGGGTTTTGCTCCAAGAAGTGAGGACACAAACCGAAGCAAAGAAGGGAAGAAAGCCACTGGAGCACGGTTGCACCGAGGAGCTCCTACTCAACAATGGCGCCGAAGGGTTCTGAGATTTGGGCTCAAGCAAGCAAGAGAGTGCAAGCTGGAGCTCAGGGGGTTTAAAGAAAGCTCTGAAGGTCTTGAGGGCTTAAGTAGCCGAGGGGACGAAAGGAGTAGCAAGCACATGCCCATGGGTGGACTTGGTCCACACGTCACGATCGCTTGGAGCGACGGGAGCGGTAAGAGACGACTTTGGGGAGGAGGGCGGTGTGCATTTAATGCATGGCGGCATTTAGCCGTTTAAAGGGCTCAAGGAGGTGACAAGTCACCTCCTCTCTCGCCATGGCGCATGCACGCACGCGCTGTGAAGGAGGAAGATGACCAACACCGGTGGCCCACCGGTCGCTGACACAAAGTGGTTTGAGTCCAAAGTGTTTTAGTGGGTTGAGCCCAACCTCATTAGATCTTTGGCGCGGATGAGATTTGAGCGCCACGATGCGATCGCTATTCATAAAGATCGGTTAAGCGGCATTTATGCGATCGCATAGCGGTTGGATCGAATCCAACGGTGAGAATCGGATGGCAACCGAGTTGTCAGAATGCTTACGAATGGGAGCCGTCCGATTGAGATCCAACGGTGACGGTAGCGCCTGCCGTCGAATCGCGCGCGCGGTTAGTTGGCTCGGTCGAGTCCATGACTCGAGCCCAGAGGCGACTCGAGTCCAATGAGCAGTGCAAACGATTAGGGTTTGATTTTTAAACCTGAAACTTTGGGGATTTAATTGAGGTATCAAACCAACCCCAAAATTTATGAAATTTTAACTGGAGGTTCTGACCTTAGGTTAACCTTTCATAAAATTTTCAGAGATTTTGTGCACTGAAATTTTCTCAGAAATTCAGAAGGTGATTTGGAGGTTTGACCAAGGTTTGACTTGCCTCTAAAATATTTCAAATAATTTCCAAAATTATGAAATAACTCAGAGGTGTTACCAAACAACCCTAGAACCCAGGAAAATTATTACCAAGGGTTTGACACAGATTTCACCTGAAGGTTTTGACTTGAGATAAATGAGGATTTTGATTTTGAATTTCCCAAAATTCCTTTACAAGAATTTCAGAAAAGTTTCAAGAGCAAGAGGATGAAGGAAAAGTTTTAATTTACCCTCATTTTATTACATTTGAAACACAAGCCAAAATGGGGATGTTACAAAGAATTTATTTGATGAAATGATTATGAGGAATGATCTAGGTTGCAAGTATTCGGGCTATCATATATGCAAGCTTGCAAGATGGGATTGTGATGTATCTTGACAGTATAGCCTTGCTTGCACGTTAATGAGATGAATTCTTGTTTTATCTTGATATTATTAGTTATGGTTAAATGGTTCTACCGCATGTTGTTATTGCTTACATGATAATAAGAATATGATGTATTCTGCTTATGCATATGTTATCATGGTGCATATGCATGTTGAGAGTATCTGTGCCCCCAGTCACGTGGTGACCAAGCACATCTGATTGAGTCCCGTCATGTAGATGACAGGCTTGAGGTCCCCACATTCGTGGAATGTGGGCTATGAATATAAGAGGTCCCCATCATTAAAGTGATGGGCAAGGGTCCTATACATGTGGTGTATAGGCTTTTGGTCCCTGTGCTGAAGGCACGAGCATGGGTATCTGGCAGCGGTTGCATACTTGCGTGACGATAAAATGCAAAAGTTAAAGAGAAAGAGAAAGTGCACTGAGCATCTTGCATCGCATGAGTATATGACATGTTTTATTTGAGATGGTACATGGATGTTGATGATTCTGAGTCTATGTTTTATTGCCATTTAATGTACTTGCTGGGTCTTTGGACTCACTCTTCTTTGTTGTTGTGTTTTTAGGTACCCCTTTACAAGAACGGCATGCATGGGAGGGAATAGAAGTGGTTGCACAATGGCACGAACTACTCACATTTGGGTGATAGATTGATAAATTAGTAGTTGAGTAATTGCATGAAGGATTTCTTATGATTACTCACTATGCATGCTATAATTTGTAATAGAGTTGATTAGAGGATTATGATTGTCATTACTGTTTATGTTTTAGTTGTTTAGCATGCTATGGAAGTTGTAGTGATGATTAGCATAGTTTTGGCTATCTCTTGTTTATGCTGGAGGTTGGATTAACTAATTATGTTATATTTAAATGTTGGGACCTCTAGTTTAGTAACTAAACAAAGGAGGTTCTGTCAGATTTTAGAGATTTGTTTCAATATTAAAAATGTTATTGTGTTGGTTTAGTAGCATTCCAGACTCATGTGGGGCTGGGGTGTTACAGAAGCTCACCGCCCGACTGCTCCGAGCGCATTCCTCCCTCTATAAAATGCGCACCAAGACCGCATCACCCTCCTCTTTGTTTTTCCCAAAACTGTTGCATCTACCTCGTCGTCGTTCGGCTGAAACGTGTTGCGCCCCCTTTCTTCTTCATCTCCAGCCGCCGCAACACCCTCGCCCTGATCTCCCTCTATGGTGAGCATCTTCCAAATTCTTTCGCGTCATGCCATGTTTGTGGGACCCCAAAATCGAATTCGTTTCCAAATGAAGAGATTACACTGGTGGCATAATTCTTAACAGGAAGCAGTGCGATTTGATTTCCCGGATATGAGTCATGTGTTAGCTCCCAAGTTCAAGGCTAACATGCACATACCCTTTACAACATGGTACAGGACATACACAAGTCATACATAAACATAACAATAATTTTTACAAGGTTAGAGTTACGTACATAACTTATACAAGTGACCAGGGTCAACTACAAATGAAGTTTGCAATGAAACAAATATAAACAACAAAAAGAACCACCAAGTGTGCCCAACTTCCGCAGGCAACTAAGTGGAGGAAGAAACAACATCATTGTTAGCGCCACCATAATCGGCGCTAACGGATGGATCGTAAGCATAAATGTCCTCACCGCAACTAGTGGTCAATTCCACTCGAGTACGTAAGGTACCATAAGACTTACACACTAATAAAAGAAATTGTTTCATAGAACCTAGCCAAAGGATTAGAGGTTATACATGTTAAAGGCTATCCAAAGGATGGTTTTATTGGCATAGGTTTTGCATAAAGCGACAAGTTTATTCCTACACATTCTAATTTTACAAAGGGCATTTAGTAAACCAAATTTGGACCAAAATACAATATGTAACATTCATATAAAAGTAGAATAAACCAAGTCAAAGTGGCTGTCCACTTTGATAATCTAACACTCATGAACAACCATTCATGCCGATACTAAGTTATATATAACCATATAAATTTTAAATTGAAATCAAACAAATGCTGTCTCGAACCCAAGTGGTTGTCCGTAATCGTGGACACGGCTATTCGAATAGTTTTAACCCTGTAGGGATGTACATCTTTACCTGTAACATCCCAATTTTCTGAGCTTTAAAAATCTTTTAAATAGTTAGTAGGGAAAAAGTCACCATTTGGGTTTATTTGAATTTAAATTCAGAAGCTTAATATTGGACCTTACAATCAAAAACATTTAATGTGAATAATTCCAACTTGAACAATAGCCAAAACTATTTTATTTGGGTTCTATGTGCTTAGATATATTTTCTAGATTTTTCTAGAATTTATCTGAGTTCATTTGCTATTTTATATTGCTTATTTGAATTTCTGGTATTTTCTAAAATAGAAAATCTATTTAAAATCTCACAAATCGCTTCGGGCCGAAATCCAAAACCCCGGCCAACTCCATGCCCAGCTCGCCAGCGCGCGCCTCCACTCAGCAGTGGACCCAACCTGTCAGTCCCTCCGCCTCGTCTCTCTTTCCTTCCGAACGCCCCGCTCACCTCCACCGTTCGATCAAGGATGGACGGCTGGATGCGCATGATGTAATCGGAGGTTCCGAATGTCCCATTGATTTTGGGCCGTTCGATCTTAGATGGACGGTCAGATCCTTGAGTCTGTTTCGCAGTCACGCCGTTTCGCACGCATCGCGCTAGACGCCGTGCCACGCGTGTGGGCCGAATCTTCGTGCCGTTTCCGAGTCCGTTAGGGATACGATCGCCGCCGCCGCATGCCGTTTTTGGGCGTTCGTGCCCTGGACTCTCCCAAGCCTCCGGGTATAAAGGGAGAGGGAGCCCTCGGCGTCCGCACCTCAACCCTAGCCGTCTTCACCCTCGCGCCGAACCCTAGCCGCCACAGGAGCTCGAAGATCGTTTTGCGCCGCCGCCTTCTCTGACGAGCTTTTCCACCGCAACCAGCATCGCCGGGACCTCAGGGTTTGCTTCGTCGGCATCGCAAGAACAAGGGCTACCTCGTGGTCGCCTTGGTTCCGCCGGAGCATCATCGGAGGCCCGATCCCGTCGAGCCCGAAGCCTCTTCGCCCCTTCGACCTCGCCACCGGCCATCTCCGTCGACCTTGACCACCCGGAGTTGGTTCAACAGGTTCGCAATAGCGAGAGCTGCACGCTGGTACCACTCACCACCGATGAGGAGCCGCCGTTCGCCGTTGTCTTTGGTTCCCGGCCGCCGCCGCTTCGATCGACGTGGCGCCCGCGTCAGCGTCCACCTCAGCCCGTGTGCGCACGTGTCGTCCCGTGTGGCGCTACGTCAGCGTCCTCGTTAGCGCCACATGTGCGCCGCGTGGCAGTCCACCTCGCCCCAAAACCCGAGGGTCGGTAGACCTAGTCTACCGTGAGCCTTGAGACTAACATGTGGGTCCCCCATGTCAGTAATTTTTTTTATTTCTTTTAATTCCCGAAATTCCTTGCTGACGTCAGTATTGCGCAATAATCTGATTTTTCTTTTAAGAAATAATTCGAAAAATTCCAGAAAATCCAAATTAGGGTTTCTTTAGATTTTGAATCTTCCAGAGCCCATAACTTTTGCATCCTAACTCCGATTGAGCCCATTCAAATTCGTAAATTTATCTAAATTCGAGCTCTATTTATCTTAGATTTTTATTTAATTTTTGGAGCTCATTTTGCCTCTGTTATTTATTTATTTGTTTTGTTTATTTGTTTCGTTTGCGAGTAGACGTCGATTCGTCGAGAAATTTTGGAGAAGAAGGAGCACCCCAAGATCAAGACCAGTACATAGACCTTTTCCAAGGCAAGTCATACCTTTGATCATCTTGAACCCAGTTTTCAAACTACTTTGCTTCAAGTATTGCATTCTATTTTATTTATTTATTTAAATGCTTTTGGGTATAGTTATTATCCAATTTGTTAATACACCTTGACCTTGTATGTCATATTTCCTTGTCACCCTAGATTGGTTATTAGTTGGTAATATTATAGCACCAACGTGGGTTGGTTAGATGCGAGTACAATTGCTTAGCCATGCCACGAGTCTCACCTTTCATGTAAGTTGCAAATATTAAATTTGACTAAGTGACTATGAAACTTTGTATAAAACTATGTGCAATATGTTATTACTTTGTGATAGCATGTGTTGCACTAAAAACCAACTGGGTGGGAAAGGATTTAGACTGAGGTAAGTGGTGGATACTTTGTGATATGGTGGACTTTGTGAATGGGAATGATAATCTTTGTGATCTAGTTAGAACATGGAAGTCTTGCCTTGGTCAATTAAGGACTTAACTTTGTGCGCCATTGAACTGTGCCTTACTGTACGACCACATGCCTGGTATGGGACGGCCTAACTTAGTAAGTTATGGATTCTCGGCATTGATGTTCAGGTGGATAGGTTAGGCTTTGTGACAGGGTGGAGGTGTGACTACTTGGTGGTTGCATCGCGGGACAGTTCGCCGCATCCCTGTCCAGTGGTGTGTGTTATACTAGTTCTTTGTGAGCTGGTCTAGCGGGAAAGCACATCGGGAATGTCAATGTTTGAGATGAAGTTTCTAAACTATTTTGTTATGATTAGTGCTTGCTACACTAGTTGTATCTTGTGGGTAAAGTGTACAACCTCTGGAGAGTGTTAAATCAATCTATTCGAATAGCCGCGTTCGCGGTCATGGACATGCTCGGGGATTTTACACGAGGGGTAGTTTTCATAAAATGTGTGGATGGGAGTTATGTGATCTCAATCATGTGGCTATGTGAAATAATCTGTTTAGCTTTGTGTCTTTGTGGAAACAATTGTTAAATTATTATTGTCTATTTGTTTTGAATTATGCTTTCAATCTATTATTGTATTCAATTGCAAATATTGCCTTTATGCAAAAGAACCACATAAGCCTTTCTTTGGGAATAAGCCTGCATCTATAAATTGCATTCTGTGGTATGATTTGCGAGTACGGTTGTGTACTCACGCTTGTTGTAAAACTTGCGCCCAAAACCTCTGAAGAGGAGGAGTCTACGCTACTTCGAGGAGGAGTTCGCCAAGGTTGCTGATCGTTAAGGTCCGGATCCCATCGGTTAGTTGTGGTGAATTGATGGGATCACGCTGGAGTTATTTCCGTTCATTCATTGCTTTTATTTTACGTTAGCCTGCGTGGCTTAATAAGTGTAAACTCGACTATAAGGTCAAAACCCTTACTTGTTATTCAAACTAATCGTTTACTTTAATTATCGTTTGTGTGGATTGGTATTCACCTATGTTGACCTTTGTGTGCACTAGTGTGATCTGGACTAGTGCAAGATACTGAGAGGTTCCAGAATCGTAATTTTGGGTCCCGACGTTACCCACACGACTTGATCAGCCTGTAAGCCACCAGATAATAGCACACTTCCTTTGGTATGTCGGCCGGGGAAATCAAGACTAGGTATTTTTCAGCAAGAACATCTTATTGAGTTGAATCACCCATGTGCGACCTGATCCCGCTTAGTACAAGTTTCTGATAAACCTGCTAACCGGGGCATGCACGTTGTACCGGGAGTGTTGATCCAATTAACAGAAAGTAAAACTGTGCTCACTACACATATTAAATTGCAATCAAAGCCCTAAGAACAACTTGATCAACACATGTGTCCTTACACCACCTGTGATCCAACTCAATAAAATTTTTCCCTTACTTAACTAAGCGGCTCCCAACCCGCGTCTAGCAGTACGAGTGGTACTTGGATTAACAAAGGCACAAAGTTCAGTCCTTAACAGTCCAGACAAGACTACCACAAACCCGATTCTCATGCACGGAGGCACCCACACTAGCAACCACTTATCCAGATCAAATCATGTTCAAACAACTAATGGTTATACTAAAAAAAATCAGATACGAAGATCTGAACCAAAAACATAAATATAAAGGATTTAGTGTTTCCCATGATTGACGAGATAAGTCCGTCAACCGAACTAACGTATCTACTGACTTGCATGGCTAAGCATTCACATAAAGACCATAGTCCAACACATGACTTCTACCTTAAGCATAAGAGTATGAAATGATTAAGGGCAAGCCTCAATGATTAAGATATAACTAACTAGACTTTCAAATTATTGATACCTCAAAATAGCATGAACGCAAATATCATTGCAATTTCAAAATACTGAAATACCAAAACTGGGATCAATATGATGCAAGAGGATGCTTGCCTTGTTGATAGTCCACTTGTTTAGGCTCAGGAGTCTCAGAAATAAACTCACTCGCGTCGGCCAATTCAAATTCTAGAAAGAGCGATAACAAATGAACATCGAGAGAAACACCGAAAATCAAAATGCTGAAAAGATGCATGACAGTTTACAGAAGTAGTGTTCTGTTTTCTAAGTGAACTTAGGTGAAAATTTTTGGTTCAGTTGGAGTTCAATTAAACTTACTGTTAACTATGCAAGATTAAAGTTCTTAATGTGCAAGGATTTTATTAACAAAATTTTAAGTAACAGAGACAAGAGTGAGAGTTAGTCCAAAGTAAAGTATAGTAACAACTCTGCTGACAAAAGTACTTCCCTGGATTTGGAGTTAACAAAATACTTAAGAATTTAGAGGTTTAAACTACTTTTAGTGAAGAAGTAAACCATAATAAACATTCATTAGTACTAATCGACTAGGATTAAGGGTTAAGATAATGAGCTAGTGCCCAGGTTGAAAATCCGGCAACAGAGCGCTATCTCCCGTGAGCTTGCTCGGCGACTCGCCAGAGCTGTGGTCCAAGGTGGTGCGAGCCAAAACCCAAAAATGGATTCACAATAGTGCAACGAACCTAGATGTGGTCGGAATATGGCCGGAGCGGCGGTGCGGCAACTAAAATGCGGTGGCGCTAAAACGACACAAGCGGGTATGCCCACCCGACAATGATCTAAACGAATGGAAGCATGCTTAGGCATCTAAGGATCATAAGGAAGCTACCTGAGCTAAGATAATGGCCAGGGATCCAAAGAGTAACTCCGACGACGATGACCGAGTGTCGACAATGAGAGCTTCACACGAACAAGATGACCTGAGTAAAGACTCATGAAATGGGTGGTTGGGATAAGTTACATAGACCCAAGAGATGGTCATGTCGAAAGGAATCGAAGAATGGCCTACCAGACCGGAGATGGAGACGAAGGGGGTACTTTCGGTTGAACTTCAAAGATTCCTGAGCACACTGTGAACAAAAGAAAGAATTGATTGAGGGGTTTTGCTCATTATTTCTTAAGTCAAGATATGACACGCAAGAAATACGAAGGAGCTCACCAGAGCGAAGAAATCCATAATAGCGGCGCACCGAGTGTGCTCTGGACCGAAAAAGACAAGCTCACGTTTCCAATGCTGTGCTACACAAAAGAGATCCAGCTTAGCATAAACGAGAACGATAAGCAAGAAGAAAAAGGGAGACGTGGAGAACGAAGGATTTGGCTCAACAGGGAGAGAGGAAATGCCGGCTTGCCTACTCAGCTGAGAGTGGAACGAAGGGGTTTTGATGGTGCTCTACGCCGGAGAAAATGATGATGGTCACTCGTGGTAGCACCAGGATAGGCAATGTCAGCATGGTGAGGCCAAGTGGCGATGCATGCACTGAAATACACGGGTGCGTTTCCACCTTGCCCTCGGCTTTGGGCGGCACTAGCATGGCGCGGAGAAGACAAAGAAGGGAGAGACTGACAAGTGGGCCAGGGCTGTCAGTCCTAGAGGTGAAACAAAGTGGTTGACTCAAATGCACGAGGATGGTTCGATCGTGAATGGACGGCCCAGATTGAGAAGGCTATTCGGCGGTCCAAACATTCCAAATCAATGTGGACGGTCCGATTTAGATCTAATGGTCTAGAGTCAAAGCACGTTCGGAGGCCCGAACGTTCCATGTACTTGTGGATAGTCTGATTTAAAATTGATGGCCCAGATTGCATGGAGCGTTTGGATGGTCCGAACGTTCCAAGTGATCTAGACAGTTTATTTCGATAGCACTCTAGCGACATTTTCCCGATAATCCATTTAAGTATAGTTTTTGGAGGAATTTCTAAATATAGCAAATGGGCTCAACAAATCATGAATTTTTTTTGGAGTCTCCCGACACAGTTTTCTTACTTGTGTAATTTTTTCAAAATTTTATCCATTCCGATTTTTCTCTAAAATTCATTTAAGTATATTATTTGTAGGAATTTTCTAATATAGAAAATGAGGTCCAAACATTATGAATTTTTTCAGGCTCCTTACACAGTGGACTTGATTGTGTAATTTTTCTATAATTTTATATGTTATGAAATTATCTCAAAAATTAAGGGTTTAGGTTTAAAAAACTATAACGAAAGGTTTCAGAAATTAGGGTTTCATTTTATTTTAAAGTTAATCCCTCCCAAACTTTTCATACCAAAATGACCAGACTATTATGCCTCACCACGGCAACAGTCTGCCTCGTCAGCAACTTTTTAGATCGACATGACAACACTCTACCTCGCCAGCAACATTTCAGAAAGACAAGACAACACTCTGTCTCGTAGGCTACTCACATGAATTTAGCCACACCATACCACCAGGTTTTCAGATCGACATGACAACACTCTACCTCACCAACAACTTTTCAAAACTAAACACAAGACACACATGAATTTGTGTGTTCTCATTTCGTCAGTGCATTATACCGTGGCTTATAAAAGAGGTGGAAGAGATCTAGAGAGAACACTACACAACTAAACCCAACACTACACTCGAGCTTGCTTCACCACGCTGTGATGGAGAAGCAATGGGACAAGATGAAGAAGCAATGGGACAAGA